>OY747133.1:62049802-63249802 GCA_963556465.1 Berberis vulgaris | reverse complement strand
TGATGAATTTGTGCTATTGATAATATTACAAAATGATCTGTGCAAGGACTAAAATTTCTATGCTTGTGCGCAGCAAACAAACACAGCCGATATGTTAGACTTGGCTGTGGAGTATATTAAAGATCTCCAAAAGCAAATCAAGGTATTCAGGACTTGAGTATTCCATTCCCATTCTCTCTTAATTTACTTTTGACTTTTTGCTTGACCAAAACTTCTTTCAACTCGCAGACACTTGACGACAGTCGTGCAAATTGTACGTGTTCAAGCATGCAGAAGCCATACCAAAACACTAGAGCTTAAGAGTCGTGGCTTCTGTACAGAAAAATAAAGAAAAGAAGAAAATAGGAAGGGAGCAAATAAAGAAAGAAAGTTAGATCAAAGACTAACTTTGTGTTTCTGTTGCAAGGAAGATAGTAGCAAAAAGTTTAGTTTAGGGAATGATGATGTGTGTATGAAGGAGATGTATAGCTAGGCTGGCGAAAAAAAATCAACTTTTCCATTTTAAGCTGCAAATTCAAGTAGGGATAACAGAGGTACAGCCCTCTTGACGCCATGTAATTTAAAAAAAAAATCATGTTGTATAGCACATGGTCCAAGTTATAGTACTTTTTGTTGTCGTTGCTGTACTTTAATCTGTTACTCGTTTAGCTTGAACGAACTTATCGACCTTCTCTTGTTTTCAGTATAATTAGTTGGTTTTGGTTACCCTCATTTGCGATGTCTCACTCAAGTCTGCGTGGAAAATTTGTCGGGGAGAGACTAACTTGACTGATGGGTAATGGGTGGAAGAAGCTTCTTGCTTTGTGGGGATTAGAGTGAGTGAAATGGGGGCAGAAGATTTTCACTAGATTTTTGTCTAAATGGATTTTGTCAATCTTTGAGGAAGCTGGGTTGATTTGTGCATTTTGACTTTGCTTTAAAATGTTTTGAACTTGGCTTGGATTGATTGAGATATGTTTGAAGTCAAGAGTCTTGTATTCCAACTAACTTAACTAGAATTTAATTGCCAGCCTTTCAAGTTGAAATTCCAACCAACTTAATTAGTGTTTAATTGCCAGCCATTCAAAATTTTCAACCCATGTATGTTTTATCTACTTTTGTCAATGGTTATGCATTTGCCGACTTCATTTGCGCGGGTTTTTTGTTCACTTGTATTTGTTTTCCCACTGTGTTTGGTAATCGTTTCCTTGCTGTTTTCCCAACTTAACATAACAGCTACTCCCATAATACCTCGTTCCCCTCCATTCTCTGTTTCACTCCAAGTTTTTATAATAAGTGTTCTAATCCTCTAAAAAACTTCATATACTACAAATTTGTTGTTGATCTCTTAAACATGTACATTTTGGCTTCAAATTATTGCTATTCCTCTGGCAAAAATAACCTCAACATGTAAGATACAAATTTGGGTCGGCTGCCCTTGTGCCTTTGATCTTTTATTAAGATCGTCCCTCAATTACTTTGGGCTAAATTGAGGCCCAAACTTGTTCAAAGATCTTTGGGAGCCGTTTGGATCATTTAACTTTTGGTTCATTGGATTAACTGTGAGGAAGAGGAGTTTTGAAGTTTGATATTTCAATTGCCATTTACGTGGGAATTTCACTTGATGTTCACTGAAAAATCTGATTCCAATATTGTACGAGAAACATATGAATGTGATTCTTACGTTATATAAAGTTAAGGCTGACAATGATGAGGAGATAAGGGACATTCCAAGGATTCTATGCAAACAAATATAAACCATCGTTTATTCATTTCTGATTCATATTTTTAGAGGTTCTGATTATTTCTCTACATAAATTTTCTCTCTTAAGCTTTAAGTTCTTAAAAGTTTTTTTACTTTCACATTGTTTCATGGAAGAGTAATTCTAGATGTCGAGGGTTTGGGCGAGGTTTTGGGCGAGGGAAGTGCGTCGCACGCGAGCAGCTGACGTGGTGAAAAAAAAAAGAAAAAAAAAAAGGGGGAAATCGAAAATTTGGGGGAGAAGTTGGAGGGAATGGAGAGCTTTCTCCCCATTTTCAATCCACAGAGAGCTCTCCACCCCATTTTCTCCCTCTCCCTCTCCCCAAATCCATCTCCACAGACTCTCCCCAAATCCATCTCCACATAGAATCCCCACAGAGAAGAGAAGAGAAGCCGACGCTCTCCCTCTCCCCAAACCACACTCGACAGAGAAGAGAAGACCGACGGTCCATCGCCACCCTCTCCGAAGAACGAGAAGAGAAGAACCTCCATCGCCACCGTCGTCCCCATTCGAAGAAAAGCTTGATCTCCCCATCAGAAAAACTCAACCGAAGGTAAGTTTCTCCCTCATTTTTGGGTGAGTTCTTATAGTGGGTTTCTAGATCTAGGGTTTCTACTAGATCTAGGGTTGAGAATTGGGGTTTTCAAAAAAAAAAAATTGTCTCGTTTCTGTTTTTAATTACCCCATGAGAGAATCTTGAGGATTATTTATTTACTGTGATTGACTCCATTTGTTTTTAGGGTAACCCTCTGAGACTTCCTCTAAGATTAGGTTGTCACAGCTCAGTTTTTTACCATTTTCATGTAAAGTAGAAAAGCAATAATGCATTCTGTTTCTGAAAAGGGTCTATTTTGAGGGTGGAGTTACTTAAGATTGCAGCCTATTCATTGATATACATGGACTTTTGTTTGCATACTTGCTACTCTAAAAAATGATGTTCAATTGAGGTGGAGGATATATCATACAGTATTAGTAATAAGATGGGAAAAAGAATAATTATTAATGTAGTAAGGGTGGTTGTAGTGCAAAGTGCAAGGATGGTGTGAGTGAGTTTCCATGTGCCTACATCATATCTTTGGTGTATAAATCCATCTTGTTTGAGTTGGTTTTCAATCCATTATTCTTTGTTGAGTATAGGACTTTTACTTGAGGAGAGCTGATGTAAGTTCATTTTCTTGTGGAATTTTTTGTTTCCAGTAATTTTCATCTTATATCATTGTGTGCCTTTGTTGCATTGTTGCAAGTTTGTCTTTCTTGTCAATTATATATTGTTATTCTAATGGATGTCTGTTTGATGATATGTGAAATACTGAAACATATTTTCTTTGATTATCCAATACCCCTTTGATGAAATTCGAAGTTTTAACTCTACTGTGACTTTGTAAGTCGCCAATTTGACATGTTTTAGGGAGTACGTACCAACCAAGACTCACTAATGCCACTCCTCAACCTCCCTTCTCCTCTTCCTTATTTTCCTGTCTGTAAATAAACAGATCTTAACAAACAGGTTTTCACTCCTGATTTTCTTTCGGATTTTGTGGAAAACGTTTGCATTCATTTTCTATAGGTACGCGGGCTAAAAAAGAGAAAGGAGGAAGCTTTTGCTGAAGCTAAGCTAGCTCTTGAAGAGTACGAAGAATCAATGAAGAACTTGGAGGATTCAAATATCAGAGCATGACCTAGTACTGATAGTGTTTTACCAAAGCATGACCTAGTACCTTACTCTTAAGCACTTCACTTATAAGTTTTTTTTGTTAGGAAATCACTTAATAGAAGCCTCAAGCTTGCTTGAATTAAATTTGTCTACTTCTAGGAAGAAATCTAACAATGTAAGTAAACTTTTCAGGATGATTTGGCTGAACTGAGAAGAAAATGGAATAGATTGTGCCACAGTTTGCACCATTCAAGGTCTAACCAAATGCGATGGAGTCCTCAGTTTTTCAACAACCAGAGCTTAAGCAGCAAGAGCTACAACTCATGGTGGCCTATTGGATCACAATGCAATCAGAACAACAGATATCCAGACTCAAGTTCAATCTCTTTTGCAGACCCCACACTGAAAACAAACCATACCTCTGACTCAGCAATTCAACTTGGAAGCCAACAGCCTCGTTTGGTAGAATTTGGACTGGGTAATGGAACTCAAAAGAACAATGTACAAGAGTTGAGCTTGGGTTGCCTTAAAAACACAGAAAATACGGATGAAAAGATCACCCTTGCACTTGGTACTTCTGTTAAGTATTCTGCATTGTGAATCCAGTCTGTTATAAATGGTTGCAGCTGCTTTGTTAGGTATTCTGTTGGACAGATTTTCTATGTTATTTGCATTGTGCAAATGGTTGTAAGAAGCGGTCCCAGTTTTGATTGTAAACATTTTGTACATTTGAGCAATCTCTGTTATCTGCTCTGTTATTTTCTCTGTTATTGATTGTAAACATTTTGTACATTTGCAAAAACAAGTCAGTTCATATCAGTGGTTGTATTCTTTGCAAGTCTGTTATTTTCTTTGCATTTGCAGTCCCAGTTTTGGATTGAACTCTGTAAGAAACAAGTCTGTTATTTTCTTTGTAAGATTGAGTTTGCAGATATTATGGTAATATAATTCACATCCGTATTTGATAAGATCACCCTTGCACTTTGATATGCTTCAAACAATGCAGAAGGACGCTCTTTGATAGGCCCCCTATTCGGTTCACTTATACTAGGAGGAAACATGCCAATGCAGGAAGGACTGACTGACATTACTGATGAATGCAAGGAAGGACTGACTGACATTACTGATGGATGCAAAAATGCTGGTTGCTATTGATGAAGTAATGCAAGTGGATGCGGTTATGGAATAAATGCTGATAGGGGCAAGTGCTATGGGGACCAAGTGCTATTACAAGTGGATGTTAATAAGAAATGCTGATGGGGATCAAGTGCTATGACTAACTACAATAGAATGTTGTAACAGAATGTTGTAACAGAATAATATGTGCAGTAGGGACTATAAATAAGAGGAGAATAGAAGAGAGAATTCATTCATTGATTTGTAATCTCTTTGTACAGATAGCATTAGCTGTCTAGGAGTTTCTTGAGCTTCTCGAATAGCTCTACAAGGAGATTGGCACTCTCTAAGTTGCTATGTACACTGTTTGTGTCCTATTTCTATCTTTCTAATACAATCTCTTCTTCTCAATTGCTTCAATCCTCTGTCTTCCATATCTGTTACTTCCAAATTGTTTGTTCCAATATCAATCCATTGTCTGCCATTGTGAATCAACAACTGACAGTGTATGATCTCTGGAGCAAATTGCTGATCTCGACTTGTTGAAATTGCATCCAAACTCCTAATTCTGCAAACAAGAATCAAGATAGAGGTCAGTTCATATCACTCTTCACCTTGCAGCAAAGGCTCTTGATGTCTTTGATGGTACAAATAACATTGACATAGCCTGCTTCATCACTAATTATTATATAATTCACCAAAAGAATTTACAAAAAATGGAAGTTGGTTATACAGAAAGTTTGTTTTCTATTCAACTAAGTATCATCAATTTGAGCATTTGACATGTGGATTGAATGTTAGGTAATTTGAAATCGGGACAGGAAAAAAGAATGTATTTGATAAGAAGGCCAAGTGGCATCATGGTATTAGCCAAATAAAGAAAATAAATTAATATTGTTTGTTAATGAAAAGAATCAAAGATGTTTGAATTCAGGTTCTTGCTAACTAACCACCTTTGAGAAGTGCAATTTGCTAATTGAACTTGATATTGTAAGAGATTCAGACAAAGAACTGAGGTTAAGGTATTTGTAGGAAGAAAAAGACTACTTGTCTTGGCCACCAACACATGATTTCTATGCCATTTTCTTCATATTAGTAGAATTCAAAGTAATAATACATGATATGATGTAATTATTAGCTTCTGTATGAAAGTCCTACAAATATGAAAAATAATAAATAATGTTAAAAAGATCAAAGAGTTAAGTGTTTGGCGACTGACAAGAGTCTCATATTGGAATCACATGGTGTATTAGCTGAGAATTAACTAAATAACAATAATAAATACTATAACAATAACAAGCATAATGATGATGACAATAACAATAATAATAATTAATAATAAAGCCGATTCAAGAAAAGATTGTACTATTAGTTTTGTAGCCTATATACCAACCAAAGTAAGGAAATACCTTGACAAATGGAGAATCTACAAGAAGATGTTTGGCTACTGTTGGAGAAGACTGCAATAAACCATTATACATCTCTTTTGACGCCCAGCTTGCAATTGCATCATTCATCCGGTATTGTGTTGTCAACATTGTCGAGAGAACCCCTTCATGCAAAGTTGATGCTCTCTCCAAAAGTGATACCCCAAGTCCACCCTCCAAGGCTTTTCTGGAAAGGATCACAGGAGCTAGCTGGCACTGGTCACCTGCAAGTATACAACGTTTTCCTTGGAGTATTTAGAATTTGGAGTATTTAGAAGCTTTCGATAGGGGTACTAAACTTTGACTTGATGTAGTAATGTCCTAGAAGAGGAAGCAGTGAATACCCACCTGGTGTTTGAATGTTATCGTCATTCTCTCAGCATTTTTGTTCATGTAATTAGATAGAGCGAGAGGAAACACAAATGCAGCGCGTCCAAGTAATGTTAGGATGATAATGGAAGTGCAAATACCAACCGATGTCCAGACACTGCAACATCATATAACGTTTAAGAAGTATAATGTTGTTAAGATGAAGAAACCAACCTCGAATAAGAAAACTAGTCATATATTTTTTACCTGGCTTTGCTCATCTTCCACTTTTCAATGTCAAGAGCATCCATTCCTACATACAGAAATATGAATCCTCTCCCTAAAACATGTCAAATTGGCGACTTACAAAGTCACAGTAGAGTTAAAACTTCGAATTTCATCAAAGGGGTATTGGATAATCAAAGAAAATATGTTTCAGTATTTCACATATCATCAAACAGGCATCCATTAGAATAACAATATATAATTGACAAGAAAGACAAACTTGCAACAATGCAACAAAGGCACACAATGATATAAGATGAAAATTACTGGAAACAAAAAATTCCACAAGAAAATGAACTTACATCAGCTCTCCTCAAGTAAAAGTCCTATACTCAACAAAGAATAATGGATTGAAAACCAACTCAAACAAGATGGATTTATACACCAAAGATATGATGTAGGCACATGGAAACTCACTCACACCATCCTTGCACTTTGCACTACAACCACCCTTACTACATTAATAATTATTCTTTTTCCCATCTTATTACTAATACTGTATGATATATCCTCCACCTCAATTGAACATCATTTTTTAGAGTAGCAAGTATGCAAACAAAAGTCCATGTATATCAATGAATAGGCTGCAATCTTAAGTAACTCCACCCTCAAAATAGACCCTTTTCAGAAACAGAATGCATTATTGCTTTTCTACTTTACATGAAAATGGTAAAAAACTGAGCTGTGACAACCTAATCTTAGAGGAAGTCTCAGAGGGTTACCCTAAAAACAAATGGAGTCAATCACAGTAAATAAATAATCCTCAAGATTCTCTCATGGGGTAATTAAAAACAGAAACGAGACAATTTTTTTTTTTTGAAAACCCCAATTCTCAACCCTAGATCTAGTAGAAACCCTAGATCTAGAAACCCACTATAAGAACTCACCCAAAAATGAGGGAGAAACTTACCTTCGGTTGAGTTTTTCTGATGGGGAGATCAAGCTTTTCTTCGAATGGGGACGACGGTGGCGATGGAGGTTCTTCTCTTCTCGTTCTTCGGAGAGGGTGGCGATGGACCGTCGGTCTTCTCTTCTCTGTCGAGTGTGGTTTGGGGAGAGGGAGAGCGTCGGCTTCTCTTCTCTTCTCTGTGGGGATTCTATGTGGAGATGGATTTGGGGAGAGTCTGTGGAGATGGATTTGGGGAGAGGGAGAGGGAGAAAATGGGGTGGAGAGCTCTCTGTGGATTGAAAATGGGGAGAAAGCTCTCCATTCCCTCCAACTTCTCCCCCAAATTTTCGATTTCCCCCTTTTTTTTTTTTTTTTTTTTCACCACGTCAGCTGCTCGCGTGCGACGCACTTCCCTCGCCCAAAACCTCGCCCAAACCCTCGACATCTAGAATTACTCTTCATGGAAACATAGGAATTTTTTTTTTTTTAACAGGACTTGAAAATTTTAAGAAAATATATTGAATATCGCTCCATTTTTGGGTTAAGAGGCACACCCAATTTCCCCCCCTAACACCTCCAAATATCTCAGGGCCAGCCCTAGATTTAATAAATCATGGTTTCATCACCTGATGGACAAACTAACGAATCAGAATTTAAAGATGAGGATAAGAAGTAAGACATCTAACTAACGAATCAGAATTTAAAGATGAGGATAAGAAGTAAGTCATTCATTAGGTCATTTAATATAATTGTACCACTACACCAAATTGGCACTTTTGTAACAACTCTAAAAAAAAATATCACTTTTGAGATGTTACAATTCACCAAACAATTTCAAGTCAAAACTAAATTTAGTCAAAAAAATAAAAATCAGTAACAAAAAAAAAATGATACAATAAGTTGGATCACCATGAATAGTATCACTTTTATAACCATACTCTTCATGGTGATACAATTATTGTATCATTTTGTTTGTTAAAGTGTGTAAAATTGTTAGGTGGATTGTTACACTTCAAAAGTGATACTGTTTTTGGGGTTGTTACAAAAATGTTAATTTGGTGTAGTGTACTCTCTTCTTCTTTTTATCTTTGATATGGATATATATTGCATGCAAATCCAATAACTAGGGACCCCTGTCAACCACAATTGCACGGTTTTGCCATCTTTGTTAAGATTGCAAGTAAGTGCAATAAGACCATGAAAGAAAAAAGACATTTTGATAGAAAATAGATCCATCTTTCTTTACAACATGGAAACAAAAGCTAAAGGAAGAAGAGAAAGAGACATATGAGGAGCAGCAGTAGTGGACATTTCCTCTTATTACAGTTCAGAGGGGGAGAGAGTTTACATCATTATTCATTCAACTTCACCGAGATGGAGATGGTGCTAGTGAATTTGTCTAACTGTCGAGGAAAACAGCGAGGATGCTCCCTCGCACGTGCTGTCGTTTCAAAAAAAAAAAAAAAAAAAACAACAACAACAACAACAACAACAACGAGGGAATCGAAATTTTGGGGGAGAAAAGGAGGGAACCCTCTCCCTCTCCCCATTTCCATCTCGACAAAGAGACAATCGAGAAGAAAGCAGCTCCACTTCAAATCCAAAGGCGAAGGCCGACGAAGCCCTCCCTCTCCCGCTCGACAGAGACCGAGACAGTCCCTCCCTCTCGAAGACGAATACGCTCTCCCAAAAGGTAAAGCTTCTACCTTTGTTTTAGTTTATTTTCCCTCTCGATCATTCTCTCCCTCTTTGTGTGTGATTTCTTGTTGGGGATTTCTACATCTATGGTTTCTACTAGATCTAGGGTTTATTTGTTGAATCAGAAACCCTAGATCGAGCAAAAAAAAAAAAAAAAAAAAAATTCGATTTCATTTCTGTGTCGAGACAATTTTTTGATGGGTTTATGGATTCTGAACAAATGGGGTTTTAGATTTGTGGTGTGCATTCTTCATTTCTTCTGTGTTTTAACAAATGGGTTTATGCTTACCTCTTGACTGTCAATTGATTGGGTGCCTTGCTTCTGTCTTTCATTCTGAACTATGATCATACGAGTATACTCAGATGGGACACCAGTTTGTATGTTCATTTTCACAACCTGCAAGATGAGAGAAATGGCACAAGACACAGACTATTTAGTGGGAGATTAAGAGGGAATAAAACCAATAGAGGAAATATTACTAACCACCTGATTTATGATGATATTACGGTTCATATTAGGATAACACTAAGAAGATTTGATATTACGGTTCATATTAGGCTATTTTGGAACACATTGAACATTATGCTATTTTGAAGTGAGGAGAATTTAAATAAAAAAATTGAGGAAAATCTTGTTTAATAGTATGTTGATTTCTACCCATTAGGCTATTTTGGAATTCATATTGTTTGAAGGGTATAGTTTTCTTCTAAACAAATACTAGAACATGTAGGTTTTGGAAAACAAACATCCTTGAAAAACTTGCCCATGAAACAACCTGAACCTTAGTGAAAATCCTTTTGCCTGGCAGAATTTCTCATTGTCATTGAATCAAATGAGGGAAATGTTCTTTGTAAAATGGTATCTAATGGACTTTGGTGTTCATCACCATGGATTAGCAGTCTAGTATTGAGCAAGTTGCAGAATTTTAGAATTTAGATTGAGTTGGATGCTATTTTGTAAGAACCGAAGCTGAGAGCCAGAAGGCGTTATAAGAAATAGTCATTGCCTACAGCCAGTAAGCCTTGCAGACCTGATTTTTTTTATTGATCAGCATAACGCATTGCCGGTTTTTGGATCTTTTGAGGCTTTCATATCAGCTATTCATACAGCCAGTAAGCCTTCAGCCAGTAAGCCTTTCATACAGCCAGTAAGCCTTCAGCCAGTAATCCTTATTTTAGTGTTTGTTCGTTCGTTTTGGGCATGCAAGTTCTCTATGCTGAGTGGTCATATTGATGGCTAGTTTTGGACATGAATAAGACTGGATATATTAGAAGAAAGCAAAAGGTTTTGAAGCATTGTTTCTGCTTATTTGGTTTCAATACATTGTGATCATAATATATTAGATGTTTGATTTTGCAATCCTGGGTGATCTGCTTATTTGGTTTCAATACATTGTGATCATAATATGGTGGTTTCAATACATTCTCAATTGCATTTTAACTTTTTTCCTTTACACTGATTTAGACTATTGGGTTTTTACTTAATGAGACAGGGGAATCGAGCTATTGCAGAGATTCAGGTTGCACATTATATTTTTCCTGCTTTCGATCAGGTAAGCTCACTGTCTACACTTATATACTCACAAAATAGTTCTACAGCTTCACTTACCTGAAGTCTTTTTTTTCTTTTTTTCTTCACTGTGATTTGAAGAAGTCACTTTTGTTCTACAAAGGCAGAGCAGCCAAAGGGATCAAACTAGATTGGATGATGCATGAGTTCAGGGTACCTTCACTCACTGAAAGCAAAAGAGTATGTTTAGAATTCTTTGGTGATGTTTTGAACATGGCAAAAAGCAAAAGAGTATGTTTAGAATTCTTTGGGTTTTACTTGGATTGTAAGTGTTTGGTTCTACATATAGCATTCTCGATGTTGTTGTACTCTTGGTTTATAATGTTAAAAAAGAGACATTTACTAGATACAAACACTTATGGAGTATAGTCTAATAATAATAGATGGAACATATAAGCTCAATGACACCTCTATGGATCACTCTAATGAGAAAATTTTATTTTGTGATATATGCATCAGCGGAGTCCTGAATTGTTTTTTCTTACATAGATTGGCCATCTGTTGTGGTGCAACAAAGATATGTCTGAATGCAAACTTCTTCACTTATCTGCCTAGCAACATTTCTGTCTACTATTTCCAACTACTAAAATCTGTGTAGCATGTGCCTTAAATGCCTCTTTGATGCAGGTCTCGAGATCTATTGGCGACTTCTGTATGAAACATGCCCGGTTTAACAAGGACCCAATCGTTGTGAAATTTAGACTTCCTGAGCCTATGAAACAAGCAGGTCTCTCTGTTCTTCAGTTTCTCCCATCCTTAGTGAAGTCTGCACAAGATTTGGCGAGACCCCATATCTCCAAATACCATGTTGGAGTTGTTGGGTTGGGATCAGATGGGCGGATCTTCTTCGGAGCAAATCTGGAATTTCCAGGTCTTCCTCTGCATCACTCTGTTCATGCAGAGCAGTTCCTGGTCACTAATGCGGCTGTAAATGGTGATCCACAATTAAAGTACACCGTTGTTTCTTCAGCCCCATGTGGGCATTGTAGACAGTTTCTTCAAGAGCTTCGTGGGGATAATGAGCTAGTTTTCAGGCCCAGATGATTTGCTTGACAAACATGTTCCATTTGCCGACACTATTGTTAAGCCAGCAAGGAAAGCCAGAAAGCAGGCGTGTAAAAATAGTTCCGCAATTGCAACTAGTGGCAATTTGGGGTTTGCTAGTAGTACCAACTTGGTTGACTGCCATGACACTGATTCTTGTCTTAAGAGTAAATGATGTTTCAAAGAATGTGGCAGACATTCCCCCATCAGATGGAAAGGGGCAAGAGAACATTGGGTCCGATTCCTGAAGGAGATTTAGGAACCTGTTTTTCTACTGTAAAGAAATTTTTGTTCTTGTTTTTGTTTTTGCCCCTGCATTTGTAATTTGTAAATATGTTTAACATACTTCCATTTTGTAGTAATATAAGTCAGTTAATAGGTTCAATGAATGTTTGCCTTACTTGAAAGATACAGATTCTACCATAAGTGCTATACAGGAAAGGTGTTCAAACTTCAAAGTGCTATTAAACACAACTAAATATCCATGAGAACACACAATCTGAATCTTTGAAAATTTAACAACAGATGGTTTGAATTGCAAAAGTACTTTGAGAATTTAAGACACTATTGCGAGTAAAATCAAATATCAATTATATACATTTCAGAATAGAGTTTGAACTACAAAGTATTTACATGGAACCAACCACCTAATAATGCACTGGAACACAGAGGATTGGATGGATTGGAAGCATTTGCTTTGGTTCTTCAGTCCGAACTAAACATCCCTTTCGAAAATAAGAGCACATAGCACCTCTGGTTGACCGGTTACCGCATCCAAAATAGACTGTCCTGCCTCCTGGCTTCTCGAACACATGTTTGCTGCACCTTAGTCCACAGTAGCAGTGATCAATTCGAGCAAAAGCAGGGTGCAAAGGCATAGGCACGAGAGGGTGAAATGGTAGGATGAGAGGAGGCATAGAAAGCTTTGGCTGGATAGGAACAGCAGATTGCTTTGGCCGAGTAGGCATAGCAGATTGAGACTGAAGCAAAGGGTCTGCTGGCTGTGACTGTGGCAATGTACTCGTAATGGAAATCTTGAAGTTGGATTGAATAACACCCAGAGACTGAAGCAAAGGGTCTGCCAGCCAGTGTATTCCTTCCACACATCCTTCACAAATATCTGAAAAACCAATGTCTCCATCAGTATCATCAACAATAAAACAAGATCCATACGATCTTCGATCTAGACCAGGAAACAAAAAGAAATGAAAGGACAGGGCAACCACAACTACTATAATTAACAAATAATTAAAAAAAATATCAATGGAAACTTCATATTTGTTGGATTGAATAACACCCAGATAACAACTAATCCCACAGAGGAGATGAACTCAAAACCATCAAAATAAACCTAATTACCCAAAAACCCAGCTAAAGGTTGAAACTTTATGCAATACAAACTCTAAAAGCTAAAACCAAGAGATACCCATTACATCAAAACCACCAAATATGCAAAAACAACAAATGGGTATTCAAGAACAATAACCAAAATCCTAAAAATCGAAACCAAACAACACTACCAAAACACAAGAACAGAGCATCCAATTGAAAAAACAGAGAAACACCCATTTAAGCAAACAAGCAAAAGAAGAAGAAGAACCCCATTTTTACCGTATATTCGTCACCGAACTCCAATTTGAAAGCATCCTGAATGGCTTCAGCAGAGGCTCGATGACCACCACCAGTGTCGCTCATCAAAATCAAAACATTTTTGGTCCTCTCAGCACCAATCTGAGTGAGCTCCACCGTCTGCTCTTCCATGCACCTCCTTTTGTTGTTTCTGTAATAAGCCCCAACGCTTTGGAACACTGAGTCCCTAATCGACCTTCTTGGTGACACCACTGACTGTCGGTCTTCGTTGGGGGAGAGGGAGGGCTTCCTCGGCGGATTCGAAGGGGGAGCTGCTTTCTTCTTTGTCTCTGTCTCTGTCGAGATGGAAATGGGGAGAGGGAGAGGTTCCCTCCTTTTCTCCCCCAAAATTTTGATTCCCTCTCTCTTTTTTTTTTTTTTTTTTTTTTTTTTTTTTTTGAAACGATGCAGGAGCACGTGCGAGGGAGCATCCTCGCTGTTTTCCTCGACAGTTAGACAAATTCATATATTTTAGGTTGGAGCAATTCTAGATGTCGAGGAAATGGGCGAGGGATGGTGCGTCGCACACGAGCAGCTGACGTGGTGAAAAAAAAAAAAAAAAATTTGCGAGGGAAATCAAAATTTTGGGCGAGAAGAAGAGGGAATGGAAGCTTGAAACCTCATTCATTCCCTCTCTCGCTCCCTCTGTCGCTCCCTTCATTCCCTCTCTCGCTCCCTCTCCCTCTCCCTCTCCCTCTCCCCATTTTCGACAGATTCGACCTCCCTCTCCCCATTTTCGACAGATTCTCCCTCTCCCCCAAACGAAGCTCCTCCTCTCTTCATCATCACTGAAACGAAGGAGAAGAACGAAAATTAAGGAAGAAGAAGGAAATAAGGAGAAGAGAAGAAGGTCTCCCTCGTCCCTTCCCTCTCGCAAAAGGTAAATTTTCCCTCTCATTTTAGGTTTTAGGTTTTAGGTTTTTAGTTTTTAGTTTTTGATTTTCCCTTTACTTGGGTGTTTTAGGTTATTGGTTTCGGACAAGAAGTTGGTTTTCATCGCTCGGACGCAGAGGTAAGCCCTTTCTTCTTCTCTTCGTTTCGTCTTCAGATCTAGGGTTCATCTAGGGTGCATTTTTTTTTTAATTTCAGTGTTCTTCAGCCGAAGAGCTTCATCTAGGGTTCATTTTTTTTTTTTATTTCAGTGTTCTTCAACCGAAGAGCTTCATCTAGGGTTCATTTTAATTGCAATAATTTCAGTGTTCATGTGGGTTTTTTTTTTATAATTTCAGTGTTCATATCTGTAGAATTTTTTTTTTTTGTTTAAGATTTTATATATATAAGCATCTTTTTATCTCTGTGTTTTCATCAAAACTCTTCTTAGATCTATATTCTTAATCGTGTTAAGGCACCACATGCGAGGTAATACTCGGCGAGCCCACGATTATTAAGATTAGATTAAAGAAGAATCTTCAAAATCATGACTATATTCATGATATTTATATCAGATCTAGGGTTCATCTAGGGTTCATTTTTTTTTTTAATTTCAGTGTTCTTCAGCCGAAGAGCTTCATCTAGGGTTCATTTTTTTTTTATTTCAGTGTTCTTCAACCGAAGAGCTTCATCTAGGGTTCATTTTAATTGTAATAATTTCAGTGTTCATGTGGTTTTTTTTTTATGAATTGTGGGGTTTTTTTTTTTATAATTTCAGTGTTCATATCTGTAGAATTTTTCTTTTTTTTTAAGATATTATATATATAAGCATCTTTTTATCTCTGTGTTTTCATCAAAACTCTTCTTAGATCTATATTCTTAATCGTGTTAAGGCACCACATGCGAGGTAATACTCGGCGAGCCCACGATTATTAAGATTAGATTAAAGAAGAATCTTCAAAATCATGACTATATTCATGATATTTATATCAGATCTAGGGTTCATCTAGGGTTCATTTTTTTTTTTAATTTCAGTGTTCTTCAGCCGAAGAACTTCATCTAGGGTTCTTTTCTTTTTTTTATTTCAGTGTTCTTCAACCGAAGAGCTTCATCTAGGGTTCATTTTAATTGTAATAATTTCAGTGTTCATGTGGGTTTTTTTTTTTTTTATGAATTGTGGGGTTTTTTTTTTTTTATAATTTCAGTGTTCATATCTGTAGAATTTTTCTTTTTGTTTAAGATTTTATATATATAAGCATCCTTTTATCTCTGTGTTTTCATCAAAACTCTTCTTAGATCTATATTCTTAATCGTGTTAAGGCACCACATGCGAGGTAATACTCGGCGAGCCCACGATTATTAAGATTAGATTAAAGAAGAATCTTCAAAATCATGACTATGTATGGAATTATATTTCATAATCCAATGAAATTTGTGTTTCATATTGTTATATTTTTCTTCCGTATGGTATGCTTGTCATTTCATTGTGTAGCTTGCTGTTTGCATTCCAAATTCTGAGAGGATTCTTCATCAGACTTCCTACTCTCTGTAAGTGCACTGATTTGCTTATAGATTACATCTAAAATGAATCGCTCTCGTATCTTTAATTGCTTTATAGATTACATTCAAGTTATTTGAATGATGGGATGTGTTGAGTGTGACTTGCAAGTCACTAAGAATATGCTTGAAGTTCCATGTTATAGCAAGTTAGCAACGAAAATTTTACATGTTTCACATGTATTTACTTTAAGAGATCTTCTACACTGCGAGGAAACGGGCGAGGAAACGAGCGAGGGAAGTGAGGTGGCGAGGTGGGAGCCGTTCATCTCGCTCGGGATGCGCGCGCAAAAAGTCAACACACGCATCCCGAGCGAAATGAACGGCTCCCACCCCCGCCACCTCACTTCCCTCGCTCGTTTTCTCGCTCATTTCCTCGACACTTAGAATTTCACTTACTTTAATAATTTGAGCAATGATGGTGTTATTTTCATGGTGAGGAGTAGGGGGTTAATGTCCTAGGTTTAATTAGGATTTTTTTGTTTTCATGGTGACGAGTAGAAACCATTTTTTTTTCTTGATGCTCCAAACCACCGTGAGCACTACTGGTAGCATATATTCATGCATTGTAGCTGTGTTTAAGCTGATAGTTGCCTCACTGAAGCCAAAAAAAATGCTTAGAGGAAGTAGTGCAGTTTTTTCTTGCTTATAGTGACAATATGCTAATAACTTTCTGCAGGTTAAGGATTCTGGCTGCGGAATCAGTCCACAGGATATTCCACATCTTTTCACCAAGTTTGCTCAGTCACGGAGTGGATCAAGTCAAAGCAATGATGGTGCAGGACTTGGACTGGCTCTTTGCAAAAGGTATTAGCAATTAGATATAGTAGCATTTACGAGAAGGAACTGAGGAATGTAACACTTGCGTCAGAAAGAGAAATTATATAAACTAGCTAGGTTTCACACGATATTTTCAGAAGAAAAAAAATGACTGGTTTAGGATTCTGTTCATGGATTTATATGGTATTAATCTCACACTTCTCTATTGGACTCAGATTTATCAACCTTATGGAAGGTCACATTTGGGTTGAAAGTGAGGGCTTCGAGAAGGGTACCACAGCTACAATCATCTTGAAACTCGGAATATGCAACCCCCAGAGTGAATCATCAGGGCACATACTTGCGCAGAGAGAGCTCGATCGAATTGAGAGACGGATGTCTATGGATCCAAATCAGAGTCTGTAAAGATGACAGTCCTATATTAGCATCCGGAGCCCCTGGTATCATATGGTTTTTTGCAATGAGATCTGTCCGCGACATTGTGGAATATCATATACCTGTAAATTTCCCATTTCAGTCATTTCAAGATGGGGAGATGTCAGAACAGACTTCATGTGGAATTTTAATCTGTTAAGAACAGTAGTTAACAAAATGGATAAGGCCAACTATATTGACAAATTAGAAGTAGAAACTGTTGAAAAAATGTTTGTATTGAATGGAAGAGCTTTTAAAGATATGTTTTCTGTCTCACTGAATACATATGTTTACCTCTGCTATCGTTTGATTTTCCCATTTTCATGTTCTCATTTTCTACAATCTGCCTTATACACACGAGAGCTCTCCTTAGGCATTCCATCTAGCATACCTAACTTTGAGGTGGTGTGCCCAAGGAGTCTATTGGAATTCTTCACCTGCTAGATTCAGCCTTACCTGAGTTATGGTGGAAGTATAGACAGTGTATAGCATGTAATAAATAACACAAAATGATCAAAGATCAAGAAATATGAAAATAATGTAGCACCTAACAGAGGACATCTAACATCTATTAGTCACAGAGACTGATATAGCACCTAACAGAGACTGATGCACCTAACAGAGACTGATATAGCACCTAACAGAGCACATCTAACATCTATTAGTCACAGAGCACCTAAAAGAGATGTTAGATGTCTAACAGATATAGCACCTAACTGATCTAACTGACAGAGCACCTAACAGAGATAAATCATAGCCTGCCAAAATACACATTATCATACAATGTGTATACATCATATAGCTCCTAACAGATATAGCAAAAAAAATTTATAAAACAACCTCAATATCTGAACATTTCAACTGAATTTACACATTATCAAACAATGCGAAATACATCATAGCCTGCCAAAATACCTGATTTTACATTTCAAACAATGCGAAATACATTTCAACTTGAATATCTGAACATTTCAACTTAATTTACATCATAGCCTGCCAAAATACATTCAAACATATCTGAACATTCACTGAATTTACGACTGAGACTGCTATACATTCGGAAGATTGCTAACTGATGAAGATTGCTAACTGAGACTGCTATACATTCTGAAGATTGCAAACTGAGACTGCTATACATTCATCATACCATTCTGAACATTCTGAAGCAATGGAAGACAATGGAAGCAATGGAAGATTGCAAACTGAGCTGCTATACATTGCAGCTGATGAACTCCATAGATTCATTGCCTGAAGCAATGGAAGCAAGATCAGAAATGTCAGTTGCTTATTTAATAAGCAAACCAAGAAGCAATGGAAGCAAATAAGCAAACCATTCTCTAGCATTTTATTCAAGTATTAAACCTAGGACATTAACCCCCTACTCCTCACCATGAAAATAACACCATCATTGCTCAAAATATTAAAGTAAGTGAAATTCTAAGTGTCGAGGAAATGAGCGAGAAAACGAGCGAGGGAAGTGAGGTGGCGGGGGTGGGAGCCGTTCATTTAGCTCGGGATGCGTGTGTTGACTTTTTGCGCGCGCATCCCGAGCGAGATGAACGGCTCCCACCTCGCCACCTCACTTCCCTCGCCCGTTTCCTCGCAGTGTAGAAGATCTCTTAAAGTAAATACATGTGAAACATGTAAAATTTTCGTTGCTAACTTGCTATAACATGGAACTTCAAGCATATTCTTAGTGACCTGCAAGTCACACTCAACACATCCCATCATTCAAATAACTTAAGAACTTAGTTAATATGTACAATAAATACAGAAAGAAGAAAACTTAAGAATAGAAGGAAAGACTTACAAATAAAAGGCTAAAGGTTTTTAAGCCTTAATTTTATTTGCATTATAACAACAACAATGGTTAATCACAGGGAGATGATAAGCAGTATGATATGCAGAAATCAAAACAGAAATGAAATACACAACATAGAATAAATACAGATATTCTATCTTTGATCTGTTAGAACGAACGGTGCCGATACTAGGGTTCGGCTAGTATAACGAGATGTTCAATTAATAACAGATCTTGGATAGTCAGAGATAGAGAAAAGATTTTATTTATTTAAAATGTACAAGAAATATAGAAAGATCTTGGATATGAACACTGAAACAAAAAAAAAAAAAAAAAAAAGAGGCTACACAGCAAGGAAATGGGCGAGGGGAGTGAGGTGGCGGGGGTGGGAGCCGTTCATCCCGCTCGGGATGCGCGCGTGAAAAGTCAATGCACGCATCTCGAGTGAGGTGAACGGCTCCCACCCCGCCACCTCACTTCCCTCGCCCATTTCCTCGACACTTAGAATTTCTGAAAAAAAAAACAAACTTCTTAAGCAAACTACACTGAAATTATGACAAGTAGAATTTATTCAGTCCCATTTTTTCATTTCCTCGCCTATTGACAAACTTCTTAAAAACCCATACTATGAACACTGAAATTATAAAAAAAAAACCCACAATTCATCAAAATAAAAAAAAATAAAAAACCACATGAACACTGAAATTAAACAAAAAAAAAAAAAAAAATCTACAGATTTGAACACTGAAATTAAAAAAAAAAAAAAAAAAAAAACCCCACAATTCATAACAAAAAAAACCCACATGAACACTGAAATTAAACAAAAAAAAAAATTTCTACATATATGAACACTGAAATTATAAATAAAAAAAACCCACAATTCATCAAAAAAAACCCACATGAACACTGAAATTAAAAAAACAAAATGAACCCTAGATGAAGCTCTTCGGTTGAAGAACATTGAAATTAAAAAAAAAAAAAATGAACCCTAGATGAAGCTCTTCGGCTGAAGAACACTGAAATTAAAAAAAAAAAATGAACCCTAGATCTGAAGACGAAACGAAGAGAAGAAGAAATGGCTTACCTCTGCGTCCGAGCGATGATTCCCAACTTCTTGTCCGAAACCAATAACCTAAAACACCCAAGTAAAGGGAAAATCAAAAACTAAAAACCAAAAACCTAAAACCTAAAACCTAAAACCTAAAATGAGAGGGAAAATTTACCTTTTGCGAGAGGGAAGGGACGAGGGAGACCTTCTTCTCTTCTCCTTCTTTCCTTCTTCTTCCCTAATTTTCGTTCTTCTCCTTCGTTTCAGTGATGATGGAGAGAGGAGGAGCTTCGTTTGGGGGAGAGGGATAATCTGTCGAAAATGGGGAGAGGGAGGTAGAATCTGTCGAATCCAAAGAAAATGGGGAGAGGGAGAGGGAGAGAGAGCGAGAGAGGGAATGAAGGGAGCGAGGAGGGAATGAATGAAATTTCAGAGCTTTTCATTTCCTCTTCTTCTCGCCCAAAAATTTCATTTCCCTCGCAAATTTTTTTTTTTTTTTTTTCACCACGTCAGCTGCTCGCGTGCGACGCACCATCCCTCGCCCATTTCCTCGACATCTAGAATTGCTCTTTAGGTTGTATCCTACTCTTTCATTGAGAGGTAAGGACAAGTTCTATATTAAGTTCATCTCTCACACCAATTTAGATTATGTTAGTTATGGATGGTGAGGTGAGAGGTAAAAGAACGAGTTGCGTCTCTTTGTTGCTAATATACCAAAATTACTACTGTTGCACATTATTTTATGAGGTCTCCTATCTCAAACTTGACTTCTAATTTCCCTATCTTATAAAAGAAAAACTCGTATTTCAAATCTAAACCCCAAATAATAACTGATTAATTCAGCCCCAAGTGACCACTATGTTTGAAATTATTAGGGTATTTATATATTGGGTGTGCATAATTTAAGCGTAATTCACATTGGACAATTTTTTTTGCATAATTACACATTAGATATGAAAATTGGTCTTGACTGTTTGTTCAACAACATCGACCAATGTCAGACGTTCCACATTTTATAAAGACCTAAATTCCCCTCAGCTTTTTGCATTTTGGATACTATGGTTTTACTTACATTTACTAAGGGTATTTTGGTCTGTATTAAATGTGGCACGTCTAACTTTGCTCAACGTCATCGAACAAACTAGAGCAAGATCCAATTTCGTATCAAAAATGTAATTATACAAAAGTTTTGTACCCATTGAGAATTGCACCTAAATTATGCGTATCAAAAATGTAAATAACCCAAATTATTATGTTAAGTAAAAAAAAAAAAAAAAAAGTATAAAAGGGCATGCCCAACTTAGTTTTTTTGCGAATAAATGCTTGATAAAAAGGTAAAGGCAATGACTACTCGACACCACCAAAAGCGATTTTTTACACCACCATTGATTTTTTTTTTTTTTTTTTTGTACTTACACATACCACCCAAAAAACTGTTTTTGAAAAAAATAGTAACTTAAAAATAGGGTGAGTTTCGACCAATTTAAACTCTCAATTGAGACCGATTCTCAAGCTCATAAAAACACGAAAATTGTAGTAATCTTAGTTATCTAATAAACACAACTTGAATCACTTAAAAAAAATTTGAAATGAAAAATTTATGGTCATTTTACTAAAGTTGTGCAAATCTATCTCGCAATGAAAACGGGATAGTGGATAGTGTCTCTGACTTTCAGCCAACTTATATGCTTGATTGAGACCGATTCTCAACCTCATCAAAGCACAAAAATTGTAGTACTCTGAGTTACCTGATAAACACAATTTGAATAACTTGAAAATGTTTTGAAATTAGCAACTTATGGTCATTTTACTAAAGTCGTGCAAATCTATCTCGCAATGAAAACGTGATAGTGTCCCTGACTTTCGACCAACTTATGTGCTCGATCAAGAAGAACGATTCTCAAGTTGATCAAAACATAAACGTTATAGTACTCTGAGTCATATAATAAACACGACTTGAATCACTTTAAAATGTTTTGAAATGAGCAAGTTATGATCATTTTACTAAAGTCGCGCAAATCTTTCCGAAAAAATTTGCTGAAATTTGTTGTTCGCCCAGATCAATACGAGATTTTTGTCTCAGTCGAACAATAGATTTTTTTGTGATTTTTGAAAATGTTTCAGAAGTTTACTTTGTTTTTGTGATTAAAATTTTTTCTGAAGTTTCAATGAGATTACTTTGTTTTTCTGAATTTTTTTTGAAATGTTGCGATTTGGGGTTCGACTTTTAAGGGTTTTGATTTTGAAGGAGGTGGAAGAAATTTTCGAGAGAGAGAGAAGAGATTGGTTTCGATTTTGCAAGAGATTCTAGGGAGAGGGAAGATTTGAATGGGAGAGGGGAGGGGAGACTTGAGTTTCGATTTGAATGAGAAGAGGAAAAATATTGGTTTTTTATTTATATAGGTAGTGTGAGAAAGTACGGTGGTGCGGAGAAGAAAGTAGGTGGTGTGGGAGAGTAAAATGGTGTGAGAAAACACTTATGGTGTGGAGCAGTCGTTGCTAAAGGTAAAAGTCTCAATGATTAACGTATAAGACTATAAGTTTTATGAATCCAGGTTGGTCAATTTGGGCTTAGATTGTTGAAGTCTTGGAGCTCCCAACTACCGGTTCAAGTTGGGATGTGGGCTTTTCCTTTGGGCTCAGAGTTTGGTTTAAAAGGATAAAAGTTATAACTTCATCATTTTCATTTAGTAGCGACTACACCACATCACCATTTTCTCTCTCTCACATCATTCTACTATCTCACACCACTAACTTTCTTTCTCGCACCATCATACTTTCTCACACCACCTATATAACAAAAAATCATCTATTTTTTCCCATCACCATTCAAATCGACAACAGTTCCTCCCTCCCCCATTCGAAATCACTTGCAAATCTCTCCCCACACTCAAATCTCTTGCAAATTTTCTCCCTCTCCCTCGAAAAATCTCAAAATCCCCTCAAAGTCGAAACTCTTAAACCTAAAACTCAATAAATATGCATAACAGAGAAACCCAAACTCAAAACAAAAAAAAACACAAAACAGGGTAACTTTCGACCAATTTAAACTCTCAATTGAGACCGACTCTCAACCTCATAAAAACATGAATGTTGTATTACTATGAGTTATCTAATAAACACAACTTGAATCACTTAAAAATGTTTTGAATGGACAAGTTATGATCATTTTACTAAAGTCGTGCAAATCTGTCTCACAATGAAAACGAGATAGTGTTACTGACTTTCAACCAACTTATGTGCTCGATCGAGACTGATTCTCAAGTTGATTAAAACAAAAGTTGTAGTGCTCTGAGTTATCTAATAAACACAACTTGAATCACTTGAAACAGTTTTGAAATAAGCAAGTTATGGTCATTTTACTAAAGTTGCGCAAATCTTTCCAAAAAAATTTATGTTTGCAGAGTGAGATACCCCACATTGCACAATGCGAACAGGAAAAAAAATTCATGTTTTTTGACAAATTTGCACGACTTTATTAAAATGACCATAACTTGCTCATTTCAAAATATTTTCAAGTTGTGTTTATTAGATAACTCAGAGTACTACACTTTTGTGTTTTGATCAACTTGAAAATTTGTCTCGATCGAGCACATAAGTTGGCCAAAAGTCAAGAACACTATCCCATTTTTATTTTTTGGACAGATTTGTGCGACTTTAGTAAAATGACCATAACTTACTCATTTCAAAACATTTTCAAGTGATTCAAGTTGTGTTTATTAGATAACTCAGAGTAATACAACTTTTGTGTTTTGATTAACTTTAGAATCGATTTCAATCAAGCACATAAGTTTGCCGAAAGTCAGGAATACTATCTCATTTTCATTGCGAGACAGATTTGCGCAACTTTAGTAAAATGACCATAACTTGCTCATTTCAAAACATTTTCAAGTGATTGAAGTTGTGTTTATTAGATAACTAATAGTAATAAAATTACATGTTTTAATGAGGTTGAGAATCAGTTTCAATTGAGGGTTTAAATTGGTCGAAAGTTACCATGTTTTGCATTTTTTTCGTTTTGAGTTTGGATTTCTCTGTTATGCATATTTATTGGTGGTGTGAGAAAGTTTAAAAAAAAAAAAAAAAACTCAATGGTGGTGTGGTGTAGTCGCTGTCTTTTCATTTTTGTTGAAGGGTGAGCATCATATTTAATTAATTGCATAACCATTGATATCTGAGGGGGGGGGTTAAAACTGGACTTGTGACACCATCTAATACAAGTTTAATGAAGTTGTATCAGTTGAGAATGAGCTTAAGAAGCCATGGGAGGCTGAGATTGAAAATTAGTAATTCGGATTTTGATGTAAGCGGGTAATATTATGGGTTAATTTAATAATATTAGTTATAACTGGGCCTAAGTAAAACATATAATAATTAGAACATTATTAGTCAATTAGGGCTAGGTTAGTTTGCTCCAAAGAAGTTAAGAAGATTATAAAAGGCAAAACATTGATCGTTGTTTGATTGAATGGAAGAATAATTGTTTATTATTTATCTTTGAATTAGAGTTTATCATGGATTTAGCTTAGTTATAGTTAAGATCTATAAATTAGTTTCAGAGTCGAAGCGCTCATTTAGTGTATGCTGACATAGACCAAATCTGACAGATACGCAAAACATAAAGCTTAGAAAATGACTGAAGAAGAGAAAACGAAAGCAGTTGAACCCATGGCAGGATGGAAGACATTAATCGAAATATCTTTTGGATGCACCGAGAGAACAAGACAAACTCCATAGAAAAAAAGAGATTGAAAGAACAAATTAGAAAAATTACAACAATGGATGCATGCAGATATCACGCATGCGTATAGAAGACAATAGAAAGAGAGATGAAGAAAATGTAACTGATGGTCACAACTTCCAAGACACTCAACGGCTAACAAAGAGACCAATGAGTACCCACAAGGGGTACCCGTCGGCCCTATGGACCGCACGACACCAGCATCCACCACGCATCCATCAGCACCACCAGGTGGGTCAATCGACACTACAAGAAATCTGTCATTTACCAAGAAAATATTTCTACGAATTTAAATTTCCTTGTTAATACAGTATCATTGTCAACGAAATAAAATTTCATTGAGAAAGCCATAATTGTTACTTTTTTTCCAACAAAATATATTTTGTGAAAACTTTCTTTGTTAAATAGGTGGCAGGAAGTATTCCTTCTAAACTTAAATTCCCGCCGAATTGATTTAATAACGAAATATTTTTAATGACCACAAAACACTAGTTCTTTGGTAATTATGGCATCAACTAAAATAAAATATTTTGTTGCTAAGGAAGACTAATTTTAACAACAAATCACTTTCCTTGTTAACAGAATATTAACATTTATTCATCTCTCTTTAGTAAAGAGATATGTTTTCCTAGATAATAATCACATTATTAGTAATGATTTGGTTTGTTGATAATTATTGATAATTTTTTCATTAGTGTTTTTTTTTGTTGAAGCTCGTTTACTAATTTATAGCAACAAAATAATATTTCAATAAAAATTATTACACTATTGGCAACCTTTTTTATTTTGTTGGAAATAATATCTTTTTTAATGAAATTTTTGTAGCTAGGAAATAAAATTTTGTTGATAGTTATAACCTTATTGGTAACAAATTGTTTTCGTAGGTAAAAAGTGATAACCATTTTCATGAAAATCTATTTCTCGTTAAAGCTCACTATCTATTTTATAGCGACAAATCATTATTTTGTTGAAAGTTGGTATACTCACTTTCAAGAAATTGGTATACTTTCATGAAATTTTAGTTTGTTGGTAAATATGACATCATTTACAATGAATTGTTTCATTACTAATAAAGATAAATAATATTGTCAAACATTTTTTTAGTAAAAACATTGTAATACTTGTTCGTCTACCTTCAACAATGAGACTAAATTTTCTTGTTAATTATCACGTTATTGACAATGATTTATTTGGTTACTTATAATGAAATTTATTTATATTTAAAGCTCATAATTTCTTTATAGTGGCAAAATATTATTTCTTTGAAATGTTTTATTAATAGCAATGATATTATGTCATTTGAAATTTTGAATAGCATTTTTTAACAATAAAATATTATTTAATTGTTAATTATAATATTATGGGTACTAATTTATTTAGTTGCTAAAGATTGATACAATTTTTCATGAATTCTTTTTTTTTTAATCTTTTTAAGGCTCGTTTTCTTATTTACAAATTTAATTTTATTTCAGTGGGAATATAACCAATTTCAATAACATATCTAGCAAGGAAATGCTATTAGTATTTCGTTGCTAATTATAATGGTGTTTTATGAATTTCTTTTCATTGCTAAAAGTGGTCAATATTTCACAAAAAACTTATAGTCATTAAATTATTTAGTTCTAATTTATAGTGAAGAAATATTATTTATTGGTCCTTATTATATACATAGCAACGATTTTTTTTTTTATTGCAAAAGAAGAGTAATTTGATTTAATAAGCTATAAAGTTGTTTCACACAACACAATTATTCAAATAGCTAAACTGGTAAAGATTGCTAGATTTTACTATAGGTCTCCGACAAAAATTTAATATTTTCCAAGGAAATATTGTGTTAAAAAATCCAATATTTCCCAACGACCCTGGCAACAATTTTATTTTTTTTACCAATGAATTTCCTTGGTAATTTTTAATGGTACCTACGACAACTTTTGTTGATATACATGCATTTTACTAACAAAAACGTTCTATGATAAATGTAGTTGCCTTCCCCGCGTTAATTTTCCTTGATGATTCTAAGCTTTTTCCAAGAAAAAATTCATAGGTAAATAAAACGTTTCTTGCAACAAAACAATTTGTTGGTCAAAATATTTGATTTTTCCAAAGAATTTCCTTGAAGTTGTTAGTATTACAAGCACCATGTTTCCTTGACTTATCATCCAATTTACCAACAAAAAAATTAATTCCTTAGTAAAAACCTTTAGGGGGATGCCGCCATGAACCTAGTAACGATTTTTTTCCTTGTTAAAAGTATCTTTCAACAAAATTTTGATTCTTTTGAGGAAAAATTTTCTTAAAAAAATGCTTTAATTGTTGTAGTGCGGCCAAGCCAATCGCCATCTCCCCTCTTCCATCGTCCCCTCTCCCCTTCCCAACTGGCACTGTCTCCCACCTCCATTGTCCAACCACCACCACCACTACAACAATTAAGGCATTTTTCAAGAAAAAAATCCGTTGACAAAAATCAAATTTTTGTTGGAAAAAACTTTTTAACAAAGAAAAAATTTGTTATTGGATTCGTGGAGGCATCCCCGTAGCTAAAGATTTTTACCAAGGAATTATATTTTTGTCGGTAAAACGGTTGATAAGTCAAGGAAACACGGTGTTGGTAATACTGACAACTACCAAGGAAATTTGTTTGTAAAAATCAACTATCTGTACCAACAAATTGTTTTGTTGCAAGAAAACTTTCGTTTACCTATGAAAATTTTCTCGAAAAAGCTTAGAATCATCAAGGAAAATTGTCGTAGGCAGAGGTAAAATTATTAACGAAAGTTGTCATCGGTTCTTATATGACCTAATCTACCTCCCAAACTCTAAGGAAACCACCCACTACATCTCAAGCTCTATAATATAAGGACACCACTCTTGGTGGTAAGACCTCACTATGGAATTCCGTATATACCTATAGTAAAATATATTGCAATCTTTACCAATTGAGCTATTTGAATAATTGTGTTGTGTGAAACAACTTTATAGCTTATTACTTCAAAATATTCTTCTTTTGCAATAAAAAAAAATCATAGCTACGTATATAATAGGGACTAATAAATAATATTTCGTCACTATAAATTAGGACTAAATATTTTCACGACTATAAGTTTTAAGTGAAATATTTACCACTTTTAGCAATGGAAAAAATTCACAATAACACCATTATAATTAACAACAAATTAGTAATAGCATTTCATTGCTAGATATGTAATATGTTAGTGAAATTGTTGTAAATAAGAAAATGAGCCTTAATAAGAATAAAAAAAGTTCATGGAAATTTTATCAATCTTTAGCAACGAAATAAATTATTACCCATAATATTTTATTGTTAAAAGAAATTTTATTTGATTTTTCATATGACATAATATCATTGCTGCTAATAATTTTTTTAACGAACTAATATTTTTCCACTGTAAAGAAATTAAGAGCTTTAAATATAAATAAATTTCACAAAAAAATCATTATAAGTAACCAGATAAATCGTTGCAATAACGTGATAATTAACTAGAGAAAATTTAGTTTCATTGTTGAAGAGACACGAACAAGTGTTATAGTGCATTTACCAAGAAAATATTTGTTAATAATATTAATTTTTATTATAAATGAAACAATTTATTGTAAATGGTGTCATAATTACTTAAAAACTAAAATTTCGTTGACATAGAAATATTTTGTTGCTAAATAATGTTGGTGGGAAATTGGTTTTGGAAAGAATATTGTCCGCCACCTCTTTAATAACGAAATAGATTTTGTCACAAAAATTGACAATTTTATCGTTTTTCCAATGAAATTTATTTCTGTTAGAAATAGTAACATATTAAAAAGGAAAATAAAATTTGTTAGTAAATAACACATTTCTTGTAGTGAGCATACCCATTTCCAACAAAATAATGACTTGCCGCTATAAAATAGTTAGTGAGCTTTAACGAGAAACAGATTTTCATGAAATTAATTATCACTTTTTACCTAGAAAACAATTTGTTACCAACAATGTTATAATTACAATTAAAATATTATTTTCTTGCTACAGAGATTTCATTAAAAAAAAATTTGTTTCCAACAAAATAAATTTTTTTTGCCAATAGTGTAAAAATTTTCAACGAAATAATATTTTTTTGTTATAAATTAATAAATGAGTTTTAACAAGAAAAAACTAATGGAAAAAATTATCAATCATTATCAACGAACCGAATCATTACCAATAATGTGATTATTGTCTAGAAAAACATATTTCCTTATAACTAAACAAAAATGAATAAGTGTTTATATTCCATTAACGAGAAAAATAATATGTTGTTAAAATTAGTCTTCTTTAGCAACAAAATATTTCATTCCAGATGATGCCATGATTACCAAGGAATTAATATTTTGTGGTCATAAAAAAATTTTCATTGTTAAATCAATTCGGCGAGAAATTAGGTTTGGAGGGAATGCTTCCCGCCACCTATTTAACAAGGAAAGTTTTCCACAAAATATATTTTTTTGGAAAAAACTAACAAATTTGTGGCTTTTTCAATGATTTTTTTTCCGTTGACAATGGTACCCCATTAACAAGGAAATTTAAATTCGTATAAAAAATTTTGTTGGTAAATGATAGATTTCTTGTAGTGCACCCTCCTCACAACCCCTCATCCTCCCTCCCAATAATCCCACCTTCTTCCAGGCCTCCCGTCATCTTGGGAGGTTCCCAAACTCAATAACCACCTTTACACGCCCCTCCTTCATCTTGGCCCTGCTCCGAAACCATTTCTTTGAATCCCCACGCCATTCCCAATTCCAATAATCCCTACCAAACCCTTGGACATGTAGTTTTTGAACTCACATCTGATAGTTAGTTGAAGCCTAACTTCCTTCCCTAATACCAAATTCTCAACTATCCTAGTTACCCACCTCAGCAACCTAATTCCCCTCACATTAGCCAAATTGAATCCTACGATGAGGTCCATGCGCGGTTTGGAGTGTCCCCCCAATTATCTATTTTAGATTCAATTGAATTCCATATGAGCATGTCAAAACGTGCGTGGAAGAACACCAGAGATCCCTAATCTTCCTTGGTTGCCTGTGCAGGACAGAAGACAGTTTTGATCCTCTTTTGGTCATAGTAGAGGATTTAGGAGAGGTGGTAATTATTCTTTTTGCCCTCCTAACTTAGGAGAACAGAACTACGTTGGAGGTAATTTTGTTTATCATGAGCAGTTGGCTCGGTTGATAGCAGTGATGGAACGAAGGGATGATACATGATTGCAGTTAGAGGTGCCTTCTTATGATGGAGTGGAGCTTGGTGATGCTTTTATGAATTGGTCCATAGAGATTGATTGTATTCTTGATTTCAAGAACATGGGCAGCCTGAAGGCAGTATAGTTGGTGGCTACTAAGTTGAAGGGCACTGCCAATCTTTGGTAGTAGGAACCAGGAAGAATATGCACAACAAACAGTTATGGGTTTACCTCCTGCAAACAACTGAAATGACATGCGAGAGTTAATGCGTGTTGTTTTTGTCGCTTTGAAGTATGAACAAGAAATTTTTGGGTGTTTGAGAGGCGCTACACAGAATGGGCGCACAGTTACTAACTATGCAACAAAAGTTTGAACTTTGTGTATGCAAGCCAAGCATCAAGAGCCAGAACAACTAACCACTTTCTGTTTCTACCACGGTTTGGATGCAAGGATCATATATGTCTTAACATTGGAGGAATTTGATATATTGTTGGCGCTGAGAACATGGCTAAACAAGTAGAGACATAGTTGCAGTTACAGGATTGCTCGAAGAAGAAATTGTTGACGACTCCACCACCTCGTGTGTCTACTTATTACCCAACGCGACCTATTACTGATTATTCTCATAAGCAAGGAATGTGATTTCTCGAAAAATACAAAAATTTCACAAAATATTTCTTTTTTTTCAAGTTACAGAAATTTCTTTCGAAATCTGAAATATTTATTTCTTTCATTAGGCTAGTCTCAATTTCGGTACATTTTAACCCGTTATAACCTTAGTTTAATATTAAATTTTTGTAATATAAGTGATTATTTTGTAGATTGTATGACATTATGAGTCTTGTGGGACTTTTTATGTAATATATAAGAAAAGATTAAATCATGTTGATAGCTTCAAACTTGCAACCGAAATTTTTACGTTTGTTCTATACACAAAGAAATATTTCATGAAATATTTCTTAAAATCAACTTACTGAAATTACCTCGAAAATGAAATCACAATCCTTGCTCCCAAGTACTTTGGATGTGGTCAACTTCACCATGTTTGGAGTAGTTGTCCAAAAATAAAATCCATGTTCTTGATAGATGAAGTTGATGACCAATAATGTATGGAACATGTACTGCTTGCACCCTTGAAGCTAGTGGACAAACTTCTTCAACCCGGGGAGGTTGATATAAGCGAGTAGTATTATGGATTAGTTTAGTAATATTAAAAGCAATTAGGCCTATTAAGTACAACCAATAATAGTTAGTACATTATTATTCGATTAGGGTTAGGTTAATTTGCTTGCCAAAGAAATTAGGGAGGTTATAAATAAGGCAAAACATTGATCATTGTTCGTTGTTTGATTGAATGAAATAATTGTTTTACCTGCTCTCCCATACCACCTATAAAAACTAATATTCATCTACTTCTTATCTCATCATCTCTTCTCAAGAACAACAACAACAACAACTTGGAAGCGGGTAGCGAAGAAGGGGGCGATCGATTGCGAGGGACAGTGAGAGACGCCCGACGATGATGAGAGATAGAGTGACAACCACTGTCGCCCTTCACCATTTTTTTTCTCTTTACCCTCTCCCAGTTCTCCCACTATTTCTTATTCTCTCAGTTCCCCTATCTTCTTCTCCCACACTCTCTTCTTCTCACACAGGTCGTCACTCCTCCCTCTCACCTTCATCTCCTTCCCCTTGCACTCTTTTTTTTCTCCCTCGCAACGACCTGTGCGAGGATGGGTTACCACTCGCACGGGCCAAAGGCAAAAAAAATTGACCCTCGTAGAGGAACTTGTGAATGGAAGACTGGAAGTCACAAAGGATTTTGTAAAGGCTCCAGATCTTTTGCTTCTTCGACTTCATCTTAAATTTTGATTTGAGATAATGGAGAGGATATTCAAGGGGTGTTTTGGGGTTACCCCCGGATGGGGAGGGAAGAGAAGAAGATAAATTAGAGAAGAAGATGTAGAGAAGAAAAATAAGATGTTGGAAGAAGAAGGGTGGTGGTGAGAAGAGAGGAAGTTGGGAGGGGAGAGGGATATTTCCATCTTTTTGAATTTGGGAGAGGATAAAGATTTATATTTTTCTTTTTATGGGTGGTGTGGAAGAGAATTGTGATGTGGGACAGAAAGTGCATGGTGTGGGAAAGAAGAAAAAAATTAGATGGTGGTGTGGGTGAGTGTAAGTTGTGGTGCCAAATATTCGCTGTCTAATTAAAAAGGAGGGAGTCACTTTTTTTTTTTTAAAGCCTATAGCAGGTAGATTAATAATAGTGATTACAATATTGTTGTCCTATTGCAGTTGCTAAATTATGAGCCTCGTAGTTGAGGTCTCTATTAATAGATTTACAAAACTAGGATCTATGCAAATTAAGAAGACGCCTAATGTTTCCACTAAGAGGATGCCATGCCCAACACATGGTCATCGCAGTTTCAGGTTTGTCTTCTTGCAATAAGGATTGGAGCGTTCTAAAATCTCCTAAAAGAAGTCTCGTCTTCTAATGTATGGTCTGGATCAACAAGAGAGCCGCCTTTGCCGCGTGACACTCCGCCATAGTGCTATTAAGCACTCTCCAGGAGATCGGACAAGCGACGCGGGCCAAAACATTATCATGAAAATTCATCACCAACACGCCTACCGCTCCCTGTTTAGAACAGTCAAAGAAACTAGCATCATAAGTAACAATAACCGTGTCATGGTCCAAAATAGGGGTTTCTGCTAAAAAGATCTGAAGTTAAGGCTGTGGTGTCTAACTGACCGGATCTGGGCTTGAATCAACTCAATTCTGGTGGTTTCGGCCTCAGTAAGGGGACCAAACGTAGCAACGGGCTCGGCCCGCATGGTGGGTGGAAGAGTTTGAACATTTGTTGTGATTGTTTCCAGAATATGGTGAATGGATATGAGCCTATCGTATGTAATCCCGGATCAGAAGTCTAAGTGATCTCTTGGGGGAGTACTACTAGTAAACTATTATTTGTGCCAGGAGCTCTAGGTGAGTCTACTATTATTGCATAATTTCGGATGAGTTTACTATAAATTTACGTATCAATTAACATGACCATGTCATACGCCATACACCACCGCCGTAACCTCTTTATTTGAGTAAGAAATGGAAGTGTTGGGTAGGTAAGATTAGCCGTACGGATGGCCATTAGGTAAGATGAATGGTAGAGATGGCAGTTAGGTAAAATCAATGGTGGTGCATCCAACTTTTAACCCCATTGCCTTCGCTGCCTAAGTTTCATTTTCATTAAGAGCTTCTAATTACACCAATATATTCTTTTTTCTCGCCACCACATTTTTTGAGGAGAAAAACTACCCAAATTCACCCTACTACCACACGATACAATAGCAATTATGGCAGTTATTGCCAGAAAACATCAAGAGTTTCACTAGGCTCAAAAGAAAGTTCTCATCTTCTCCATTCTCCATCTATTTTAAAGACGATTTCGATCCTCATTGATCGCTTTTACTCCATTCAAGGATCTTTAGTCAATTTCGAAATTGGTACAAGCATTTGTGTTTAATTTGGAAGAATAAGAGTTGAAGATGGTTGAAGAAAGAGTTGATGAAGAGTATGGAGATGTTGTTAATTCTTCAAAAATGCTCCAATAACTTTGAAAATGGACGAAAAAACAATTGAATTTGTACATGCAAATTTTTTTTTGAGAATTTTGATACCCAAGAGCAGTTTCACATTTGAAGGGTGAAAAAAAAAACACAAAAATAGTGAGTTGTGCTCACCATACTCGCAGCCAAACCTTCAATTAACACTTGGTGTACTCGCTAAATTTTATAGAATTTTGAGAGTTGAGAACAGATTCACATCCAATGATGAAAAAAACACAAAAATGGCGAGTTGTGTTCACCATACTCCAGCCATACCATCAAGTAACACTTAGTGAACTTGCAAGTTTTGTAGAATTTTGAGAGCTGAGAGCAGATTTACATTTGGAGAGCCAAAAAAAAAAAACAAAAACACCAAAATGGTGAACTTTTTGCTCCGACAAATTTAAATTGCCTTGGCCGCAAACAGAAATGACCCCCCTTCACATTCCTTATGAATACCAACTCTCATTTCGCTTCACAAACTCTTTACATCTTATCCACTCACAAAGCAAGTTTTTTCACTGAAGAAGAAGATGGAGTCATCGAAGCCTTGGGTTTCAGAGCACAAGCTGGCAACATTGGTAAGTTGGCCATTCTTTTGAAAACGTGTGTGTTTCTTGGTATGGTTTTATAGCTCATAACCTGTTTGTTATGGACTTGTAAATGCAGGGTGGGCATCAACAGTTGGTGCATCACTTGCTATACTGCACTGCTAGGAGAAGAAGAAGGCTGAGAAAGAGCAGCACATCAAGCGCTTGGTTAAGAATAAGATGAATCCAGCAATGAGATAAATAAATGACTAACTAATCTATATGGAGAGCAAATTAGATGCATTTGAATCAAGTGTTACATGCTTGCTTTCAAATCTGAAAGGGTCGCAATAACCTAGTTTGATGGTGAAGAAACAAAGGAAATGTCAGAGTTGCAACCTCGCGCATGCATGCCATGAGGAACTCACTCGCATGTTTTTCAAAATAAATTTCAACTTTAAATATGTTTTCTTTCGTAGATTTTCAACCTTATTGAGATTGTATCAAAGGTAACCGAACTTGAAGATTGAAGACGAAGCAGTTGTTAATCTCTCGATCGAAACCTGAACTTGAAGACGAGGGTTCGGATGGATGAAGACGTAGAGTGGTTAGGTTAGAGAGTATAAGGAGATGCAGATGAGGGAGACGCAGTGGTAAAAACTCCTCTCGTTTCAAAATTGCTTTTCATTCTAGCAGGTTCCGTTGTGGCGGTGGAAGCAAGTGGCAGCGAGAAGAAAAGAAAATGTTGGTGCAGTTAGTACCTCTCTTTTCACCATCTTCCTCTCTCTCGTTCACAAAACAATTCAGTTTTTCCCTCCCTTTCTAACACTGTTGAGATATTGGGTTAATTATTTCGATATTAATTGAACCTCCCCTTTCAGAAGTTACCATTTTAGTAACCAAAACTTGCTGACCCAGCCTATTTATATAGAGGGATATGAACATAATGGCAGCAAAGATGCAAATGAAACTAAATTAGCACATTATTTTATTTGTTGATACAAATTTTCAATACTTATTTTCCATAAAATATCTAAAAAGAAGATTTATGAACAAGGGGATTGACTGATTTCATTAACAAATCAAATGTACTGAAATAAGTGTGGATGCAATGTTTGCACAAAACAAAAATGAACTAGCAATATCAACACAATGTCAATCAACTAGAATGTGAATTCAGCACTTGGTGTCTCAACAGGGTATTTCCTTCCCCCGTTCTTCCCCTCTTTCTGTCATTAATAGATTTTGTACTATTTTCTTGCTTTTAAATCAACATAGTCTGTGTGAGATCTTGAAATTTGATGATGCACTAGGTGAAGAAAGTATCAAGACATAGCTAAAATTTTAACTTCTATACTGATATTGTTTGGTTGTGAATAGAACACAAACAAAGAACTACCAGATTACTTGGTTTAATCCAAACATAAAAATTAACTTATTTGGATTTTTCAAATTTTATTTTGTTAATTTACTTCAAGTTTCAACACTTGGCCTTAGTTGCTTTATCATGTGAGTAACCTATGTATATATTTATCCTATTTGTTTTTAACAAATATTATTGATAAATGTAGTCTCTAATCAAATCTTCCAGGTTCGGTGTTTGTAAGAGCACAGTAATGGTCCATGTTTGGTGAAGTGAGTCAAGTTTTGTTTATCGTTATTGTTTATGATCTTTGTGCTTTCATAGGAGATTGTTATTCAAAACTAGATTGATTGTGGATTAAAGCAATTTATAGACCATGGTTATTAGTTACCCTTTTTATTCGAAAAATAATTTTAAAGCATACTTTTTCACAAAATAGACCATTTAGATATCGTAGTTAATGTAATGACTAATTTGTGTCTACTTTAATACTTTCATGATTAGCAAAGACTCTTTTATTAACCCAGGTTGACTTATAAAGTTATAAGACATCTTTGTCATTCCTAAACAAATAAAAACCTACTTTTATAACCAACAAGAACTATTTTATTAAGGGTTTTTTTGAGTTTGACACTCATTAGTTTATTCCTATTAGAGTTTGGCCCTCGTTTTGAAAACTAATTGAATCTAACACTCTTTTTTTTTACGAATCCGTTAAATCTACGTTATTGACTGGTCAAGACTCATTTTTTTGGACCATTTTACCCTTACCTTGGGTTAATTGAGTCTAATTTTTTTAATTAATTGAGTCTAATTTTTTGAACCCTAAAACCCAAAATCGCCCACACCCATCCTTAACTAAAATTGCATTGTTCTCTTCTCTACTTCTACTCCTAAAAATTAAGACTTTCATCATCTTGACTAGATTCAACTTAAGAAAAAAAAAATAGCATTTGACAAGAATTGGTAAATGAGCTAATAGCCAAACATCTTCCCATTGTTCAGCAACAGACAGTGACCCAAGTCATTTTCTCAAGACAGAGCTCTTCTTATTTTTTCACATAAAAGCAAGCAAATGATACAAATATTAGGGAACCCAGTTGAAGAAATTAAACAAGGGATTCACCCTCTATCCCCAAATTAGTAATACCTTCTAATCTCATCACAACCATGGATCTCAAGACCCCAACATACTTAAAATCCCCATCCTTCATTTTATCTAATAAGGTGAATTTTTTAAATAAGTGGAAGGTTTCTTCTCTTGCATTTTATCCTTCCTTTGTTGTACTAGTTGGGTATATTTTCATTTCATCTTGTGCATTTGTATGGGTTTTACAGGAAAAGCAAAGAAAACCCATTTGCAGATGTGGGGCAATTTTGGGTTTCATGTTTAAAAAAATTAGAGTCAATTATTACAAAATTAGACTCAATTAACTAAGGTAAGGGCAAAATGGTCAAAACATTAGTCTTGATCAGTCAATGACGTGGAAATAACGGTTCCATCAGAAAAAGAATGTTAGACTCAATTAGTTTTCAAAACGAGGGCCAAACTCTAATAGGTTTAAACTAATGAGTGTCAAACTAAAAAAAACATTTTATTAATTATTCTAATTATGACCAACCAATTAGTAGTTGGGTTATGCTATATAAGTTGATGAGTTCTGACATATTATTCATTCATGTATTATTATTATTATTATTATTATTATTATTATTATTATTATTATTATTATTATTATTATTATTATTATTATTATTATTATTATTATTATTATTGTCCACTATAGCTCAATGCAATGATCAATCATAGTTTTTTTTTGTTCTTGATAACCTCATCAACTTCAGCTATCACTTGTTGAAAAAAATTTGGCAGCTTTGATGTATCCTCAATAACAGATAGCTCAATCCCTTCTGTGTTTCACAAATATTAATCTTTGTAAGAAACAAAAACTTGAGTATTATTCATGTAGACTCTGAAGGATTTTACAAAATCCATTGGATTTGGATGGATTTTAAATGATTGGATTTTGTAGATTTTATAAAGGTTTGTTATGTATTTCTATGGATTCTTATAAATTCAATGGATTCTTATAAATATGTTATTAGTCATAGGAAGCAATGGAAGAGCATCACCTACATTGTTATCCATGCCAACACACATAAAACATCTCTCAAAACATCAATTAAACAATTGTTTGTATGCTACGAGAATTTTACTTCAAATTAAAAAAAAAATTCAAATATATTGAAGATGGTCCAAAAGTAATACAAATGACTATTTTCCATTTTCTTTCTGAAAAGAAAAACAATGCAAATAATTCTCCAATAAAAATATATAGATAAAAAAAAAATCACCATCTTCATTGATCATCGTTGACTCCCGACACTCACAGCATCTCCCCACATATTTGAAGCTATAGTTGTTCTTCATTCATTAGCTTTCTCTCGTTGTTGATCTTGAGTTTGAAAAACATATTTGATGAAAGCTCGTCGTTTTCTTCTAATGAAAATTCATCAGAACGACACTCTTTACGAAAAAAGTTGTGTAAGGCTACACATGCTAGCACTAACTCCGCTTGTGTTTTATATGGGAATGGGTTCAATTGATATTGAGATGGGGGAGTTTGTTAATCTTCGTCAGAAAGAACAAAAACCCTAGAAGAATAGAGAGATAGAAAGGAAGGGGTTCAGAAAAAGAGGGGAAGAAGAGATAAACCAATACGACTATTGCTAAATAACACCACCATTTATGCTGAAGGACACTACCAACCCCCTAACTTTCTAAAGGACACCACCACCTTTCTGAAGGACACCCCACGTGTTGAAGGATACTATCAATATAAACAAAAAAAACCCTAAACTCCCTTCTCCTCTCTCCCTTTCTTCTCCATCAATCACCACCGCCACCTCTCCTTATCCTCCTCCCCTTCACCACCACCACCTCGCCACCACCACCTATCCTCTTCCTCCTCCCTCCCTTCTTCTTCTTCTGCAATCATCACCACCACCACGCTACATCCACCTCCACCTCTCCTCCTCCTATTCCCCCTATTCTTCTTCTTTTTCTTCTTTTTTCCTTTTTCTTCTTATTCTCCATCAATCACCACCGCCACCTCTCATCCCACCTCCTTCTCCTCCCCCTCACCTCTTATTTCTCTATATTTTTTCTTTTTCTCCTCTCTTCTTATTTTTCTTCATATTCTTTTTGCCCTCGCGAAGGTTTTGGCAAATGGGGAACCTTCACTTGCAGGAACCTTTGCAAGGGCGAAGGAGAAAAAACATGGGAGAAGAAAAAGATAGGAGAAAAAAATAAAAGAAGAACTCATATGGAAAAAAGAGAAGAACAAAAAACAAAGATGAAGAGAAGAAAGGACAAAAAGAAGATAAAATAAGAGGAAGAAAATGAGAATAATAATAACAAAAAATAAGAACAAATGAGAAGAGGAAATGCGAGTGGTGGTGTAGCCAGCGGTGGTAGGGTGTGGTGGTGTGGCCAGAGGTTGTGGGCGAGGTGGTAGTGCTCTTGTGAAGAGAGAAGAAAATGTGGAGAAGGGAAGGTGGTGGTGTCCTTCAGCAGATCCCAAAAAAAAATGGGGAGATGGTGTCCTTCAGTGGAAATGGTGGTGTTATTTAACAATTGTCAATACAAATCCCTTAAAATATGGGGGGAATGTTGGATTTGGAAATAATCTTGTTATATATACTTTCCACTCACAAATCCTTCAAAACCCACAACTTTAACAAATTCATTAAAATCCACTACTTCTTGAATACTCCTAAATTTTGGTGGACTTTTGAAAAGCATGAATTGAATACCCCCTGATTTTGATGAATTGTAAAACAATCCCTTGAAATCCGTATTTGAATACTTCTAGATTTACATGTATTATTTTAAATCCTTAATTGAATACCACTGGATTTTAAAATCCATAATTGAATACCACCCCCAATAACAGATAGCTCAGCCTCTTCTCTATTCACAAATATTAATCTTTGTAAGAAACCAAAAACTTGAGTATTATTCATGTAGACTAATTTTCTTTGATTTTTTAGAGTTGAAGTTTTGGGGCTATTAACGATCTGAGTTAAGATATAAACATTGTGATATTTTTATAGCTGAATCATGCCAAAAAAAAAAAAAATTGTGGTATTTTAGGCTCATCTAGATGTGTTTTAAAAAGTGTAAATTGACGAAAATCATGAACTTATGTAGTCTAACCCAAATAGAGCCAACGATTATTGAAGTCGTGCGGTTTTCGATGTTGAATAATAAATTGATGACTCTGTATTTCAAAAAAATATGATAGTTTAAGTTTTGAGGCTATTAATGAGCGAGTTAAGAGGTAAGGACTATTATCTACTTAGAACTGAAATCATCCCCTCACCCCACACATACACAAAATAATAATAATAATAATAATAATAATAATAATAATAATAATAATAATAATAATAATAATAATAATAATAATAATAATAATAATAATTGATGCAGTCGTTTTTCGCTCTCTGCTTTGACCTAGTTCCCGTTGACCTGCACAAGTAACGCACGTGAGCCACGGACCACCGTGGTGATGGCCGATGGCATTCTAATGCTAAAGTCAGACATGGATCTGAGGAAGGTGTAATGTTGTAACAGGAAATTTGTAGCGTACCTTAACTTACCAACCTCACGTCTTATTTATAGTGCAAGGAGTCCTGGTTCTATCATGCCATTGTAGGCGTAGTTTAGGAAGGAGATCTTCATAGATATCCTTCTCTAATTAGGAGTCGTGTTGTAATAGGGAAGTTCCATGTTAGCCCCGTGCTCCTAGATACGTGGGAGATAGTTCACAATCCAAGAGCAATCCGTAGAAGGAAGTTTCCCTGTGTGGAATGTACTCTGATATTTTCTTCCTGGTTGGAAACAGAGAGCAGTTATAGTTGCCCGTCCGAAGATGATTCTCGAGATACTTGCCTTAGTAGGACTTATGGGTATTGAGGATAGTTGTGAGACACGTGGGCCTAACATGCTGTGAGAGTTCGGGTCCGCCTAGCGGACTAAATTGAGCGGGCTTAGAACCGCTTGGGCCAGATCAATGTTGGCTGATGCTAGGGCCCGTATTTCCTCGAGATCATCATGACACATGTGTGGCTTAGAGGTGTGACCATTTTTTTGTATCATCAGCTACTCCCCCCGAGTTAGTGGGCGTTAAGTTGGTCCACTGACTCTTTGAAAAAACAATTGTACTTTCGTGATGATTAGACTCGAAGTGTTCGTCTCGAGCGGCGCATGACATTAATGGGTACGTGACTGCTCAATGAGGGAAAGTGTGGTTTGCCTTCCCTATAAATATTTACTGTCTTGAGGAGGATTTCCTCATTGTTATCTGCGCTATCTTTTTGAGCCATAGTATTTGTTATTTCTTCTAATGACTGACAACGTTAAACTTTCTTCCAAGGATCCGTTATCCCTTGCTTATATCAATTTCTTCGAAGGTAGTTTGGTCGACGAAACTGAGTTGATCAGGATCCTTAGTTTGTACCACATCCCGAGAGATTTGCAAATTGTTCCCGCGTTTGGAGTTCTAGGTCCGACTATACCTCCTCATGGGTTCATAGGCTAGCACCGAGGCATGTTCGATTCCGAAATCCGATTTTCAGTGCAAAATGGTGTCTGGCACTTCTTTACCCATTTTCGTATGCCTTCTGCTCAAATGGTGTTGAGCGGGTTCAAGATACTAATTGCAATTCTCCAGAGGGCTCATGACGCTATCCTCCATTTGACTTCGCCGATGATCCACTACCTGACCAAGGCTCGATTGGATTCAAGAGGTATCTGTGTGCTGAAATGCCTTTCTTGTCTGCAATTGGCGACGAATAGCGTTGAATCTTGGGAGAAGCAATGGTTCTTGGCTTCGGTGGATTCTGGTTTCTTCAAGCTCGGGAATCGTAGAGTGTCTTGATACTTTCAGTTTGATCTTGGTGAGTCTCTTAGTAGTCGGTGCATGCATATTTTTGTATGTTCCTTTTGCGATACTGGTTCTGACGTTGTTCCTTTGTTTCTGGGAGGTTTGTTATTCCGTCTCTCAGTGAGGAAGAGAAGCGGATAGAAAGAGAGTTTCTTGAGCTCCCTTTGACTTTCGTTGAGGAGGTCATAATGCCAGGCAATGTCGCACACTGCGGGCTGCTGCGGTGTTCTTATGGTGTTCGCCCCATGTCAGGTTCACCGGCTGACGGGGTAGTTGCTCGTCGCTCGAGGAAGAGAAGTTTGGCCTTGCCCAACCCTTCTAGGCTTGCTGAAATGGAAGCGAATGTACCTCCCATCGTTGTCCCGAGGAAGAGGCAAACTTCTGTCAGGGCGGCTTCTCCCCTTAGTATGTCGCGGTCTACACAGGCGACATTTTTGGGGGGTCCCGTCCTTTCTCCAGGTGCTCCGGCTTCCCTTTTTGACTTAGCGGGGGAGGAAGTTGGGTCGCGCGTTGAGGTTTCGTGTCATCACGTTCTCGGGACAGCTAGTTGTGCCCTAGAGTCATATAGTCATGTCTCGCTGCACCCCGAAGCCCGTGGGAGGGTTCTTGCTTTGGAGAAGACCTTTGCGAATCTGCTGATGTCATATTCGGACGCTCTCTATCGAGCGGACTCCCTGAATGGTCGTTTGCAGGATTTTGGCACTGTCGCGAACCGCGAGGGCGTGGAGGCCGCGACCTTTGTTACCGAAGCAAAAGTCGCTGGTATGAGAGCTCAGCTGAGGGTCGCTGAGTACGATTTAGCATTAACTTGTGCCGAACTAAGGCGGACTAGGGCCGAACTAGAAAACCTGGATGTGGTTGTGGAAAGGTGGTCTTCTGAACGAGAGGCTCAAAAAGCTGAAAGGAAGCGGGCGGAGGCAAAATGGGTCATTGAAAGGCAACATCTGGAAGTCGCAGTTGATGAGGGGCTTCGCCGCGTTCTAGAGGCGGAGCAGTTGCTTGCGGAGGAGTGCTCGCACTATGAGGATCTATTGGGCACGGTGGACTTTGACGTGTCAGGCAGGAGGTTGTTAGTCTCGTTCGAGGTCATTTGGGGTAGACTGGAACTCCTGGAGCTGATTAGAGGAGAGCATCTCGCTATTGACCTTGATTTCGCTCGCTACAAGAGGGCTGCTTTCTGGCCGATCAATTGAAGGGAGGGCTCTGGCACCATGAGGCTTACTGATGAGGAGGATGCTTCTCCTTATAGTGATTGTAACGTCCTTTCTTGGACGGATAATATATAGATATATTTTTAGAATGAAAGTATTGTTTTACCCCGCATTGTCATGTTTACTTTAGTTGCTTCATAGACCATAGAGTTTGCACTGTTGGGCGGAATGCATGTCTTCATCAGTCAAAATATATTGTTGTTTTGGGTTGCTCTTGTGTTAGATTAGGGGTTAACCAGCAGAAGTTGTTGTTGGTCAGGGGTTGACCAGGCTCCTTCAGCCCTTGTCTGTAACGACTTCCTAAGTGTCAGCGAACTAGTGCTAACTTATGCTCCTAGTTCTTCGGCCATTGTAATCCGCACGGAGTGGATAGGCTTTGTGTACTAGAGGCTGTCGTCATCAGTCAAGGACTGATTGAGCTTTTTTGGTAAGTTCGCGATCATTGTTTGTATTGAGAGCAATGATCACTTGGCGAGTCGTCGTCATCAACGGACAAGCGCTGACTAGACTCCCACTTCATCAGCCGTCATGATCCGCGTGAAGGGGATTAGGATTTGAGCACCAGAGGCCGTCGTCGACAGTTGCGAACTTACTAGGCTTACCTGGTAAGCTCGGCGATTGTTGTTTGTATTGAGAGCAATGATCCCTTGGCGAGTCGTTGTCACCAGCAAACAAGCTCTTACTAGACTTCCACTTCACCAGCCGTCGTGATCCGCGTGAAGCGGATTAGGCTTTGGGCATCAGAATCTATCGTCATCAGTCGCGAACTGACTAGGCTTACTTGGTAAGTTCGGCGATCATTGTCTGTATTGAGAGCAATGATCCCTTGGCGAATCGTCGTCATCAACGGACAAGCGCTGACTAGACTCCCACTTCCTCAACTGTTGTGATCCACGCAAAGGGGATTAGGCTTTGGGCACCAGAAGTCGTCATCACCAGTCGCGAACTGACTAGGCTTACCTGGTAAGTTCGACGATCGTTGTCTGTATTGTGAGCAATGATCCCTTGGCAAGTCGTCGTCATCAGCGTACAAGTACGACTAGACTCCCACTTCCTCAGCCATTGTGATCTGCACGAAGTGGATTAGGCTTTGGGCACCAGAAGCCATCGTCATCAGTCGCGAACTGACTTGGCTTACTTGGTAAGTTCGGCGATCATTGTCTGTATTGAGAGCAATGATCCCTTGGCGAGTCATCGTCATCAGTGGACAAGCGCTGACTAGACTCCCACTTCCTCAGCCGTCATGATCCGCGCAAAGTGAATTAGGCTTTGGGCACTAGAAGTCATCGTCATCAGTCACGAACTGACTAGGCTTACCTGGTAAGTTCGGGGATCATTGTCTGGATTGAGAGGAATGATCCCTTGGCGAGTCGTCTTCATCAGCGAACAAGCGCTGACTAGACTCCCACTTCCTCAGCTATCGTGATCCGCGCGAAACGGATTAGGTTTTGGGATGATATTCGAGTCTGGCCATAACGGGCTAGTCGAGGGTTGTAACGGAAAGCAGTGGAAATTTTGGTAAAAGCAAAATATTTTATTGATAATTTTTTGAGGCGTTCTACATTCCATGGTCGTTTAAGCCCGTCTGCGTCTTTCAGCCCGTACATTCCCGGCCTGTTGACCTTGGCAACTTTGTAAGGTCCTTCCCGGTTCGGATTTAGCTTTCCCGCTCCGACTTCTTTGGTGTCTTGCTGGGTCTTCCTGAATACCCAATCTCCCACCTTGAATTTGATTGGCTTGACCTTCTTATTGTAGTATTGCGCCATCCGTTGTTGGTAGGCGGCTATCTTGGTGGAGGCTAGATCTGGTTTTCGTCGAGGAGGTCTAGTCCCACGTGCAAGGCTTCGTCGTTATCGTCTGGCCTGAACTCTTCCGTCCAAAAGGTTGGTACCTTGAGTTCTACCGGAACCATAGCTTCCTACTAGTATGCTAGGGTGAAGGGCGTCTCTTCGGTAGGGACTCTTTTAGTTGTTCGATATGCCCAGAGTATTCCTGGTAGCTCTGAAACCCATTTTCCTTTGGCTGCGTCGAGCCTTCGTATGATGGCTTCTAGGATCATCCGGTTGGTAACTTTCGCTTGGCCGTTGGCCTGGGGGTGTTTTGGCGAGGAGAAGTGGTGCTTGATGCCCAGATTCTTGCACAGTTTTTTGACCTTGCTGCCTTCGAACCGAGTTTCGTTGTCACTAACCAATACTCTGGGGATGCCAAATCTACAAACGATTCTGGCCCATATGAATTTTTCGATATGGATCTACCCGATTTTGGATAGGGGCGCTGCCTCAACCCACTTGTGAAGTAGTCGACGACCACAAAAAGGAATATTTTACCAACCGATGCCGGGAGTGACCCGACGATGTCCATTCTCCATTGCGCAAATGGCCATAGACTAGTCATTGGAGTCAGTGGCTGGGCCAGCATATGGGTGTATGGTGCAAACCTCTGATATTTGTCGCACTTGCGGACGATATCTTTGGCGTCTTGCTGCATTGTCGGCCAATAGTACCCTAGAGCCGGGGCCTTATGGGCGAAGGTTCCCCCGCCTGAGTGATTTTCGCATATACCGCTGTGGATTATTGTTCCCAAGACTTGGCGTGCCTCTGAAAGTGAGACACATTGGAGTAGAGGCCCCATTACCGACCTCCTGTATAACCTGACATTTAAGAGAGTGTACCTTGCTACTCTGTTTTTAAGTCTTCTTGCTTCGACCTTCTCGGTTGGTAGGGTTTCGATTGTTATATATTCTAGTATCAGAGTCATCTAATTTGGCTGTGTTTCCACGACGCAGATATCTTTATGCTCTTCCTCGACGAGGCTTGATTTCCCTTGATATTCGATGAGGCCGCTAGAGACTTTGTCAGAGGCTGAGGTTTCTTTGGCTAGCGTGCCAGCTCTTTGGTTGTAGTTTCGGGGGCACTTTGTGAGCTGGCGGCTCTTAAATTTGCCCATTACGCCAAGTACCTTGTTGCGGTAGGCTATCATGCGGGGATCTTTGCTATTGAAATATCCTTTGACCTGGTTGACTACTAGTCTTGAGTCGATGTATGCCGTTAGAGGATTTATATCGATCCCTAAAGCTAGCTTTAGGCCTGAATTGAATGCTTCATATTCGGCCTCGTTATTTGAAGCGGGAAAGCCGAATCTGACAGCCTTTTTGAGGGTGAAGTCGCTAAGGGAGCGGAGTGTGATCCCTACTTTGTTAGCCTTACCAGTTGAAGATCTGTCGCGGCGCAAGGTCTATGTTTGGACATCTGATTCCTAGAGCTGGTAGTTTACCTTCGGCTCCTCTCCTCCGGTAAACTCGGCAATGAAATCTGCTAGTGCTTGTGCTTTGATGGCGATTCTTGGAGCGTAATTTATGTCAAACTATCAAAGCTCTACCGACCATCCTGCCAGATAGCTCGAGTTTATGCAATACCGAGCAAAGTGAATGTTTGGTCAGGACTGTTATAGAATAAGCCTGAAAATAGCGCCTTAGTTTCCTGGAGGATACGATCAGCGTCAGCTTTTCCAGAGCTGGCTAGTGTGTTTCTACTTCTACAAAGGTTTTGCTGGTGTAGTATACTGGTCTCTGGGTCCCTCGGTCGTCTCGTACGAGGTATGAACTGACAGCGTGTTTGGAAACAGACAAGTACAAATAGAGTGTTTCTCCTATCGGGGGTTTCGAGAATAACTCTGAGCTTCCCATGTATGCTTTCAGGCTCTGAAAGGCTTGTTCGCACTCCTCGTCCCACAAAAATCCTTTGCTCCCTCTTAGTATCTTAAAGAATGGGAAACATTTGTCGGACGGTTTTGATATGAATCTGTTGAGTGCTGCTACCCTCACAGTCAAGCTCTAAAAGTCTCTGACATTGGCCGGGGCTTTCATGTCGAGAAGGGCTTAAATTTGTTTTAGGTTGGCCTCAATTCCCCTTTTGTTCACTATATAGCCTAGAAATTTCCCAGACTCGACTCTGAACGTTCACTTTTCTGGGTTGAGTTTCATCCGGTATTTCCTGAATTGGTTGAATTCTTCAGTGAGATCTTGTATGTGGTCGGAGCTGCGAAGGCTCTTGACCAGCATATTGTCTATGTATACTTCCATATTTTTACTGATCTGTTCTTTGAACATTAGATTTATCAAAATGGGAATTGACATCGTTGGTAACTAGTGTCTGCATTCTTCAAGCCGAATGACATCACCCTATAGCAGTATATTCCTCTTTCTGTCACGAAAGAGGTTTTTTCTTGATTTGGGGTGCATCAATATTTGATTTTAGCCTGAATAGGCGTCCATGAAGCTGAGTAGGTTGTGCCATGAAGTGGCGTCTACGATCTGATCGATGCATAGGAGTGGAAAGTTGTCCTTTGGGTAGGATTTGTTTAGGTCGGTGTAGTTTACACACACTCACCATTTTTCGTTTTTGTTTTTACGAAATGGTGTTTGCCAGCCAATCGGGGTATCACACTTCCTTTATCATGCACGCATCAAGTAAATGTTGTACCTCCTCGTTTATGATCGCATTTCCTTTGGACGCCACGGGCATTTTCTTCTGTCTAACGATTTTCTTCAAGGGGTCCACCTCGAGGCGATGGGTGATTATTGACGAATCAATCCCCACCATGTCCAGTATGGTCCAGGCGAAGATGTCCTGGTTACGCTGCAGCAGCTCCTTAAGTTGTTCCACCACTGCCTTGCTCAGGTGGGAACCGATCTGAATAGCCCTGCTGTTTTGAAGGCTGTCGACGTAGATCGTAACGGTCTCTTCCTCTGACTGTCTGACATTGGGCTTGCCCCGAGGGCTTACTGGTGCCACGTTATCTAGTGTCAGTTGTTCTTCTCCTACGCTTCGGGTTGAACAGAGGATTGTCTTAGCTGTTGGGTTAGCTGCTTGTTGAGAATTGCCAGGTGGCAAGGCCGTCATATATTGGCATTCCCTGACAGCTAATTGATTTCCTCTCAATGTACCAACCGCCCGGTTCGTTGGATACTTGACGCACTGGTGCAGGGTGGAGGCCGCCGCTTCCATCTGATGTATATAGGGTCTTACCAAGACCGCGTTGTACGCCGAAGGCGCGTCAATCACTATGAACTCTTGAAACAGGGTTATTTGAGCTGGCTGCTCTCCCATTGTTATAGTCAGTTGTATCTTCCCACAGGGAACTATTTTTCGCCACTGAAGTCGATCACCGGATGACTGTCAGGGGTCAACGCTGCCTCTTCAAGTTGCATGTTGCGGAGCTTACGAAAGAACAAGACGTTCATCGAGCTTCCAGTATCTACCAAGGACCTCCTTATCTCCCAACCTGCCAGGGAAATTGTCACCACCTGGGAGTCATTGTGTGGGAGCTGTATGCCTTGGAGATATTTCTCCATAAATACCAGCGACGCCGATGGACCTATCTTCTGACCATGCTGCATCAGCTGCTCGCCACGTATCGCTAGGATCCTCATACCTCGTCAAGCCTTTTTCATGGATCTGTTGGATAGTTCGGACTCGGAATGTACTCCATGAAGCACATGTATTCCGTTGATCGATGGCTCCTCGGGTTCGATTCTTCCTCGAGCAAGGAAGCCATGTGTTTCCTTTTCCAGGTTAGTCGTGCTTGTCGGAGGATTCAGCGTCAAAAGGTTGTAGAACTTTCCTTTTGGCGGCTTGTCGATGAAAGCCGAGATGGTTGTTGTGGGAGTGCCAACTTGGTGCTCATGCGTTACCCACATTATGGAGAATGGTGAAGCAGCGTCAAGCTGAGTGCTAGACATTCCGCTACACTCTCCGTTATCAAGGGATCTGGTGGTCACCATCTCTCTGTATTTCAAAGGGATATGATGCCAGTGAATAAGCCAGAGACTTTGTCATCCCCACGGGCGACGCCAAACTGATGCAGTCGTTTTTCGCTCCCTTCTTTGACCTAGTTCCTACTGACCTGTTGACCTGCACAAGTAACACACGTGAGCCACGGACCACTATTGTAGTGGCCGATAGCACTCCGATGCTAAAGTCAGACAGGGATCTGAGGAATGTGTAATGTTGTAACAGAGAATTTGTAGCGTACCTTGGCTTACCAACCTCACATCTTATTTATAGTGCAAGGAGTCATGATTCTACCAGGCCATCGTAGGTGTAGTTTAGGAAGGAGATCTTCGTGGAGATCCTTCTATAATTAAGAGTCGTGCTTTAAGAGGGAAGTTTCATGTTAGCCCCGTGCTCCTATATACGTGGAAGATAGTTCTCAATCTAAGAGTAATCCGTAGAAGGGAGTTTCCCTATGTGGAATGTACTCTAATAAAGCAGATAGCAGTTGTAATTGCCCGTTCGAAGCTAATTCTCGAGATACTTGCCTTAGTAGGACTTATGGGTATTGAAATTTATCCTCCTATAAAAAATAATACCCTTGGCTGAAATTTATGTTTGCACAAATTTAAAAATTCTCCTCCTATCAAACAATTTGAGTGCTGAAGGAACGAAAAATACCCTAATTTATATAACAAATCAGAATGGTGTTTGAGGTTGGATATAAAAGACGACTGAGATTTACCCAAACATAAGAATTTAACAGATCACAAAGAGAAAGGTTGGAGAAATAAATTTTTAACCTTTATGCCCCAACCAACTCTAACCATCACACAAAAGACTCAGATTAAATTTGAGTGCCAAAGGCACGAAAAATGCCCTAGTTAAACTACATGGCATACAATTAATATAAATTACATAACATAGATAATTTATAGCAAATATATAATATATAAGAATTATTATTTAAATATTATTAATCATATACAAAATATAAATTCTATTATACAAATTATATGGGAGATTTTAAAAATATTAATTATAATATATAAAGTCGAGGCAGGGCAGATATGGGCACATCAACCCCACACCGAATCCGTGAAGGTAAAGGTTTTTACAGTCGGCCACAATCCCCATTAAGCCATTACCCAATCCACCCCCATCAGGGGCATGGCATGGTGGGGCAGATACCCAAGTAAACGGATATTTTTGCCAACCCTAAGATTACCAAGTGGGTGATCATGCCAGCGAACCGTGGCTTGCTGAAGGCTTCGACATGTCTTGGTAGCCATGCACATGGCACGTATTTTGAACACTTCTGAAGTTGCCTAGCAACCAAAACTTGCTGGCCCAGCCTATTACATAGAAATCAATCAATTCAAACCAGAAATGTGCCATAATGGTATGGTATCCATTTGCTTCGTCTTGCTTTCCAAATGAAAACTCAGACAAAGCAAACCTTCCCATGTACAAGTTCCGCTAAACTGTACCAGAATGCTTGAAATATCAGAGACGAAGGCTATCCAGGCATCATGATGGATCACAGATCTAAACAGGAAATTATGGATTGAAATGGAGCAGAAGAATCCACTGCCTACTGATCAAACAAAAAAGTAAAACGTCACTTGCACTATGAACTTACATGGGAGCAATCTATTGAGTTATAAATTATACAACATTGATCAAAATAATCAAGAAGAAATAGTCAACAGCCATTTTCACTACCATAAATTAAGAAATTAATACAGTTAAATTCCATTATACACTCAGCTTTGGTCGATACTCTGAGCCTGCAAATGGTTTTGTGAAATCATCTGCACAAGCCATCCGAATTCGTTCTGGGGTTGCAGGACTATCAAGTGGAAACCATTCATTGCATCCAACCTCTGCTCTTGCAGCTTTAATTGCATCCTTAATAGCAAAAAATACCGAGGAAGCAAGAAAGAAAGGAGGCTCACCAACAGCTTTAGACGAGTGTATTGCCTTTGTATTTGGAGCATTCTGTCAGTTACAGGGAACCCAAGCAAAAAAAAATGTCAGGATGTATAAATGGAATGAACTAACACAAGGAAAAGGATTTGATGGTGTTCAAAGCATGTTCTCAAGGATATATGGGCCAGTCCAATTGACATGATTTGACATTCGACCAGGAAATCATTAATGAAATCTTAGATTGCTGCATTGATGGTGAAGTACATATCAACAAAATGAACTTTATCAAATAACCTTGTGGACCTCTATTTTTCACAATCAAATAATACACAATTTACTAAATAGTTAAGATCTTGAAGGAACTACATCAGGAGAATAAAAAGTAAGATTTAGCCTGCCTAGAGGTCCAATGGTGCTATGACATAGTTTTTCTTGTTAGCTCTAAGATTGGCAAGCGAACCTTTGGTTTGACAGGATCACAAATGATGACTACTGGGCAAACAATAGAGGTGGTTTATGCTAATAAATCCTCATTACAATAACAAATGATGGTGGGCAATGAAAATTTTTCTCAATACTGCACACCTAAATTGATGAAAATTGCTCATTCATTGTAGTCCTATGCCAATGAACCAACATTTTATGTTTTCCCTAGACAAATCAGGCTCTTTTTACCAAAACAACTGATGTCCTGCATGGATATACCCTGGGTTGCACAGATACGGTATAACTGGCGGACTCAGCGTCACGGCGAATCTAAAAGGGTAGATTCGAGGACACATGGTTTTGTTCATGAATTATATATATATATATATACTAGGGTATTCCCATGCCCTTGGCACTTAAATTCAATCTGAGCCTTTAGATGTGTGATGGTTAAAGTTGGTTGGGGCATAAAAATTAAAAAAAAAACTTATTTCTCCAACCTCCCTCTTTGTGATCCATTAGATTCTTATGTTTCGGTAAATCTCAGCCGACTTTTATCTCCAACCTCAAACACCATTCTGATTTGTTATGAAGACTAGGGTAGTCCTCGTGCCTTCGGCACTCAAATTGTTTCATAGGAGGAGAATTTTCAACTTTAACCAAGGTATTTCAGTCCTATGCGAACATAAATTTCAGCCAAACACCCTCCCCTCCCTCTAATGAAATAATACATAAGGCGTGAAATGCATATTTAAAACTTTAAGCGTTTGTATTAATGATTGGTTTCATTAGAAAGAGCTTCAAAAATGCATTTCAACCATACCAAGTTTACTAAAATTTTATCTTTCCGCCACATATTCATTCCACCAACTTTTTCACCTTTTTGTTCATTTTCTTTGACCTTCTATTCCAACTTATTTACAAAAATGTCATTATTGATAATAAATCTCCACCATCAACATCTTCACCAACTTTCAATCCTGGCCGTCTTTTATCTCCAACCCCAAACATCACGCTGAATTGTAATATAGATTTTAATAAATGCATACTAAAAATAAATTATATTTTGAAATTGCAAAGACAATAAAGTACTATGCCATAAACCTTTGAGTTTTATCATACATGGAACCTATACGTCAAACACTCAAATTGTAAATGACTAACTGCCACACAAGTATTTGTATTGTGTCAGGCACGTCCGGTACGCCACTCTTTTACAAGTGTCCTCGCAACCCAGGAAATTGCAAGGTATATTCGCATCACACAATGGGTGCCTCCATATTCTTATTGGCATCTCAATTCCAACAACATGAAGAACAAAGCATTGAATATCTCCAAAAATTGAAAAAAAGAATTGAACTCTGAAGTTCTTCAAAATTAATGGATTGCCATTCTTACCTTCAGAAGAGAGACATTGAATTTGAGAGGAATGTCGTTCACAGAAGGAATTTTGTAAGTACCAGGACCACAAGTGTAGAGATAACCAGGTGGTATCCATTTGTGATCTGCATCTCCCCATTTTAGCTCTTCCAAGGCAATCCAACCCAAACCTTGAATAAAGGCTCCTTCAACCTGAATATTAAGAGTGAAATGGGAACACCTAAGAAAAACTTGATGCAAGAACTCCAAAGCTGGAAACCTAAATAAATAATGAACATTGCCACATCAAATCATCTGAAACCACATGCTCCACCGCTTGTGCGGGCCCCGTCAATTCCTTTTGAGTTTCATTCTTGCGAATGTACTACTTAGGCGGGATAGGGGAGGAAATCAAAAGCATAAATTAAGAAAATGCTAAACTTCAGAGCTTCGAGAATAAACTTCATTGAATTTTTATTTTTTTTTAATTATCCAATCCCAAGTACTTTTCACTTTTCAGTTCTCTTAGTAAGGACAATTAAAAGAGACATGACGGTGATAGCAACAAGAAACAAAAGGCCAATACCATTCACAGGTTGGCCTTTAATCAAATTTCATCAACAACTTTATCTAGTCATATGTTTTTCAGCGATGCTTTTATAAACACTAGGGTGTCGATGTGCTCTGCATGCGCGAATATTTAATATTTTTATTTTATTACAACAATTGAATAATAAGAAAAAATTATTATTGAATTTCTAAACTAAATAATTATATATAATTTTAAGGCCCTATAAATAGTTTATAAATAAATAAGGGGCTCCAAATAAATTGTGCTAGGGCATAGGCAATGTCAGTGAATCGTAAATCGTATTGTAAATCGTAACGTGTAAGATTTCGATTTAATTGTAAATCGTAAGATTTAATTATATATATATAGTAGCCAAGTACTTGGTGAGATGGAGATGGATGTCAAAAGGTTTGGATTGGGATCCCTGATAATTTGGGAGTTTAAGAGAAAGTTATGCGAACTGAAAATCAATCTACATTTGAAATTTTCACAAACAATTTCCACTTTTCTAATATATATATCAACAACTACAAGTAACAGGCTAGCAACTAACCAACAGGACAACACAATAACAACACAGCACAGCAACAAGGACAAAGATAACACAGCACAGACACAGTAACATTGACTAGCAATAGTAACAATACAGGACAACACAGACACATACAACAACATTGACAAGACAGTAACAGACAGGACAGCACATACACCACAATAGGGCAAGACTCCTTTTTTTTTCTCTTTCACCTCCCTTCTCTTCTCTTTTCTTCCCTTCTTTCTTCTTCTGATCTTTTTTCTCTTCTTTTTCTGTTTTTCTTCTAATCTCCACAACAGGACAATAATCGATATCTTCTCTCTTCTTTTTTTCTTTATTCTTTTCTCTCACAACAGCAAGATGTGATCTGCTCTCTTCTTCTCTCAGTCATTTCTTTTTTCTTCTCTTCTTTGATCAATGATGCAATGTCAGTGCTTCTTCCTTTTCTCTTTTTTTTCCCAAACTCGCACGGTCCCTTTTGCAATCGCGATTTAAACTGTGAATCGTTCACGATTCACCCCGATTTGTTTGAAACTTGATTTATTGGGCGATTTAGATCGATTGTAGACCGAGTCGAGTCAAATCGCCGATTTGACTCGCGATTTTTGACGATTTGTACAACACTGGGCATAAGTAGAATTACTCAATGTTTGAGATGGGTTGATTTTTATTGTAAAAGTATGAAATGTGGAGGGCAAAATGAAAAATCCAAAGTTAGATGTAAGGGCTTTTTTATAATTTATAAATAATTAGAGGGCTTCAAATAAATTATATTAGGGGCTTAGATGTAATTAATGAATATTTACATGTGCTGATTTTAATTGTAAATAGTTTAAATTTGAGAGGGATTGATTTTTATTGTAAGAATATAAAATGTAGGGCCTTGTAATAATTTACAAATTATTTGAGGGCTTTAAATAAATTATTTTAGGGGCTTAGGTATAAATTTTCATTGTTTAAGGGGCTGGTTTGGATTGTAAAAATTATGAAGTGTGGTGGACAAAATGGAAAATACAAATGTTAGATGTAGGGCCTATTCATAATTTATAAATACTTAGAGGATTTTAAATAAATTATATTAGCGGCTTAAATATAATTAATAAATATTTGGAGTGTTGTGGTATACTGATATGATTTTTGGAGAGCTGAGTTGTAAATGTTAAAAAAATAAGTTGCGAGGGAAAATGGTAAAAATGTTTAATATTGTTTTAATTTGAATGACGTAAATACCCCTTTCACTTTTTACCCATTTGATTTTTTTCTTGTAAATATTAAAGAATTGGGAGGGCAAAACCGGAAACAAATATCAGGTTACACCAATTCACTGTTCATCCAAGTGAATTGGAGTTATAATAGTACAGATTTTAAGGAGTATCTTCCTTATTCCAAGAATAGGACTATCTTCTTCCTTGGATGGGGTTTCCTTGACAATTAGGACAAGGAAAAACCCTATAAATATAGACCTATGGTTGTATCATAAAGAAAATGTGTGTTTATGTCTTGCCAATAGTATAGTAGCAAGAACTGGAAAAACTCGGATTGTTTCTTCTTCTTCTTTAATATTTATGCATATTCTCTGAGTTATTTCTGTATCATAAGTACGGGAAATATATTATTTTCCTTTTAGAATGGATGATACAAGGAAGGGGAAGCTTATCTTCTGTTCTTACGTACTCTTCGAGTTCGGTAAAGTCGGTTTAAAGTGCCAGATACATCAACATCCAAACAAATATTACTTTGTTCAGTTGAACTCTTGAGGTCTGTTATCCTTAAAAGAGACATTTACAATTACTAGGTGATACTTTAGTACTCTACGAAAGATCCAATTGTCCTATTTCAAATATCGACAGAATATGTTGTTAAAAATATGTAACATAACCAGTGAGAAAGCACCTGTCCAACATCAATTGCGGGATTAAGTGAATTTCCAAGATCCAAGATGACATCTGCTGCCCTTGTGTTGAAATCTCCAGTAAGGGTGTCAATCTCAACTTCTGCGAATGCAGCACCATAGGTGAAGTATCTGAAAGGATTCCCTTTACCAGTGTTCCAGTCAAACCCAATATCAGGTGTAATATAAAATCCATGAGCTGAAAGATCTATGCGCTCCGTATAGCATGTTTGAACCAACTGTAATAATTTAGATAAAACATGAATTGTTTCATTTGCAGGAAATATTATTGAAATATTCAGAAAATACACATAAGAACAGTAAAGCCTGTCAGGTCCTCACAATTAAACCTAATAAAAATAAAATAAAAGGAAAACATCATATCCTCCACGTTTCTGCCTTAGAAGGTGTGCTTGGAGTGAAGGTAGTCTGTATCCACTTAATTTCACTAAGTCATTAATCATCCGTTCATTTAAGTTTAGAAAGTGGTTTATTAACACCCCCCTCCAAGAAAAATAGAAACAAATAAATAAACAAAATCATCAAAGGAGCATTAAAAAAGTTAATTTTTCTCAAATAATTAGAAGTCATCATAGATATTTAAGAATCCCATGCTAAATATATACTCCAGGATTACCTCAACAAAAGAACTGTGCTCATGTTTTGAAGCAATGGGCTCCATGCGTGCTTTTATTTGCTCACATGCATCTAAAACTGCTGCTCCATACATATCTGAACTTGCAGAAGCTGCCGTTGGCGACGCATTTGGAACCTATATTGCATACAAGAATGTTCAGAAAAATAGAAAAAAAAAAAAAAAAAATATATATATATATATATATATATATATATATATATATATATAAAGGCCATCCATCTAATCAGGAAACATAATAATAGAAAGATCAATGTTATTAATAAACTAGCTGCCGAATTTATTTATTTTCTTTTCAAAACCATCTAGCCCACCAATTTCCAGTTTCCAGTTGGATGTGTAAATAAATAAATAATTATAGACACATACTCAACACCAACCTAAGAAGATGTGTCCGCTGCAGCGATTTGGATTCCACTTTAATACTATGTGAAACAATTAATTGTTCTAAAAGGTCGAACAGGCAGAGGTGTCACCATTGTATTATGAAGAACTTTTTAGACTCCAAGTTATATGCACATGCCCCGAACATTGTAATAACTTTTTACTGCATTAAGATGAAACTTCTCTTACAGTGCATTTGTATTCTGATATGAACTGTAACCAAGTAAAAAAACAGAAACTATGCCTTTAATATTGTACCATTTCATTTGTCATTGCTGACTTACCTTATCAGTGCTCGTCTCTGATATAAATACAGAACTTAGAGGAATACTAAAGGATGAAGCAGCAATCTGAGCAACCTTTGTGTGTAAACCTTGTCCCATCTCAACACCCCCATGCGTCACTAAAACTGTACCATCAGTATAAACTTGCACAAGAGCACCTGCCTATCGTCATTACAAAATCAGAACTCAATGTAGCGCCTTGAGAAAAAACACACACACAAGAAGCAGTACTCTTCTACTAAGCTCAGAGACATGCACAAGTTTTTTTTTTAAGTTTTTGTAAAATATTTTCTGGTTGTCCAAACACCAACCAATTGATCCAGGCAGGGCTTCTACTCTCACATAGAGTTCTTGTTTCGACAATCAAGAACGCGCGTTTTACTTCACGTAAAAACGCGTGTTTTACTGTCACTAGATAATGCCACTATAATATGTTGCATCGTAACATGCCTTATGATTACCATATGACCCACTAAAACTAAAGTCCATAATGAGACTTTGTCCAATATCAGTATATTAAGTCTTCTTTAATGCCTCTCTATATAAATGGAACTAACTCAGGTCATCAAGTATCTCCCCTGTTCCATATACCGCAAGTTAGATTTTTACAAAAAAACATAGAAGCGCCTCACTTTCCTCTTGTACATCATACCGTGCAAGTGTTAGTAAAAATCAGCCTGGAACATGTCAAAGACTAATTTACATTAAAAATCTGTCTGGACTATATCAAAGACCTCCGATGCACGGACTCTTCGAAAAACCCCCGTTTCGAGAGTCGGATATGTGTCGGACACGGACACGCGCCTGACACGTATCCGACATGTGGTCAACGGTCAATACATGTTGACTGAGACCGACACGGCCTCGACTCGGCCCCGACTCGGCTCCGGCACGGCCCAGACTCGGACAGTGTTTTTTTCCTATTTTTCTTGGGTTTTTTTTTTCTTTTTTCCTGTTTTTCTTTGCTGATTTTCAAAAGTAGTTTTTGAAGAAACACCAAGTTCTACTGCACTCAATTGCAATCGCCAATTCTTCGATTCCTTCAGTCGGAGAGAGGGGTTGCTGATGACATTTTCATTTGATGGTACATCGGGCATCATCAAGGTCGTTTCTTCCCTCACTCTAAATTAGATACAATACACAAAAAAAGGTATTTTGCTATATAATTTCTCAGTAATTTGATTTATCTATTTCTGATGATTAATTTGCTCTTAGATACACAATTACACACACTATTTTGAAACAATTTGTAAATTAGATACTGTGAGACCCTTGTGTGGGCGGACCTGAGGGGGAGGGTGAGGGTGAGGGTTGGAGCCCAATAGGCCCAACAGGCCCGTGGATCCCAAGAGGGGTTGGGCTAGCTACCAAGGGGGATCATAGTCCCACATCGCCTGGGTGCGAAATGGTTATGTGCTATATATGTGCGAGGTTGGATCCCCATAGTAAGAGGCCTTTTAAAGCCGTGCGGGCCGGTTGGGCCCAAAGCGGACAATATCTTACTGTGCGAATCGGGTCGTTACAGAATGGTATCAGAGCCTGACCCAGCCGGAAGTGTGCCACGTGGAGGTGGGCCCTCGGGCAACGTGGACGTTGTGCCTGTGTGGCCAACGAGGACGTTGGGCCTTAAGGGGGGTGGACTGTGAGACCCTTGTGTGGGCGGACCTGAGGGGGAGGGTGAGGGTGAGGGTTGGAGCCCAATAGGCCCAACAGGCCCGTGGATCCCAAGAGGGGTTGGGCTAGCTACCAAGGGGGATCATAGTCCCACATCGCCTGGGTGCGAAATGGTTATGTGCTATATATGTGCGAGGTTGGATCCCCATAGTAAGAGGCCTTTTAAAGCCGTGCGGGCCGGTTGGGCCCAAAGCGGACAATATCTTACTGTGCGAATCGGGTCGTTACAGATACACTCCCCAGCAAATTTTGACTATCCGAGCATCTCTGTAAATTTTTCTATCTCTCTTGCTAATCTCTTATCTTCTAGCTTCAAAAGTAAAAATTTTAAACAATTTTAAGCTTTAGGTTGTTTATGTTCATTAGTTATAAAAAAATTAATAAAAAGTAAAGTTTGACTGTTTCGCCATGTCGCCGAGTCCTAATTTTTTGAAAATTGCCGAGTCGCCGTGTCGTATCCGTGTCCGTGCATCCTTGTCAAGGACTAATTTAAATTAACTCGACATGGTGATGTAGAACATACATCCATGCACAAATTTGCTTATATTCGTATTCGGAGAAATTATTAATTTCAAGATTCGGTTATAAAATGCATTTTTATTTCTAATACTAAAAATTAATTTCTACTGTTTTATTATTTTACTATTTTTAATCAGAATTGATTTAAGACAGTCCTACAAAGTATTTATATTTTCTAGGTTAAGTAGGATTATGGACTTTACAATTTTATTTTATTTTTATCAATCAAACTAAACAGATAACACCAAACATTACAATTTGAAGAGAGTTCAAACATATGATAGGTCCATCAATCTGATAAGGTAAGTCGCAAGTGAGACTGGAGATTCATCTATACGAACACACCATACCTGATTCATGAACTTCAATGTAAAGGAGATACCAAACTTTGTAGGAACAATAGCAAGTCCACGCTTCTTCCACCTATTGTGCATATTAAACTTGTCAACTTCCTCATGGGCCTTACAAAATTTGCAAGACGATTTCAGCTCAGCCCAAAGACGAGCCAGAGTGCAGTTTTCAAGTTTCTGACCGTAATGCAATACAGATCCTTCACTTTGAAAATTGATTTCCTGGTGATAGTTAATTTTGCACAAGTTAATGAAATTACTATGACAAAAGAGCATGAAACTACGCAAAAACAAAAAAAACATGGAGAGATTTTTACTCTTATTTCTTCTGCGCTCTTCTTAAGTTCCATAGCAATTCGCTGGATCCAGTTTTCTGTTATTAACATCCCCTGAGGCCCACCAAATCCTCGAAAAGCAGTGTTGCTTGGCATATTAGTAAAGCAAACCTTTCCTCTAATTCTGACATTTGGGATCTCATAGACATTGTCAGAATGAAACATTGCACGCTCTAGGATTGCCAATGACAGATCAAGTGAGTTTCCAGCATTATTATAGATTTCCAGATCTAATGCTAGCAGCTTCCCTTCATTTGTGAATCCAACCTGGAACCAGTAAAAATATATATATATTTTGAGAGAGAAGGAAACCCAGTTGCATATAACAACTATATTGCATATAACAAGGAAATTAAGAGCTTTTAAGTCCCAGTTGCTATCAAAGTTTACAACCCACTTAACAAAATCAATCCCATTCAATCTTTAAAATGCCAGTGAAGGAATTCAATCACAATATTGCTTTATTTCTCAATTTGTGTATAGGTGGTGCTTTTTGATGAAGATGGGAAACAAAGGTGTTAGTGTTTCATATTGGCTGAAACCAAAACGATAGCAAAGTCGTCAATAAGAGCATCCACAGTATGCCATTTAGGGTGGGCTAAGTGTGGAAGTGGGACAGTGGGGGAATAAGGGGGATAAGGGGTTGAGCGCCAAATGAAATGGCTCTCATCTTTTGAAAATTTCCACTGCAAGACAAAAGTAGTTGACCTTTTTCTAAAGAATAGAGTTTAAGTGCCAAAAGGATTGGCTCCTAACTTATCCAGCCCAAACTCAATTTCTGTATTGTGACTGTCCCTCTCTTGAGGGTGGGATGAGTCTAATATTTTAGTGCAAAAAAAAGTGATCACACCCTAAACTTGATTGGCTTACTGGAGATGCTCTAAGTCCATCCCTATGAAATAGAAGAAAAGTTCAGATCACTAACGACTAAACACTTCTAGGATTTCAAAACATGAACAAAATAAATAAATTTGGTAATGTAATTTGTAATCCATATTTAAGCTTAAAAGTGTTCCGGGCGAGCATAAAAAAATACTAACATTCAATTACCATCATCCCAGGCGAATGTCTAATCCTGGCTACTCTATTGATTTGAAAATTGTTGAAATCTCATCATTCAAGGCATGACACTTTATATTAATTGGTAATTGTAACGACCCGACCAGTGTCCACTTTGAGTCTAACCACCCTCACGGCTTTAAAATGCGTCATATCATACTCTTGCAGCAGCAACGCTCATGATATGATATTGTCCGCTTTGGGCTCTTGGGCCTTACCCCCACACCTTCACCTTCACGGTTTTTAAATACATCATACCAAGGAGACAAGCCAGCACATATATATAGTTCATCCCCTTCCCCTTCTCAGGCGATGTGGGACTATGACACCTAAGTAGCCCGCCCACTCCAGGTAATACAATAATACAACCATTTGATAGATTCAACTTTGGTCCAGGCGGAAAACCAACAATTGATGAACCAAGAGTTAAATTATCAATTCCTAAACACTGAATAAAAAGGTTCTAGATTCATTGGTTTAATATTTTGGGAAGTAACTTGTAATTAATCTTTCAGCCATTTGCATTGACCAGTAGTAATTCACTTTCTATTGCTTTCAGTGCATGCTCAAGTATTCTACTTCATAAAACTGTAAATAGTGGACCTATTGCTAGGGGAATTAAAATTGGATATCTTAAACAAAAAGCACGCGGATTAAAAAATTTTGGATGACACACTAAAAAGCGATCTATAATCTATTTGATCTAAAGTCAAGCTTTAATCCACTCCCCAGCATTTATTTGTAGCCATGCAGGTAGCTTCAGCCTGCAGATCTCATTGACTTACTCAATATGAGCCCTAGCTCCTTAAGTGTTGTTTTGAGTGGCAATCCCGAAGATGCAGGATTCTCACTTTGCGATTACAAGTTCAGTGTCACTCTCCAAACCAGTGACAGACTAGACACTACTATCGTCCATACTGCTCTTCGAGGCACAAGTTCTTCCAGAGAAGAAATAAAGATTGCTAGGTCTAAAAAACTGAAACAGTGTACCTCATAGAATGGATTCATATGTCGCTAGATGATGGGAGGAAGGCTTGCACTTGGATAATAATAGTTTAGAGTTTATACTACTTTAACCCAATTAATAGTATGTGCCATGCAAGAGAACATTCTTTCCCCTTTTCTGCGTTTATTCCAACATAACTTTAGAATGCAAATGGAAGAATTTGGAGTATATTCATCCTTTGCAACTTAGCACATGCATGTTACAAGGTATGTGGCCTTAATGATAACGATAACCCGAATCTAGAAAGCCTCAAGTGCAATCTATGTTCAACTGAAAGATCAGTACCTTGTACTTTCCGAGAAAGCTATGACGTTGCCCAGATATCATCATATCTACATCTCGATCTAGTGTGATCTTTACAGGTCGATTCAAAAGATAAGATGGTACAGCAGCTGCAGCAGCAATAGGAGCCGACCTTGTCTCTTTTCCACCAAAGCCACCACCTATTCTCTTCGTTCTGCACACAACTTTTGACATTGGAAGACCAAGAACATGCGAAACGTATTTTTGGTGCTTCTGAGGGGCCTGCACTCATGGAAAGCATATTTATAAGAGCACGGCGTAAAAAATGAGAAATAGACTAACAGAGTATCCTTTCCCAATGCACACAATCATATAAATACATGGTAAAAAATGAACCTGCACTAACAACAAAGCATACAGATGTGAGACATACAGTTGGTCCGTAACCAAGTACAATATACGGTATACAAGGATTTCTATCATTTTATACCAGCTGAGCTATGGTTGCTTATACTGCAAGTTAGGCTGTGAAACACTGTTAGGCAGTTCGGATGTGTATGTTATTTTGACCAAAGAACTGTGTTAGAGAGGAAATTGTTAGGGACTTCTAACGTGATAAAACCCCAGTTTACCAAACTTATCAGAGACGTAGGTATAAGCATGGTACAATTGCTTAAGGCTCTGTTACAATTGCTTAAGTGCTCTGTTAACTCTGTCTGTCAGTGATAGTGATACAATTGTTCTGTTAGTTTGTATGTCAGTGATACCATTGCTTAGTGCTCTGTTAATGTTCCGTCTGTGTTGGTTAGTCTTCAATATAGTGAATTGCAATATGCAAGTCAGCTGCAAGGACAGATGATACCATCAAGTAGAGGTAGGCGGTTAGGCAAGGGTGGCATGCTGTCAAGGCAAGGGTGGCATGCTGTCAATATCAACAAGTAGTCCATGATGCAAGTGGTTAGGATGACAAGTTGGAGACAGCCTGTGAATAGGCAAGTTGAATTCTGTAAAGAAGTGGTGGTTACAATTGTAAGACTTGTATATAAGAAGAGATGTAAACAAAATAGGGGGATCATATTTTTCTGTAAGATTGTTTGTACAAGAGCCAATGCTCTAGGGAGAGAATAGGCCCTCTCGAACAGCCTACATTCATATTCAATACAATCAGCTTCTTGGTTTCATTTCTTGTGTGGATTGTTTACTGCAACTGTCTTGCTTAATTGTTGGTATATCTCCTATCTCTATCTCTTGTTTCCAGTTTGGCATTGAGAATAGGCCCTCTCGAACAGCCTACATTCATATTCAATACAATCAGCTTCTTGGTTTCATTTCTTGTGTGGATTGTTTACTGCAACTGTCTTGCTTAATTGTTGGTATTTCTCCTATCTCTGTCTCTTGTTTCCAGTTTGGCATTGAGAAATCTGCAAGTTACATCATAACGATCTTTTGAGTGAGAGTTGCAAGGTTTTCTTGGATCTAGTTCAGGCACGGATTCACGTGGGGGCAAGTGGGGGCACTTGCCCCCACTGGCCTTTGAGATTTTTTTTTTTTTTTTTTAATAATTTATTTGTCCTCCAATTAGTTTTTTTATTTGTCCCTCTATTCTCACTTTTCACTTCAACCAGGACTTCATCCTTCAAATCATGTCCATATCAAATTCAAACTCTACTTTTAGAGTTATTGATAGAGGTTAAATCCCCCAAATCTCTCAAAGAAACCAAAATCCACAGTTTCTTCTTCATACTCCATCGATTGGATAAGATGAGGGAAACCCCCATATTTCATCATCTTCAAAGATCTATAACTATTGAGTTATTTGAGCTCATCTTCACAAGATCCAGTAGGATCCAAACCACCTTATTCTTCTTCTTCTAGGTACCAGGTGCCTTCATTAATCACTGTGTTGGTCATCTCCACAAAAAAATCGTAAGCAACCCAATCTCTTCCTCCTTTTCTTCATGTAGTAGTAATCAACGATTCAAACCCTTCTCTTACATCATAAGATTTTGGCAAGATCAAACGATTACTACTAAATCCTCAACGAATTCGTTGGCAGGATCAAACTAGATCAGTGACGGAGCCAGGATTTTTGTTGAGGGGAAGCGGAGTAATCAACGAATTACATCAGTTGATTACTACTAAATCCTGCCATTAATTATGACATCATTCCGCTTCCCCTCAACAAAAATCCTGGCTCCGTCACTGATCTAGTTTGATCCTGCCAACGAATTACATCATAAGAAAACACTCATGCCAACTCTACAATTAAAAGATCATTTTGCCCCATTTACAACCTCAGAACAAGCAATTTTGAGTGGTAGATCACAGTATGAAAGTTAACCGATTTTCAAGTAAAATTTCTTCATCGATAAATTTCTCTAACCGCCAACAGCTGCTAGCTCAGCTGGTAAGATCTGTGGCAGATGGTATCACAAGTCAACCTTGACGAAGACATTTAAAGGTTTCTAGGAATCCTGCTCTCCTTTCTTAAAATAGATTTATCTAAGGTTCAAATCTGAACAAACATTTTCTAATATCAAATTCAAGATTCTTGTGAGGTTCTAGCAGTAATGACATATGGTTTCACTATTGCTATCATCAGAAGTTCTCTTTTCAGATGTATACACATGGTGTCCTGAACTATACATTGTAGCATTATTGGTGAGCGCGTTGCTACCAGTTGGAGCATCGAAAATTACCTAGTAGCAGTACCTGTGGCTTCAACAGCAAGTGAGATGTGATGAACATGGATGATTTTCGTTTTAGCAGATTTGCTTTTTCAGCACAAGCCATCTATTTTTACAAGAAAATATAACTCTATTAACCAAGAAGATACAATAAGGGAACACAAAAGATTGAAGCCCTGAAGAGTTATTGTTTCTATATCCACCAAGATATTTACAAAAAACAAAACCTTGACACAAGGAAAATCAAGCACTAATGCTACAAAAGTCCAAGGAGGCTAGGATATCCAATATCTCTTGCCCACATTATTTGCCTCATTCTTGAAGATTATTTTGTTTATCTTTGATCAAATTGTGCAATATATGGCATTAAGAATGAGAGCCCAAATCGATGTAGGAAGACCCTTAGAGAACACCAAACACTTCCCAGCCTTGAGACAATCAACCAAACCAAGGGGAAAGCGAAAGATACCCCCGCAATGGCCAAGAAGTGAATCCAATTCTCATGAAAGAAAATATGCCAAAATAAAACATGTTCTCGATTTTCAACATCCCCATTACAAAGAATATGCTAATGGTGCATGGTTAGAATGTCCCCCCTAGTAAGCCAGTTCCACACATGAAGAACACTTCCTTAGGAATTCTTTACTCCAAACCAAGCGCACCAGGACTCGAGGAAACGTGCCATTAGGATTGGAGCTTTCTGCAAAAAATTCTCTTTTGATGAATAAAACACTTCGATTAAAAAGAGGAGAAGGGGAACAGATACGAGAACCATCTATGTCTCCCTTTATCCATTTCAAATACCATTCATATGCACCCTCTTTAAGAGAAACATGAACTGTCCATGAGAACCTCAAATTTGCCCATTTCATTTTTACGGAAACCCACAAAAATGTGAAATCCAATCTATCACGTGATGAAAACCACTCACCACACCATTATTTCAAACAAACACAGAAGACGTGAGGAAACTCTCTTTTAAAGTCATTCGAATCCAAATGTCATCCCAAACTCAAAATCCTTTTTGCCATTTCTCCTGCAAAAAGTAATTCATTTTCAAAAAAAAGTAAAAAATCACTCCAATATGGGAAATGGTCCTTTAAAAAACCCTATGTTCGGTGTTTTCAGGTGTCTTGGAAGCCAACTACTTCATCCCAATCAAGCTTGGATTAGATCACACATCTCTGTGGGGTTTCCACGGATCTCCAAAGACTTGTAGAATTTGATGCCCAAGCCCTTCAATTTCTTTGAAGTGCATACAAGCTTTAGGAGCCATGGAACATTTCGGAATCATCAATCGTCAAAAACTCTTTGTAGGAAATTTCTAGCCAAGCTCTCGATCTTATTTGTAACGGATACCAGAGATAAGTAGTATATGGATATGTTAGAGGGAATAAGGGTAAGCCTTCCACCCTTTGAGAGGAGTTTCACTTTCCATGAGGATAATGGCCGTCCAACTCTCAGAGTCTCCAAGGCATTATTTTTAGCTCTGAAAGAGAGAATAAATACAATGACAAACAGGATCCCATCCTGCAGCCCAAATTGTCAACCAAACTTGCATATCAACCCCTACCCAACTCTATAACTGTTTGCAACGATGTGTCTCATAAAGTAAGCTCTCCCAAAACCATAAAGATGAGTTTTGAGTGTCACCACTAGTTCCGGGCTAATGGCTATGAAGAAAATGATGTCTAATGAGTGCAGCATGGACCAACCATCACTACACCAAAACCAGAAATGAGACCCTCTTCCTTAGCCTTTAAAGCCGTCCTACATATCCCTTCTTATACCACGACAAGAAACTGTGACAATGGATCCTATGGCTGAGTCCCTTTACCACCACAAACCTTCAATGGAAGAATCAAGAATCAAGAATCAGAACCAGTTTTCTTCAAAGAAATTGTAAGGAAGAGCAAAGAAATTTTTGGTGTCGATTCAAATTTTCATGGAGTCCGTATACCACACAAAGAACAAGAAAGAATAGGAATCAAGCGTAAGTGGTGTCTAAGCAATGCGGTAAGAATAAGATGTAACTGTTACAATGGGCATTGAGAAGAGAGAAATTTTCAGAGGTAAGCTATATGCATGAAGAAAGGATGGAGTCCATTAGTAAAGCACTTGTGTTCACTCTCGAATCCTTGATCTCATAAGGTCCTAGAAGCCATTTTCCTTCATATACCTAAAATTTCACACTTATGTCACTGATAATGACCCACTTAAGTACCCCACATAGAAGGGTGTGATTTTTAGCTTACACATAAGGATTGGCCCTGAATTGGTTTGAGCCCCCAAACCTATGGCAACATCAACCACAAGCTTTGCCAGTTCTAAGCTGAAAAAGGCCCCAATGTTAGAAAGAGTGCAAGTGACATTTAAGAAGCTTTGCTCTGATGACTTCCTAATCATAACCCAACTCCCAATGAGAAGATGGTGTGCTACAGAGGCGCCTAAACCGATTGCAACAAATGTTTGTCCTCCATTTCATAAGAAGTCGTCTAAGTAAATATACTTTAAGTGTGGGCTTGTGCTCTTGTAAAATTGAAGATTTTCTAGCAACTTGACAATGAATCTCATATGAAAAGTACCAGGATGGGTGACCTAGAAACTTTTCATTAAACCCCATACCATAGAATTGGTGGCTAAATTGGGAATGGTATAGGTCAGACCAGAGTAGAGTCGTTAAAATTAAGTTTCATCCTCTGAAATAAGAATTATATATAGGTATACATATATTTTTTTATAAACTTGCATCCATAGTTATCTTTTTTAGAACTTTGTTTTTAAATGAAAGGAGCTAATGCAACATATGGATGGAGTTGGCTGAATGGTTTATTGTTTTGTATATACTCCATTTCTTCTTTCTTTTCAAGTTTTAGGTGTATTAGATTTTGGACTTAGCTAATCTCTCAACACCAAAACATGTTAGTTTGTACTTTATGCTTTATTTCGCTCTTGAAATTTTATTTTATTTTTTTATCCCTTAACCCCTCCCACCCCAAGATGTCACCGGCTGGGTTCGAACCCGTGACCTAATGATACCATTCGCCACTGCTCAACCATTGAGCCATCACACCTTTGGCTTTTTCGCTCTTGAATGATGTATTCTTAATTTCATAATTAAAAATATATATAACCATGGACATAGTACATATTTTCACACCATTGTCACTAGATGAATTTAAAAAAAGTTTCAGCAGCAAGCATAGTACTCAACAGTAGGGGTGGGCATCCCATCCTGTGATCCCGTCCCATCCAATCCCGATTTTTTTGAGTCCTTTTGGGATTGATCAAACTCATCCCAATTCCGTCTCAACCCGATCTAGAGTGGGATGGGATCGGGATGAAGATTTTCAATCCCACCCATCCCGACCCAAACTTATTTATTTATAATTTATTATTAATTTTAATCAATTATCAAACTACTATTCTAAAGATTAGGATCTGTTGAAATGAAATCAAAACATCTATTATTTGAAAACTTGCTTGATTTGGTACTTTTTGTTTATATAGAAACAATTTTAGGTCAAATAGAACTCATGAAAATATATGCTTTTCACATTTTAGATTGGTTATAGGATAATTATTCTTGTAGAAAATAAAGGTAAATGATGGTTTGGTTTAGTTTTGCACTATGAGTTATGTAGTTGGAAATTTGGTCAATGACCAATATTTTTCATTTTTGAACATATATTAAGACAACTTGAGAACTTATATATTCATACAAGATACAATTAGGAACAATGTGAGATAAATTATATGACATTTTATATTGTTATAATGAAAGTTATATGTACACAAATTAGGCATTATTGGTGTGTGAGCAATTCGAGATAAAATATTTTGTTATTCTTTATTGGAAGACTATTTAGTACATGCTCATCCCGTCCCGAACCCATTTGGAATGGGACGATGTCGGGATGAGGTCTATCCCGTCCCCGTCCTGAACGAACGGGATGGGATGGGATAGAGATGAGGTCCATCTCGTCCTGTGCCCACCCCACTCAACAGTACCATGTGAGACCTAAAGCGTGAATGAATATGAAAGATAAAAAATCAACAAAGACGAAGGCACCAATCAAATCCCAAACTGGCCTAAACTGAGATAAAACAGACGTAAAAAGAAAATACATTACAAAAAAAAAAAACAATAACAAAGTAAAATACAAAATGTGTAAGCAACCTGAGTCGATGAAATCATATGAACTTCATTACCACCATCCACTGTCCAAACCAAATTGCTGTGAGTCTCCAGGTAGAAATGTTCTTGACCTCCTACACGAACCTCCCCCTCTATAACTCTATCACATGCATCTGACTGGAAACAGTGTTCCACATCCCCTTTTGACAAGTACCTCTCAGTATTAGGATGGAAACTGTTTGCTCTGAGGGCATCCTCTATGGAAAGAATTGTTGGAAGCTCTTTATATTCAACATGGACTTTGCGTGCGGCTATCTTAGCATTTTCCAGTGTATCAGCCACAACCACCCCTATAGGCTACAAACAAGGAAGGGAAACTTTTTTTAGCAAAATGGGATGGGAAAACTAAAAAATGCACAATTAAGGAAGAGAGAAAAAGAAAAATACTGCAATACTGAAAGCACAATACCTGACCAACACATGTGACAGAACGTGAAGCAAATAACTCTTCATCAACAATAGCCGGGCCAATGTCGTTACCTCCTGGGACATCTTTAGCAAGGAATAATCCTACAAACCCTGGTGAGGATTTGGCCTTCGCATCATCTATTGAGAGAATATGTGCATGAGGCTTTCTACTCAATACTAAAGCACCATGTAAACCATTTGGAGGCATTGGTGTATCATCAGCATACTCAGCCTCGCCAGTAACCTGACATGATTATGATGTTAATCAAATAAATCCGATGAGGAACTGCTTTCTTACTATTAACGACTTATGAAAGTTCATAAACCCAAATTCAAATTCCAAAGGAAATTTAACATTAAGGTAATTTAGAGAACAGAATCGCACACCCTGATTCAGTGCACGATTTCCAAAAAAATAAATAAAAGAATATCGATTTTACACCATGCCAACAAGGTATTATCAAGATCAGAACTGTTTATTAGTTTCCTGATAAAACTACAAGTGCAAGAATAATTGTGTAACACTCTACTCTAGTACAGCCTTTATTGTCCCCACATAAGGTTTTAGTTTTACTCAAATTGGTAAAATAGTGTTCCAAGGTTCAAACTCCAAATTTTGGTGTCACCAACTACAAGTCTAACCAGTTACCATTGAGTTGAAAAGGCTATCAGTGTCAGTAGTTAAAACATTCATGAACTTCCACTTGGACAGCTTCCTAAGTGAAGCAGGGTAAATCATCAGCATTTCTAGTACCCCACCACCTCTTCGAGATTTGGGTATCTCACACCTTAGGTCTAAGCTGTCTCTAGATCTTATAGTTTACCAAGAATGCATCGACTCTTCGAAAATCCCCCGTATCAAGTGTCAAATATGTGTCGGACACGCGCTCAACACGTATTTGACACGTGGTCAACAGTCAAAATTCATTGACTGGTGCCGACGCGTCTGGACACGTGGTTGCAAATAACCAGTTAATGGGTGCAATAGCATCCCATTTTTCTCCTCCCTCGATCCTAAGTCTTTCTAACCCTAGAATCTTCATCAGAGAAATGAGGAAGAAAACTCAGAGAGCTCAAAGAGGAAGAGAACATGTTCTTCTTCATCGAGCCATAGAGATCGATCGACGACTGAGAGAGAGAGTGATCGAGCCAGAAAGAGAGAGATCGAGGGTGGTCGAGAGCTCAGGTTGTTTGCTGGACGGAGCTAGAGAGAGGGAGCTTGCAAAAAGGAGACGATGTCGTCCTCAGCAGGTACCTTTCTTCTTTCGTTTTTTTTTTCTGCGATTTTCTTCTATGCTTCATTCTCTTGTATGTTCATATGGAAAAAAGAGACTCTCTTCTCTGATTTCATCTCTGATTTTTTTTTCTACTTCTTCCATATTCTGATTTCATGAATATGAGACTCTTTGTCTCTGATCTTTGGGAATGTGTGTTCTTCCAACACCGGTAGAATAAAACAATGTTGATTTTATGCTCTTCCAACACTGGTAGAATAAAAATGAGTATTTCTGTTGATTTTATTTATGCTCTCTGCCTCTGATATTTTAAGTTGAATGAAGGGAATGTGCCGATTGATCCGGCAGTTAATGAAGAGATGTAGCTGCCTAACTGATGAGTTAATGAAATTATCAATTTACATTATCAAATTAATGAAATTATTTTGCTTATGCTTTATGAGTATGACTTGACTTTATGATGCATTTGAAATTTTGAATGAATGAATGTTTTATTGATATGTTTGAATTTTTCACTGTTATTATTTATGTTCATGAGTTACAAAAAAATATCTTAAGAAAATAAGTTTGACAGGGTCGCTGAGTCCTATTTTTTTGAAAATTATTGAGTTGACGTGTCGTATACTCGTATCCGTGTCTGACACGACACACGTATCTGAGTCCGTGCATCCTTGCAGTTTACCAATTGAAAGAACTCAGCTCTAGTGCCATAGATAGTGAGGGAACCAGGATTTTCGCTAAAGGGGAGGTGGGAGGCAAAACAAAATGATTACTTTTATAATTATTATTTGAACGACATTGATTATTTACCACTAACGAAGTAAATCATCTAAAGTAGTACAAGATAACTACTACAACAATAATAAGCTTCTAAAAATTTTATTATTAGAAAAATCGACAAGGTGATTGTGCATTTCTTTGGACTAGACCTCAACTACATGCTTAGCGCGCAACCAATTGCCTTTTTTTATTAATATTATTTTGAGAGATCGTCCACGCAGTCATTTAACCCAACTTACAAAATAAAATTAATATATAACTTAGAAATTTTAAAATAAAATTAATATATAACTTAAAAAGAAAATTTCTGGTGTGCATCGTCACATTAATCATTTCATTAGAAACTCTTATGTTTTTTTGGTTTTTTATTTTGCATTTACTACGTGTAAGATATTTTAGTAATTTTTATTTTATGTAAGGTTAAAAAAATGCACAAAATCTCTTCATTGAAGGCTAGATTTTCATTTAACTTCATCATTTTTTAAGTATGATATATATAACATATATCCTATGGTATAATTTGTATATTTTATTTTAACGTAAATTTATAATTTCGAGGAATTAAAATAAAATTTGAGTTGCCATGTGGGACGTCAACCCACGTGAAATGGAAATATTATTTTACCCCCGAAACCAAATATTACTACAAAACAAAATTGAAGGGCACTTTGGTACTTTTAGGTGATACACCAATGCATTGGAACTGTAGAAGTGCCTTCGTGCATTATAGTAGTAGATATAATTCTAAATTGCATCCAATATAAAAATCAATGATCAAAGTATACCATCAATATTCAGTTGACAATGGAGAAAAATGATAAATATCTTTTTTCAGTTCTGGAATAAGTTATAAATATGAACTTTGTGAAAATTATGTCATCCATGTGAATGTAGTTAGGCATGTAAAAAAATATCGCAATAAAAAATAACTCTTAGCAAAAAATGTCATTTTAATAGGAAGAATTTTCATGGTTGGAGGTTGGAGCCAAAAAGTTTCCAACTCAAAATTTCAATCAAAAGTGATGGGGGGCAAGAGTAACAACTACAACCAATCTGAAACAGGGTAATAATAAGAGAAGTGCAAGGGTGATAACAAATTGAAGATAACTAACGGGGCAAGAAATCAATTTTGTCAAGTGGGGGCAACACATTGATACTAAATAGTGGGACCCTCTGGACTATAGGAGGATTTGAAAATTTCGGGGGGGAGGGGGGGAACTGCCCCCTCTGGACTGTATGTGGCTCCGCCACTGTCCACAGATACTGTCCCACTTAACCGTTGCCATGGATGTGTAGGGTTTCTAGCTCAAACCCATAAATTGATTTTGGCAGGGTTCAAAGTTCAAACCCAAACTTGTGATGTGATCAACAGTGACAATGTTGACATCACACAATTTGATGAGAAAGAATGATACTATGACTACATTTACATAGCTACTAACACTGAGGAATAAATATACCTGAAGTCTTGCTGAGAGATGAACATCTGGAGAACCCACAGCTGTACCAAGTTTTTTAATTTCATAAATCTGGCTACTCGTTGAGGGTGGTCGGGTAAAAGACTGAACGGCTGACAGATTATGCAAGCCTAGGTTTTCTGGGAAAGATGGTTTCCCATCCATCTGAAGAGAAACCCATAAAAAGAATTTGAAAAAGAAACTTGATGTTAACGATTTGCGGAACTCCACCATCCCCCCAGGTGCATTTTCCTTTATCACAATGTCCTTTTCTAGTTCTCTAAGAGCACCTTGAAGAAGGTCCTGATCCCAACTTTTTCCAATAAGAAAATTTTCCGTCTTCGATGCTACAAGAGAAACAGGAGCCACCCCACCATATACTATAGCAGCTTCCGAAACTGCCCACTTTCCACCATTCTGTTCAAAAAGGATACGCATTCCAGCATTTACAATTGCAATATCATCCTCCCTCCGGTGAGCCTGCTTGAATTCTTTCACATACTCAAAAGGCCTGCTCCATGGAAGCAAAATTGAGAGTAAAATTTCACTGCTTGCCAGGTCCACTTTGCGGTATCCCAAGAAGAAATCTTTTGCTGCTGCAGTTCTTACATTTCCATTAGAATCTACGATAGAGAATTTAGCTCCCACAGCCATCCAAATTGGATTCAGATCTGATATTGGACTGGCAGTACATATATTTCCTCCTACAGATGCAGCATTCCTAATTTGTTTTCCAGCAAACCATTTTATTTGCTCTATAAAAGCCCTACAAGCTGAAGTTTCATCAGATGCACGCTCTGCAACAACCTTTTTTAGAATATTTTGAATTTCAGTCAGTCTTACAGCAGAACCAATCTCTAATCCAGAACCAGTTACCCTCAGAACATTAAGTTCAGGTACATGAGCAACAGAAACTAAGACTTGATACTGGATTCTCTTCAACTTCATTTCAATTCCTACCTCTGTATTACCAACCACTAGTTTTGCATCTGGATATTTTGATTTCAAATCTAATACCTGCTGGAGAGTTAGAGGTCGGTACCACTTAAGACCACCAAATCCACTCAAATTTAAAGATGTTAATTTCCTCAATAGAAGCTCAGGAGGGAAAATAAGCTCTTTATCATTGTATGAGCTCCCATCAATTTCGCTATACAAAACAGGCACATATTTATTCCCACAAATAGCAGTTTCTGTTGAAGTATCATTGCCATTTAGAACAGTTGATTTACAAGAACACGGCTTCCCACTGGCCGGGCAAATAAACTCACCTTCTTGCAGGCTTTCTAATGGTTTATTTATGTATAAGGAGTCATCGGTTTTGGCAAAAACTCGGAATGCATCAACAATTGGCCTGTAACCAGTGCACCTACACAAATTTCCAGCAAGGCTTTCTTCAATCTGTTCTTCACTAGGCAATGTTTTACTTGACCTCAATAATGTATACATAGACATGACAAACCCTGGAGTACAAAATCCACATTGTGATCCATGAGACCGGGCCAGTGAATCCTGCACATATTGCGAACATGTTCCAAATTTATTATCCCTGAAATCAGTTTCCATAAACTAAATAAAGTTTGAAATTTAAGAAAATTCAGAAATAGCAGCATTGTCTCGAGGGAAGTATGCATGATAACAATAAGGTCCTTTCTTGGTTCCAAAATTTTCTATTTTAGTTTAGAAATTCAACAAATTGAATTCAATACCATAAGTGTTGAAAACAACTTTCCAACAGATTGCGGTGCTTATGATGGTCAGATCGTGGTGGTGTGATATCATTTGTTGTTGTAGTGGTGGTGGGAGTCAATTATTTTCACGATTAAGATTGTCTTTCCATAGATTTACAAATTCCTGGAGGAATTCATTTGCATCCGCAGCAGATTTTCCATGAACCAAGCTGCCAAGCAGGGCTTAAAGGTATTCAGCTTCCTGTACATGATGTGCATGAACAACTGTTGAAGACAACTCTACAGCATGTGGTCTACAGGTGGGCACTACGAGTGGCCAAAGTTGATACCCTTAAGATAGTTTACGAAGCATAGTTGAATCACTCAGTTGGGGGAGTTTATTTTAAAATAAAAATAAATATGCCTAATCTCGTGATATACAAGAATTTAAGGTAAACAATTCCACTTCTTTTTATTCTTTTGCCTGACCTTAGTTAGTAAGAACGTGAATGCATCAGATGTATTGATTTTGTGATGCATTTACAACTAGAGTAAGTCACTATTACAAGCCAATTTGAAACCCCTTCTGGTATTAGAAGGTAGTTATGGACCTATGGTGAGTCAGTCATTTGTTAATGCTATATTCAATGGGTTCAAGTAATTGAATTATTCACATTAGTAACGAGTTATATTTCAAATTTCCTTTTGCTTCATGAATTGTAATATTAGTCTCAAATAATAAACCAGTGCATGCATGTGAAATTACCAGCATAAATAAATCGTGGTCTCAATATTAAGAACTTATGTGCTACCTAATGTTTTCAGACTTTTGTTTATCTGTTCATGATTTTATCATGTTTTCCCAAATTTCCCAGTTTTTTCTGTTTTTACACAGACATGAAAATTGTCTAAAAAATAAAAAAGCAAGGGGTTCAAACTTTGCCCGAAAACTAAATCATTGGTTCCATGATTCCACCAAGAATCAGATCGATCGATCCTTCCTCCCACACAGGCAAACCCTAACTCCCACAAACCCACACTTTGAACAGAGAATTGATCGAGAGACGGAGGTAGAGAGATCGAGAGACGGAGGTAGAGAGAACTCAGAACAGAGAATCTATGGCGTCCTCGCCAACACCAGGTAGATCGATCGATTTCGTTTTTTTTTTCCTGCGATTTCTGCTATTTTCTCTGTTTTTTTCCTCCGATTCCTGAGATCGATCGATCCTGCGATTTTTGAGATCGATCAATCGATACCTGAGATCGATTCCTGTGATCGATCGATCGATCCTGCAATTTCGTTTGTTTTTTTTTTTCCAGCGATTCCTTTTTTTGCTGTTTTTTCTCTTTTCTTTCTCTGCATATATATGAAAGCATGCATGAAATACTTCAAAAACCCCATATTTGAACTTGCACCTATTGGCTGAAAAGTTTGAAAACTAAATAAAAACTAAAACTGGTTTTAGGCCAAGTAACTGGAGATGATCTTTGAAAGCATGTGACAATAATAAGAAGACCAAGTGAAGGTAGGGGAAACCTTAGATGGCGGTGTAACTTTTGTCAGAAAGAGTATACGGGATCTGTTACTAGATTGAAGGACCACTTGTTGAAGATAATAGGCCGTGGGATAGCTATTTGTGCCAAAATCTCCCCCATACAACTTAGAGAGGTGCGACAATTTGTTGATGAAGCTGCATTGAGAGCAGAAAGTTCAAGGGCGCGAAGTGTTCCTTTACCTCCTTCAGTGGGATCAAGTAGTCACCCGCACCCGGGTTCAAGTAGTGGGGGGGTTGGTCCTTCGGTTCCATACAATGAACAAAGGAAGAGGAGAGCCACTAATAATCCTATTGCAAATGCTTTCAATACGAGTGAGCGACAAGAGTTGGATGCTTTGATTGCAAGGGCGTTCTACTCAGCTGCATTGCCATTCAACCTTGCAAAGAATCCGTATTTTCAGGAGGTTTTCACCTATGCAACGAATAAAGCAAAATCCATTAGTGGTTACAAGATCCCTGGGTATAATGCATTGAGGACGACATTGCTTCAAAATGAAAGGGGAACATTCAGAGGTTGTTGGAGGCAACAAAATTCACATGGGTTACTAAAGGGGCAACCATTGTTTGTGATGGGTGGACTGATTCTCAAAGGAGGCCTCTCATTAATTTCATAGTGATTAATGAGGGTGGTCCAATGTTCTTGAAGGCTGTGAACTGTGAGGGGGAATACAAAGACAAATTCTTCATTGCTGATTTGATCAAGGAAGTCGTACGTGACGTTGGGCCACGTAATGTGGTTCAAGTTATAACCGACAATGCTCCAGTTTGTAAGGCTGCAGGTTTACTTGTTGAGAGCCAGTATCCTGAGGTTTTTTGGACACCTTGTGTAGTCCACACTCTCAACCTTGCCTTGAAGAACATATGCGCTCCAAAGAACACGCCTGCAAATGAAAAGGCCTACAGTTTGTGTAGTTGGATTATTGATGTTGTTGGGGATGGGGTGCTGATCAAGAACTTTATCATGAACCATTCCATGAGGTTGTATATGTTTAATGAGCATTCGAGATTGAAGTTGCTTTCCATAGCAGAGACACGCTTTGCTTCAAGCATAATTATGCTCAAGAGGTTGAAAGACATTAAAAGTAGCATCCAAAGTATGGTGATTGGAGATCAGTGGGATTCCTATAGGGAAGATGATGTTGAGAAAGCACGGATTGTGAAAGGAAAACTATTGGATGATTTGTGGTGGGACAAAGTGGACTATGTACTTCGTTTCACAGAGCCTATTTATTCAATGTTGCGGAGGGCTGATACAGATAAATCTTGTCTTTACTTGGTGTATGAGATGTGGGATGTTATGATTGAGAAAGTGAAACAAGTTATTTACCGCCATGAAGGAAAGGAAAATAGTGAGTCAGAGTTTTTTTCAGTGGTGCATCAGATATTGGTAGATCGATGGGAGAAAAACAACACACCACTGCATTGCTTAGCACATTCCTTGAATCCAAGGTAAATAATTACATTGTTTTAAACTTTTTATTTTACTTATTCTTGAGTTTTGACTAGAAGACTAGAATTCATGAGTTATGCACTTAATGTTTATATATTAATTTGTGATTGACATTGCTTATATATAGGTATTATAGCAGAGAATGGCTTGAAGAGGATCCTAATCGTATTTCGCCACACAGAGATCCTGAGATTACAAAGGAGAGAGATAAGTGTTTCAAGAGATACTTTCCTAATATTGAAGAAAGAAGATTGGTTATTACAGAGTATGCTAGGTTTTCAACGGGTACTGGACAGTTTGCAGAAGGTGATGCTCTACAGAATAGAGCATACCTAGAACCTGATGTGTAGTGGGTTTCTCATGGTACCTGTGCACCATTACTCCTGAATATTGCTTTGAAGTTACTTGGGCAACCTTGTTCTTCCCCATGTTGTGAGAGGAATTGGAGCACGTATAACATCCACTCATTAAAAAGGAACAAATTGACCCCACAACGAGCTGAAGATTTAGTGTATGTGCATTCCAACCTTCGTCTTTTGTCAAGAAGAAAACAAGAGTACAAAGAAGGTGAGACAAAGATGTGGGATATCGCGGGAGATACTATTGATTCGTTGGATTTGGATGCTACTGGAATGCTTGAGATTGCCAGTCTTTCACTTGATGAACCTGAGCTATAGGCTGGGCTGTTGAATGAAGAAAATGCGACAATTGATCCGCTAGTTAATGAAGAAGAAGAGATGTAGCCGCCTCGCTGGTGAGTTTTTGAAATTATCAATTTACAATTTACATTTTATTTACATTATCAAGTTAATGAAATTATATTGCTTATGCTTTATGAGTATGACTTGAGCAGTTGAGCTTGACTTTATGATGCATTTGTAAATTTGAATGAATGAATTTGAATGTTTTATTGATATGTTTGGATTGTTTAATAGTATTATTAATTTATTTATGATTTTATGTTCTTATGAGTTACAAAAAAAATCTATTAAAAAATTAAGTTTGACCGTGTCGCCGTGTCGTATCCGTGTCCGAGTCCGTGTCCGAGTCTGAGTCCGTGCATCCTTGACGTCCCACAATCAGCATATTCCAATTTTCTCATTAAGGAGTCCAGAACAGCTCTGTTGAAGCAACATCCCTAATAGTCTAATACGTTCAAGCAAAAACATGATGATAGGTTTAAATATCAGTTGGATGCATTATAACATGAATAGCAGCTTGTTACAACACCTGAACTGGGTGCAAGCCAAGCCGACGGTTCCCAATGCCCTCCACTGTAATTATGTGCATCCCTTCCACAGAATATAGCGGAGACAAGCAAGCATTGATAGCATAATGCCTGAAACACAATTTTACAATAAATATCAAAGCTATCACAAGAACAGTGTTTCAACCATCTCAGATGAAATGACATATAACTTACTAGAATTGTAGTCAAAATCCATTCATCGGCATTTACTGTTCGATGTATCGGCAGAACAATGGCTACTATTGCGTGCGCAGGGTTAATTTTTCTTCTAGACTATTGGTCATGGTCGATTCTTACCAATAATAAATTCGCAAAAAGGATCTGATCATCCGTAATCATTCTTTCCTATGTAGGGATTAGGCAAAATCCATTGGACACTTTTTTGTGTGCCCTTTCTCTTGAAAAGTGTGGTGAACTCCAGCTGCTGAGTGGGACAATGTGAGAATTGGGGGAAATAACTTCAATCAATGGGGAAGCCACTGGTATTATTCTACTTTCTCTCCCCAAGGTAAATAGGTTTTGGACATTGACCTTCTCAGATCTCACCAATTTTGTATTTGGAGAGAGCTAAATAATAGAATCTTCCAAAGGAAAGGCAAGGATGAACTCCAAGTAAGCCAATGGTATTATTCTACTTGCTCTCTTCACTTGTAGTTTCACTTTGGTTTTATTCTTAGTGTTTGATGAATCCCTTGTCTCAAATTAATGAGAATGCTATAAATAACAGTAGTGGAGAACTTGAAAATTTTCACCTCGTCCAATAGGTGATGAGTTGATTGTTGAAATACATTGAAACGGGAGGTGCCAAATGGCTATGAGTGACTTGGGCTAAATAGGAGTTAGAAAGAAATGAATTTCCAAGTAAGAATCTGATAGAATTAAACTTGTAAATAAATGGGATTGTAAACAATCCGATAATTGAAAGAAAATAAATTGACAAACTGATAAACGAATAAAACTCTTTATTCAATCAACTAAATAACAATGGGCAATACACTCGTTTTATAATTGACCTACCTTCTATGACAAGAAACAAACCCTAAACCTAATTGAAACCCTATTACAATAATACTAGAACTTCTAATACTGCTAAAATACTAATATTGCTAAAAAAAACTAATATTACTAAATATTTCAATCACATAGAACCGTTATGGACTTTGTGAAACAAATGGTGATACAAATAGACAAAGAAGAGGTATTCAATTTTTACAAATGCCAATGATAGCAACTATCATGATTTTGTTGCAATAGCCGTGATTTTGTTTAAGGGTATCTTTCTTCATGTGGACGGTTGTGTGGAATAAGCTATCGCTAACCAAAAGAGGTATGGACATTGACGTGGGTTGTAATCTTTGTAATGTTGAGTCGGAAGGCTCAATTCATATTCTTATGCATTGTGGGTTGGTCTATGGATGCATCTTTATGGTTTGTTTGATGTTACTTGGGTGATGCATGGGACCATCGAGATGTTGTTAAGAAATTGGATGATGTTAACCAAACTTTCTTCGAAAGAGAAAGAGATATGGAGGTTACTTCCTTATGCAATGTCATGGACAATATAGAATAGAATGTTAGGATTTTTGTGCTAAGATGATAGATGTAGGGTTAGCGATCATGGAGGTTCTCGCTAGTCTTTTAGGGATGGATATCTCATATTTCGTACTTCAAGGGGATCTTCTTTGAGAATTTTATTTTCCATTAGGTTGCTTTAGTGTTGGGACCTTAATTCCTTAAGATCATCATATTGTAACACACCAGTATTGCTCAATAATATTTATACCTTTTAAAAATATACATAGTTTAATCAATTTTAGGTTAGGAAATAATTTATTTTATATTTAAGAATATAAGTGATTTTAGGGTGTTTCTCAGTTTCAATAGTGTCTTAGTAAGTTTCAAGTCATTTTAGGTAATAATATCAAGTTAGGACTCTTTTAGGAGGTTTCTACTTTATTTTGAAGTATTTGGAAGCTAATAAATATAGCCCCAATGGTAATTCCGAATTTTAGTGTTAAAAAGGATGGGTCAGTCATATATTAAATCGACAAATGATAGTGATACCATAAAAGACAAAAGTATTTGCAAAACCTAAATCTTTAAATTTAGTAAATGTGTCCAAAGAGACAATGACAACTTACACAGATCTCTTCAGTAGATGATCATAGTAAGAAACCATAACAGTGCAAGCCCCACAACCACCTTCACCACAACCCAGCTTTGTTCCTGTCAGATTAATACCTATATCCACCAATAATAACCAAAAAATCAAAGCTTGCCTAACAGAAAAACAAACAAAGTTGAACTTGAAGGTGAAACTAATCTAATAGGCAAGAAGCAAACATATTGTAGCAAGCCACAAAAGATTGAGCTCTTGGGAATGACTAAAGAGAAATCCATATTTATAAATACGTCACAACTATTAGCTACAGTAAGGTGCATGCATATGATTGGATACTACCTTAAGCCACAATAAGTAAGCCTTCCAATCACTATCTCAAACCCTGAAACTTCACAGATACTGTGCATTATAACTATCGACTGCTGGGTGCTCCTTAACTCTCTTGGCAATTTGGCATGCTCTTTTCTACTTCAATGACTCAGTTTTTCAACTGAAAAACATAGCCATCCTTATTTCTGTTAAACTTGTTCGAACAAACTGTTTCTTGAATTCCTAAAGCCTTTCTGTACAAATTTGTTTTACTTTCAAATTTTTTATGACAGTCAATACGCATCACTAAGACTGCATTTGTAATAGTAGATCTTCAACACGGCCCCTTGCTTCAACTGTGTTATAATTCCAAGGTTGATGAAACTCGTGATCTGTCTGACAGGTGCAAGGATATGGGTAGCAGAACAAGGCACTGATTGAATAAACTCATTTGGCAAACAGAAGTGCACACCAAAAAATATGGTGAAATGTAACAATTACTTTCAAGAGGTAATAAATATGAAAATTAAAGCTCTCCAATGTCTAAGACTCAATTGACGTGGTCATTTGCCTTTAGTTCGTAAAATGTTTTGTCTATCACAGTATCACTATCATGAACTCATTAGGAAGCCATGGTGACATCCCTAATTAATTTACTATTCTTAGGCACTACCGTCCCAAGTAGCAGTTTTTTCATGGGGTGGTCTCCTTGGGATTCTCATAACCAAAGTAGGGGTGTGCACGGTTCGTTCAAGCCAATTTTCAGTAAAAGCCAACAACCAAACTGAATGTAAATTGAACTAAACGGACCTATTGGGCCAATTGTACTGAGGATGACATATCCCTAACCGAACCAAATTTTGCAGAAAATTAACCGACCATAATTCAAACCAACAAAGAACTCATTTCTCCCATTTCATTTTGTAAATAGATAATAAAATTTCAGTTCACATGTAATAAGCTCTCTCTGGTTCAATTATTTGTGGTTCTTAAAACGAACCAATGATGATTGTCTTTAAAAAGGACAAACCGAACCAAACCGTCTATTTTCATTAATCGGAAGGAAAAAAAATTGGGTTAATTATGTTCGGTTTGGTTAGGTGGGTTTGTCGGTTTTCGGCACACCCCTAACTAAAGTCCATTTTAAGGTGAAAGTTGAAACAACATTGACTTGCGTTTTATCAATCAGGTGAAGAATACATATTCATGGCTTAGTATGATTGGTCTCTGTCTAACATTCCAGTTTGAAGAATGGCCAAATGCTTAGCATATATTATAGGAAGGAAGAGGTGCAACGTGCAAGGCTTTTCTTTCACCCTATCACCTTGGGTGTCCATAGGCAAATTCAAGGGAACTCAACCATGGCATATTAAAATTTCTTAGTTCCTTACTCAAGACACATTTGTCCCATGACAATCCAGGATAAACAACTCAATCTTTGATAGGATATGTTGTTAGTAACTTGGTATGACCTCAATCACTAATGGATGCCCACTTACCTGCTCCCATATGGGAAGTGCTTTGGTCTATTCAATATACTCTATACTTTCAAATACATAAGTGGCCAAGGGTAGCCTGAACACTGGCTGATTATTTGATGATACTCGTACAAGAGCGAAGTTTGGGCTGATACTATACTTATGCTACTTTCTTGATATATAAATGGTAAGTAACCAGTTGTAATCACTCAAGTGTTTATGTACAGGCCTAGAGTTATCATTCAGCTAGTGGCATATCCAATCCCACTCAACTGCTGACCCATTGCTTTCGCCACTACACTTTGATCCTAAATTCATCGTATAAAACACTCTGCACAAAATTCTTCAAACTTTTCCTACAACCCAAAGTCACCCACCCAATGACGATACTGCCCAATCCAGCATATATTAACTTTGAGTACTAACTCTATATAAAAGTAGCCACGTCCCACAGGATAACTAAGTAGAAACTAATCATTTACAGTTTGGAATATAACCTAATAAAGAATCCACTGAAGAACAAACTGAATCTGGGAGTTTCAACAAAACAGGTTTAGAACGAAATCAAATAGATTTTCAAACAATATAATTTTTTACTAACTTAAAAATAGAAACAAAATAATGATAACATCAACCATAATATTACCAAAAGAAAAGGAAGTTTTGGATCAAAAATTTACCTCTGAGATACTCAAGAAGAGTCAAATGGGCTAATCCATCCGGAAGCACTCGACGAACCCCGTTTACATAAACAATTGCTTCCTTCTTCGATTCTTCCTCTGAATTCATCGTCGCTAATTCTTCATCCTTCTTCAACGACCCCATCTAATCCAAATCTCATTCAAACACTCGAAAGAGCAAAGTAAGAACAGAAGAACTGATTATTGCCGACTCTGTGTTTGATGAAAAGTTTATACATATTAGTATGAAATGGTGAATTTGTTAACTCTCGCTCTTTAACCATTAACTATTGAAGTCTCCATCATCATCGTCATCTGTTTGAGAAAATTTTGTGCAGTGGAAGATCCAGATTGTTGTAATAAGCAAGTCTGCACCGTGCGATTTGGTGGACCCCATTGATGAGTTTGGGGTTGAAACCCAAGCTGAGTTTGGATTGGAAAGGAGGTCCGGTCTGCGGGGGTAAATAAATCCATATCAGTTCTGCGTCACGGCAAAGATATGCACTGACATAATTAATTAATATTCAAAGAGGCTCAAAAGTGAGCCTCGTACCCCACTCTTCTTTGCACCAACAAAAAAGGATAAGTGTAAGCTTTTTGCTTTGAATGAAAAGAGATGCAAAATAGCATACATTAGGAAAATTGTCTAATTTTAGACAATGTTGAAAATAAAAGGATAGGGAGAGCACAATGGCAATTCAGAACATGCACGGAGGCTAATTGAAGGCCACACCCCAACCCCCATAATTACTGAGTAAAAGGAGAATTGAAATGTCAATAATCTATGGCCTCGTCTTCTTAGTTAGGTGTAGAAAGGTCCCCAATGTAATCGAAATAATGCATTGTAATCATTGTTCAATCAAGCATCCATGTTGTATGAAGACTTATTATCTTTGTTTAATTAAGAACTTAAGCCACGTGTCTACAGGGGCGGAGTCAGAATTGCAGATAAAGGGGAGCAAATAGTACATAACTATTTACAAAAATATTAAAAAATTGAGTTTTTACAACCATATTTTGCAATCAGGGTGACATGGCGTGATTGTGAAAGAAAGATGATTAATTCAACTATACAAACAATATACATGGCATGATTAATTCAACTGTAATTAGTTAATTAAGAGCTTCCCTTTTTTACTTGGAGAAAACAGAAGCATGCATGGTGGTATAAGATGGGAGTTGGTGAGGAGCACACATCTGGCTTTCTTTCTGGCTTTGAGGCAGCAGGACGGTATAGTCCAAGTCCAAGGAGTAGTAGCAGTAGTAGTTGGACTAGACTGGATGGATTCAAGTGAATTTGTCGGACAACAATTTTATTTTTGGAATCCTCCTTCATCTTCTCCTCTTGCTTTATCTGTCCGTTTGTCTCTTCTTCTCTGAAACTCACTCCTGATTCAGAGCCTCCGAGGATAACACTTACACAACCAACCCACTCTCTTTTATCTTCTTATTCTTGTCTATCTTCTCGAAAGGGAAATATATGTGTGTGTATAGAGAGAGAGAGTTTTCTTCTTTTGGGCTAGCTCAGGCGAAACAGACAAACAACAGCTTAGCCGAATCAACCTACGACCATCATGTTTTTCCAACCGCCCCAAACCTAAATGATTACTTTTGATTTTGAAAGATCAGAGAGAAAACAAAGCAGATCAGATCCCAACCCCTGAATTAATGTAATATGTTAACTAATATTTTATCACTCTTACCACCATATGCTAGTTGAGTCTGAGTTAAGATAATCTTAATTCTTTCTTTTCTTTATTTTTTTAACAAAACAAAAGAAAACCAATGATGATGTATAATTTCCCTCGAATCCCCAACCCAATTAAAAATTTTAATTTGAATATGATCACATGCATCCCAAAGCAAATCCACCATGTATGGTACTTTTCTTATGGTCTCTTTGTTGCTCTCTGTGTGCGTAGGGGTGAATGAGTTAAAATGAGTTGGTGGGAATTAAGAGAGAGATATTAAAAAATAATAATAATAAAGAGAGAGGGTGGGAATTAAAAAAAAAAAAGATATTAAAAAAAATGGAGTATTGAAGTGGTGTTGGTGAGGGTGGAGTTTAAAAAAAAAAAAATTTGTTGTTTTAATTTTTAGTGGAGTTAGAAGTCAAGATTTCATACAAAGGGGTGCAACATAAAATTTTAAAGGGGGACAATGAAAAAAATATGGGTAACTTAGTAAAAAAATTTAAAAAGATAAGGGGGGCAAAAGTAGTAGATCCGCCCCTTACCTAACACATAGATCCGCCCTTACCTAACACATAGTAGATGACAATTGCCCCCCTTACCTAACACATAGATCCGCCCCTGCGTGTCTAAAGTAGTAGATGACGAAGTATTTTGTAATGTCAAAAAAATGTGCATATAAGGTTCACCAACTATAACTTAGTTGGACATCTATTTTCCTTGCGAGAAGTTGCGGTTTCAAAACCCGCTTATTAGGATTTTTTGAGTTTTTGTCTGATTATTAGGAACACGTGTGCTTTGTCGTTTATTAGCATTCAGGTATTGAATGTAGTTGTAGATGACCAGAGTGAAAGCAAGTCTTTATGCGAGGTACGCAGAGGTGATAGACCGGAGTGAAAGCAAGTCTTTACGTGAGGTGGAGGCGACTTAGATGTTAGTTGGCAAAAATGATGTAGTCTTTGGGCATGGTTTGATTACTATACCATAATGGCGTGAGAAGTTCTGACAAATCCCAATGGCTATATGATGCAGGAGGGTTTCTAGGTTCCTAATTTGGGTTTTTAGGGTTCCTAATTTGCTCTCAAAGCTATTTACTAAATAATTTATTCGTAATCTTTCAATTTAATTAAGAGTCTTTTTAGTTTCCTTTTAGGATTATGCTTTATTTTTTTCTTTTAGGAATAGACTGTTTGTTATTTTAGTATTTGATTCTACTTTTTTCCTTTAGGAATAGGCTGCTTATTATTCAAGTTATTTGAGCACTATAAATAGGGTTATTCCCCAATATTGTAGGATATTTTTTATTTTTATAATTTGAATTGAACATTAGAGTATTTCACTGTGTTTTGGGCAATTCTCTTGTGTTCTTCCTTGTGAATTATTTGTTAAAACTAGCCTGCAGGATAATCGCTATTATGTTCAGCGTCAGTTGGTATCACAGCTTCAACATCTTCTTGGGGTGAAATTTCATCAGTTTTTATGGCTGGTGGTCGTGATCGTCGTGGGAAAATTCAGAACGAGGAAGCCCCTCACCGTGATCGTAGCGTTCAGGATGTGATGATTGAGGATTTATAGAAGCAAGTTGCAGAGTTAACCCAGCGTCTAACAACACGGGATTTCGGTAATCGTGAGATGGAAGATCACGATTCTGATTCGAGTTTCGAAAACTCGTATCACAATCGTGTTCGATTCTGGAAGCGCCGTGGTCGAGACGATCGGCATGGAAATTTCGGTTTCAAAGTGGATCTACCCGAGTTTTCTGGTACGTTATAGGGTGAAGGATTCGTGGATTGGTTGAATGAAGTAGAGCGTATTTTTGAATATAAGAAAGTTCCAGATCATGTCAAAGAGAAACTTTTTGTCATCAAACTCAAAGGCAAAGCATCTGTGTGGTGGGAGGATTTGAGGCGATCACGCGACAGGCAGGGCAAGGCCAAGATCACTGATTAGGAAAAGATGAAGAAGAAGATGAAGGGTCACTTCCTTTCGGCTACACTCAAACTATGTTTCAGCGACTTCATTCGTCGAGGCAAGGCACGAGATCAGTTGATGATTACATGGAGGAGTTATATCAATTGATAGCCCGTAATGACTTATCTGAGACGGAATAGCAGATGGTGGCACAGTATTTGGGGGGATTACCGCAACCCCTACAGGATGTCCTCAGCATTCACTCACTGTGGATCGTTTCTGAAGCCTACCAGCGTGCACTTGCTGTGGAAAAACAACAGAACAGAAGGCCTATGATCAGAAATGATCAAAGCAGTCGACCAGTTCGCTCTCAAGAATCTCGTCCTACCCAACAGCCACCGCAGGGTAATTATAACTCATATATTAGATGTTTCAGATGTGGTGAACAAGGACATAGAGCGACTGAGTGGAGGAAATTTGCTATTCAGAAGGGTAACAATAACCTAATTGAGGAAGACGTGGTAGACGAAACTAAGGAGCTTTGAGAGCCTGTGTATGACACTGATGAAGATGGAGATGTGTTGTATGGAGATGGCCATGAGACTCTGGTTGTTCGTAAGAGCCTACTAACTCCCAAGGGCGATTCAGGGGACGATTGGTTGAGAACCAATATTTTCCACACGACCTGCACAATTGCAGATAAAATCTGCAAGTTGATCATTGACAGTGGCGGTTGTGAGAACGTAGTGTTTGAAAAGGTTGTCCAAAAATTGCAGTTGAAGACAGATCATCATCCCAAGCCGTACAAATTGTCGTGGCTGAATAAAGGCAGTGAGGTAACAGTAGATAGGCGATGCCTAGTGTCTTTTTCAATTGGCAGGAAATATTTTGATAATGCTTGGTGTGATGTTGTGTCTATTGATGCTTGTCATGTATTGTTAGGCAGACCTTGGCAGTATGATCGCAGTGTTATTCATGATGGGCGAAAAAATACATATTCCCTTAGCATCAAAGGGAAGAAGATTGTGTTGGCACCTCGTCAGGAAGGACCCACTCCTACTCCGGTAGCCAATAATACTAACTTGTTTTCTATGTCCAGGTTCTTAGATGAGATTGAGCGTGGAGACGTGGTCTATGCTCTGCTGCCTTGTGGGAATAGTGCAGCAGATGTGATTCCAGATTTGCCAGCGGAGGTGCGGCAACAGCTAGCAGAGTTTTCTGACCTAATACCAGAATATTTTCCTCCTGGGCTGCCGCCAGAAGATTCCGATGAAGTTGTTGTGAACTCGAGGACGAGTTCTTTCGAACCCGGGGCGACTGATGCAGGAGGGATTCTAGGGCTCCTACTTTGCTCTCAAAGTTATTTCTAAATAACTTATTCGTAATCTTTCAATTTAATTATGAGTCTTTTTAGTTTCCTTTTAGGATTAGGCTTTACTTTTTCTTTTAGGAATAGACTGCTTGTTATTTTAGTATTTAATCTACTTTTTCTTTTAGGAATAAGCTGCTTATTATTCAAGTTATTTGAGCACTATAAATAGAGTTATTCCTCAATATTGTAGGATACTTTTGATTTTGATAATTTGAATTGAATATTAGAATATTTCTTTGTGTTTTGGGCAATTCTCTTGTGTTTTTCCTTGTGAATTATCTGTTAGAACTAGTCTGCAGGATAATCATTATTCTGCCCGGCATCACTATAACAACCCCCTCCTCTTCCTCCAAGTAATAGCAAAATTTTAAGTATTTTAATGAATTTATAAATTTTAAAAAATTAAAAAAAAAAAAACCTAAATCCTAAAGGTTGTATTTGGTTTCAAGGAAAAAGAAAATGTCTTTCCCTTTCATTTTCAAAAAATAATATTATTTTCTATGTGTTATGGTGTTTGATTACCAAAAGAAAATTAAGCATCTTTTTTAAACAAAATCAACCCCAAATCTTCAAAATTTTGATATTCAAAATCCAATAAATATTCTTTTAACATAATCAACAAAAGGGTTGGTAGGGAATTTCGATGGAAGGACAATAAAGCCAAAGTTTCCAAAAAAATCTCAAACTTCCCAAACAAGGGATTAATCGATGGGACCACGATTTCTCCTCTTCCCCCACCCCATCAGAGCCAACCAAAAACAACAATGAGCCAACCCAAATAGAGCTCAGCAATTTAGTGACTCCATAGTGATCACGAAACTGCCCCTGCTGGAAGAATAAATTGAAAGGGGGTTCAATATCATCAACGAGCATATTTGTATGGGATTGGTAAAGATGATTTTGAGAGAGAAAGTGACTATTAAAATAAGAGACTATGGCTATTTAATTTTAGGGCCATTTGCATATTTCCCTCCTATTATTAATGGTTTTTTCAGGTTTACCCCCATAATAAATTCGTATTGCATTTTCCCCCAAGACTAGCAGTCAACGTGCTTTGACCGTCTGTTTTCAAAGCAGATTACCAAAATACCCTTGAGAAATTAAAGGATGAGATTGAATCCTTCGTATCTCGAACATCTCATCTTGAGGAAAATCCAACAGTTGATTTTTAAAATTTTGCATCTTAAACAACTCATCTCGAGGAAAATCTAACGATCCAAATTTTATTGAGTACGCATCTTGAGGTAAATTTAATGATCCAACGCGTATCTCAAGGAAAGTCTGATTTATTCATGCACACATTTCGAGGAGAATCTGACGGTTTAAATTTAATTGTGCATGCATCTCAAGAAATCTAGTGGTGAAACCTTGTATTAGCTATTTATTATAGGGGGCATAATGCAAATTACCAAAAACAACTTCCACCTCTTATTCCTCATTTGTTTCACAGCCCCGCCATCATCGACAAAAGAGGAAGAAGAGGAAGGATGAGGGGCTGTGAAACATAGGAGGAGGGGTTGTGAAATAGAGGAGGGGGAAATGAGGAAGATGAGGGAGGATGAAGGGAGAGGTGGTGCGAGGCTGCGAGATAGAGGAGGAAGATGAGAGAGGAGGAGGAAAGATGAAGAAGAAATAGGATGAAGGGGAAGTGGTAGTGAGGTTGCGAGATAGAGGATGAAGAAGGGGATGAATATGAAAAAAGAGGTGGCAGCGGGGCAGCGAAATAAATGAGAAGGAAATATAAAAAGAGGAAGGAACGGTAGTTTTTTTTGGGTAATTTGCAATATGCCCCCAATAAAAAATAGTTAATACAAGGTCATCCCCCAATTTTATCGAGATGCGTGCACAATTAAATTCAGATCGTCAGATTTTCTTGAGATGTATGTACAATTAAATTCAGACTGTCATATTTTCTTCGAGATTGCGTGCACGAATAAATCTGAATCGTCAGACTTAAGGTGTGTGCTGGATCGTTAGATTTACCTCGAGATGTGTACACAATTAAATTTGAACCTTTAGATTTACCTAGAGATGTGTGTACGATTAAATTTGGACCGTTAGATTTTTCTCGAGATGAGTTGTTTACGATGCAATTTTTTAAATCAACTGTTGGATTTTCCTCGAGATACAATGGCGATTAAAGTTGGGCCTTAGGATTTTCCTCGAGATGAGATGTTTGAGTACGAAAGATTCAATCTCAGCCTTTAATTTCTCAAGGGTATTTTGGTAATCTGCTTTGAAAACAGACTGTCAAAACACCTTGATTGCTAGTATTAGGGGGAAAATGCAATACGTATTTATTATGAGGGTAAACATGAAAAAGCCATTAATAATAGGGGCAATATGCAAATGGCCGTTAATTTTATGTTTTCCTTGGGTTCAATTCCTAGGAGGAGCTAGGAATAGATCTGATGGAAAAGGAAAAAAATGTATGGTTTTTGTGACAATTTCCCTACACAAGCTGAGGTCTTACAAAAACATTTCCACTAAATTTAGACATCAACTTTAACAGTGCATCGAGGTAAAATATTTTCCTTTTCCTTATGAAAAATATAATTATATTATATTTATATGAAGTTCATATATTTCATTGTGTTATTACTTATTGGTATTCCACGATTACTTTCCTATACTTCCATTTTATTTTATTTTTCTCCATTCCCTCTTACTTTCACACCATCGAAGATCAAACAAAATAAACACCCAACTCAGTGGAAATTTTTTTGTGAGATCTTCGCAATCAATATTTTTCTCAAAATGAGACTTACTCTGATGACATTTACCACAAGGATTCTGATGTAGATCCATGTTTTTATGACCTTTCAAAATATCAATAAGCTTGTGGTGATTTATACCAAACATATACTCAAATGTTTTTTTGATATCTACACCTCAGACACATTATTCTCAAAACCAAAAGTTCATATACATTGACATTTGGCAAATCAAGACTAAACCTATAAACACACAACATAGTTCACTAGGTTTTTTGTTGAGCATCACGTGGTGGAACAACGAAATGGAGGCTCGCGACATATTATACGTGGTGGCTACAATGCAATCTATAATGAGCTCAATCCCACATCGGATGAGTGATGGATTGATCATTGAGTTATATGGGATTTGGGGACCTTCACCCACATGTGACAAGTTGAGACATGGCAAACCCGACCCATTCTTATGTCATAAACCAAAGTACCAACACAGAGAAAAAGAATTGTGTATCTTTGCTGACAAGGGGTTTTTCATTCTTCTCCATCGCCCACGCCCCATCACCGTCGGCCACCCCACTACTGCCTCGTTCTTTTTGTCTCTTATTTTTCTCTATTCTCTATTTTTTTTCCTTCCTCATCGCCCTCGCAGAGGACTCCGCAAGGATTTTTTTCCTTCCCCATCGCCCTCGCCGAGGACTCCGCGAGGATTGTTTCCCCACTCGTGACGACCTTTGCGAGGGCAAAAAAATTTGCCGCAAGTGAGGAACCCATCCTCGTGGAGTCCTTTACGAGGGCGATGGAGAAAAAATAGAGAAGAAAAAAAGAAGAAAAAAAAAGATGAAGAAGAGATGACCACAGAGGTAGGGAGGAGGGAGGAAGAGAGGATAAGAAGAAAAGTGTTTGAGTTTGAGTATTTTTTTTTATTGGTGGTATGGGAAAGAAAATTGTTGTGGGACAATAAAAGATGTGTTAAAAATTGCTGCCTTCGGGAAAACGATAAACATACTGAAACAAGCCATTAGAGTTTTTTGTGTTCATGTTTTTTTTTTTTTTTTTTTTTTTTTTTCTGGTGAGAAGCTACCCGTAGCAAATGCAACTGCAAGCATCCACGATTCGAAGAAAGCTGATGAATCTCAGCCAGACAATTTTGAGCAAACATATATGTTTGAAAATAACTTCAAAGAACTGAAGAGATGGGCTGATGTGAAGTCGTTCAAGTATGACATGCTCTTAGTGGTGCACGAAGTGCGTTACGGAAGGCTAGGAACAACATTGAAGGTACTTATCAGTCCTACCAGAAAAGTATGTTCTTTATGTTAAAAATGAAAGGCCTATCAAAGAAGTCAAGCTCCTTTTCACCATCTCCACAAGCGATTCTCCCAGATTAATATCTACTTTGTTGGATTTCCAATCCCTCTCCAGAACCAATGTTTCCATATCTCCCTTGAAGTTCAGATAATATTGTTTTTATCTGAAGTAAACTGACTTGCCTCCAACAAGTTTTTTGAGATTGAGAGTTTTGGGCTCAAGTTATTTCCGAATTCTTATAGGTACTGAACGACGAGATTCAAAGTGATAGAGAACCTGCAAAGAAGAAGCTTTTTATGATCTAAAGATTTCTTCGCTTGTTGATGTATGTTCACCTTCCTTCAAGCTTGCCTTTGTTTTGAAGTACTTTTCTGCTACAATTTAGAATGAGAAGTTTTCATGCCATTAGTGATAGTTAAATCAAAAAAATGGTTGGTAGCAAAATCAGGGAGCATTCCCATATCATTAGCATCTCACGATAAACATTTTCAATTTGCTCAAGAATATGATGTACAAGTAGTTATACACTTCGCATTTTTCTTTTCCAAAACTTGTTTACATCTTCATCTTACAAATCCACAATTATCACTTCCTACTAGTTCTAATAAATAGATTTTATGCCTAACCGCCCTTCAGTTAAAATTCTTTATATGGAGAAACTTCTTAGAGCATCATCTCTAGTGGTAGGCTCATCCTTATTGGAGTAAGTCTAGGGAGCTAGGTTTGGGAGCCATTTTTGAGTCAGGTTTTGATTTTTGTACACTTCTACCCTTTCTCTTTGAAACACAACCACAAACACCATCAATGAAAGGGGTGGAAGTGTTAAAAAAACCCCAACCTAGCTCAAAAGTGGCTCCCAAACCTCGCTCCCTAGAATTGTTGTTCTTAATGACTAGCCATTTGTGAGAATTTTTTGTAGCTTAATATATTTCTCTCATAGCTATCGACATGATCAACAACAATTTAATTGTTGAAAATGGCTTGTGTTTGGTGTGGTGTGGTTGAAGATGACCATCATGTTTCATCGGAGGAGGGGGAGGGGACAGAGTATTTCATGGCTATTTCGTGTGCAATTTTATGAAGTTCTTAAAGTATGGGACTTGATCAGAATTCCCACCAAGTTGCTCCACCTACTTGTCCTATGTAACAAAAGATGCTCATCATGTTCTCTGATCTCCGCCTCCCCATGCCAGAAACCATGTGGGAAAGACTGGCTACTATGGGGTTCCACTGGTCGTGGGGATGTCAACCCATTGATTTTGAACTAATAAACCTCTCCCTAAGAACTCTTTATCCCCAAAAATTTCTTATGACTGGCAACAAATTGTTGGAAATTTCACATTAATGTTCTCTTTAATAATATTCAATTGTCATTCCTACACTTTCACTAGAAGACCAATGCTTTTTTAGTCTCATTAGAACACGGCACCCTCCTTATATATCAACTCCAGGTTACCATTCTGGCTTTCTCGAACTTGTGATGGTTAGTTGTTCCCAGGAAACTGTGCTCCCTGCTTCAAAAACCTAAATGGCAATTGAGTAAAATCTTCTTTATTAGCTAAGCCACTAACATTGCGTTAGAGATTCAAATGGTTATCTGGTTTATTTTACAACTTTCTCATCTTCCCAATATACATCTACCAGCTAGAAAGGTAACAATATTTCTGAGAATGACCAAAATGCAATACCACAAGCAAGTCAGTCCCATCAAGGGATAACAAGGAGCTGGTCGTTTGTAGGGATCATGAACGCAGTGGCTTCGGTGTAGAAGGCGATCTCAAAACAATTTAAAGCATCATGCACTTTTGCTCACACAATTTTTTCATAAATGAAGTATTTCCTTAGAAAATTATCTTTAGCTGTTTCATTCATTCAGAACAGAATATCCTAAACCATTTGTCCAATGAGTTGGATATTAATTTCCTGAACACAATTTCATTCAAACTTTGAGCACTCAACCAATCAGATGTATTAATTGCCTTTTGTGTACATGATCCGTATCTAGCTTCCATGTCACTTGAACAGTAAAGAGAGAAAAGAATTGGGAAACCTCAAATTATTTTTTTCTTAGAGTATGTTTGGTTGTACGGAAAATAGACCTGGAAATTGAAACCGTTTCCATTTATCCGATTCGAGGCCTCCCCCTCAGACTCGGATTCTTATGAGTAGTGGAAAAACAGTCTTGTGAAGAATGAATTTCCTATCAGTAAATAGACAACCAAACAAGAAAAATTTGCATAAAAAAGGAAAATGATTCCATTTCCCAAGGAAAATGGCTAACCAAACAGAATCTTAGTATTTGGAAATTTTGTACTTGACATAAAGATTCTAGTGAAACAAGTGAATCAGACGTAAAGGGCCACATGCACTTCGGCTCTGGCTTTTAGCACATTGAACCCAGGACTTGACAGATATCCACAAAGCAAAAACATTGAGAAGGCACAGAAGATTACTTGCCCATCTGATACTGGATGGAAGACACCGCCTCATCTAAGTATGATTGCACCCACAAAACTACAGAGTATTCGCGTCCACAGGAATGGGGGGGCCATTCAATCAAAGAATAAATGTATTTTTTTATGGTTTTCAAATAGAAATCAAAAGGAAACTGAGCATTGCTTGTTAGAATAACTTTCTATAAGCTTCACATGGGTAATACAAGCACAAGGATAAGATGAGGATTGAAAGTAACAGATTGTACTTTCTATTATTTCAATGCAGTGAAATTCAACAGTTGGATCTTTTTCCTGTATTAAATCCAACTACCCCCTAATCACTCTAGCAAACGAAAGCTAAAACTTGACAATGGACCAATCCGAGATTTCATTATGCAGCCAAGATTGATGGTCAATGTACCAACCAAGAAATGTTTTACTTCGTCTTGGAATGATAAGGACTTCCTTGTAAGGTGTGCTAGTATTTTTGAAATCAGAAGGAACTGATTGTGACAAACTTTGATCATGATAGGCAGCTCAGCTTGCTGTGATAGTTCTGACGTTTTCAACCATGAGGGTCTCCCCAATATAGTGCTTCCATGGACAGCAAGGTAGGCAGCATTTTGCCTAATAATAAAAAATCAAAATTTCATAGTTAATATACAACTAACTAGAGGATTGACGGAAGCTTAAAATGAAGATGATAATCTTACTTATCAACATCAGGTGTAGCCGCAAATGGTAGCCTGGTTGGATAGTTAAGGCTGTGGTGGTTTAACCCCCACGTCTTGGGTTCTATACCCACCGGCGGCACGCTTGCCTTTCAAAAAAAAAAAAACATCAAGTGTAGCCAAAGGATCATATGCCTCCTCCCTTTGTCCAACAGTTGGAATAGTGTATGCCATGGCTGCCATTTCTTGCCCTTCTGCTTGAAAACATCCAAATGAAGCATGGAATTAGTGATATTTCCACGAGCCATCTTTGTTATTGTTAAAGCATTCTAGCATACAAGAATCCAATCACAACCATCACAAGATTCAAGATATTAACCTTGTAAACTAATAGAAGAATATAAAAAGGAGAAAACTGGGTAATCCAAAAGGAACAAAGGAAAAAAAAAAAAGAATCAGCATCACTTGGAAAACTGGGTAATCCAAAAGGAATAAAGAAAAAGAATATGCATCCATCGTAAGATAATCTCTTCACCAAGTGCACTTGGAGGCATCAAGATGCACCATAAAGCATTGATAAAAATAAAAATAAAGGCAGATGCATATGGTGCATCTGTGCGAACCAGATATCTTGCAGAGTGCATAGGAAGGTTAGAAGACTTCAACATGCATTTTGGTGAGATGGGATTGGGATAACATTTGAATGACAATAAGAGGTATATGTTTCAGAATTACGCATCAATAAAATAAGGCGTCTTTGGGGAAACAGACCCAGAAGGAAGAAACTAGCAGTCTCAGATGACAGGAAGTTATCTCTTCGTATGAGTGCAATTCAGTTGTGCTTGGGTCTCTGAATCCCTTTGATAGTAGCAGTGTCAAGGAGTCGTCCTTTTAGGTATCACCATCACCAAAACTGAAATTTTTTTTGTGATTTAATCTTGATGATGTTGAATCCATCCCTCACCTTTTAAATCCCTCACCATTTGATCATCTTCTTTATTGCTTTCTTTTTTCTTTCTCTATTTCGATGATGATGCTTTAATGGCGGATGATTCAATGTATCTAATAAGTAGAAGACATACTCCTGCTTTGCTTTGTAGCTCTTATGCTTTGCTTTGCAGCTCACTGAAAAACACTTTTATGCTTTGCTTTGCAGCTCACTAAAAAACACTTTTACTGGTCAATCAAGCTCAGTCAGTTTGTTGAAATTCAATCGATTCACAGAGCTTCGAATTCAACTTTCTTGATTTGCGTTAGTAGCTGAACAAAATGAAAGTTGATGTTCAATCTGAGTCACAAAACTGGAAAAAAGATGAACTCACCTGAAGAAGAAGACGCACGCATGAGACGACAATAGCTGGAGCGGTAGAGGAATCTTGCGAGTGGCGAGGTGTTCTCTGGAGAGTGATTTGATGGAGAGAAGAGAGGGAATTAGGGAGAATTATTTTTATGTCATAAGGGTATGTTAGTAATAACACATAGATAAACGGATATCCGCGGGGGATATGGCCAAATCCGCATCTGCCTCGAATCCCCCGAATCCTTGACGAATATAATTTGGATCCCCGAATCCATCCCGAAATCTGTTAAGCAAACCCAAATCCACACCATTCGGGGCGAGGCGGGCAGATATCCGAGTAAATTCACCCCATTGCCAACCCTAACTAAAATAGTGGGTCTAGAGAAAATTGTCTTCTCACTCGCCTTTCTTTCTTTCTTCATCTATAAATAAAATCTTGGTGTGTGTTTGACTAAAAAAAGGAGAAAATTTGACAGATCTACGCATCCATACAAATACCAAAGACTAACAGGATTAGATGCAACCATCAAGAGATCAATAGGAACATTCCACTGCAACTAACCAGACTGATTTGGTTTTGCCACCTCTGGACTTGTAGTAGATCTTATACAGTAGTTTTAGTTGAAGATTAGTAGAGATCAAGGGAAAGGAATCATTCTAAAGAGCCTCAGATTGAGAGATGAAAACAGAGCACAGGGAGATGATGAGATGGGCATGATTCTTTTGCCAGACTTTGTCTGCCCTGAGTTTATTAAGAAAAATAAAATAAAATAAGAGCGAAACCACCACTTCATGTTCGTCCTTCAAGAGAGATGTGTGAATTCCATGTGAAAATCATTCATAGGGTCCTGTGAGTAATTATTCACAGTGGTTTCTTGTCACAATCTCAAACCATTAGAAAACAGAATCTTTGGGCTCCTTAAAGCATTCAGTTGTATAATCATTATTGGATAGTTTCAAACAATTAACTTCAATAAATATGTAGTAAACTTGAAAAGAGCAGTCCTAATGAAACAATAACTACATAAGTGTCTAATATGCAACAGCAAGTGCGTAATATACCTGTTGTGGATACTGCCCATATCCTGCATAAGCCCCATATGCATATAAAGATGGATCTTGAGTGGCCCCATAAACATAGGGATCATAGCCTTGTCCATAACCATAATAAGCACTAGACCATTGATTAGGATCTGTTGACTGACCCCATGTGCCAGGTTGATCCTAGAGTATGTTGAAAAGCAAGTAATTCAAAGTCAAATGCAAAATGTACAACCCAAAAACTTTCAGAAGACACGTGATTTGCTAACATATAAAGAAATTGCTGCATACAAGCAAATATGCAATTAAAAAATGTGCAAATAATCATTGTTCTTATTGCATCAATTGTGAAGATCAGAACAACAGAGGATATTATTTAATTGTCACTGATCAAGAAAGGTCCATGAGAAAAACAACAATGAACATTTAGAAAAAAGAGATTCATAGCCCTGTATATTGCTTAGACTTAATCTTTACACTGAAGAATGTTGGTCAAGAACTATGTTGTTAAGAACCACCATGGGAAAAAAATGAAGATGTTGCTGCCCAACCGTCCGACAAGGCATTTGGGGCAAAAATGATTTGATTGGCAAATATCAAGTGAAGCATACAATGTGATACCTGCTTGGTTTCCATACTTCTCCCCCATAAAAGGCGGATAGTTAATTGACCAATCATAGTTCCATGTAACTTCTGAATTGCTTCTTCGGCAGATGCCCTAACAGGAAAACATATAAGTACTTCAACAAATGTGTGATATCAACAACTGAAAATTATAAAAGTTATAATGGTATCAAATGTTACATATCATAAATTAGTGAAGTAGAAAAAAGAATAAACTACAAATTTGAATCTACAACTTCGCTATCAAATAACCGTTTTAATTTTATCATTGCTGGTCATTTGATATTTGGACTTACTTAATTTGATGGAAAGGTTAAAATAAATCAACCCATGACCATTCCAAGATTAGGAAAATACCTAGTCTCAAACTGTACAAAGCCACATCCTTTACCCAGTGGTATCTTAACAGAAACAAGCTCCCCAAACTGTGCAAAATTTTGCTTCAGTTCCTCATCTGTGACATTAGGGTCCAAACCGCCTACGAATATCTGCAACGAGAAAATACAATGTGGGAAATAGGATCTATTGAAGAAGATGGATACAAAGCTAAACAAAAACCACTTTTATACTGGACTTACTGTTGTGTTATTGATATCATTGTTCACTGCTGGAAATGCCTGCAGTGCTGGAACGTTGTAAGAGGGTGCTGGATAAACTGTTGCAAAAAAGTCACATGACAAATTTACAACTCAATCTAAAACCAACAAGCAAAGAAACTTTGAAGCGCATTATCATTAAGTAGACTATGACACCAATTTAGCCTGTAAGCTGTAACTCTGTAAGCATAGTTATCAAAATGTAAGATATGTGTAAGCATAATTATCAAAATGTATCACAATTTTAAGATATGTTTATCATATCATGTATCAAAAACCTGAATTTTAAGATGTGTATCACAATGTATCATGTATCGTAAGATATGGTACAAAAATAAATATATACATAAAAGAATGCATATTATATATTTAAACATATAAAAGCCATAAAATAATATTTATTCAAGGAAGGAGGTCCCAAAAAACTTTCATTGATATATGACTTGTGTGACACACATATTAGCAAGCTATTGCGCATTATCCAACCATTTTCATTCACGTCACTTGTACCAGGACAATACATCCCTGCATCATCCTATTTCAATTTATCGTAAAATATTACGATACGTATTGTGTATTGTATGGTGAATATAGTAAGATATTGATAATTGTGCATGTAAGCAAACAAGAATCTAACAATGGCATAAAATGAATGAACTATTAACAAGGGATAGTCGTATTCTTTTAATGATCATTACATAAGGAATCAGTCTGGATATTAACTCAGCAATTAATTGTGACTCAATCCTAGACTCGTCACTGCGTCGTCTTTGGGCCAAATTACTAGGTCAAGTCAGCTGAGTACTCGCCCAAGTCAATTGAGCCAACCTATTTTTTACTTTGCCCAAATATTCGTTTGGGGATGTTCTCTTTTCTCACCAAGTTAGAGATGCAAGGAGCTAATATGTGTAAGACCAAGGAGTATGTTAATGGCACTTTGTGATGAGGTCCATGTGGATGTGGATGGCGTAGAGGTGGACAGTGGAGAACATGTCAAAGGACGACCAAGTTATCATGATGATGTTGATATTGAAACTGAAGATGATTAGGTCATCACTTGCACATGAAACTTTTTTTTTCAGAAACTTCTTTGCGATGTTAGTTATGTTTTAGAATTTGAGATAGCTTTTCCTAAGTTTTTTTACTGTTCAATATTTGCTTTAGTACTTGTTAATGGTATACATGTTCGCTTGATAGGTATTAGTATTATTTCACATACTTTTAACTAATTAATGTTACTTAAAACATGGTGAGAAAGACCTTATTTGAGTGACTGAGTGAGTGAGTGAGTCATCCCAGTAATTCCTGAAGACCCCCCAAGTAGCCTGCTTAGAAATCAATATGGCACGAAAGCAACCATATCAACCTGAATTCTTAGGTGTATTCTTGGGCTAGTCTTTTCATTTGTGAACTCGTAATCAGCTTTTCTGGGAGCTTTTTCTCCCCTCAGCCATCTGGACCATCTCAGTCCGTAGCATATTTTTTCTAGACTTTTCTTTCAAAAAATCTGTGTTTTATTGATTATAAAAAATTCTTTGTCAGGGTGATATATGTTGTTTAAGCAGTTGCAGTAGTTTCTAAAGATGAAGTTGGCGATACATGTGTAATCATCGCCATAGGTGTTTTCTAGTGTTGCTGAGTGTGCTAAAATTCAGGTTGGCTTGGAGAACTTTGCTTCAAATCTGTAATACCAACTTCAGCATCTTTTAACATCTCAATCTCAGTATCAAGAGCCAGAACCAGAACATCTTGTAGAGATAAGGCCCCAACCTGGTCATCCCAGCTCCAAGTCGGAATCTGGCTTGCAACAATAGCTTCAAAGGGGCCCACCTTATCCAGATCTTGAGGAGACGACTTGAATGTTTCTTCCTTCTCGCGACTGAATTCCTCCACCACCAGACCATTTGTCTTTCTGGCCTCTGATATCCATCCCTAGGCACTGAGCAACATCTTTTCCACCATTTCCAAGGCCCAACCACCTTAGATCCCAACATTGTTTTTGGCATGTCTTGCCAAACCTTCAAACTCCATCCAAAAGACCATCTCGGGATTCATTGAGGCTTGTGCGCCTAGGGACCTCCTTAAAGACAAAAGTTTTGCTGCCCATCCATGTTTTGTACAAGTCTATAAGTCCATCACCAGGCCCATCCAATCCAATTCTCCCTTCCATGCTGCTTACATCATGTTTGTAGGCAATAGTCAGGTCTATGCTTACCTTTATCTTGTTGTGCCACACAGCCACTATTTTTCTTTTTGTCTCTTTTAAACTTAAATGTCACTGATAACCAATAGTTGTTACAGTAAGAAGCCAGATTTACATCCATTAAGATTCAAACAACACAACTCTCAATCCCAACACCTCCATGAGCTTGGTGTGCCACTTTTAAAAAAAAATAATAATAATAAATAAATAAATAAATAAATAAATAAAAACTTAAGTATCATTGAGAAGCAACATTTGTTACAAACTTACAGCAACTCAAACGCGCATTCATCAAGATTAAAGCCACAACTATCAACCTCAACACTTCCACATAAAGAGGTCTTACACCCAAAGCAACACTAAAAGAGATTAGCATACCCAAGCAAAGTTGCCAATTGATCAATCTAAGAAACCTCACTAATTGCAAAGATTTGAGGTCTTTCAAAGTTGAGCATCAAACTAGACACAACTCCAAACCAAAGGAGAATGTTTCTGATTACCAACGCTTAATCTTGAGAAGCATCAATGAAGATGGCACTATCATCAACTTATTGAAGTATGGGAATGGTAGAGAGCCATCAGAAACTTGGAACCCACAAATCAACCCTAATTGTTGAGCTCTGAGGATCTAAGCTGCCAAAGAAAAGAGAAGGGGAGATAATGGGTCACCTTGCCCTAGACATCTGTTTGATTTGAAGTGACTAGTGGGAGTACCATTTGCAGAGATAAAGAAGGAAATTGTAGAGAACAAAGTTTGTATCCACTCCTTCCATTTCTCTCCAAAACCAAACCTTAATATCATATAATGGAGGTAAATACAATCCAAAAAGTGAAACATTTTGTAGAAAACAACCTCGATCGTGATCCCAACTCTACCTTGTCTAAGCCTTGAATCAAGGATTTCATTAGCTACCGACAACCCATCAATATGTTGCCTATTATCAACCCCATGGTAAGGAGATATATCTTCGGGAGAGCAAGGTTTAATCTAGAAGATACAAACTTAGAGATGACTCTTCAGATGGAGGGAGGAGACTTATATACGTCTGAACTCCTCGATAAGAGAAGGTTCTTTCTTCTTGGGACGAGTAATCAGAGAGGTGCTCATTTTGGCCGTGCGGCTTGAAAACCAAGCATATAGTAATCAATCCCAGAATTGACGATCAAAACCAATGAGTGTCACTAGATCCATTTTCAGATTTATTGGTTGTATTTCTAAATTAGGTGCTAAATCTTTTGACTATATGATTCATCTAGAAGGGGAGTGTTTGAGCATGGCTGGATGAGTCATTCTTTAGTTTGATCTTATAATTTCACACTTTCTTCATAGTGTCACATTTTCTATTTTTCCAACTATCCAAGTTCACTTAAGATGCACTTAAGGTTCTTAAATGTTTGAGCCCCTTTACTAGTAGAACTTTAGTAATGCATGAGGTATAAGTGTCAAGATCAAACCTAAAATGTTAATCATGCACATGGAAATCACATACACTCCAGGGAGTCAGCTGATCCCTATGTATTCTATTTCTTGACTGTCTTCTTCATCCGTAGCTCACTCAGTCTACATTACTTGTATGACTTATATTCTCAGTCTAATATTTTGCCCATCTTTGACAATCAAATTGCATCTGTTTCTTTATTGATAAAAACAGAAAATCAGATTGAACCATTATATTAAATGATAAGTAAAGTGCAGGCTTTTCATGTCAAAAAGGTTTATCGATAAAGTAATTACCTTTAGCTGCAGTGTATGGCTGCTGAAAAGCAGAAGTCTTCTTCGGAGTTGCTGCACTGATACGCATTGGCCTGGTTGAGCAATAGACACCATTCATTTCAGACATAGCACGATTTCTTTCTGCTTCATCAGAAAATTTGACAAACCCATAACCCTTTGAACGCCCAGTATTGGGATCAGTAACAACCTTAGCACCTCTGACCGATGGGTATGGAACATGAAAGGTCTCTTGCAATAGATAATCCGTCACATCCGGTGCTAAATCCCCAACAAAAATTGAGTGCTCAGGTTCAGCATCTGGACGTCTTTCTCCAATCCCAAAAGATGCCCAATTTAACCTAAACATCTGCTCAGTTCCAGTCATTTGTGTCCCATTGTATGTTTGTAAAATCCGTTCCGCAGCAGCATGAGAAACAAACTCCACGAACCCATATCCTTCTGGTTGACCAGTGATCTTGTTTCGTATAATTTTTATAGAAAGAACCTGGCACAAAACAAAGTTTCCATTTTAGGCTCATACGCTTGCAGCAGATAATTTTCCCCACAAATATTGTTAACGGTGAAATTAAAACCAATAGAGTAAACACAAATATCTGTAGTAGAAAAATCTAGATGGTGAGGATTAGAAGGACAGCACACCAGACATCAGAATGTGTCCTAAGGATCTTTTGATGTTAGTTGGGGCCCCTAATTTGCTTTTTTGTTGCTCTTTAATTGTGCTGTGTGTTTCTAACTCACCTTTGTTATTGGATGCTTATGAAATACTAGTGTCTGAAATTTCAGACAGGCGAGAAGTTAAATATTTATCTCACTAAATTACGGGTTTTCACTTCAAATATAATTAACTATAATAATTCATATTGATTTTGTTTATAACTTGTTATAAGACACCCACATTGTTTTCTTTTCCATATGTTGGTTAACCGAGGTAGACGGCATTACTAATTTTTCCATTTACAGCTTCCATCCAACTCAAGACATAGATTAGGTTTCTATGAAGCAGATTAAAAACCCTCGCAATTAGTGTATAAAAAGAGTGGGTGTTTGAAGAAATGTTTGAGAGAAGGAAGGTAACAAGCAAATAGAAGGCAATGAAACGATAGAAAGAGTGGAAGAAAATAACCTCTCCAGTGTGAGAGAAGCGGGTATGGAGGTAGTTCTCGTCGACCCATTAGTGGAGGTCGCCAATTCAAAGAGTTCTGATCTCTTAGACGGTGGTGGGTTGGTGGTAGGGCATACAAGGGGCAGTCCATGTTGTAGCTGTTGTTGCTGCTTCAGCCCTACCGCTCATCATACACCATTTGCTGCTGTTGCTGTGCATCCATTGCTTCTCTTCTTCTCATCTACAAACAGTTTTACTAAATCACAGGAAAACTCTACTGGCACCCCACTTTTTATTCTCCAATATCCAACTTAGCTCGAAGGTTGTTCCTATGTGTACCCACCATTTTCATTTTCTGTCTCCAAAATCTGAATAACGCCGTTAATTCAGCTTCTAACCACGTTTCCTTCACATTTTTTTATGGTGAATTGCCAATCATTTGGAAACAGAACTCACATGGTAAAGCTATATCTTCTTCAAATCCCTCAAATATGTGGCTCTCTATACCATAACATAAACTGTATTATTCTTTAAATATTCAACACTCCAGTTTTTATGAAGATAGGATGGATTGCCGCAAAGTTATTCAGGAAGGAGATAACCATTGTGGGATAAGAAAATGGTTATTTGCATTTTGCCCATATTATAAAAGCCTTATTCCGCTTTACCCCTTATTCTTAATCATATTCAGTCAAGGCACGTTGACTGTCAAACACCTCACGTGTCATCATTCCGTTCATTTTGGATGACGAATATGCCCCTCACGTGCTTATTACGCACAATGTGAGAACTTGTTGATCCCAACCGTCTATTACTTGAACCACACACGTGTACCGGCAAGATTACATGTGATTGATCATACGCTTGTAGAGATGGAGAGTAGATGTATTCAATATGAAGAAAATGAACGGATCAATTTTCATAATTTCCTAAGTAAACTTGGGATTCAAAATTTTTGAAATCATACCAAAACCCAAATAAACTATTTAGAATGACACAATTCGTATTAAGATAACTTTGATTAATGATTTTTTTTAAATAATATAATTAATTTGTTGAGGAGGCGTGGTATTTAGGGATGGCAACGAGGCGAATTGGGGCAGATTTGAGCAAACCCATCCCCGCCCCGTTGGGGATTTCGGGTCCCCGAAACCGCCCGCATATCCGTTTATCATTTTTTTTAAACCATCCCCACCCCATTTAACCGAGAAAAAAAAACACATATCTGAGATCTGAGAAAGAAGAAGAAGAAGAATGGAACCCCCAATCTCCTCTCCATTCTCTGAGAAGAAGCAGGAAGTGGGGAAGAAAAAAAAAACAAATCTGAACCCTCAACTCTCTTCTTCTTCTCCCTAAACCACCAAACCCAACTTTGAACTGAACCCCCAACCTCCAACACTACCATGGATGTTTAAGAGAGATGAACATCATCTATGGTTTGCCTGCAGCATCTAGTACGAAGTTGGATGTGCTTGTCAGGAAAAGATCAATAAATTTGCAATCACAATCTTATATTTTGAAGAACAAACACAAGTTGTTAAACTGAAGTAACTCTCCAACTACCGATCACAACTTCGACAACCAAGCAAACCAAAACAAATAATCAGATCTGAAAACTGAACAACACTACCACCATGTAGTACGGCTTCACTTTTCTTTGATTTCAATAAAACAAGAAATCCAAACTAGAAGACAAGAAGATGAAGAACAGATAGACCTCTCGAAGATTCTTGAAGTACAGGAATTACTGATATTTAATAATTTGATTAATTATTGAAGCAATAAAAGATCAATATTTCTAATCAAATTATTAAAGCCTCTGGCTTTGAGTTGGATGTGCACTGCTTGATGATGAATGACATGTCATTGGTGGTGAGCATCGATCGAGAAGATCAATCAATGAACGACATGTGCTTGATGCTTGATGCATTGCGGTGGTGTCGGCACCAGAACTTGCTACTGTTGTTGCTGATTCTTGCTTTTGGTTTCCCACACGAAACCCTGACCTTAAATCAGAAACAGAGATCAAACCACAGGCACAACTGAAACCCTAGAACTAGTTTGAGAACACAAAATTTGTCATGTGAAAGAAGAAAAAATCATGAAAAAAGAAAGATCTCTTATTCTTCTTCGAAATCTGTCATATGGGTATTTTTTTCCTTTTTCAGAAAGATCTCAAAATCAAAATCTGTCATGTAAAAGTGAGTTTGAGAGATGTGAGATATGAGAGATCGAATGAATAGGTATTTTATTTATTTATTTATTTTCCTTTTAAAGGGCCAGGGTATTTATGTAAATTTTCATACTTAAATGGATATCCGTGGGGCGGATATGGCCAAATCCGTATCCACCCCGAATATTTGACGAATGTTATTTGGATATCTGTATCCGCCCCGAAACCCGTTTAGCCATATCCAAATCCACCCCATACGGATTGGGTGGGGTGGATATCCGTGAAAATTCACCCCGCTGCCATCCCTAGCGGTATTTTTGTGAAGAGCACAATTTCTTTCCCTACTCCATGGAACAGGTGATCCGAACTCTCATTGTATTGTACTAAAACATAAATTATGTTGAAAATAAACATAGAAGGAGTACAATACGTAATATACTTCAAGTCGTATAAGATCCTTATTTTAATTTTCTGTAACTATTCATAGATTAATTAACACTTTCTCTCATTTTCATTAATTCTATATCATCTTACAACATAGCCTATTTATAGGCAAACAAAATCAACATGAACATGACACCTCATGACACAAACTTTTGTATGAGCTAATTACCATGCCACCTCATAAGCATGAGGTGGACGTCTACCATCTTTTACAACACTCTTCCTTGGGATGTTCATCGTATGTTGTCTTCCCCAGATGAAATGTTCCAAATTGTCATCATTGTTGCCTCATTAAAAACCTTGCTAATAAAACCCAGTGGAAAAAATGGATGAAAGAAAAAAGAGTACAACATTCTTCAGAAATATGGAGGATGTACATAATTCTTTAAGAAGATGGTCGGTGTGCATAATGTTGCCTCATTATAACTTTGACAGAAAAACCCAGTGGGATAAAACCATGTCAAAGGTAAAAGAGTACAACCACCAATTTTGCATACTTCAGGATGTTCCATGCGCATAATGTTGTCTCGTTAAAACCTTGACAGGAAAATTCAATGAGAAAATCCTGTCAAAAGAAAAAGAGTACAATGCACATAAATCAAATATAACATATTTTTATATGATTTCGAAACATACTTTTGGATGCTTTCGTAGCATACTTCTGGATACACATTGGGGGGGTCTACTTCTGGATACTCCCCTTGAAAATGATTCCCTATCATAATAGTAGAACTTGAATTACTTGGATGATTAAGTCGACGATAAACCAATTTGATGAAGTAATTTGCAAGGTTGTCATTATATCGAATCTGTTCAACTTCAATCACACGGTTTTTCTGAAGCTCGTGTGGGTAAAATTTTTTTATTGAAATGTGTTTCATTCAATTCTATTTGACGAAGCCTTCTTGCATTTAAACAATACATGCAAGATTGTTGTCATAAATTGTAGTTGACCCACCAATAATTTTGTTTAATAAACCTTCGAGAAATAGTTGCACTACAACTCATGAATACATAACCTGCATGTGAGCAACCCATATAAGGGTCAAATAGAGAACCTGAATCTGCATAGTCAACTAGGTGGAAATGGTTAGATTAATCATAGGAATAAACTCAGATTAATGATCCCACGAAGATATAAGTGTAACTTCATTCCAATATCTATAAGTTGGTGCAAAACTATACCAAACTAGTAAATGTATATAAAAAAAATTATATCAGGTTGTGCACTTGGTGCCAAATACAACAATATACCAATAATACTCACATATGGTATTTCAGAACCGATTATCCTTTAATTGGTTGATACAAGTCTTTTTTTTATATCTAAATATCCGACGACCATGGACGTACTAAGTGGATGGGAGTTGTCGATGTTAAAAGTATGATAAATCTTGTCAATAAACCTTGGTAGATGGGCCAATATTCTACTAGTATTTTACTCAGTATGCAGGTCGAGACAAAATTTATTTTGCCAAGGTCATTCATTACAAATTTTGTCGTTAGATAACTAACAATATTTTCAAGGTCCAATAAGAGAGTTATATTTACATAAACTGCTACGATGATAAAAGCAGTTAATAATTTCTTAATAAAGGCACATAAGCAAATTTGCATAAGTTGCCTTACACAGATATTTACTAAGATAGTTATACCACATCATTTCAAACCGTATAAGACAAATCTTAGTTATATCGAGTAACCATTTCTTGGCTTTGCTTTAGATAAAGTAATTCCTTCAAGGATTTAATTTAAATATCTGTGTCTAGCAAGATAAACTCTTTAGATATTTTCCTATAAATATATTGGCAATCTTCTATTTGTTATTGAATCATTTTTCATTCATTTCTCTCTTATATAATGTCTCTCTATGACATGTTACTAAAGAAAGCATGAGGTGTTAGCATCATAAAGTGGTTTAACCACCTTATGCCACCTCAAAGGTATGAGGTGGACATCCACTATATTCTATAATGTTTCATTACATTCCATAACACTCCTCATTGGATGTTCACCTCATGTCGCCTAATTTAAAACTTTGTCAGTAAAACCCTGTGGGAAAAACCTGGATGAAGGGGAAAAGAGTACAACGTGCAAATTGTCCAAAATCATTAGCAACATCCGATCCCTCTTATGGAATGCTCCCCCTGATAATCACAACAAATGGATGAGATTTTAAACTATCTCATTCTATTACCATGCAACGATTTCTAAAAGTAGCATTCAAACTCGTGTCTCTTCTTATGCAATGAAGATTGTATTACCACCATTGTTGTCTTGTTGCTGCCTCGTTAAAATCTTGATAGGAAAACTCAGTGGGATAAAACCATGTCGAAGGAAAAAGAATACAGCCACAAATTTTGCATACTTCGGGACGTTTCATACACATAATGTTGTCTCGTTAAAACCTTGACAAAAAAACCCAGTGGAAAAAACTTGTCGAAGAAAAAAGAGTACAACATGCATAAATCAAATATAACATAAATTTATATGATTTCTAAGCATATTTCTGGATGCACACTGATGCAGATTTTATCAACCTAAATTAATAGGTTAACTTGACCTGATTGTTATACAGCAAGTGCACGGTTGTCTAACTGGTAGACAATGATAAATACGAGTCGATCCCACGAGGACTGAAGACACAATTGAAAACTACAATCTATTTAAACTAATTTGAAAATGAGTTACAACAATAAAAAATTATAAACTAGTGGAAGGCAAAAAAACAAATGAAAATTGAGTTTAAGAATCAAACAGAGAGATACTAAGGCTTTCGAATCATCCAAAAGGTGTCCATAAAATTATACTATTATCAATTATTATCTCCTAGACTTCGAGCAATATTAGAGATGATAATCTCTTATTGTCTTAGATATCAACGTAATGGACTCACTTTAACCAATGTGCAAACCCCTAGCATTAATTGTTTATTTAAAGCACAACTAATCACAGGCTTGATTAATAAGAATCAAACATGGCTCAAACAATAACATAAAATAATTCTAACTATCATCGATGCATGACATACACGGTGAAAGTAATATGTGCATGTTCACAAGTCAATCCAATATTCAATTATATAGTGCATCTAAAAATAAAAAATAAAAATGCTACTAAAGCTACGAAATCATCTACTCTTTAGCTAGGGGTTTAGAAAATCATGGTGGAAGAGGTCAACACAGGTGAACATCTCATCTTCAATGAACACTAGGTTGTGTGGTGATACAGAGTAAACAAACGAAGTGCAAATAGCTAGAAACTTTAAACATATGTTTTCTTCTTTCCCTCCCTGCTGCCTTCTTCTTCACAGTCTGCAATAGGAGCAAAGCTAGGGCGCACCGGGGTTTTACCTGGGATTTCGCCTGGATGGTGCTAGGCACGTGCCCATCCAGGCGTGCCAGGCACGTGTGATTAAGGTGAGAAAAAAAAAATAAAATTCGCAGAATGAGTGAAGTCTTTCCTCTTCGATTCATTCTCTTCGATTTGGGTACAACCGAAACCCTAGATGCCCAATCGGCTGAAGCTTAGAAACCTCTCTTCTTCTATTCTCTTCCAAATCGTTTCCAAATCGATTCATCTCGCGAAAACAAGCAGTTGCTTTTTCAGTGATCCCAAGTTTCCAAATCGATTCCAAATCGATTCAGTCCCTCACTCTTCTTTCTCTTTGCGATTCCTGGACGGGACTTCTTCAGTGATCCCAAGTTTGTAAGTCTTCTTGTTCTTCTATTTGTTATGTTTATGCTTCCAAATCTTCGATTTCTCCATTTGTAGAGAAACTATTTGAAAATTTGATGTTTGGGGTTTCGACATTGAAGATTACTATACTATTAAGCCCTTCAGTTTTGATTTTGATTCATTCTGAAATTAGGGTTGTTTCCATGTAATTTGAAATTTGGTTTAGTAGATTGTTTACATTAATTTAATTTTTTTTGTTCATTTTGTTATCCATAGTTCTTTTATTATTAAGGCTTTATATTGGTTTATTCATTTTTTCATACTGAAATTAGGATTTCCTAAAACTAGAAGATAATCAAATGAGCATCAAATGAGTATAAAATGAGCATCATTCTTATACTACCAAAACATTTGCAACAATAGGTTCAAGAAAATTATGCAAGGTTCATGGATTACAGGGGATTTGCAACAATAGGATTTCAGTTTTTGATCAACCTACTTCGTTTGAAACAAATTTATGTGCTTAAAATCCCTCTCATTCAATTGGTTCTGCTTCATTTGCAAGAAGCTGCATAAGACTAAGAAAATCTTCAACTCAATCAAACTTTTTGGCAAATTACTTGAGACACACAATTGAGTAATTTCATTAACATAAACTCAGGATAATTAATAGTAACAAAAAATACATTATGTTTTTGTATAAAATCAGTCTTATAGGAACCCTGCTATGTTGCTATATTACTTTGCCAATCAGTCTTATACAAATACATAATGCAATGTATAGGAACCCTGCTATTTGTTGTTTCTAATGCAATGTATTTTTATGTATTCTTGCCTGTGTCACACCAACTAACATATATTACTTTGCCAACGCAGGAATGGCATATGTAGCTTATGTTGTTTATCGTGGGCATGTTCCTGGCATATATGTTACTTGGTCAAGTTGCGCACTACAAGTGAACGGGTATACGGATGCTGTCTACAAGGGTTTCAATTCACTTGAAGAAGCGGTTGAAGATTATGAAATGTGGAAGGAGCAGGAGGCGAGAAGAGAAAGAGAACAAGTGTCGAGAAGAGAAAGAGAACAAGCGTCGAGAAGAGAGCACCAATCAAGAACAAGAACAAGGGAGTCAAGAACAAACGACACTGAAGAAGTGGTGGACCAACCCAATAATGCTCCCGAGGGTCGTCGCAATCAAGCTCACGAAAATCAACTCAACGATACTTGGGCTTTTACTAAGGACCTTATCAACAGTATATTAGTAGTAGTTTTATTAATTCTTGTACTTTTGTTTTTTAAGGTCTTGGATAGTATGTGAGTTGTAAATGAATATGTTTTGGATGGTAAATGAATTTGAAGATCTTGGATGATATATGGTGCTATGTTTTTATGTATGGATGTTTTTATGTTGAATAATCTGTGTTTGCATAAAACTGCAGTGTTGCTTATGTTGCTATCATAGCAGGAAATTGACAGTGTTGCTTATGTTTTTATGTTGCTATCTGTGTTGCTTATGTTGCTATCATAGCAGGAAATTGATAGTGTTGCTTATGTTTTTATGTTGCTATCTGTGTTGCTTATGTTGCTATCATAGCAGGAAATTGACAGTGTTGCTGTCTTCTTGTTGACAGTGTTGACAGGATGTTGCAACATAGCAGGGTTCCTATAATAGCAAACAATAAAAATCAGTCTTAGCAAAAAATACATTATGTTTTTGTATAAAATCAGTGTTTTTATGACAGGGTTGCTATGTTGCTATGTTTTTTGTATAAAATCAGTGTTGACATGACCGGGTTGCTATGTTTTTACTGACAGGGTTCCCACATTGCAACATTGGAAATTCTGTCAGAAACATTAGCAACATTGCAACATTGGAAATTCTGAAATTTCAACATTGGAATTCTGTCAGAAATTTCAACATTGAAAAAACACTGACATTCTGAAAAAACACTGAAAAAAACTGAAATTCTGAAATTCTGAAAAACAGTGAAATTCTGAAATTCTGAAAAACACTGAAATTCTTAAATTCTGAAAAAACACTGAAAAAACAGTGAAATTCTGAAATTCTGAAAAAACTTAAATTCTGAAAAACACTGAAATTCTGAAAAAAAAAAACACTGAAAAAACACTGAAATTCTGGAAAACACTGAAATTCTGAAATTTTGAAAAAAACACTGAAAAAACACTGAAATTCTGAAAAAACTGAATTTACACGAGTTCATATCAAATTACACGAGTTCATAGCAAATTGTTCTAACAGTTCATAGCAAATTATACGAGTTTACACCCTGAAAAACTGTAATTACACCCTGAAAACCCGACATTACACCCTTCAAAACACTGAAATTACACCCTGAAAACCCGTCATTACACCCATGAAAACACTGAACATTACATGAAACTGCATGAACTGGATCCTCAACGCTTCCATACGTCTGACACTATGTTTGAATGATCTCTTTCAGGGTTGGAGAATTCATTTGCAATATCTGTACAATCTCTGTACGACTCCATGTCGTTGCTAGAAGTTGGTCGCTGCAAAAATAAATGATTAAGGCTTACAATATTTATGTGGTTGTTAAAATGACAATAAACATGTAAATTATGTACCTGTGATATAAGTGAGTAAACCTGACCAAGTCCACTAGGTTGTGAATAATATGACCCCATACTTTCACCCTTCAAAACGACAAAAACGTTAATCATAGTGAACAATCATAGCGGGGCAAATCAAAAGTGAATAATCTTTGTAATAACAGACAAACCTGCGTAGCTGAAAGCTGTGTCATAAATTGGGTACTTTCAAATCCAACTTGGGTAGAACCCTACAAATGACATGTCAAATTAAAAATATATTATCTTGAATTGAAAAAATAAATATATTCATTGAAGCAAAACAAACAAGTAAACCTACCAAATTATTCTCTTTTTGTGTTTCTTTCTTCTTGTTCTTCTAATGCCCGCCCTATCATTATATTCAAGTCTCTTCTTCACATATTGGCTCATAACTCTATTTTTAGAATAATATCTCGATTTTCCAGGGCTCAAATCATGATTGTGCTCATCACTAACTGTTGTCACTTTCACTGTTCCATCAGGGCGTATACGACCTCTCATCTTAGCCTTACAACCACTTTTACCCATGGGACGCAATTTTATAACACTTTCTGCTTTACTTTTTGATGTCCCAGTCCGACCACATGCAAGAATAACATATCGAGAATTTCCATCAACATCTTTTTCAGTCGCCCTTACTCTCACTGGAAACCCTTTTTTATTACCATAATCATGATAATACGACTGAAACTCATCAATATTGTTAAATTCCATCCCTATGCAAGGCTCTTTTATCTCATCTAAAAATTCTTCATTTTCCATACATTCATTATTTTCTAATGTATCCATCCCTGAAAATATGAAAAATTCAACACAAACAAAACCCCATTAAATCTCTAATACTACTATACTGAAGTTAACAATAATATATATATAGGCTAACAATACAATTGCTAATCATACAACACTCAGGAAAGCCTAAAATCTTACTAGGCTAATCAAAGTGGTTCTACAAACCCTAGAAGTTAGGCTAATCAAAGCCTAAAATCTTACTAAGCTAATCAATGTGGTTCTAAACACTCAGCAAAACTCGAACATTTTGAATATAGTTTAGGGGGAGTTTATCAAAAACTTATCATACCAGGCTAATTGTTTAGGGCGATTATTCAAAAACTAATCAAAGTGCTAGAACATTGAAGTTTTTGATAAAATCCCCCTAAAGTTCGAACTCGAACAATTTTTGGTAAGAATCCAAGGATCGAGCAATGGCCTTGGATTCTTGGATTTTTGAAGTTCGAGCAATGGCCTTGGATTATTGGTAGAAAGAAAGGGTTTCGAAAATCAAAATCAAAAGGAGAGAAAGAAAGGGTTTCGAAAATCAAAATCAAAATCAAAAGGAGAGAAAGAAAGGGTTTCGAAAATCAAAATCAAAATATCTTTGTGTTGTGTTCTTTTGGGATTGGATTCGATTGATTACACAAATAGATCTAGGGTTTTGGATTCGATTTGCTTGCTGAAAGGGTTTCGAAAATCAAAATCAAAATACCTTTGTGTTGTGTTCTTCTTGGATTGGATTCGATTGATTACACAAATAGATTTAGGGTTTTGGATTCGATTTGCTTCCTAGAGAAAACTTCTTCTATGAGATTTGGCTTCTCTTCGATTTTTTTTTTTTTTTTCTCACCTTAATCGCACGTGCTTGGCACGCCTGGATGGGCACGTGCCTAGCACCATCCAGGCGAAATCCCAGGTAAAACAGCAGTGCTGTTTAGAATTTTCGCTGCAATAGAGTCCACGCACAACATCAGCGTTCACTCTTCCTCGTTTCTTCACGTCGCAGGCAAGATGCAACCAAATCAAACTTCGTTCTCCTCCTTGTCTCCTTCAGGCAATCAGGAACTGAAAGAGATCACACCCAGCTCACGCACAATAGTTGGTTCGCTCAATCACAGCCCAAAAAAGGGACGAAACCGCAGCTAAGAGAGGGTTCAACGACGTCCAAAAAAGGTGAGAATTCACAGCCAAGAAGGGAGGGGGAGAAAGGTCGTAAAGAAGATGGACGTATCTTTGGCGAGGTGATCTGTGGGTCTGTTTGTGAGATGGTGGTGTGTGTTGATGGTTGATGGCGAGATGGAGGAAGAAACAGGGGGTCTGTTGGTGATGAAATGGTTGTGAATAACGTTGAGATGAAGAATAAGAAGGGAATAATGTAGCAAAATGGAGGATGGGGCCAGTCTTTCTAGCGAGCGATAATCGCCGGCGAGGGAGGGCGATTAGGTGGCTGGAAAAAAGATAGGAGGAAAAAAAAGACGGCTGCCGCCAGAGAGAGGATGAGGGTTTTGTGTGTGGCAGGAAGGAGAATAAATAGAGTTTGGTCGGGCTTGGACTTAGGTTTAGGTTTAATTTATATGGGATTGGAAATGGGTTTCAATTGTTGTAACACCTTTCAAATTCACCGAAACCGTCACTTTGGGCTTGTTCTTCCAAACTCGCGCGCTAACCCAATTTTATCATTTGAGCTCCAATTTATACAAAAACATGAAAATTAAATAATTAGAATAAAATAAAATATTCGAAACACTAACAAATATAAATTTGAAGATATTTTATGTAATAATTATGTGAATAACAAATACCCCCAAACCTATATTTTGCTAGTCCTCGAGCAAAACAAAAATAAAATCCTAATTCGCTTTCGCATGAATCATCAGTTACACTTACCTTAACGTGCAACAAGGCTTTGAACCCCTAGATTAACCCTAATGGACGAGTTATAGTTTCACGAGGGTTTTCAAAAGTGACATTCTTGACTTTATCGAAGCGGAGGAGGACTGGGACTTGTTCAAGTATCATGCGATGGCGAATAACGTTTTTGAAGATGGTGATCAAACCAGAAGATTTATAAGCAATTTTCTAGTCTGACTCAGATGTCTTGACTAGTTTGATATACTTTGTTGTCCGACTTGGTGATCGGACAAGAAGATTTCTGAGTAAATTTCTAGTCTGACTTGGGTGTCCTGATTAGTTGATTACACTTCGTTTGTTCGACATGGTGATCGAATTAGAAGATTTATAAGCATTTCTTAGTTTGAATCGGATGTTCTGACTAGTTTAATACACTTCGTTGTCCGACATGGTGATCGGACAAGAAGATATCTGAGTAAATTTCTAGTCTGACTTGGGTGTCCTGACTAGTTGATTACACTTCGTTTGTCCGACACGGTGATCAGGCCATAAGATTTATAAGCAATTTTCTAGTCTTACTCGGATGTCTTGAGTAGTTTAATACACTTCGTTGTCCGATTTGGTGATCAAACAAGAAGATTGTTGAGTAAATTTCTAGTCTGACTTGGGTGTCCTGACTAGTTGATTACACTTTATGGTGGTCAGACCAGAAGATTTATAAGAAATTTTCTAGTCTGACTCGGATGTCCCAACTAGTTTAATACACTTCGTTGTCCGACTTGGTAATCAAACAAGAAGATTTCTGAGTAAATTTCTAGTCTGAATTGGGTGTCATGACTAGTTGATTACACTTCATTTTTTTGACATGGTGATCGGACCAGAAGATTTATAAGAAATTTTCTAGTCTGACTTGGATGTCCTGACTAGTTTAATACACTTCGTTGTCCGACTTGGTGATCAGAGTCATCGGACAATAAGATTTCTGAGCAAATTTCTAGTCTGACTTGGGTGTCCTGACTAGTTGATTACACTTTATTTGTCCAACATGGTGATCGTACTAAAATATTTATAAGCAATTTTCTAGTCTAACTCGGATGTCCTGACTAGTTTAATATACTTCATTGTTCGACTTGGTGATCAGACAAGAAGATCTTATAAATAAATTTCTAGTCTGACCTGGGTGTCCTGACTAGTTTAATATACTTTTTTGTCCGACTTGGTGATCGGACAAGAAAATTTATAAGTAATTGTCTAGTATTAGTTGGATTTCCTGACTAGATTAATTTACTTCATCATTCGACTTGGTGATTAGACAAGACAAATTTTTAAGTAATTTTCTAGTATGACTTTGATGCTTTGATTAGTTAAAATTACTGGAGTTACAAACAAAAGTTTTTTGGAATGTAATGGTTTACTGGTAATACATTTTCAAGTGTTCTACGTTCCATGGCCTATTGAGTTTCTCTCCACTTTAATTTTCTAACCAATATGTTCCTGGTCTGTTGATTTTCATCACCTTATATGACATTTCACAATTTGGGTTTAACTTCCCCACACCTGGTTCTTTTGTGTTTAGTTTGATCTTTCTGAGTACTCAGTCACCTATTCTGAATGCATGAGGTTTAATATTCTTATTGTAATAGGTGGCCATTTTCTGTTGGTAGGTCGCCATTTTGATTGAAGCTTTGTCCCATTTTTCTTTGAGCAATGCTTCATTGTTGTCTTCTATTCAGAATTGTTCAGCTCTGAAGGTTGGCATGCCAATCTCGACTGGTACCATTGCCTCAGACCCGTAAGTTAGGGCGAATGGTGTTTTTTCAGTTGGAGTTCTTTTTGTTGTCTTGTAGGCCCAGATAATGCCTGGCAATTTAGATACTCGTAATCCTTTTGCTTCTTCAAGTCATTTCTTGATGGCCTCCAGGATTGTTCGGTTGGTTACTTCTGTTTGTCCATTAGCTTGTGGAGAGCAGGTGATGAAAAGTGGCAATTGATGCTCAAGTTCTCACATAACTTCTTGACTTTTTTGCCTTCAAATTGGGACCCATTGTTAGTGACAGTTGTTTTGGGGATTCGGATTCTGCATATCATTTCCTTCCATAAGAAGTTTTCGATTTAAGCTTCTTCTAGTTTCGACAGTGGTTCTACTTCTACCCACTTGGTGAAGTAGTCGACTACTACAGGGAGGTACTTCTTCCCGTCGAAGATTGAAAGTGGGCTTACAATGTCCATTCTCCATTTTGCAATTGGCCACAGACTACTCATCGGGGTCATGTTTTGTCCTGGCATGTGCGTGTATGGAGTAAATCGTTGGCATTTATCACATAATCGAAAGAGTTCGTTAGCATCCTTTCGCATTATTGGCCAATAATACCACAATGTTAGGGGTTTGTTAGCTAGTGTTCTGCCTCCCGGATGATTCCCACAAATGCCAAAATGAATTTCTTGAAGAACATAGTCAGCGTCGCTGGGTGAAAGACATCTTAGGAGCGGACTTGTGGCGGATCTCCTGTACAGTCTGTCATTTATCATCGTGTATTGTGTTATTCTATTCCATAGCTTACGAGTATCCATCGTGTCTATTGGCATAGTTTTCGTTTTGTATGTAAACTAAAATTGGGGTCATCCAACTCTTTTCCTGATCTATTGCACATACTTCATGTGTGTCGTTCTCCAAAATTGAATTTTCTTGCATTGTGATAAGGGGATTGTCGACTTCTTTTGTACGTGACGCTTTTTTGCCAAGCTGCCTGCTCTGTCGTTGTCACTTGCCTTTTGATGGTACACTTTCATTCGCGCATCCTTCACTTGGAATTCGTTGTTCAATTGATTGACTAACAATTTTGAGTCAGTAAAAACACTGATTTCTTTTACTTCGAGGTGTTTAGTTAATTGTAGTCTTGCTATTACCGTTTCATGTTTAGCTTCGTTGTTGAAGGTGTTGAAACTGAATTTGATGGTTTTTTCCAAAGTCATCCCATCTGGAGTGTACAGAATTATTCCAGTTCAGCTGCCCTTCTCGTTGGATGTTCCATCACAACGTAGGATCCATCCTTGAGTGTGGGGTTCAATAACTTTTTGCTCTTTATCTTTGTCTGGCTAATGCTTGCTACCACATGTGAATTCGGCGATGAAGTTCGTCAGTGCTTGGGCTAACATTGCTATCTTAGGAGCATAGTTAATGTCGAACTGACCGAGTTCTATCACCTATTTCACCATTTTGCAGGACAACTCAGGCACGTGCAGTACGGACCGATGTGGATGTTCAGTCATTACAGTGATGGAATGTGACTGGAAGTAGGGGCACAACTTTCTGAAAGATATGACCAGTGCTAGTGCTAATTTCTCCAAGGCTGGATAGTTAGCTTCTGCGCCCGAAATGTTTTGCTGACATAATAGACTGATTTTTGTATTTCCTTCTCCTCGCGCATTAGAGCGGAGCCGACTGCGTATTATGATACTGATAGATACAAGTATAGTGTCTCGCTTGGTTTGGTTTGAATAGTAGTTTTGTACTCCCCATGTACACCTTTAGGTTCTGAAAAGCTTGTTCGCATTCCTCATCCTATTTGAATGTTTTGTTCCCTTTCAGAATCTTAAAAAAGGGTAGGCGTTTTTCAGGGCTGTTACCCTACCATTAAGGCTCTATACACCTTTGATGTTGGTGGGAGATTGCATGTTCAGAATTGCTTGTATCTGTTTCCGATTAACTTCGATCCCTCTTTGGTTGACCATGTAGTTGAGGAACTTTCCTTACTTTACTTCGAATGTACACTTTTCTGGATTGAGCTTCATTTTGTACTTGCGGAGCTGAGAGAAGGCTTGTTGTAGGTCCTTGATGTGGTCATTTTTATTGTAAGCTTTTGACTAGCATATCATCAATGTACACTTTCATGGTTTTGCCAATGTAATCTCTGAACATTCTGTTGACCAGGCGTTGGTACGTTGCTCTCGCGTTCTTTAATCCGAACGATTTTACCCGATAGCAGTATGAATTTTTCTCTGTTATAAAGGACATATTCTCTTGGTCTGGTTGATGCATCTGTATTTGGTTGTAACCAGAATATGCGTCCATGAAGCTCAGAAGTCAATGTCCGAATGTAGTGTCCATTATATGATCTATATGCGGAAGTGGAAAGTTATCTTTCAGGCATGCTTTGTTGAGATATGTGTAATCCACCAGACTTTCCACTTCCCGTTCTTTTTAACTAGAACTATATTTGCCAGCCAGTCTGGTAGTTGGACTCTTTGATCATCCTCGCATTCAGTAAGCGGTTGACATTTTCATTGATGGCTCGATTGCGCTTTGGGGCAACTGGCCTTCTTTTCTGTCGGATTTATTTTTTGTCTGGGTTGACCTGCAATCTGCACGATGACAGAGGGGTCAATGCCTACTATGTCCTTCATTGTCTAGGCGAATACATCCTGGTTATCTTTCGACAGTTGGATCAGTTGTTTGGCCAACTCCGGATGAAGTTTTGTTCTAATCCAAACAGTTTTGCTGCCTTCTGCACCATCAAGTTGGATTGGTGTCGTCTCTACTTCTAATTGGGCCAATGTTTGGACGTCCCCTTGGATTGGTTGGAGATGCATTGTAGTCTGGGAGGGACTGATCCATTTGAAATTGACTGGGCAGTTGTTGTGACGGCTCCCTTGGTTCTAATTATGATTGCTATTTTTTAGGGGTTTTCATTGCTGCATAGTGGCATTCACATGTAGCTGGTTGATCACCTTTGATGACCCCAACGTCATTGTCAATGTGATACTTGAGGCATTGGTGCCTAGTGAAGGATACTGCGCCCATTTCGTGTCGATGAGTACTCGCCTGACTTCACATTTGGCTACTGATATTATCAGAGCGTCATTATGGGGGAAGTGAACATCTTGTGTATCTCTATGTGAAAAAGTTAGAGTTGGGCGGTTTATACTGGTGTGCTGAGCAGGAAAATATGGATGATGTATTCTTGTCTGCAAATATTTGACAGATCGTTTTCGTGGCCGGTTAGACTGCAAATCTCTTCAAGACGTATATCAATCCTCCAGCTTGTCCATCTGGTCCTGCGGCGGAGTACACCTTTTCTTTTTCTTGGACTATTTTTCTTTCAGTCCAACGAACTCACCGAGTTGTCCTCTCTAGACCCAGTACTCGATTTCAATCTTTAGATTGTGGCAATTCTCAATATCATGGTCCTTGTAGAAAGAACAATTTTTGTTCTCATTCCATCTGGATGGATCTCCCCATAGTCTAGGAGGCCACTTGATGTCTTCCCAGCTCGTCATGGAATTCATAATCGTATCCATATTAGTTTTTAAAGTGGTGTATGACTTGTAATTTGTGTCAACTGAGTGAGCTGACTGTTTTCATGGTTTACTTGGCAAAGCTCTGCAAAAGCTTCTTGATTCCCCTGAAGGCGATTGGCAGCGTTATGCTGAGGTGGATCTCTAATGTGCTCGACAGGTGAAACATGTTCTTATGTGAGTCTTTCGACCACTTTGGTGAGTTGGGCCATATGGGCTAGAAGCTTATCCACACGAGGATCCAGTATCATTCCCCCAAGAGCAGGGGCTTGTTTGGATTCCGGTTGAGTGATATGGACCACCAAATCTTGTGGTGGTAACTCACTGTTTTGCACAACTGGTCCTCCTAATGCTGGATCAGGGATGTGTCCACTTGGCAGTTGAGTTTCACCAATGGAAGGGTTATCCTGATTGTTGCTAAGCTGAGAGTTTGTAGGGGGTTCCATTTGTTGTATCTTTTGTTGCTGGTTCATTATAAGGAAACTACCAATTCTGTTTTTCTTTTTTAAGGAAACTGTCATTTCCCACATATGGTGCCAAACTAATGCGTCAAAATTCGTTCTCTTTGAGATCTAACCTGTAAAACAAGGTTACATTGCCAAAGACCACATGTTTGGTAGCTGAATGAACTCCGATACTTAAGTCAATTAATTGTAGGAGAAAGTGAACTTGGACAGACTATATTTGTGATGTATTTTTCGTACCTTTCCTATGTATTTTCGTTCTTTTACCTTTTATAATAATAATAATTAGCTCTGTGCGTGACTTAAGCATGCACGGCGCAATGAAGGGGGGGCGTTTCTCACAACGGTCTCCTCCTTCATTGAGATACGTCATTGGGGAGAGATTTTCGCCACGAATTGTCTCATTCGTAATGTCTTTATCCTCTGAGGAGGGAGATTCATTGGGCCCGAGATTTGGGCCTTTAACATTGGTCGTGGTCCGTCATTAAATGCCTCTTTGGGCTTTAACGATTGGATGCGCTATCCATATTTGGTTTGAAGCGTATGTTCCTTGTGATGGATGATTTGTACCACGTGTACGACCGTGATCGAAGGACTATTTGATGTATCATCAAACAACTCGTCAGTGGCCTAGGTAGTAATCAAATCTAATTCTCAAAGTCTTGCTTGTCAATGCATATTTTTTTCCCCTGCCTAGGTGTCATGGATGGTCTGTAACCGTATTGCTCCCTGTAATGACAATTCCTCAGCTCGATGCCTTTTTTTTTACTATGATTAAATAAGGGAGTTGCTACATGTACTCGACTATTTGACTCAATGCACCCAACTTTATTTTTTAGATTTAGCTTTTGAAAATTGCTTGGTGTACGTGTACCCAACCACATTTTATTAACCATAAACAACTCTAATTAATTACCAAGAGAACAAGAATACTCATGTTGTGAGGAATTTGTATAAAGGATTCCAATACTGAATTTTTGGACGTAGGATTTTTTTTGGGGTTTTAAATACAAATTTTCAAATTCGTTATAATAGTTGCAATAATTTATTAAATTGATGCACTCACTTAAATATTTATTTATTTATTTATAGTACATATTGATGAACACATTGTACCCATCTTCACTTTAGATTAGATGCATAGAGAAGAAAGAATTTGTTTGCAGTGTGGTTTTAGAAGATTTTTTTATACGTATTTCTTATTTCTATTACACAACCTACCATGTGATTTTGCTATATATTGTAAAACTTGTGATGATGATTAGTGTATCCTTGATATTTGTACGCGAACTTGAAAGTTAAGAATTTGTGACTGGAGTTTAGTTTTATCGATACATTTACTTTTATTTGTTAGTCAAGAATAAATTAATGCTCATAAACGAGAAAATTTAACAACAATATGATTTTTATTGATAAAAACGGTAAGCCAGTGTTACATATTTAAGGTTGGTGCAACAAAGTCGAAACATCCTAAAATGTCGGTGCAAAAAAAAATTGTTGCAACCGAGCCAAATAGTCGGGTACACATAGCAACTCCCTTAAATAAATGTTGTGTATTCCAAAACATCTTAAAGGGCAAGGACTGAAAAAAGTCTCATAAGCTAGCGTCTTATGAACCTGGCCCTTTTTGGAACATTCGCAATGAACTTCAGTTACCCTATGACCCAATGGGTTCAAAATTTATCCAAGAACTAGCCTTCTATTATACTCCATCATTATAAGTATGTCATTTAACCCCGTCAATCTGATGCTTCTAACTTGAGGAGAAACGTCTTCACGCACAAAATTCAACTTTAATAAGTAATGTTCAACTTCGGCCGAGTCATTTCTAGGATGTGCAGGTTGCTAAAAAAATATATCTCTCACGAGGCCTCTGCCGACGTCTCTGGACTTTCTAACGTTGCCATCAACCACCATGTCCCTTTCGAAGTTCACGCTCTCTAACGGGGGTTACCCCAACTCTTAGGATCCACAAACTGATGTGTGAGTGTTGTTCACATGGAACATTTCCCTTCGTCGACCTTCAAAGTTCTCATTTGAATATTTACTACTGCCACTAAGATCTGCACCGATGGTAGCTCCGCTGGGGCTCACTCTCCAAGTTTTAAAAATGAACAAAACTAAGGAATATTCGTTGAAAACGAAGAAAAAAAAACTAACCATCTATTTTAAAACATGTGAGGGGGAAAAAGAGATTGGGAAAAATTCTTTCTTTAAACACAAATAACAAATCCTATTGTCATGGCTGAAAAATAAGAGGAAGAAAAAAAAAATACCACGACCAACTTCTTAAAGAATATCCAAGCACCAAATCCTCCACATGACCAAAGAGAAGATTGGTGGCAGGGCATAAGTAAGGAAAGAACTGAAATCCTAAAAGGATCTGAAAACATTAGGAATTAATTAAACCGTTTTGTTGTGAACATTGCACCACATGTACTTGTCGTTAAGCATTTTCACTTGCATCACATACTGATCCAAGGGATGAATACGTTCAACTCGTTAAGCATTTTCACGGCATAGCATCCAAATCCAAGGGATGAACACGTTCAATTCGTAGAGACGAGATCGTACATTATTCTTCTACATATAGTGTTATATTCATGTCCATTGTAACTTTTAGACCATTATTTTCTTTTTTTCATCCAGCACCCACATATCAACTAGAGTTTCAAAGGATAAGATGTATACATCAAAGCAATTCATCTTGTCGATATATTCTGTTGGTGTACCAAGTGGAGACTGTTATCCCTTCCATGCTTCTCTTGGTTATAATTATACAATCATCTCCAACTGCGAAGAGTCACCTTGTATTTGATCAAGAACAAGGACAAAGCAAAAATTCAGGTGAAGAAAGTGCTTCAAAAAACACCCCCAGATTTTTCACTAATAAATGCAGGAAATTTGCAGGGATTCAGATAAAAGGAATCACAAGTGAGACTTAGTCCACTCCACTTGTGTGTTTCACCTGAGGATGAGAATAATTCAAGTCTAAGGTACTATCACTATCATTTGGCTCTAGGGGATACATATAATGATCCCCCATGGCTAGGATAGTAATGAAGAGGATGAGTGTAGTTTGTTTGGCAGATGAAACTAGTCTTTTTAGGGGTGGGAACGGTCAATATTTCCTTAGTTACACCATGGCAGATGAAATAATTCAGTGGCTCTATAAATTCTTGGGTACATAGCCAATGGCGCAACCACATACAAGCCAAGGGGGCAATCCCCCCACCCAACTTTGAGTTCATGAATATTATAATATTAGTTGAAATTTACCATGTTACCCCTCCATCATGAAAATCTTGGCTCTGCCACTGTACATAGCAGGTACCCATTGGAAGCACCAACTATGCAAACTTATGCTTAACGCGGACAAAATTACTAAACAAACTGGTGAATGCTATCTCTTTTTTAGTTACCAAATTATTGAACATATTTGAGAGCACAGAAGCAATTCTTCCACAAATGTGGTAGAAAACACCCAAGACAAGAGAAGATCCGACACATATTTGTAATGATTGCAGAAGTATGGGTCATCAAAGAATATCTTATTCAACTTCTTTGATAAGCATTTGAAGCTTACAAGTGATTTCACAGGCAACCGAAGAAAAATCTTTAGCATTGTGTTTTCCTTTTTGTCATTGAAGAATCACATTTTTGTATCTTCTTCTTAAGCGAAGAACCACCACCACCGCCATCGTGACATGTTTCATTAGTTTCATCTGCTGAAAAAGAAAGTTAAACATCAAAATATCGCACCACAAGGAAAAGAAAAATTATATATATATATTAAGCAAATTACAAAACAAGAAACATATCCCTCCTAAATTCTCGCATGCTACCAAAAAAATTCTTGTGCTTCTCAGATCTCAAAATCTCATTCTTCTTTTAAAGATCTGCTATGCCAATTGGAGGTTTCCAGAGCTTCTCTCTGCATTGGAGGTTCATCTTAAAAAATGGGTTATTTTTTATTTAGCCCCTATTAGTTTATACTTATTCCTCTTTAACCTTTATTAATTTTTATATTTCAATCTAATGCCCATGATTGTCTGTTCAACCACATTGGCTAACCAATTCCATCCAATATTTTTGAAAATACAAATTTACCCCTGTTTATATTTCCAAAAAAAAAAAAAATTAAAACTCCCAGCTAACCCACCTTCACAAACCCTACTCACTCTCTCTCTAATCTTTTTCCTCATTTCACTCTCACAAACCCTCACAACCCCGCCATCCTCCCATTCCTCATTCCTTGCAGTCTCGCCGCCACCTCCATCCACTTCCTGCACCCCACGTCTGAATTTGACCCACACCACTGCCATCCACTCCAAGTCTCCAGCTCTTCCATGCTGGTGGAATCAGTATCATGACCTGTCCACCTTCAAAACCGCCCCCACCCCAACTCTGAAATTAATCACCTCATTCCATCCAAATTGCAAATGCTTAAAAATAATCAGAAAAAGTAGAAGCAAGTTGTGTTTGTTGGAAGGCCGCATTTTGCACGACAAATTCCTGAAACCCTAGAGAGAGAGAGAGAGAGGAACGAAGAAGGCGGTAACAATTTTGAAATATTATGATAGGCTAGGCTAGGGGGTGCATTTGCAAGTGTCCTGAATTGTAATGTAACAAATGGCAAGGAAGAAGAGCACTATGATGGCGATAATAACCTGAATGTCACCACATCATCATTTCTTTCTTCGTTCGTTTTACAATTAGAATCAGTCTATCAGATCCACCATTGGGAGGAGTGCACCAGATCTGTGAGAGATTCTTCTTATGTGACTCACTCACAGGTAGTGTACTACCAACTACTGATCCCCTTAGTGACTCACAACTTGTGACCCCACTTTGTGTGTCATCATGTCACCATTTTAAATATTTGCAAGGATTTTGTCATATGTGATGTCTAAGCTACCCTTTTCCTATATTCCTTTTGATAATTTTGGGGGACACAAGCTGCATTAGCCATGCAACAAACCCTATCAGCATTTGCAATTAGAGAATGCAACGGGATGAAAAAATGATAAAATTAATCACCTTCGGATTAGGGATGTTTGGAAGATGGAGATTAAAAAAGAAAATAAATAAAAAATAGAGGGTGTTTTGGGAAGATAGAGATTAAAAAAAAAGTGGGATGTTGGGAAGAGGGAGAGATTAAAAAAAGATAGAATGGGTGGGTTTGTGGGAATAAAAAAAATTCGGTTGAGAAAATCACAAGGGTAAATTTTGTCTTTTAAAAATAATTGGATGGAATTTGCTAGTCAAAATGTTTGAACAAATGGTCATGGGTGTTAGACTGGAATACGAAAACTAATAGGGGTCAAAGAGGAATAGTTATAAACTAATGGAGGCCAAATGAGAAATAATCCTAAAAAATAAAAATAAAAAATAAAAAATTGATATGCCAACTTGTAATGAGATCCCATCTTGTATAGTGAGAGGCAAAGTTATGTGTTTTGAGTTAGGTTGTTATCCGAATCCCCAATGGTTTTGAAAGCCTATTGAATCGAGAGAGGATTATTAAGTGTTTCGCACCTTATCAGAGTGTAGACCAAACATGGTGCATTTGAGGAAGCCATGTAAGTTCGTGTCATTTCCCTTGTGGCATAGAGGACAACGACAATCAATCTACAAAATTTTATGCTTGACATAGGAATAATTGTTTTTAACAATTTTCAAAAATAGCAAATGGCTATTCCGGGTGCTTTAATCAGCCAAAGTTCCCGAACTTGCTTGTTGGTTATACATGCATATTAACTGTTTTTTACTAGAAGTGGGCATTTCAAACCGAAAGCCCGGACCAAACTGAAAACCAGACAGGTCGGGCCGGTTTGGATCAATTTTTTATATGTTATTTAATATTTCATCCTAAAAATCGGCCCAGACCGATGTTTTTGGTCCTTTCCTCAGTTACAATTTCTGAAACCCGTCGAGTAACCGGCTTGGTCCGAGTAAGATAAAACCTAAAAAATTTAGGGTTTTATAACTACTCCAAAAATTCCACTCTTCTTCTGCCTTCCCCGCGACTCCTCCTCTGTTACTCCTTCTCCTCCTCTGCTACATTCCCTCCTCTATGACTCCTCTTCTTTTGCGATTTCAGGGCTTTTACACCGACATTGGCAAGAAGGCAAGAGGTAAAGTTAGGTTTTTTTTTTGTTTTTGTTTTTTTTTTTCCTTTCCGGGTTTCGATTGAACTGAACTAATTGATGGCCTGGTCTCTCTCTTCTTAGAACTGAAACTTGTTGTGTTTTTGGTGTTGCAGATCCTCTGAACAGAGATTACCAAGCCAACCACAAGGTCACCCTCATTACCTACACTGCTGGTGGAGTTGTAAGTTTATTCTGCTTCTAGGGTTGTACCTTCCATAACCTTCCAGTTCTTATGAGAAGAATATATAATTTTGTTGCAAGTTCTCATTGTTGTTGTCGGAGATCAATAGATAATCAATGGCTTCATTGCTCAAATTCCATTTAAAATTAGAACAACTTAAAGCACATCAAAAGAAATAAGGGAAAAAATTAAAAACCATACATGCTAGCTTCACGCAATCACTTGCCTCTTGGACATTCTTACTCATGATCAAGTTCATGAAGTTTTCAATAACAAAGCAAAAGAAATAGTCATTAGTTTCCACTCCGTTAATGAATTTACATGTTTTTATAGTACAAGATTCATAGAGTTCTTTTGGAATTGAAATCATCATAAGCTCAGGAAGATACTACAATATTTGTCTGCTGGTTTAAGGAAGCTGAGAGAGAGCATGGACGTTAGGAAAAATAGGAAAAAGAACAGGTTCAAACAGATTTTATTTGGTATCGTTGAAAGGCCAGCTTTTATCCCTTAGATACTGTTGGATTAAAACATACCTTCCCTGCATTATCCATTCTTATCCATACACATAACAGTAACACCTTATTGATTGGTGTTTGACTGCATATTCAAGTCATGTTACCTGTTATTTATTTTGGCTTCCATATCTTAATACTTGTCCATTATTCAAGTCATGCTACCTGTCATTATATCAAGTAGCTATATCTCATTATATCAATTATTCAGCTCATGCTACCTGTACCTGTCATTATATCAATTATTTTGGCTTCCATTTCTTAATACATGTCCATTTTGATTGCATATGCAAACCATGCTACCCGGCATTTATTCAAGTCATGCATATTCAGACAAACTTCTGCATTATATCTTATGCGTCCAAATCTCGTCCTCCTGTAAGTTTGACCTGCAAAACAGATGTTAGACTGCCAAAGACCACCTTTTGGTGGCCGAAGGCACTCCAATGCTTAAGTCAGCAAATCTGTTCCATTTTGATTGCATATGCAAGTCATGCTACTCGGCATTTATTCAAGTCATGCATATTCAGACAAACTTCTGCATTATATCTTATGCGTCCAAATCTCGTCCTCCTGTAAGTTTGACCTGCAAAACAGATGTTAGACTACCAAAGACCACCTTTTGGTGGCCGAAGGCACTCCGATGCTTAAGTCAGGAAATCTGTTTAAAGAAAGAAGTAAATCTGGATAAAACTCAGTTAAAGTTTCGTACCTTGTCGAATGTTCCATTTCACGATTAATTCTCTGCGTGACTCATTGTAGTTAAGGCGTTGAGGCGGAGACGAAGCGGACGGGCCTGAAAACGCCTCAGGCGTGAGGCGAGGCAGACATCTCACTTCACTGAGGCGGTCTTAACATATTATAAGATTTTTTTATAATAAATTGAAACATATTAGCATAGTAATATACATCATCATTTAAATAAGTATCATAAGTAAATATGTACAAAAAGTGACACAACTACCTATAATCGAAATATTAAAATAAATAAATTATAATAACTTGAAACATATCAGCATACACTACAACACAAATGCTCATTGATAGCATTTGCCGATAGCGTTTTTTATAAATGTGCTATGAAAAGTCAATTTTGAATGACTTAGAAAATAAAAAACGCTATGTAAAATGGCGGGCGTTTTGGCGCTCCCAAATTTTTTTGCCCCCCCCCCCCCCCCTCACCATTAAGTACACTAAACCTAATACAGAGCAACTCTTGCTCGCCTCTCTCTGCTCGATCTCTTGCTCGCCTCTCATCTCCTTCTTGCTCGCCTTCTTTATGCTTGCCCTTTCTTCTTCTCTCGACCGCATTCTTTTCATGTCGCCAGCCACAATTCCATCTCGCAACCACAAATAGATCCATCACACCACTTCAGATCTCTACGCGAGGTACTCTCTTTTCTCTCTTTAATCTCAATTTCTTTGGGGAATCTGCTCTGCTCTAGCAGCAGAAGAAGATGAGAGAAACCCTGGAGAGCAAAGACAGATAGAGGAATGGCATCTGTTGGTGAACTCTCCTCCATCTTCATCTTCTACCTCATCTTCATTTATCTCATCTCATTCAGAGAGATGTAACTAAATCAGGGGCGGAGAAGAAGCGAGGTCTTCACACTGCAGCTTCGCAACCAGAGATCTCAACAACGACACTCCTCCAAGAGTTTGTTTCTTCCTTTCATCCAATTCATTCATTTCTTGTGCATTTCTCACATTTCTGAATCTTTCTATGATTTCAATTTTGTAAAGATAATGGGGTTTCTGTGTTTGATCTTGTAAATTATGCAAATGGGTGTTTTTTTTATTTCTTCTGGTAGCATTATAAGTTAGTTGGTTGTAATTTGGGATTCTGGTAGACTGATCAGTATGAAGATATCGTTCAAACAGTAGAGTACATGAAAAATTGAGGCTTCTTATTTATTCATTTCACTCTTTCTCATGGTAATGGAAGGAAGCAAATGTTGTAAATCTTAGTTTTCATATGATTCTTATTTCAAATGGATGCCAATGGAATTGCTTCCTAACACAATTTAGTGATTTTGTGAGCAATTTCAATGTTCTTCTTGCTGTTAGGGTTCTTACAAGAGATGAAGATTGGTGCTTGAGTCTAACATGGATATTTGTATGTGAGAAACCAAGAGAGGGTGTTGGAAAGTAAATATCTCAGGGGGCATGTCATTTTGTAGGGAGACCAAAATTCTTTTTCTCCATATGGATTGTTTGCAGGGAGACCAAACTTCTCCTGGAATTATACCTTTGGCAATCAAGGATGTGTTCAGCATAATTCAAGATGTAAGTCTAGATAGTTGATATTTGAGGCATTCATATACCTGTATTATTTATGTATGAATATTAACTTTTTCAAGCTTTTAAATGACATGGCTATTTTGATCTCTGGCGGACTCCTGGAAGAGAGTTTTTACTTCGTGTGTCATATCTTGAGATCTATAATGAGGTTAGTAGTCTGGAGTGTATATATTTGCTTCTAAACCAACATGTATCGTTTATGCTAAAACTTTTTGCGAGTGAGAACTACTTTTGTCTTTACATATGACCCTTGGATTTTTTCGCGTCTGTATAATATTTTCGTGTCTGTATAATCTTTAGATTTAGGTCTTTGTTTACAGCCATATATATTTTGATATTGTAATGAGGTTAGTAACCTATAGAAAATTCATCTGATTATGAAGCTTATTTTTATTCCAATTCAGGTGATAAATGACTTGCTTGATCCAACAGGACAAAATTTGCGTGTCAGGGAGGATGCTCAGGTTTGAAGATGAACTTGTGTATTCTTATTTTATAACTTTTCAACATTAAGTTAAATGTTTGTGCAAGCAGTTGTTGCATATCTTTTGTTCCATAGAATAAGGTCCTGATTGGTTCTTGATTATGCCAAGTTTTGCAGGGCACATATGTTGAAGGGATAAAAGAAGTAGTTTTATCCCCTGGGCATGCACTTTCTTTCATTGTACTCGTTCTTATGCATGGTCGTTATCTACGTGAAGTTTTAAATAAATTTAATGAAAATATATTAAAGAAATTTCTAGTTATTTTTCATTTTAGTTTTTCTTTTATGTTATTCAAGTAAGATAGATTTATATTTTTGTATCTTGTAACATATTAATATTATAGTATTTTTATCGAGATAACTTGGAATATAAAAAATAGTGGGTAAATTTAAGAGAGATTAAAAATTTGTGGAGTTTCTAAGTTTGGAAATAGAGAGAGAAAGTTGGAGAAACTTTTTAACAATGGTGGATTTGGACAACTTTAGCTCTAGAAAGATTCTTGCATTAGGGCAATGTTAGGGTATTTGATGGAAACCAAATTTTTTTTTGGCCAGAGAATCCTCAAGTTTTGCATTATAATATATGGATAGAGACTTATCTACCACTTGTTTTATTTTTTGAAGGCTCACTACACCCTTACCAGCTTGAGGGGTTGAATTTCTTGAGGTATTCTTGGTCTAAGGAGACGCATGTGATCCTTGCTGATGAGATGGGTCTTGGTGAGTCCTCCTTCCTTGGTTGATCAGTGATAGAATCTGTTCCCAAGGTTTACTTTTTCTCAGTATGTTGATGGTCAGTTTAATAAAATGCATCAGCTGAGACTTCTTGTTTCATGCAGGAAAAACTATACAAAGTATTGCTTTTCTTGCATCTCTGTTCGAGGAAAACATCTCACCTTTTCTAGTGGTTGCTCCACTTTCAACTTTGCGCAATTGGGAACGTGAGTTTGCTTTATGGGCGCCTCAAATGAATGTGGTATGTGCATAGAATTCTAAATAGCAATGTCAAACTTTTCTCTAGGAACAACATCTTCCACTCCCTCTTTTACTAAATGGAACTAAACTTTCTGCAGGTGATGTATGTTGGGTCTTCCCAAGCTCGTTCTGTCATTAGGGAATATGAATTTTACTTTCCCAAAAGGCAAGTTCAAGGTGTACCTCAGCTGATCGGTGTAAGAGCGATTCTCCTACCCCAGGTAGTAATATTCATTGTGAGCTGTGTTCTACTTTTTGTGGATGACATTGTATTGTAGCAAAGGTGCCCGCTGTTGGCTAATGACAATGTCACCCGAGCTGAATTATGCGTCAATAAAGTTTAGTACTTTAAAAAACTCTACCAGTTGGGAACTTCCAAGGTAATTTATTTATCCAATTCATTACCTTGTATTTACAAATGTCATGATGAAATGTTTAACAGCTCATGTTCACTTCATATATAGGTTTAACGGGCTTGACTTTCTGGTGAAAATGAGAGGGAAGTATGTGATGTTTGTTGGTGACTCCGTTGGCTCTACACGCTGCTCTAAGATGCAAAAACAATTATCAGCAGTCAGGAAATTGAAACCACAACACCTGCAGTTTCCTATGAGTCCACCACAAGTTTTCTGAAGGTTGCAGTAGCTGCATATAGTTGCACTCGAAATTCTGTTTTTGCATCCATTTAAGAGCATCTAGTTACTCAACTCACCTGCAATAAAGCTGGATGAGGATTCTTAGCATCTCTTATGGACCATGACGTATGGAAAACAAGCGAAGAGTCGGATAAAAGAGTGCACTTCCATACACCCAAATGCCATTGTCAGTGGAGCAACCATATTCTATATCGCTATAAAAGAGATTAAGGCATCTCGAACAGCCTACATCATTCAGTTCATATTACATTGTAATTCACTCTTTCGAGTTGTATCTTGTAATTCCAATTTTAGCATTGTCAATACAATTTCTGTTCCAGCAATTAATTGTTGAAATCTTCTAGTCTTCCATATATTCCTCTCTTTGGCTTCTTTTATAAATTTTGCTTGAACTGCTTCTAAAACTTATAAGATGTAATGAAAAGTCATTTGATAGCAAAAAAAAAAAAAAAAAAAAAAAAAAATTCTATGTATGATTCTACCATAGCGTTTTTAAAACGCTATAAAAGGACTTTAATAGCGTTTTTAAAACGCTATAAAAGGCTAACTTTCTATAGCGTTTTTAAAACGCTATAATAGACCCAGGGTCTATTATAGCGGCGGCAGACATAGCGGTTACTAAAACGCTATGGTATCCTACCATAGCGTTTTTGAAACGCTATTAAAGGGCTTTTTTTTTGTAGTGATAGTAGTATACATCATCATTTTGATAAGTATCATAGGCAAATATGTACAAAAAATGACACAACTACCTAGAATCGAAATGGAAATATAATAAAGTTGCATAGCATAGCAAAAAGATGCACTACATAAGTGTAAGTAACTTGCAAACATCCACTAAATCATTAAGAATCAATAATCTTGACAAAATAGAAACTTGAGAATATTGAACATTTGTTAATAGAAATTGTTGAAATGGTTAGTAAAAATTCACAAGTATAATCACTATTGGTATTCAAAAGCATAAAAATCATTGAACTAAACTATGAAAAATCAAGATTGATGTTGATCACGGATTGAACAAAACATGGTATGTTTTCTCTCCAAAAAATAATATATAAAGTGACAAATTTATCAAAACTTAAAAACGTTTTTTATGTTGTTTTTATCAAATTGATCAACTATTACACCAAGAAACATAAAACATTTTTATAGAGTGGGTTGTAACCTACTTTGCTGCAATTAGACTGCAAATTGGCTGAAAATGGGTTGCAATTGGGCTGGCTACAACCAGTTTTTGGGCTGAGGTGGTTGAGGCGGTGAGGCGGTCCGAGGCGGACGCCTCATTTCATCGCATTGCATTGCCTCACTTTGAGGCGGAATTGTTTTAAAATGCCTTGAGGCGCGCCTAGGCGTTCGCCTTGACTACACTGGCGTGACTTAAGCATGTGAAACGCAACGGAAGGAGACGCTTCTCATAACAATCTCCTCATTTATGGAGATGCGTCCATGGATACGTAACTCCCTCCACGACTTTTTTTTTGTGCAACGTTCCTCTTCTTTATGAGAGAACTCGTGTGGGCCTGGATTTGGGCTTTGATCTGTGCATGCCAGAATTTGGGCTTTGATTCATGCAGGCCTGGATTCGGGCTTCGATTACGTCTTCCCTTAATGGGCCATGTGTTGGGCCTTTATGATTGATTTTGCCTTCTTGGATTTTACAAGCTGGCCCAATAGGTGGAATGTCAGATCCTCATGATGGATGTTTTCTGTCACGTGTATGGCTGTGATGTCGGTCTATTTTGATGTATCATCAGCTACTCCCTCCTTAGTTAGTGGGTATGCTGACGTGGCCACTAACTTTGTGACAAAATGTCTTTCAACTCTATTATTGCCTTGTATTTAATGTTAGCAACTTTTGGTGGGTTGGCGTCTTGATCTCTTGTTTATCCATTCGTTTTTGCGCACATTTTTTGGAATTTTGTGTGCTATTATATTTTGCACGTCGTCCCATGAGCAATCTCTTCATTGTTTGACTCTATAAAGGGGGACGTGACGGGCTTGTTTCCCTTTTTACGCCATCTTTGAAATTAGGGTTGTTTTTTTCTTTCCGTCGTCATCTTTATACTTTTCTTGTTTATTCTCGATGCATGCCAGTGATTTATTGGACGGTGAGCAACTCGCTATCTACGAGGCTCATTTTTCTCCCAAGAAGGTTTCTCGGGTGACGATGGATAGCATTCATTTTGACTACTCTTTTCCTTTCGACCTTGAGATCATTTTGCCCCGGCAGAATGATAGTCAATGTCGTCCAAGAAAGGGGTATATTGCGCTTTACCCACGCATGTCTCAATCCGGCCTTCGATTTCCAGTTCCAGAGTTATTGTGGGCATATTTAGATTTTTTTTGGGTATTCCTCTTGCTCAGATGGGTCCTAATGGTTGGAGGGTTATGGTTTTCACATATGCAAGAGCCATCCTTTCTGATATTCCTTTGACTGTTAGAACTTTGCATTTGGTGGTCACTCTGTTGGTGACCAAGAGTATTTGATTTCTTTGTTCTCCTGTGTGTTTTTATAATCTGAACGATGATGTCAGGGGTTGGTCACGGGACTGGTTTTATGGTTCTATCTGCTCAGGCAACTTCAACTTGCGAGGTTAGAAAATAGTGAGGTCCTTCCGGGTTCCCAACAAGCAGAGGGGTCTGTAATTGATTGCGGAAGAATAGATTATCAGCGAGCATTTTTTGCAGCTTCCAGGGGTTCCCTTGGACACCTTCCTTTCCGTTGTCATGGTAGAACGCAGAGGTTTGTATAGTATGAATGAGGCTAAACGGGCTCTGCTGATTGAGAGGCAGGCTGAGGAGATTGTTGCCCGAATTGCTCTTGTTGGCGTTGGTAATGTTATCATTAATGGGAAAGTGAGCTTGGATGTTACAAATCTCGATGCTCCTGTTAGTGTTGGCGTTGCTGGTCCAACTTCTAAAAAGATAAAGGTTTTTTAGCCATGTTAGTTCGTCGAAGCGGTTGTGTATAAGTTCTGACCGTGTTCCGAAGAGAACGTGGCTCCTCGATTCTACTATCGCATTTTTCCTTATTCGAGTTATGTTGATAGGGAGCTTGCGAGGGAGGATCGCTCATCTCTGGAAGAGGTGAGGTTGGCATTGAAGAGGAGCAAAAAAAAGAGTCTCATTTCTGCTTATGGTGGTCCTGACGCTACTGAGTGCTCTAATGAAGATCCTAGAGCCATCGACGATAAGATGTTCCAACTGGCGGTTGTTCAGCTTAAGGAGATTGGTGGTCGCGGTCGAGTTCTCGAGGTGCGGTCACTTCGTTCTCCTGTTGATAATGCATCGGAGGTCCTGCTTTCTTCTGCCGGCTTAGTTCTTCTGTCCCCGTTGGTACTATAACTCGTTCTACTTCTGCTACGACTACCACGCAGCGAGAAGGTGAGGATGGTTTTTCTGTCGTTTCATCTTCCTTCTTGGTCGTTGGTGGTGGCTCCTCTGTGTTTCTGGATCCCCGCGTCCTCCTTCGGTGCCTGTGTTGAATCTGGGCCTTCATCTTGATGATGGCCTGAGACATACAAGGGCTGGGATGAATCATCTTACCTATGCGGGGGTGATGGGCTCATATTACCAAACTAGTCGTAACCGGGTGGCTTCTCTGAACAGGAAGTTCGCGATGTTTAATTGTTGGTGTTTTCCCATGTCCTTTGTCAATCCGACGTGTTAAAAACACGATGTGCAAAACAAGAAAAGACTGTTGGGGTTGCTCAAGCCTCATTGATTGAGGCAGAGGGTGCACGTGATCGTGCAACTGAGCTCAAGTTTGTGAGAACCGATTTAGACGGTGTTTGTGCACGCTTACATGATGTGGAGAAGGAGTTGTCTGCCGAGAAGGCAATTCATGATGAGGCTGCACGTGTCGTGGTAGAGCAATCTATCAACTGCGAATCGCCAAAAAAAGGGTGGAGCAATTAATGGCTGCCCTTGACAAGGTCAAGGCAGATACCTCCGCGATGCGTACCACTGCTGAAGAACGACTTATTGCGACTAGGAATGAACTTGCTTCTGTTAAAGACAGGCTTCGCATTATGGAGATGGTAGATTGGCAGCAAATCGTTGATGGACGGACTGAGCTTCTTGACTATATCGAGGGCTTCGTGTTGATTTGTCTCAGTATCGTCACTTGGTCGATCAGACCTTTGAAGATGAAGATGGTGACGAAAACATTCTGGGTTCTTCGGATGGTCCAACGGTTGAAAAACCATTGCTTCCACCTCCTATAGAAGAAAGAGCTCCTGCCAGTGATCTGGTTGCCTCTCGTCCGTCAGATGACGCCGCCAATGATGTTATGGATGCCTCCGCTTTATCTCATACTCCTTTACCTTCTTTTCTAAATGTAATAAGATAGTTTTATTAAGGAACAAGAATTTTCTCCTTGGTGTTCTTATTTTTGTTCGTAGTTGTAATTTGTCTTGTTGACTCGTTCATGTTGCTTATACCTATTTAGGTTAGCCATAGTTGTCGAAATGAGTTGCACTGTGTATCTCCCGTTTGATTTTTTTGACAAGTCAAGAAGCTTTTACAGCTGCATTCTTTTACGCTCTGACGCGTTTGTTTCGACCTTGTCTTGGTTTCCTCAAAGCTTTTATGAGAAAGTTGGTTTGTTTGTTCATCTTTTATCTCATCGGTTTAGTGTACTAGTTGACCTGAGGCTCTCTGAATTAAGTTAACTGGTTCGTTCAACTTTCACTTTGTTGGTTTGACGTTCTAATCAAACCGAAGTTGCTTTTATTAAATTGACTCATTAGTCAACTTTCACTTCATTTGTTCGACGTACTAGTCAACCCAAAGTTGTTTTCCTTTAGTTGACTTGTTCGTCTAAACTTTACTTCATTGGTTCGACGTATAGTCAACCCGAAGTTGTTTTTATTTAGTTGACTCGTTCGTCCAAACTTCACTTTGGTGGTTCGACGTACTAGTTAATCCAAAGTTGTTTTCATTTAGTTGACTCGTTCGTCCAAACTTCACTTTGGTGGTTCGACGTTCCAGTCGACCCGAAATTGCTTTTATTAAGTTGACTCGTTCGACCAACTTTTACCTCGTTGGTTCGACATTCTTAGTTCACCCGAAGCTTTTGAATTGACTCGTTCGTCCAACTTTCACTTCATTGGCTTGACGCACTAGTCAATCCAAAATTGTTTTTATTAAGTTGACTCGTTTGTCCAACTTTTACTTCGTTGGTTTGGCGTATTAAACAATCCGAATTTTTTATTAAGTTGACTCGTTTGTCTAACTTTCACTCATTGGTTTGTCGTACTAGTCAACCTGAAGTTGTTTTTATTAAGTTGACTCGATCGTCCAACTTTTACTTCGTTGGTTTGACATACTAGACAACCCGAAGTTGCTTTTATTAAGTTGACTCATTCGTCCATTTTTTACTTCGTTTGTTGGTTTGACATACTAGTCAATCCGAAGTTGCTTTTATTAAGTTGACTCGTTCGTCCAACTTTTATTTCGTTGGTTTGACGTACAAGTCAACCCAAAGTTGTTTTATTAAGTTGACTCGTTCGTCCAACTTTCTACTTCGTGGTTGATCAGACCAGAACTGTATTATATATATATATATCCTACTTGTGTCTTGATTTTTGTCGGTTTGATATGTTGATTGCTCTGTATGGCTGAGTTTTGATGCAAATATCATGTTGTCCACACATAAGATGGGGATTCCAAAGTTGTAATTATATTGATACCTTCTGGATATTCTGACCAACCTTAACTGTTGTTTTTCTTGAGCAGTTAGGCTAAATTGAAAAGTGATTTGCTTTGTCCTCCCGATCTTTGCTTGGTTGATGTCGATCCTCGTGTTAGAGATTTGTCTTCGTTGCTTTGTCTCGTATAGCCTATGTCTTCAAGTCTTCCGAATTTGCTATTTAGTCGTTAACTGAATATGTTATTGTAGCTGCTGGACTCGGGGCACTTTCTGACTTGGTAGCTGAATAGTGTTGAATTATATGATTATGTTCTGATCAGGTCCAAACTGTCCAATCATGCTTACATCAGCACGAAATTGTCCAATCATGCTCACATTAGCACCGAATTTTCCAATCATGCTTGCATCAACACCAGCTGCCAAGGTTTAATAGGTTTCGTTGTCGTCAATTTTGTTGTTGGTAATTCGGGTTGGGCTTGCATCCGTCAGTAGAGTTCGTGAATTATGTTAGTTGACTGGAACAAGCTTCTCCATGATCTTTTACTGCGCATCGGTAAACTGGTTCGTCTGGCGTTAGTACTTCTACTTCGATATAGATCAGCTCGAATGGGAGGTGTTTTCCACCTACTTTTTCAGTTAGGTTGATCGTTTCGTTCCTCCTGGCCATGAAGTGTAAAGTGTATATTAGTTCCCTGGGCTGTTCTTTTGATCATGTGGTGGAATCTGCCTTTTCTTTTCCTTTGAGCTGCTTGTCTGGCATTCCAATGAATTCGTCGAGTCGTCCTCTATGAACCCAATGTTCAATTTAAACTTTTAGTTTGTAGCAATCTTCAGTATCGTGCTTGTAATCCTTGTGGAAGGAACAATACTTGTTTTTGTCTTTTCCTTTTGGGTCTCCTCTCATTCTGAGTGGCTAGTTGACGTTTTACCAATTCGCCATATATTTCAGTATATTGGCCCAGCCTGTTTTCAATGATGTGTATGGTTTGTATGTCTTTTTCATCACACTTGTTATCCGCTCGTGTCTGGGTCGTGCCGACTGCAGCTTCCCGGATTCTCGCTGGTTGGATTCGGTCCTTTCGCCATTTCGATGCCTCTTTGACTGAATGTTATCCTCCCGGGGTCCGTCATCTCGTTTTCTTTCCTCCCTCATTTCCCGTTTCTTTGAGTGGTTCTCCCTTTCTTGGTCATTCTTCTTCCTCGTATTTTTCATCTCATTGAGAGAAATGTGTTTTTGGGCTATTTTCAACAGGATCGCCATGTTTGGGGTTCCAGGTTGAGAGCATCGAAAAAGGGCATATTTTTAGCACGACGGTGAAAGTAGCAGTGGTCGTGTCATTGATGCATCCGTCAATCATCGTCAGTTCGTTAGGGAAACAAGTGACGTATTCTCGTATCGTCTCTTCGGGCTTTTGCTTGATATGGAGGAAGTGGTGTGATCCTTTCCTCATCCACCGACTTTCGAAGAATATTGTGATAAAGGCAGTGGCTAGCGTCTGGAAGGAGTCTATTGCTCTCGGTGGTAAGTTGTTGAACCAATTCATCGTTGTGAAGGTAAGACTAGTCGAAAATGTTCTGCACAAGATTGACTTCATAATCTCCTTCAACGCCATCATGTGGTGAAAATGTCTCAAATGATTTGTTGGGTCAGTGGTGCCATCATACACTTCGAACTTTAGTGGAGTGAACTTTTTTGTTATGGGAGTTATCATGAGGGCGTCGGAGAATGGTGGCTTAGCTAGTTCATACAATACGTTGGGATCCATGACTTTGATTTTGAACGAGATTTCAATAGGCGTTTCGTCGCTCTGTGGAGTCTTACATTGGGGAGGTTCATTGCTCTCGAGATTTCCCTATTGAGGTTCTGTAGGAGCCTCGTCGCTTTCTCGGGTTCCGTTGGTGGAGTTTTGTTGGGTGACGCTTGGATAGGATCGACTGACTGAATGCGCTCATGGGTGAGTTTCACTAGCATCTTTGTCATGTGGTTCATATTGACCATAAGCAGGTCTACCCGAGGATCCATGGCGGTGTTGCCGAATGTCTGGATTGTCTGAGCTATTGCATGCTGTGGATCTCAATTGTCAGGTGAAATCGGCCCGATGGTCTGAGTTGCGTCTTGTTCGCGAGCTACTTGCGTTACATTGTAACCAGTAGGAAGGTTATTGTGATCATCGCTGGGTTGAGGATCTGTAGAGTGTGTCATTTGTTCTGACAGCTTGTCGATTGTCTATCAGATTTTGGTGAACTTTGTCACTGTGGATCTTCTTTTTAGAAAGGAAATTTGTCGTTCCCCATGGATGAGGCCAAACTGATGCGTCCAAATCTCATCCTCCTGTGAGTTTGACCTGCAAAACAGATGCTAGACTACTAAAGACCACATTTTTGGTGGCCAAAGGCACTCCGATGCTTAAGTCAACAACTCTGTTTGAAAGCAAAAGTAAATCTGGACAAAACTCAGTTAAAGTTGCATACCTTTGTCGAATGTTCAATTTACATTTTATAACGGTCGCGATTAATTCTCTGCATGACTTAAGCATGCGAGACGCAACGGAAGAAAACGTTTCTCGTAACAGTCTCCTCCTTTATGGAGATGTGTCCGTGGAGGCGTAACTCCCTCCACGACTCTTTTTTCTATGCAACGTTCCTTTTCTTTATGAGAAAACTTGTGCGGTCGGGATTTGGGCTTCGATTACGTCTTCCTTTAATGGGCCATGTTTGGGCCTTTATGATTGTTTTGCCTTCTTGGGTTTTACAAGCTGGCCCAGTAGGTGGAACGTCAGATCCTCGTGATGGATATTTTCTGCCACGTGTATGATTGCAATGTCGGTCTATTTTTATGTATCATCAATAAGTATGATATCATCAACAAATAGTACATCATTATTAAGAAATCAGTACCAAATTATTGATGTAGTACAAATTAACTCATTTTATCTAGAAGTGTTTGAGTGGAATAAGTTGACAATGTGAGTTATTTATCTCCACCACATTGAAATGACAACTTATCTTGATTTTGATTTTTCAAGTTATTAACTTATATAAATGAATTGACATTGGCGTTGTTGGTGACTAGGCAATGATGAGGGGAAAAAAACGCCGTGAGTGTTTTTTTTCGACATTGTGCATTTTTATTAGATTATATTTTCGGGTTTCTTAAATGTTTGTAAATAACAAATAACTATTATTGGTGTGGTTTAGGTTAAGCTCAAGGCGCTCAACCATGGAAGTTGGTTCAACAATTTCAAGTTCATTACCATCACCATAAACTCAAGATACACTGCCATCTCAAGATGAACCATCTCAAAATGCACCAAAGGGATCATCATCTCAAAATCCACCACCTACTAAAGTGGGAGGACTTCCCTCTTCCTTCTACTACACAAACATCGGAGGTATGGAGTCATTTTAATAAAACAATCATAGAGGAGAAAGGGATGAGAGCAGTTTGTATGCATTGTAAAAGTGATTTAGCATGCCATAGTTTAAGAAATGGTACATCTAGCCTACTTAGACATTTGCGCGTGTCTTGTCCAAAATCTCATTTAAAAGAGGCAAGTAACCATAAAGTCATTTCTTCTGATAATAAGGGTACCCAATTTCACACTAATTTCATAAGGAGAAATGTAGAAGGAAATGTGTGTAAATGTTTGTTATTAATGAGCTTCTTTTTAAGCATGTGGAAGGGATAAGATTTAAGCGATTTATGAATGAGGCACAACCTAAGTTTGATCTACCATCTCGTAGAACCGTTGCTAGAGATGTCTGGTTTATTTTTCAAGAAGAAAATGTCAAGATCAAGAGTGTCATTTCTTACAACAATCAAAGAGTTCCTCTTACCACCGACACTTGGACTTCAATCCAAAATGTATATTATATGGCTATAACCGCCCTTTTTTTTTGGAAGGCGAGCTGAGTTTTTAAGGATCCCATAACATATCAACTGGGCGACCTATAGATCAACACCCATTAGAAAGTAACCATGCCGCAGGTGGGATTCAAAGCTAGAACGTGGGGGACAAACCCACACAGCCCTAACCACTAGGCCATAACTGCCCATTTTATTGATGATGGTTGGAATGTGCATAAAAGAGTTATAAATTTTGTCAAATTATCAACCATTATGGGGATGCTATTGGGAGGCTTTTAGGGATTGGGGCATAGATAGGGTATTCACTACTACTCTTGATAATGCTAGTTCGAATAATGGCGTTGTTAGACATATGAATAGGAAGTTGAATGGGTGGAATACACTTTTGTTGGATGAAGAGCTTTTGCATATGAGGTTTTGTGCTCACATCACCAATTTGATGTTTGTGATGCGTGAACTCACGAATGTATGAAAAGCAGATTGGTTGAGTTGCATACTTCTATTAAGAGTATTCATAGGGCTTGCAAGAACACGAAGTTTTCCCCAGCTAAGTTAGGCAATGTTTAGCCTTGGAGAAATTGTTTACATTGTTATGGATTTTATACCTTACAATTTTTAATGGTCTTTTCTTAGTTTACGTTTTCCATCATCTCATTCTTTCACCATGCATTATTTGTTGTATTTGTTGTTCAGAGACTCTAGCTAGTGGAAACCATTGCGAGGGCTGTGGTTCAATTTACAAACCTCGCTATCACAACTGTTGGAGGAAACTGTCCACAACTTCAAGAATCTGGAAGAAATAGAAGTAATGTGAAAATGGTGTGTTGTTCAATTACCCAGCCCGAGTCATCAAGCATCCAACCTAATGCAGGGTTTCACAAGAGGAAGCAAAATGGTTAGGCCATAATCGTGTTGGTACAGATCAGATTTTGCTTGGTCCCAAAATCTGCTATTTTGGGACAGAATCATGACCTATAAATAGTGATCCATTATTGGACTTGTTTTAGACTTTCACTTGATCAAACTTTTAGTTCTTAATAGTTTGCAATAGGCTGTAATAGGCTCTGATAGTTTTTCTTTTTTGTAATATTGTGGTCCAACCTTATATTTTGGGATACAAAATCACATATTACAATTTGTTGTTCAAATTACAGATGCATACAGATTAAGATTATTTGCATTTTGCCTCCTATTATAAATGTTTTATTCAACTTTACCCCATATTATTAATCATATTACATTTACCCCCTAAGACTATCAGTCAACGTGCCTTAACTGTCAAGGCACGTGCTAGTTTCAGAATGTCATATTTTACTGCCCAAAATACCCTTTAATGATCTGAAGGCTGAGATTCAAAGTTGAAGTAGGCAGATACAATTAAAATTGAGGGCTAAGATTCGAACTTCCCATTAGTCGTTAGGATAATCCGCCTCCTCATCCTTCACCACCACACTCTCCACTTCACCATCAATAACACTCATCTCTACTTCTACTACATCTACATGTTATTTCAATGTAAATTAAATATTTTGAGTGAAAAAACTTATGCAAAACTAAGTTTTGAAATTAAGCTTGAGTTGCAGATCATCTTCATCCTCTCGAAGGTCTGTTATGTTTTAGGGGGCAATTTTACATTCAAATTTATTATATGTGATTAAGTTACTACCAGTAATTTGTAATAAGGGAAAGTTTAATAACACTTAATTGTTTTTCTTGCAGATCCCATGTTGTCACAAGTACAATCAAACAAATGAATAAGAGGTTTGAAGTATGCAAGATTTTGAATGAGTGCATGTAAAGGACAATGTAAATACATTATATGTTCTTGACAAGCCAAGTTCATTCGATGTACCTATAAAGCACAATTTTTTTTTATTATATTTTTCCCCTTATAATAAATTACTGGCAGTAACTTAACTTCATATAATAAATTTGAATTTAAGAATGCTCCCTAAAACATAACAGGGCCTGCGAGAGTTTGAAGATGACCTGCAACTCTCAATAAATATCCACTGAAATGATGAATGAAAATAGCTAACTTGACTTACCTCTATGATGGTGTTCTAAACTGAAATCTATAGATGAAATAACTCAGATCTAAGGTTTGTGTTACCTGTATGTAATGAAACCGAAACTTCAAAACTTGGGTTTGCTAAATAACATGAAGTATAAATACCTATGATCTACAGCAAAATAACATGTGAGGAACTCAAATTTCATGGGAAGCTTTGAACTTGAATACATTTGCTCAAGCCAACCACTATTTCATTTTCTCCGTGTTGAATACCTCCACTCTCCATCTGGGTATGATCAGCCAGATGTAATCCTTGGTCATCCACATGTGTGGTTCAAGTAACAGACGATTGAGATCAACAGGTTCTCACATTGTGCGTGATATGCACGTGAGGGGTATTTTCATAATCCAAAATGGGCGGATGATGACACGTGAGTTATTTGACAGTCAAGACATGTTGACTAATAGTCTTAGGGGGTAAATGCAATATGATTAATAATAGGGGATAAAGCTGAATCAAACATTTATAATAGGGTCAAAATGCAAATAATCTTACAAATTAATAGGAAAACAAGTTTGGTCTTTGGATCGAGACCGACCTGGTCCGACCCGAAATTCTGTTAACCAGCCCAACTCGATCCTCGGTCCTCAAATTTTCGGCCTTCAAAAAATCGATTCAGGCTTCAATTTTTAGTTTTCGGGCAAGTTACCCAGACCGGCCCAACCCTAGTCTTTACCAACAGTCGTCATTCTTATGAAGAGTTGAAACTATTGATTTTGTAACTCTTGATCACACCCCTACAGATTCTATTTATACTTCACGGATTGAAGTAAGAACACACTTCGAATCATTCCCTTACATCCATTGTCAGTTTACGTTTTCTTAGAGATATACATAAATCTTCAGAATTGATATCTGAATATTTATTCTACTTTGTTGTATCTTGGAGGGGATATGCTTGAAACCTTTAGCAAACTCTGATTTGAATAGGGGCAAAGATCTCCTTAAAAGATAGTGATTTGCGCCTCAAAGTTGTAAAAATTGTCTGCTTTTCAACCTATTATTCCAAAAATTTTAAGGAGATATTCACAATGGAAGCAGGATCAAGTTCCAACTCCAATGTATAAGTGGCCCGCTGGCTAAGCTTAGGCAATAAGTCTAGAAAGGCCTTGTACTACTAAAAGAAAAATAATAATTTTAACATAAATAAATAAGGAGGGAAACGAGGGCAACCACGTTTGCAAAAACCCAACGTTGCTAAAGTGTCATACCATTCAAGCTTAAGGCAAAGTCTAGGCTTTATTGAGAGTTTTTTTTAATAGTTAATAAAGTTGGATATTATTGAGTTATACAACTAGTTATTCATCAATGTTGCTTCTGACTTTTTCATTTTGAAACACAATGTTTTAAGGTGGTAATCACATTACCCGAAATGAATCATCCTTTTGTCCGAGGAAAGTTCTTTGAGTTGACCTTTCAAAAGAATAGCTTCATGGAAGCTATCTTGAAAAATGACATTATTGTAAATTTTTATAATCAAAGCAATAATGTTAATCATACAGAAATTTTGAACCACTTCAATAACATAACTCAAATGACAACTCAATGGTTTAAAAAAGAAAAAAAAAACATAAAAACCATTTAAGTCACGAAGTTTCAACGCCCACTTTGGTATGAGCAAGTGCAATCAATCTAGAGAGCCAGACATTCACGCCAGGAGTGTGCCTGGATGTGTTGTCCCGCACGTGGTTATGGAGAGAGAGTGGGACAAATAAATTGATCCTCAAAGCTAAATCTGAGGATGTGACTTGTGAGGCTGAACCCCTAAGTTTTAAAGATATACTCTAGAAAAGGTTTGATCACCTTACCAACATCATCCCAAATAACTTATTAGAATCCCTCCAACATCTCTTTTTTGCAACGCCATTTCTAAACTGAATAGGCCACGAATGTCCTTATGGTTTTACGAGCTTGAAACCCGAATTAAACCTCTGATTGCATTTCATGAACTCATCACTGTTTAATGTGAATGCCTTGGAGGTACTTCACAAAAGATGCAAGGTCTGCTGCAACAATGGCAGGATGGGCAAGCTGCAAACAGGGTTTTATCATGCTGGTTAGACTGAAAACAATAATTTATTACTGTATAATATCAGAAAATCAATGTATAAAATCAACAATTTGGTGCTTTGGAAGCAGACCTTACAAGAATATTGATTAGTTTAAGACTAGTGCAGAGTACAAAACAAGAGGATGCAAGAACAAGATGAACTCGAAGCCTTGGGGAGGGGAGAACTCGATCTGTTTTGTGGTTGTGGGGAGAAACATTAGTTAGATTGGTCAAAGTAACTAATGTTCTGTTAACGTTATCTCAGCCAAAGTTTTCAACGTGTTGGTTGTCCTACTCTCTCCATAACCATGTGCGGGACAACACGTTTTGGCGCACTCCTGGCGTGAATGCCTGGCTCTCTAGACTGATTGGAGCAAGTGAGAAACTCAAAAGACTAGTAAAAATTTCTTATTCATCTTATGTGTCATACTTCTGATATACCCTCTTTCTAGCCCTGCCCGACTTTCCAAATTGAAAATGCAATTACACAAACAGCAAAAAATTATGTCTACTAAATTTACTGTAAGAAAATTCTTTGAAAATCCAATGCTAGTTGCTAGTTGAGAACCAACCTGACAAGGTTTGACTTGACATGCCTACTGGCACTTCCACCCTTTCGATAAGTGTTTGTGGTATATTATAAACAAACATAATAATATAAATAATATCATTACAGATATCTTATTGAATTTGTAACCATCAAAAACCAAATTGAAATGCCTTATCCTAAACATTTATCTGAGACAAGAGAGTTATCCAAGAGGGTTTGCCCTAAATCGAGAAAAAGCATTGAATTGAGTTGGAGTCCAAACACAAGCGCACAAACCAAACCGAATGGTGTGATTGAACCATAGAAGCTTACATTCCTGTTTTTGTAGGTGGAAAGGAATGGACTGTCCCGGACTGGAAGTGGAATTCAGTCAGTCAGTCCCTTTGACCGGTTGGTTTGGACAATTCGTTGAGAAAAAAAAGTGGCCAGATACAATGAATCAATATCTCCATTACAAAACCCCTATTCTAAAATCCTCAACAACGGTTTCCATTACATTTATCACAAAAACATACATACTGATACAATCAACTCAACAAAAAAAAGGTAATTTCAATTTGATCTCCAAAGAAAGAATTTTCAATTGAAATTGCTGAGAGTTTGAACATAATAAAGGGCAAAAATGATCTGAAATTTCTCTATTCCAAACCCTTATTTACATGAAATCAATTAATGATCTCACAACTCAATATAACAACATGAATACAGAACACCAAGAATTATAGGGGGAAAAACATAAACAGTAACAAAAGTTGGAGAGATGTGATGATGATGATTAAGGAAAGTATGTATGTATCTACCTTGTGAAACGGCGAGCAGAAGTGAAGATCATGTTACAAGCGTGCCGTACTCGAAAATAGACTCTGTTTGTATGGATTGTAGTTTGACGATGTAGCTTTTCGATTGCTTCTACGAAGAGATTCAAGTTTCGTATTGGTGGGAGGTATAGCGTAAGAGGATATGCAGAGATAGCCACGGCGAAAAATACCTGCAACATTTGTGGCGAATGAATTTCAAACGAAAGACAAAAATCAAGGACGAGAGTTTGGGGCGTGGAGATGAGATGAGAGGAGAGGATAGGGGGTTGTTCGAAATATTTATTTTATAATGTTTGATGATTTGATGGGGGAGTGAGGGATGGTGATCTTCTGGACTGGGGGAGGTCTCACCAACTCTACTCTACTCTACTCAACTCAACATCTGCTGTTGCCAAGTAGCAAACGTTTTGTTTTTCTTTTCGCCACTCGCCCTCTCTCTCAACACGAGACTATCAGGATATTCAATTATGAATTCTAACAGAGTGTGAAAGATTTTAAATTTTATTAAAATATAGAGGTATTCAATTAAAGATTTAAAATAATACATGTAAATTTAGGAGTATTCAAATACAGATTTTAAATGATTGTTTTATAATTCATTAAAATTAGAGGTATTCAATTCATGATTTTCAAAAGTCCACCAAAATTAGGGGATATTAAAAAAACAGTGAATTTTGATGGATTTGTTGACTTGATGGACTTTGAAGGATTTTTGTGTGAAAGGTATAAATATCAAAACTCTTTTCAAATTCAGCCTCTTCCCCTCGAATTTCAATTTCTCTCCCACCAACACTGTGCGTTTTTTATTTCTCCTTCAACTCCAATTTATTTTTTATCTCAGGTATGTTTTCAACCTTTTCTCCCTTTTTTTTATTATTGGATTTTCTCAGAGTGCAGTTGAGTAGCCTTTAGGGAGATCCAATTTCACTGGTTCAGAAGCCTCAATTTGTTGAACAATCTCAAAACCTTAATGGCAGATTGCAAGAGATAAGATATTTGATGAATGTTGGAGAGTTGAAGGGATTGGAGTCGGTGAAAGTCTTTAGCAGTGGTGGTTGTATTGTGAGATGAAAGTCTTTGGAGAGGTGAAGGGGAAGAAGAAGTTCACCCTCGTCTCTTTTGGGAAAAGCACGAGGCTGAAGGTGAGATCAACCTCAAGTCCTACCCTGTCCCTCTTTATCCCCCTCGTCTTCTTTGTTTTGAACTATTTTCCCCTTCTTTAGAACTAGGGACAACCTAATATTTAGCTAAACTAATGTTACGCACCAAACTGGTATGACTTCTAGATTTCTTTTGCTTCCTGTTTGTTTCAAAATATTGTCTTGTGCCCAGAGAAGGTAGCTTTGTTGTGAAGGGAAATTTGACTTTCATAGAAAAATTGCTATAAAATATCACCATTGGCTGCAAGAATGAAATGGTTATGTTAGACACTACAACCTTATAATGCTTTGTTTGACGTAGATTTTTCTGCTTTGGCATCTGAGTTGCGGTCTTCTGCTTGTCTGAGTTTTATTTTCAAGCCCCTGCTACACCATTTTTGGCTTGGGTTGAAAATCTACAGGCTGTTTTTGCATCTATAATGTAAGGCTCCACTGTTTTTGGTAAATAGGCATGGGAATTTTCATGCCTTTTTTTGGGTGCTTTGGTGAGAGAATTTTCAAGAATGTGCATAAATCTGCCCAGCAGCTTTGGACAGAAATAAAAATCACTCTGTGGATATGGTGTTCTAAGTGGGAAAAGTTCAGGGATATTAACTTCACTTCTTGTATGTTCAGTTGGGAGTGTATAATTCTCTCCAGTAAATTACCACATGATGTATAGTTTCCTGAAAAGGGGTTTTCATTATAGGCCTCTCTGTTCCACCTTTTACACAATATATATCAATACAAATATTTCGCTTTTCCTAATAATTAGAAAAAAGGTAGACTTATGTTTTCTATCTTGAGAATGATATGTTTATGTTGTCCCTGTTTTCATTATAGGCCTCTCGTTACATTTGGAAGAACTCCTTTTATCTGCACTTGTTGTTTCATATTCTCCAAAAGTGAATATGCTTGGGGACATAGGTATAATGATGTGTTGTTGTTATCTTTGAATGTTGAAAGTCTTTGGAGAGGTTAAGGGAAAGAAAAAGCTATTGTCGATGATCTCTGCATAGCTGCTGCTGACCATTACCATTACAGAGTGTGTATGTGTGTGAGTTCTTCTTCTTAACTTGTCAATTCTCAGACTTCATTTGCTTTGGGTTAGGAATTGGGCTAAAATGGAGGGACGTACGTCAGTGGACGCACCATGGCCCAGCCCAAATGCAATGACCAGTACTCCAATTTACAGAAATTTATAAGAATCAATAGAAATAATCCTTTATAAAATTCAGAAAATCCAATAATAAAAATCCATCAAAATCCAGTGAATTCTGTAAAATCCACAAAATCCAGTCACTTAAAATATATCAAAGTTCAGTGGATTCTGTAAACTCCTTTGAAATATTTTAAAATCCATGAGATTTAAAATTTTTCACAGTCTATTAAAATCCATAATTGAATACCCCCTGTAAGACTCTCTACAAGTATGTATATGGAAAGACTGTGACCTTTCCATGACCCACGCGACTCTTTTTTCATTTCCATAGGCGGTTGCAACGATGGGTGAATCTTAATTGTGTGCCACACCACTCAGAGCGTGTTTGCTATCCGCTGTAATGTAATGATTGTCTGTTGTAATGTAATGGGTCAAATGCATTGGTTCGTTTGGTAGCACATAAAAATGCCCTAATAGTCATTCCCATTGCAGATTTCATTGTAATAGCCATTCCTTCCTCTTACTAGGGGTGGGCAAAAATCGATTTAAATTCGATTAACCGACCGAACCGGTTTTCAAATTCGGTTCGGTAACCGAACCGAAATATGAGTAGAAAGAAAATAATTTAAATCGAACCGAACCGATTATAAATGATTCGAAATCGGTTTACGGTTTTGAACCGACCGATTTATAACCGAACCGACCGATTAATTAGATATATATAAATAACTAAATAACATGTAGGTGTCAATACCTGATTAGTGCAACAAATGCATTGCAGTACACCCTGTTGCACTGAATCACCCCCTTCTCTCAAAGTTTTCAATTTTGGGCTAAAAATTGGGTCTATAAAAAAATTGGGCTTGTAAAAAAATTGGACATGTTTTAATGAAAGTCTTTCAAATGCTTGAGCCTGAAATTTCAGCCCAACCGAATCGAACCGATCCGAAATTCGGTTCAATCGAAATTCGGTTCAACCGAAATTCGGTTCAACCGAATTCATTGGTTTACAAATACTAAATTCGATTTCGGTTTGGGTTTTGGGCAAACCGAATGAAATCGGTTCGAAATCTGTTTGGGGCTCAAAACCGAACGAAACCGACATTGCCCACCCCTACCTCTTACCCTATGAATGGCGATTACAATGCCTAATGTAATGGTCAAGACGAGCTAATGACCTTTTCGCCCTATTGGCTTAACTTCTTCTCCATCCATCCTTTATCACTACCTTGCAACATCACCTCCACCCAACTCACCACCACCACCAATTGAATCCAAACACCCCACCCTACCTACAACATCACCATTGCCCGTCAGGTTGTAATCAGAGAGAAAGGAAGGGGGAGGGGTCCGACTATACCTCCTTCCTCCTCCATGCTGCTATGGTACCTCCTCCCCCACTACCAAAGCGTCACCACCTCCTCAAGCTCCATCACGGTATCAGTTCCTTCCTCATTCCTTCTCTCATGTTTGAAGAACACCGTTTTCATTGCAATAACAACCGTGGTTTAGCTACTTCAAATACTCCCATCCCTTGTTTTGTACTGCCTAAAAACATATTAGTCTGTTTGATCTTTGAGTAACATGCATACAGAGAAGATATATCCTCCATTTCTTTCTAATTGATAAGTTTTCACCAACCAATTCATTCACCAAAATCATCTAACAATGTCAAATCACTGATCTAATTCTTGCTTTTCTATTTCTCTTTTTTGTTGATTTCCACCGCACTAGCTATAAGCTTGTTCAAAACAACAAAAATCAATTGATAATTGATTTCTCCTATTATTAATCCAATCCATGATGACAAATTAGGGTTGGGCATAGATGGAAAGGTGAGTGGAGGACGGGACTGGAGAAACTTCATTTTAAGGAGATGATCATTACAACGGAGCAGGGCGTTTGGAGCTGGCATGGAAATTTAATCAGAAAGCGGAATGCGTGGGTTTGGTTGTTTTGTTGAAGTTTTGATGCATTTTGTGAGGGCATATTAGTAAAGACACAATTATTACCATTGTAATTCATAGGTATACCAAACATATACATTCTCATTCTCATTCTCATTACCATTACATTCCCATTACCACTCTCATTACCATTCCCGTTACATCGTGGAATCAAACATGGCCTTTTTACTCAATTTTTACGTTTACCACCACATCCTATTCAATAGCATTAAGCTCTCCCTTCTAAAAGAGTAAATTGTTAGATTTTTTTAGCAAAAATTGGTTTCATGCAAGTATATTTCATGATAACCATTCAAAAGCATGTGAGCATGAAGAAGGATACTTTCAAAAAACTATAATCGAAGGGGTTCAAAATGTTATAAACAGACAGTTGTAGGTTTGAACCTTTAAAAGGAGGATGAAATCCCAAAATTAAGTGCCATATTAGTCGAATTTGAATGCTTTAATAAACAAAGAGGAAGTTTGAATTTATAACAAAAAATTGAGGATGATGGTTCATTCCCGCCCTTGAGTTTGAATTACACAAAATAAAAAAATAACAAGATCCAGACTAATTTCAAAATAAGAAAATTATAATAAGCACTATGCAAATAAATAAATAAAATAAATAAATTTTAAAGCAAGGATAAACTTCCTAAGATGACCAAGGATAAATTTTAAAGAAAATTTGATTAAAGCAAATAAATAAATAAAATAACTAAATTTTAAAAAGAGGAACCAAGGATAAACTTCCTAAGATGCTTATACCTTAGTTTCTTCGACTAAATCAACTCTGATTCGATTGAAGCTTGATTGAATCAATTGCACCTCGGTTGATTGTATGGGTGAAGATCTATTGAATCTCATTTGATTGGGTATGTAATCCTAGATGAGTGACCAAAGAGGAGAGTGTCCGAAGAGTTCAATCGGTCGATTGCAGTTAGGGAGTTGCTTAAATCGCTATTTTGATTTTAGATAAACATGCAATTTGAGTTAAGGGTCAAATAGGAATGACCATGCTCCTTTTCGGATTGGAAGCTAATCTTAGTATACTATGAGACGTCGAAGGCCAACAAGTAGTCAAGAGTGAATTGGGGAGATATATCATGCATATGAAAAAAAAACACAAAAACGACGAGGGTTAAACCAAGGTAGTCAAAGCGATGAAGTGAGGTGAAGCAATTTGGCATGGCTTCGCTTTAAGCGAAGCAATAGCTTTACGCAAGTAAAGCGATACTAAAAAAATAATTTTAATATTACTTTAAAAAAATGTAAATATATACATTTTGTTTGTAACTAAGCTTCTAAATATATGCATTATATTTTTCTACTAGATTAGCTCAAATCAATGTACGTGTTCGTATTACTTCCTATGTTATAATGTTTGTGATTTGATGATTTGGTTAGCTAAGTTTTTGTGTTTTGGTTACTTTTGCTCTATAATTGTGCACAAACATATGGCGATGTGGGTCATTTTGATTTCACATGAATGATTTGTTTGCATATTATAATAATTATAAACAAATTTATGGTAACTTAAAAATGATTTACTACAACACGAGAAGCCAAGAACATCATCATAATCAAAGTGATTTAATTGTACGAGTGTAAGAATTTGATTGCACGAGTAAATCAAAGCGAATAAATCAAAGTGATTTGATTGCACGAGTGTAAGAATTTGTTATATTTTTCTTCAACATGGCTTCCTTGATTTTATTTATAACATTTTGTGGGCAATGTTTGCACGCAGCGACACTAGTATTCCCCTTTCTACTTTCTCTGCCAATCAAGTGTTTCTTGTGTCTAAAGATTCCACCCCTAGATATCTTCGAACAAAAGTTACATTGCACTACGTTTTTGTTATCATTCACCGCAACACCATACTTCCAACCAATATCTTCTCGAGAACCACTCTCCCTTGTCCCACGATTTTCTTCCATAATCAATCAGCTAAATCCCCTGGAAAAAAAAAAAAAAAAACAACACAACATAAAAATGTAAAATCTAAGAATTGCACATGGAACCCCTAAACCATATTATACCAATAAGGCAGTAACCAAACGACCTAATATTCAAAAATGTCGATAAGTAATGTAATTTCACAATAGTCGAATACCCATATATGAACTGATAGAGAAATTTTCAAAGCATGTATAGAGACATACAAAACCAATGAACTAATATACAAATCATAAATTAGATATAATGGCTTCATTCCATTTCCAAACACATAAAAAATTAAAACCCATTAAACAAGGCTTTCAATGCAAATTTGAGACAGCAAACAGTTGCCAATGGATTTGATTTTTTGCTGAAGAAGAACTTCGAAGCAGAGAGGGGAAAATGAAGCTCACAACAAGAAGACCTGATCGATTGACAATGCAAATTGGAGACGCCCGTTTGCTGAAATTGGCAATGGGTTTGCTCTTTGTTCTTTGCTAAATAAGAAGATTGAAACAGAGAGGGAAAACGAAACTCATAAATGATAAACCAACAATACCTGATTGATTGGAGACGCCCTGTTTGCTGATATCTCCAATGGGTTTGCTAATTGCTGAAGAATAATATCGAAGTAGAGAGGGGAAAACGAAGCTCATCAACAACAACAACAACAACTGATCGATTAGAAGATGTGATCCCTCTCTGATCGTTATCTCCAATTTGCAGGTTCGATCCCAAAAAATTACTGAAATATCTAACCATCTGCCTTGGGTTCTGTGAGTATATCTCCTTCTTCACCTCTACGAGTCGCTCAGAACTTGACGAGGATGTCAGGGTTAGTGACAAATTGTATCAACAAGAGAAGGAATCAGGAAAAACAAAGATCGAATTACTAGGGAAAGGATTACAACAGCTTCTAAAGGTTTCACTAAACCAATAGACCTACAACTATTTTTTTTACAAGAGATGGTTTCTACTCTCTGCTCTCCCCTCTTTATATAGCTACAGTAATAACAGAATTTCAAAACAGAACCGATGGATGCAAGCCACCTGTCTTGATCTTGTTTGTTTCAACTAACTAACAGGTGTGCAGTGACCATTCTGCCCCTCTTTTGAATTTGATTCAATTTGTTGGGCGCCAAGTTTCCCACTCAGTTTTCTTCTTTCCTTTATTTTGATTTTGATGATTTGGTCATGACAATACCTCTCCCTTCGGACAACCATTGTCCTCAAGGGTGAAACGATGGAAATATCGCTCGAATGTGGTCCCAGTCCTCCCAGGTAGCTTCTGTTGGAGTCGAATTGGACCACTAAATTAGCAACTGGGTTACGGCCCTGTTGTGTCGAGGGACTAACCTGTGAGCGAGGATTTTTGTGGGTTCAGCTCGAAAGTCGCCTTGCTTATCGATTAGTGGGAGGAGTGGAGTTGGAATGATGTTAGTGCCAAGTTTCTTTTTCAGTTGGGACACGTGGAATACAGGATGAATGCGGGACTTGGGTGGGAGAGCAAGCTGGTAGGCTACGGCCCCAATTTTGTCTTGCACCTGGAAGGGGCCATAGAATTTGGCAGCCAACTTTAAGTTCTTGCGCAAATGAACCGAAGTCTGGCAATATGGTTGCAGTTTCAGGTACACCCAGTCTCCAATTTCAAAAGTCCTTTCGCTCCTTTTCTTATCTGCATAGAATTTCATTTGTTCATGTGCTTTGTGAAGTTTTTATTTGATAATCTGTAACATATGCTCTCTCTCCCATAAGTAATGTTGGACGTCCTGTATAGCAAGATTAGAACTTGGTGGTAGTGCTAGGAAGGGCGGGGTATACCCATATAGTGCCTCAAATGGAGTCGATTGGAGACTGGTATGATATGTAGTATTAAAACAAAACTCTACAAGGTATAGCCAGTTAGCCCATTGGCTTGGGGCATCTCTTGTTAAGCACCGTAAATAGGTTTCTAAACAGGAGTTAGTCCTCTTGGTTTGACCATCCGTTTGTGGATGGTAGGCTGAGCTGAGTGAGAGCTTAGTACCCAGTGATTTGAACAGATCTTGCCAGAAGGCACTTATGAAAACCTTGTCTCTGTCAGAAACTATGGATGATGGGAGTCCATGGAGTTTATATATGTTGTGGAGGAATAGTTTGGCAATGGTGGAAGCAGTGTAAGGGTGGGCTAATGAGATGAAATGGGCGTATTTGGTGAGTCTGTCCACTATGACTAGGATGACTGTATGTTTGTTGGAGGGTGGTAGTCCCTCAATAAAATCCATGGCAATGTGTTGCCATGCATGTTCTGGGATAGGGAGAGGTTGTAACAGTCCTCCATAGCTACTCTGGTCCCCTTTGTTCCTCTGACAGATATCACAATTGGAGATGAAGGTAATGAGTTGAGTATTTAGTCCTGGCAAAAAAAAATACAGCTTGGCTCTTTGGTAGGTGGCTGAGATCCCCGAGTGACCTCCAATGGCTGAGCTGTGCAATTCCTTGATGATTTGTTCCCTGAGTCCTCCATTAGACCCAATGTAGATAAGATTGTTGTATTTCAGAAGGCCTTGGTGTAGAGTATAAGGTGGGCAAGAGTCAGCCTGTATGTGTAGCTTTTACAGGATAGAATGAGCATGATTATCCCCTTCATAACGGGAAATTACTTCCTGGATCAATTGAGGGGTAATGCTGGTCATAGCATTGAGTTCTGTCCTGGTAGTTGTAGGTTGTTCAAGCTCTGTGATACACCTGGAAAGTGAGTCTGCAGCCTGGTTTTCACTTCCCTTTTTGTAGAATATTTCATAATCAAAGCCTAGCAACTTGGAGAGCCACTTTTGTTGAGTCATTATAGTGACTTTTTGGGAGAGGAAGTACTTAATACTTTGATGATCTGTGTATATCTGAAATTTGGAACCAAACAAGTAAGTTCTCCATTTTTGGACAGCCAATACAATAGCTAATAGTTCTTTCTCATAGGTTGACAAGGTTTGGTTTTTTGGACCTAATGACTTACTAAAATAAGCAATAGGTTTACCATGTTGTGAAAGAACTGCCCCTACTCCTTTAGAAGATGCATCAGTTTCAATGGTGAATGGAGAGTTGAAATTGGGTAAGCTTTAGGATAGGGGTCTTACACATTGCATCTTTGAGTTGGTGGAAGGCTTGGAAGCAAGGGGTGACCAACAAAAAGAGTTTTTCTTGAGGAGATTAGTTAAGGGTTGGGCAATCAAACCATAACCCTTAATAAATTTCCTATAGTATCTTGTGAGTCCTAGAAAACCCCTAAGTTGTTCGATATTGGTAGGGGTAGGCCATTTGGACATGGATTCAATTTTTGATGGGTCGGCTTCTACTCCATTAGGACTGATAATAAGTCCAAGGTATTCTAGTTTAGGCTAAAAAAAATGAACACTTGGATAGTTTTACATATAGAAAATGGTGTCTAAGTATAGATAAGACGGTGTGTAGGTGATGTAAGTGAAGCTCTTTTGTAGGACTGTAAACTAGAATGCCATCAAAGAAGACTACGACAAACTTTCTTAGGTAAGGGGCAAAAATATTGTTCATTAAGGCTTGAAAGGTAGCTGGTGCATTGGTTAACCCAAAAGGCATTACTTTAAACTCAAAATGCCCATGGTGTGTTTTGAAGGCTGTTTTGTGGACATCTGAGGGGTGTACCAATATCTGGTGGTAACCTGACCTTACGTCTAGTTTTGAAAATATAGTTGATCCATGTAATTCATCTAATAGTTCATCAATAAAGGGCATGGGAAACTTATCTTTGATTGTGATGTCATTCAGTCTTCTGTAGTCTACACAGAATCTCCAGGAGCCATCCTTCTTTTTGACTAGTAGAATGGGGGCCGCAAATGGGCTATATGAGTGATGAATAATCCCTGCCTCCATCATTTCCTGAATAAGTTGTTCAATGACTCCCTTTTGTATATAGGCTGCTTTGTAGGGGTTTTGAGCTGGTGGGGAGGACCCTGACTTCAGTGGGATCCTGTGATCTAGGGACCTTGGAGGAGGTAGTGAGCTGGGTTTTTGAAATATATCAGTAAATTCCTGCAGTAATGAGTTTATTTCAGGGCTGAAGTTGGTAACAGTAGTAGTAGTAGGTGCTATTGCAAAGAGTTGTCCTATAAAAGAAGGAGAATGCTTTTTCAAGAACTTTGTAAACCCTTTGGAGTCTATCAGCCACAATGAGGCAGAGTCAGTACACCCTTGTAAAGTCACTTTCCTTCTTCAATTGTCACTGTCATATGTAATTTCTGCAGGTTCAAGGTAATGTCCCCAAATTGTTGTAACCAATCACCTCCTAGTACCATGCTATAACCCCCTAGTGGTAAGAGTCTGACACTTCCTTCAAAAGGAATCCCTTGCATTGTCCACTGTAGTTTTGGACACATGGTTGTGTTTATCAGCTCCTTTCCATTAGCCACTCTGACTAACATCTGTGGTGGGGTCTATAGATGAATGAGTGTTGCCTGTGTCTATTAAGATGGACATGGGTTTCTTCTTTAGCATCCCTTTTAGTAGCAAGGTATTGGTGGATACACTCCCATGAATAGCATGGAGTGATACTTCCATATTGGTGTGAACCTCTTGGACTAGGTCCTCACAGTCAGTTGGATCAGATTCCTCATTCTCAGTGACTTCACTGTCAGGAACTAGCATGTATAAATTTTGATGTTTGCAAATATGTCCAGGCCTATAGAGTTCATCACAGTTGTAACATAATCCCTTATCTCTTCTTATTTTCATCTGTGCAGGTGTTAGGCGTTTGATAGGTGGAGTATTATTGGCAAACCTGATGTTGTTGGAGGTGTTGTGTGAGAAGGAAGGTTTTGGTGTATTGGAAGAGGTTGGGTTGCTTGTATATGAAATGGGATTTGAAGGAGTGTAAGGTGTTGGTTTGTTGCTGTGGTTAGGGGTTGTGTAGGTATGATATTTAGTGTTATGGTAGTAGTTGCTAGGTCCTTTATTTAAATTGGGTTTGTGTAGGGATGCCTCATGCATATGAGCTAGGGAGAAGGCCTAGGTAACACTGGTAGGTTTAAAGAGTTGCACCATAGATTTAATCTCACTTTTAAGGCCACTAATGAAGCTCAGTATGAAGTATTGTTCATCCAAATGTTGGTTGTGAGACAGCATTAAGGATTTGAGTTCCTCAAACCGGTCATAGTATTCATTGACAGAATTTTACTGACACAATTTATTATAGGAATCGACATAATTATCCAACACTGCCTCTTCAAATCTCTCACAGAGATCATGAATGAACATTTCCCATGGTATCACCTCTTTGCCCAGTTGGTAATTCAAGAACCAATGGTCTGCTTTGCCTGTCAGATGTATGGAGGCAACACTGACCTTGTTCTCCTCTAGGATTTGGTAGAAAGTGAAATATCTTTCACTTTTCTTAGCCCAAGACCTAGAGTTTACTCCATCAAATTGGGGAAAGTCCAATTTAGGTAGTCTAGCATACGTACCTTAATTTTCCCAATGGCTTTGGGAAAATGATCTGTTGGCAAGATCAGTAGCTCCAGCAGACTGAGAGGTGGTAGCTCTCTGTGGGGGAGCCATGCTGGTAGAAGGCTGATTGCTTTGTATCAGCTGAATTAGTTGTTCAAAACGAGCATCCGGCTTCTTCTCTAAGGTCTCTTAGGATTGAGCAAGCTTTTTTAATTCTCCCTTTACCAATTCTATCTGGCCAGAGTTTTCACCTAAGTTCTTTTTTGGTTTCTCTCATGAATGCCTCTATCTCTTTAGCTCTTGTTTCCATTGTAATTGTGATGGATTGTTTATGCCATAGGTTAGGGTTCGAATGGCTCTGATACCAAATGTCAGGGTTAGTGACAAATTGTATCAACAAGAGAAGGAATCAGGAAAAACAAAGATGGAGTTACTAGGGAAAGGATTACAACAGCTTCTAAAGGTTTTACTGAACCAATAGACCTATAGTTATTTGATTACAAGAGATGGTTTCTGCTATCTGCTCTCCCCTATTTATATAGCTACAGTAATAATAGAATTTCAAACACAGAACCAATGGATGCAAGCCACCTGTCTTGATCATGTTTGTTTCAACTAACTAACAGGTGTGTAGTGACCATTCTGCCCCTCTTTTGAATTTGATTCAATTTTCTGGGCGCCAAGTTTCCCGCTCAGTTTTCTTCTTTCCTTTATTTGGATTTCGATGATTTGGTCATGACAAAGGATTTGAAGAAAAAGAAGTGAAGACGAAGAAGATGTGAAGAAGAACTGGAAAAGTGAAGAAGACGTGAAGAAGTACTGAAGAAGATGTGAAGAGGAAGTAAAGAATATGAAGATGTGAAAAAGAAGAAGAAGAAGTGAAAAAGACCAGGAACCTTACAGAGAAAAGAGGCGTCAGTTTGGAGTTTGGATTTGGACCAGAGGAACAGAATCATAAAAGAAAATTAAGGAGAAAAAAAACAGGGTTTGCTAGTTCGGGCCTTGGGGTTTGCAATTTGGAGTTTGGAATTTGGACTTTGGATTTTGCTTTTAGTTAATCAAGCGAGCGCTTCGGCAAAAAAGCGCCAAAAGCTGTCGCTTTTCTTCGCTTTAAGGTGGTGGCTTTGCTTTAGCCGAAGCGAAGCGTGTTGTCACCTCTTCGCTTTGCTTTAAGCGATTGTGAGTGGAGGTCCATCTGAATACACACCTAGCAACACTAGCATTGCCTTGAATAATGCCAAGGGACAGACTAAGAAACCTATCAGATTCCAAGAGATGTACCTGGCTTGGAAACTTGAGTTTATTTGGGTTGAACCTAGGAACTTACTGTTAGTTTTTAATGTTTGCATTTATTATCTATACTATAAGTATGTTGTATTGGCATCTCTATGAGGTATGAAGTTTGAAATATAATTCCAATTACTTGAGTTAGCTTTTACAACTTCCTCTCTAACTCTTGTTCTCTACCTTTTTCCTGTTTTATCTGTCAGTTCATATTTGAACTGCATCAAGTGGTATCAGAGCGTTCGTCTTGGGATCACATTTGTTTTCTTTTTCCCTTCTATCACTCTAGATCCAAATGGTTCGAGGTCAACGTGGTGGTGGGCGTGGTCAGCAAGAACGAGACCTTTGTGATATCGAAAATGAGGAATTGAGGAGACAAGTGCAACAATTAATAGAGCGTTTAGAACATCTCGAAACTCGGAGTCGTCAAGACGATGGTCTGACCTCTGATGGAGATGTTAACCCCTTTCACTTTCATGCTCCGGTGGGTGTTGAGTCAAGTAAAGAGGGTAAGAACAGGCGTGCTGGTCCATTCAATGGCAATTTTAATGACCTTAATATGAAGGTGGATATTCCAGAATTTGAGGAAAGAATTAGACCCGATGAATTTATCGACTGGCTTAATACTGTCGAAAGGGTCTTTGACTATAAAGAAGTTCCAGACCTTTGTAAGGTAAAGATTGTGGCTATTAAGCTAACCAAGTATGCATCAGCTTGGTGGGAGCAGTTAAAGTTGTGAAGGGAGAGATTAGGGAAGGCGAAAATCACCACATCGGACAAGATGAAAAGGGAATTATGGAAGAAATTTTTGCCTGAAAATTACTTGCAAGAATGGTACTCAAAGATGTATAATTTTCAGCAAGGTAGCAAAACAGTTGATGAGTACACTCAAGAATTTGATTTACTCATTATTCGTTGTGGGGTAGAGGAACCAGAAGAACAAACCATTGCCCGCTACTTAGGTGGGTTACGAAGAGAAATTCATGATGTGGTCATCTTGCAACCGTATTGGTCCTATAATGATGTCTACAAGTTGGCTATTAAGGTGGAGAAGCAGCTCAAACAAAATTTCAATCAAACCAATACAAATCTTGGCGGTCGTAATTTTATTCAAAATGAGCAACCATCTAAACAAACTCAAACTAAGGAAAAGATGAGCAACAAAGAGTTTGAAAAGGGGAGTAGCAGCCAAACTAATGCTGGATCCAATAGACAAAAGGATCCGAACCCCCGATTAGTCAAATGTTTCAAGTGTTCAGGCCTTGGGCATGTACATGCAGAATGCCCGAATAAGAACTTCATCAATTTGGTGGAAGAAGCTTTACCTTTTGATGATTCAATCAGAGAAGATGACACCCTTGTTTATGATGACTACAAAGATGATGATGAAGAGATTACCCTGAGTGACCATGGGGAGTCTCTTGTCATTCGTCGCAGCATGAACGTAGCAAGGATCAAAGACAATGACTGGTTACGCCACAACATTTTTCACACCAAGTGCACCGTCAATGGAAAAGTATGTAATGTGATTGTGGATGGTGGGAGTTGTGAAAATGTGGTGTCACAAGTAATGGTAGATAAGCTGAATCTAAAAGTTGAGAGTCGTACTACTCCCTACAAGCTTGCATGGTTCAAGAAAGGCAACGAAGTAATCGTTGACAAACGTTGTCTAGTTTCATTTTTAGTTGGCAAGTCATACAAATATGACATTTGGTGCGACGTAGTTCCTATGGATGTTTGCCATCTCCTACTTGGAAGGCCTTGGCAATATGATCGAAGAACTCTTCACGATGGATACAAAAACACTCACACCTTCGTGAAAGATGGAGTGAAGGTACTTTTAGGGCCATCTAAAGGTGACACTTATGTTAGAATTGAGAGGAAATAAGGAACTAATTACCTCACCATAACTGAATTTCTTGGAGAAATTCAGGAAGAGGATCATGCTTATGTACTGATAGTAAAAGGGCATAATTTTGGAAGACCAATTCCACTTGCAATTGAGCCCTTGTTGCAAGAATTTTGTGATGTGATTCCAGAAGAACTTCCAGCTGGTTTACCACCACTAAGGGATGTGCAACACCAAATTGATCTTGTTCCAGGTTCCACTTTACCCAACAAAGCTGCATATCGTATGAGTCCTACTGAGCACTAAGAGTTGCAAAAGCAAGTTGCAGATTTAGTTGACAAGGGGTTGGTTCGAGAGAGTATGAGCCCATGTGCAGTTCCCGCCTTATTAACGCCAAAAAAAGATGGATCTTGGAGGATGTGTACTGACAGCAGAGCTATCAATAAAATCACAGTGAAGTACTGCTTTCCTATCCCTCGTTTAGACGATATGATAGACATGCTAAGGCTCTCAAGTGTTTTCGAAAATTGATTTAAGGAGTGGCTATCACCAAATCAAAATCAAATCAGAAGATGAGTGGAAAACGACATTTAAGACTAGAGATGGCTTGTATGAATGGCTTGTCATGCCTTTCGGGCTGACGAATGCACCAAGTACCTTCATGCATTTAATGAACCAGGTATTTCGACCATTTATTAACAAGTTTCTAGTTGTATACTTTGATGACATTTTGGTGTACAGTCTGAATGAAAAGCAACATGAAACCCATCTTAGACAAGTCTTGCAAGTTCTACGAGATCAGAAGTTATATGCCAACTTAAAAAAGTGTGATTTCATGACTGATAGCTTAGTATTCTTGGGGTATGTCGTTTCAAAAGAAGGAATCAAAGTTGATCAAAGCAAGGTGGAAGCAAATTTGAATTGGCCAACTCCTTCCAGCTTACATGAAGTATGCAGTTTTCATGGTTTGGCATCTTTTTATAGAAGGTTCATTCAAAATTTCAGCTCACTTATCGCCCCTATTACTGATTGTTTAAAGAGTGGTGATTTTCAATGGACCAAAGAAGCATCTGAAAGTTTTGAATTGGTAAAACAAAAGATGACTAATTCTCCTGTATTAGCTCTTCCAGATTTTGAAAAGGTGTTCTCCTTAGATTGTGATGCCTCCTACAAAGGCATTGGTGTTGTTTTGATCCAAGAAGGAAGTCCCATTGCCTTATTTAGTGAAAAACTCAATAATGCCAAGAAACGTTATTCAACTTATGATGTGGAACTCTATGCCATTATTCGGGCTTTATGACATTGGCGTCATTATCTGGTCCAAAGAGAGTTTATTTTATTTTCAGACCACGAGGCTTTGAAATATATCAATGGACAACACAAATTAAGTCCTCGACATGCAAAATGGGTGGCTTACTTGCAAGAATTTACCTTCTCAATTAAGCACAAAGCAGACAGCCAAAACAAGGTTGCCGATGCTCTAAGTAGGTGATAATTTTTACTGAGTTCTTTGAAAACTAGGGTCATCGGGTTTGAAGTATTAAAAGAACAATACGAAGATGATCCTGATTTTGGGCAGGTTTGGGCTGATTGTCAGAATGGGAAGACTACTAATTTTTTTCTGCAGGATGGTTATTTATTCTTTGGTAATCGTCTATGTGTTCCAAAATTTTCGTTACGCCATCTTATTATATCTGCGGTGCATGATGGAGGATTGGGAGGGCATTTTGGTCGCGACAAGACGTTGAATCTGGTTGAAGCAAGGTTTTACTAGCAAAAAATGAACAGAGATGTCGGTAAGTACGTGGAAAGATGTAGAGTTTGTCACTTGGCTAAGAGCAAGTCTCAAAACACTGGTTTATATACCCCATTACTAATCCCTGAAGCACCTTGGGAAGATGTTTCTATGGACTTCGTACTAGGACTTCCAAGAACAAGGCGTGGTGTAGATTCTATATTTGTGGTTGTTGATAGATTTTCAAAAATGGCTTACTTTCTTCCTTGCAACAAGACCTTCGATGCAACACACGTGGCTGGATTGTACTTCAAGGACTAGGGCTGGGCAAGTACGGGTAACCGGCCCAAAAGCTAAAAACCGAAAACCGGCCCGAAAAATTCGGGCCCGTGTTTATGAGAACCGAAACCGGACCGAGTTGACCGGGTAACCGAAGTCCCGGTTAACCGATTTACGGGCCGGTCTCGGTCCTAAGGGGAAAAAAAATGCTTCTACAATATAAATTAAAAAAAAAAAATACTGGAACGGTGGAACCATACAACAAAATTAAAAAAATTACAAAAAAAATTATAGCATACAACAAAAGTTATATCAAAAAATTACAAAAAAAAATACAACAAATTACAAGATCAAGATCTGATCGAGATCGAGATCAAGATCTGATCGAGATCATGATCAAGATCTGATCTGATCAAGATCAAGGATCTGATCTGATCAAGAACTGATCTGATCAAGATCAAGATCAAGATCTGATCTGAACATATCTGATCAATATCTGATCTGATCAAGATCTGAGATCAGATCAAGATCTGAGATCAGATCAAGATCTAGGGAAAGACGGGGAAGGGAGGGGAGAGGGAGGCGGCTCGACCTCCGCCTTCGCTGAGAGTAGGGCTGGGAGTAGGCCTCCGCCTTCGCTGAGAGAGGGAGCCGGTCGATCTCCGCCTTCGCTGAGAGAGGGAGGTGGTCGACCTCTGCCTCCGCTGTGAGAAGAGAAGCGTCCGCGGCTTCGCCTCTGCTGTGAGAAGGGAGGGGAGAGGGAGAGGGAAGCGGCCTCAGATATCCGCGGCTTCGCTGTGAGAAGAGAGGAGCGTCCTCGACTGTGAGAGGAGAGGAGCGTCCTCGCTGGTTTCTTCTGCTGGTTTCCTTGTTAGATATTTTCTTTCGAAATTGAGGGAGTTTGAGGGGAGAGAGAATTACTTAAGTGAAGGAGTCGGGCCGGGCCGGTTACTCGACGGGCTTCAGAAATGGAAACCGAGGCCAGGACCAGAAACTTCGGGCCGGGCCGGGCTTTTACAACCGATATTTTTTTTATTAATTAAAACCGAACCGAACCGATCCGATCGGTCCGGTTGTCGATTCGGTCCGGGTTTTCGGTCCTAAATGCCCACCCCTATCAAGGACATTGTCAAGCTTCATGGCATACCTAAGACCATCACTTCTGATCGCGACCCCAAGTTTATCAGCCACTTTTGGAGAACTTTGTGGAGAAAATTGGGGACTCATCTTCAATTTAGCAGCTCGCATCATCTGCAAACTGATGGTCAGACAGAGGTGGTCAACCGAACACTTGGAAATCTCTTGAGAAGCCTGGTTAGAGGAGAGAAACATAACTGGGACCTCACTCTGTCACAAGCAGAATTTGCATACAATCAATCCAAAAATCGATCCACAGGAAAATGTCCCTTCGAGATTGTGTATGGGCTGGTTCCAAACGGTCCATTTGATTTACTTCCTTTGCCAATCACTAACAGATTCAGTGGAGACGCTGATGATATGGCTGAACACATCAAGGACTTACATTCGCAAGTGAAAAAAAGGCTCGAAGAAAGCAACACAAAGTATAAAATGGTAGCAGACAAGCATCGCATGTATAAGGAATTTAAGGAAGGAGATTTGGTGTGGATTAATCTTCGCAAAGAAAGGTTCCCAAGGGGTAAGTTTGGTAAACTTCAAGATAGAGCTGATGGCCCCTTTCGTGTTCTAAAGTGGCTTGGTGAGAATGCTTATCAAATTGAGCTACCTGAAAGCATGGCGGTATCAACAACTTTTAATGTGGCCGATCTGCAACCATACCATGAAGACCACTATGCTCAAGATTTTGCCTCGATGACGAGCCCTTTGCAACCTGGGGAGACTGATGGAGGTCCATCTGAATACACACCTAGCAACACTAACATTGCCTTGAATAAGGCCAAGATACAGACTAAGAAACCTATCCGATTCCAAGAGATGTAACTGGCTTGGAAACTTGAGTTTATTTGAGTTGAACCTAGGAACTTGCTGTTAGTTTTTAATGTTTGCATTTATTATCTATACTATAAATATGTTGTATTGGCATCTCTATGAGGTATGAAGTTTGAAATATAATTCCAATTACTTTAGTTAGCTATTTCAACTTCCTCTCTAACTCTTGTTCTCTACCTTTTTCCTGTTTTCTCTGTCAGTTCATATTTGAACTGCATCAAATTGCTTCGGCTCGCTTTGATTACACTGGGTTAAACAATACGTGTGATGTGATGGTCATGCAACCAAAAAATTTTCTTTCGTCATTTTAACTGCGAGTGATCATTGAGCACTGGATAAAACCAACTCAAATTTGTGTTCACCATGCTCATATGATGCAATCTCTTGCTTTAAAAAGAACATTGTATGCAGTAGGAGCTTGCAAAGGAAATTTTTTTTTTTTGTTGTCTCTTTTTCTATAAATGAAAACTTCCACAAGCTTTAAGTTTGGAAACTAGCATGTGAAACCACCATTTGTTTTATCACTAACACCACAATATAAGTAACACCACTGCCTTGTGTCTAACACCACCACCTACTAAATAATACCACTATAATTTTCTCCCTCCATCACAACCCAAAATTGCTTTCATTTCTTCCAATGGCTTCCCAATCTTCAAAGGTTTCTTGTTCGTCAAATTTCGATCATATCTAAGTCATTTGAAGGACTGAATAAGATCATCAAAAGCTGGAATAAAGATGAGTTTGCCCCTGCTTAAGTGATATTTGTATCCCTGAAAGAAGGGACACCTATCACATCTAAAGAATCCATGTGATATAACACACAATTCTATTAAATCTCAGATGATAGTATGCTATACTTCTTCTATTATACTAGGCATGTGTTTCATAACTGTTTAAACCCTTGAAAGTTGCATTTTCCATGCTTGTATCCTAATGATCACTAGATTTTTTAAGCACTTTGGAAACTCTTTGCCTACTTGACTTGGCAAATGGAAATATGCAGTGCACGCATTTTACGTGACTTTACTAAAGAGCTTGGATGGAGCCACATGAATAACCTCTAATACCCAAGATTAAAATGAAATTTACGTTGTACGTCTGTCAAGAGTATTATCTAAAAGAAGGAATTAGAAAAGGATTGAAACTATGGGTGGGCACGATATGGCCCATCTCGTTAGAAATGGGTTTGGGACAGGACATGATGAACATGTACAAAATTTAACATGCAAGATTGAAAATTTTGAATTTACCAAATACACAACTCTAAGAACAATTATATAACTTTAAGCCATTAATTATTATTTCCCCTTTTCATTATCTTTTTCTCATTTTTTTAGTATCACTATTGAATATAACCACTTTTTGTACATTGCTAACGAAAACGATCAATGGGTTTGTCATTTAAAAACTACGAGGAACACACATTGTTGTTGTCAAAAGTTAGGAAGAGGAAAAAAAGAAGGGAGGGGGTTTGAGTTAGATTCATTATCTAGATGAGTCACATAAAAGATTGTGAGAATAAAATAGCTATGTCAATAAATAAAATAGTCACGCCAACAAATAATTTCATACTATATAGTTCATACTAAATATTAAAAAAAAATTGGTTCGGGACTGAATTGAAAATTTTCATCCCAATCCTATCTCACTTTAGATCGGACGAGACGGGATTAAGATGAGATTGTTTCTCTCTCTCTCCCTTGGTCCCATCTTCACCATTTCTCATTGCCCACGTCCGAACCTCAGTTCCCAGGCCACTGCCACTGTCCATTTGGGCCGGTGTGGGGTTTAGGTGCTATTGCTAAATTGCTGCTAGTGTTTCGTTTCTTGGTCTCTTTGGGGGTTTAGCTGCTGATTCTCTCTCGCTTCGTCTTCTTCATCAACTCTAAAAACCCTATGACTACTGCTACTGCTGCAAAGAAAGGTGGTGCTAGGGTTTCTTATGTAGACGCAGAAGAGCTCGCTGCCCATGTTCCTCTCCAAGCCATTCTCCTCGCCGATAGTTTTGCCCAGAAGTTCCGCCCAATCACACTCGAACGCCCCAAGGTACTATTGCCTCTGGTTAACATCCCAATGATTGATTACACATTGGCATGGCTTGAATCTGCCGGCATCGAAGAGGTCTTCGTTTTCTGCTGTGCTCATTCCAAGCAAATTATCAATTACTTGGACAATTCTCAATGGTTTTCTATCCCCAAATTCACAGTCACCACTATTGAGTCTCATGATTCCGTCAGCGCTGGCGATGCCCTTCGCTTTATTTACGAGCGCAACGTGGTTAGTTACTAATTCTTCAACTATCTTATTCTTATTTCACTTCTTTTTTCTGTGTAAATATATTTGATTTGATTTTTACTTGTTTTGAATGAAGATACATGGAGATTTCCTTCTTATAAGTGGTGATACCATAAGCAACATGTCCCTAACACAAGCACTTCAAGAACACAAAGACAGGAAGAAGAAAGACCCTAATGCTGTTATGACTATGGTCATAAAGAAGTCTAAAACTTCCCCTCTCACTCAACAAACTAGGCTCGGGACTGATGAGTTGTTCTTGCTCATCAATCCTCATACCAAACAGTTGCTGCATTATGAGGACAAGGCCGATAGTTCTAAAGGAATTCTTACCCTTGATAAGACATTTCTCGTTGATAACTCTGCCGTTTCCTTTCATAACGACAAACAGGTTAGTTACTTCGATACCTATATGTGTTTCTGGTCAGTAAAAGTAAAGTTTGTTTATGTCATATAATTGTACTATTGACACCGATTGGCCGTTGTATGTTGTAGTCCCAACTATTGGTTAGAGGGATTGGCAATTTATCACTACTAATACATCATGGCGCCCCCTAACTAAAACAAAAAAAATCTTTCCTTAACTGGCTCAAAAAAAGCATAAGGTTTTGATACAATACATTTCGCAGTGGATCTTTTGTCTCATGTACTATCACATAGAAAAAGGTAGTAACGCCTGTAGATTATTCTGTTTCGACCAGAGAGTCGGTGAGAACCAATCGACGAGCATGTATCTTGCTATTCCATTCCTGATCCTTTTTAGCTTTAGTTGGCCAAAGGGAATACCAAATGTTTGGAGTAAAAGCACATTGAATGAAGAGATGGTTCATACATTTTGTCAAGGAGGACAATAATAAGATACTATATAAAAGAGACTATTGAGATTAAAAAGATATGTTATTGAATCAGTAAGTATTACAATTGCAAGCTCTGTTTGGTTTACGGCGGGCTTGATAATGTATTTGGCATTAGAATGAATACACAATGAACTGCACTGCATTTTAATTCTATGCATCCAAATTCATGTGCATGGTATTTTTTTTAAGAAAAACAAAACTACACAAACAACTGTTATTTCATCACCTTTTGTTAACAAAATTCATCTCAACGGTGAAAAATCTTCCCTTGATTTTATTGGGTAATCTTCTCATCCTCACCACCATGGCGGTGACTCACCGTTTGAGGTAGAACGAGATCAAAAAATTGAATGCAAGGAAAAAATCACAAAAAACTTCTGTTGACTCTAAAAGCCTCCTACTAACCATGATAATCTTTTCTCTGCTAGGATCAAAGGTTGGGTTTGAGGAGAGAGGAAAGCCAATAGACAAGGGAGAGTTGGGTCTGAAAAGTGAGACAAACCTATAGATGGAATATAGTACAAATCTGTTTAGGGTTGGTTTAAGAAGAGAAAGGGAGCCATAAATGTTTGAATTTGAAGTTCTTAAAGCCTTTGTGTAACTCTCAGAGCTTCGTATTGCGAGCCATTGGATGTTTCTGGATTCTGATTAGGTTTTGGAGAGATTACTGCAAAATAATTAGGCACTTTTTTATGCTGCATTATATCGTTCCTTTTAACGAAACAAAAAGCATGGACCCTGAAATCAAATTACTTTGCATCAAAGATGCAAAGCACCCAAAAGGTGGGGCCAACTGTAAATACTTTCAGTTACATTTATTTACTGTTTATCAAGCAGAGCAATAGCTTAAGAGATATTTTATCATTTACAATGCAATATTGTTCCATTAATTTATTTAATTTTTCAACCTCTAATATTTCTTTGAAAGATGACTCCTAGTCATAACCATTTTCATGTGTGGATTTATTTTACTCGTGATAGTGCAAAACATTCGCCATAGGGAAGTCCACAAAGTGTTATGGGATTTTGTTCCTTACGGCATTTGTTGGGTGATTTGAAATTATCATCTTTAAAAGGGAGACGTGTTTCTTAGTAGGCTTGCATTGTATGTAAACTTTTATTTGGAATTCGGCATCCTTAAAGCCAAATTTCAAGTGAGTGAGTTTTGACAATCTTACAAATTGGGATAGCTTTGTTTATCTCTCTCTCTTTGAACATCATGTATGGCATTGCTTTTAATGCTTCAAAAATTCTATCCTTTCTATATAAAATAAGTGGTCGAAATAAGAACACAATTCGTCGAGATATTAGTTTCCTTTATTGTTTCTTTATTCAGAAGGGAGAAACTCACCAAAGGCTAACGTAGAAAAACAAAGAAATTTGCAAACACAATTGAACATGAAATTACCCCAAAAAAATATTTCCTATCATTCTCAGAACTTAGCCCAATGGCCAATACAAAGGGATCACTTTTCTTGTTGAAGGATTTCACTTTGTCATTGAAAATCCCTGAGTTTCTTTCTTTCCAAATTCCCCCCATAATAGCGCGAGGCATTCTACTCCAACTTGTAGTGAATACATTTTTTAAGCGAAGTCGTAGAAAGTACTTGTATACCATAACAAGAAATTAGTAATATAAAAACAAACAAATTGGCTAATGGTTTGGAGTTTCCGTTTTTTATAATTGTTGATATTTAAAAATCCCTAAATTTGTTGAGATTTTATTGCAGGATTGCTACATTGATATATGCTCTCCAGAAGTTCTCAGTCTTTTCACTGACAATTTTGACTATCAACATCTCCGGCGTCACTTTGTTAAAGGATTGCTTGTTGATGATGTATGGTTTGTTTCGGTCTATGTGTGCTCTTTTATTATGTAAGGTTGCTTTGATTATGCAGTTGCATGTTTGAGCAAAATTTGCATGGACGACTACAGGATATTCTTTCTGATCATAGCGTCTATGTGCATTTTAGAATAATTTGAAATATTTAGGGGTTATATTCATGCTTCTCTTATTCATGTCAATTTTTTCGTGAACGTGTTTTGAAGCACATGTTTTTTCATCCATATGCACAAATATGCCTTTCTCTTAAACTGGTAAAGACTTTGTTTTTTTTTTTGAAAGGCAAACTGGTAAAGACTTATATTATATTTCCTCTACATATCATCATTTTCTTCTTCCAGTAGTTGGATATTAGAAGCTCCAAACCTATGTAGTCTCGGGCAATGCCTAGGCGGGGTCCCAGGACCAGCATAACCTTGCTTTTGCAAGGCGAGGTACTTTTTGCTGTGGTCTCAGGCTATCGCCTAGGCTGCCGCCTGAGATTATAACTTTTATTTATGTTTTAAAAGTCAAAGTTAAATGAGTTTTTTTAAAAGGTCAAATGACTTAGACCTTTATTGTAACCTTGGATTGTGATTGTAGTTTGTTGTGTTTTGATGTTGGATTGCGATTGTTGTTCTTTTGTGGCTGTTTGATGTTGGATTGTGATTTTTTTCGTTTGTGGTTGTTTGATGTTGGATTATTTTGAGTAAGCGATGCTTAGAATTTCATGTTTTTAGTCCAATTTGTATGAAATTAGTCAATTTACTTATTAAAATAATGTATAATTGCAGATATACATGTGTATACAGGTTTACTATGAAGGTATGTGCAAGATGGATTGAAAAAAAATATAAAAAGGCTGCTTGGCGCTATGCAACGCCTAGGCTAGCTGGTCGCTCAGGCTAGGCCTATTGCCTTACCTGGTTGCCTTACCTGGCGCTCCAAGCAACATAGCTCCAAAGTGGACACAAATCAGGGCTTGGGGTTGGGTGGGGCGGTTATCGGATTACGATGGTTGTTATAAAATAATTGTCAGTGTTACATATAGCATTTAAAAATATCACCCGAATAAGATTATTCTTTGCAAAAAACTTGAAAATGCTAAAAATACCAAATGTTCATATTTAAATAATTGTGATGCATTTTTTTAGCAAACTTTTTATTTTGTCGAGTTCATTCGACCCACTAATAGCTTGAATGTCTCAAGGGTACCATATAGATTTTGTTTAAGATGAGGAAATGGATTCTTATTTGTTTGTAGTTATAGTTAATGATTAGCAATTGCTTGCATAAATTATCTATATTACAATTCAGAGTGGTGTTTTACTATTCATTGCTGACTGGGACAAAGTCAAATAAAAAGGATTAAAGATAAAAGATGGTTAGGATTGAAAGTTGGGAAATGTATTGAATTTGAGGGTTGAGATTCATTTTTCATGATGGCATATTTGTAAATATAAAACATGTAGAAGGGCAAAAATAATGAAATTTTTTTGAAAAAAGTTGGTGTAATTTACATGTGGCGGAGAGAGAAAATATTGTGTTTTGCTTTTAGCAAAATGAAAATTATCATAACTATCTACATCGTTATCGAATTTTGGTAAAGTTAATATCGTTGAAATGTATTTTTTAAGATCTTTCCAACAAAATCAATGATCAAAATGAGCACTAAAATTTTAAAACTATATATTCTATAATTAAAAAACATATAAACTATATGACGTTTTTAATATTTTTCAAAGCAATGACACAAGCCGATCATACTAGAAAAAAATGAGTCGGGCATCTTAATGCACATTTAAACAAAAAACTCTAAACTTCATATTTTGGTGAATTCAAAGGTTGGGGGAGAACTCATTCTCTGCGTTTAAATTTTTTCCTCAGCTGATTCAAATTTGACTGAGTCTAACTCTAAAATTTATAATATATATATTTATTTAAAAATAAGGTTACACTTCAATATTGATTCAGAGCCAAAATGGGGATAGTGAAAGAGGTGTTCAGTATAAAATATTTAGCAAAAATAAAATTATATAGAGTGCCAACGGCACAGGGCATATTCTAGTCTCTTACAAAAGTTACTATATTCAAATTTTTTTTTTTTTTTTTCAAAATGATCCTTCCTAAATTTTAAAACACAATTACTCCAATACATGCACACATCACAATTGTTTTGTTCTCGAATATATCATAGAACTAGAACTAAGCATTATGCATTATGACTCCACTTTTCTTACCTTGGTCCGACTTGGATTTGAATAACGAAGAAATATCGTTTAAAAAATTTTATTAACAGTCATAATCGCTTGCTACCAACACTTTATTTGTTTTCAGAACCGATCCCCTTCTTATTAGAAATAATAACATTGAAAATTAATAAAAACTTTCGAATCAGAATGCATGGGTAATAAGGAAAGCTAATATTGGAAAAATCCTATATATATTGAGATCTTTAAAGCAATGAGACATTTGCAGGATTGTGGAGAAGCCAACATGATTCGGAGGTTGTTGGATTTTTTTGAAGAGATTAGTTATTGAACATATGTTGTTTTGAAGATGAATTAATTTGTTTTATCGAGGAAAGTAGGGAATTGTGGAGGATTGGGTGGAAAGTAGGGAGGAAGTTACTTGGAGGAGATAATGGAGGAAATTGTGGAGGATTGGGCTTCTTTTGTAGAGTGCGAGAGAAAACACAGTCTCTGCAACTATTTTTTTAAATATAAAAAGGATGTATTTTGATGTTTTGGACTATATTTATCAATTTATAAAACTGAAATATATATAAAAGTACCATTATGCCCTTAGTAAAATGTAACATCAATTAAATTTCAACAAATAAGGACAGAACTGTAAAAGGAGCAGAGATAGTTACATTAAGGCCTCTAGGTTTTATATATACTCTTAAGGCAAGAGGAATCTAGTAGTATCGGTCATTTACCCCACTTCCCTTCACATTTCATCAAGTGATCATGCTACAATCATAGAAAGTCATGGATAATTATGAGATAAATCCTTTCAAATGAGATAAGAGAATTCTTTCTTGTGAACGATTGAATAAAGCACTAGAGTGAGTCACAAAATTAATCACATATGTTATTTAAATTGTAAAACCTTGTTGGGTGCAAGTGCGAGTCCAAGGAGCTATGGGTCTGGTGGTGGAAACTTTGGGGAGACGTCTTGCCTCTTGGAAGAGTAGGTTGCTTTCTAAAGGGGGGAGGCCAAAAGTGCTTTGTCAGATATCCCTATTTATCACATGTCTCTCCTATTATCGTATCAATATCAATGGCTTCTAGTTGTGCAAATTGAGATAAGAGCTTCCATCATGCTAGGAGTTGGTAGCTTTGTCTAAAGATAAGTCAGGATTAGATATGGGTATGAACATTGCCAATATGAGGAAATGACTATGGAGATACAACATGAGAATCTGATAGCATCCTGAAGTGTCATTAAGGCTAATTACGATGGGGTGGTTTTGGTTGGCTTCCTATCCACCTGTTAGGGCTTATGGTTTGAGCTTATGAAATTCAACACATTTGTTTGATGACTCTATTTAGGCACATAGGCAAGAGTGGACTAGATGGTGGCAATCATCATGGAGCTCGGGAAGTTGTGGTAGAGTTGCGACAGAGCCGATGTGGAGCCACAACAATAGTTTTTATTTCAAAAGGTCTGGACCATTTCTCAGTGTTAGTTGGAAGATGCTAAATTGCTAACTAGCTTCGGGATCGTACCACTTTAAGTTTACTGTACTATAATGCCACCGGTATTTCTCAATAAAAATTTTACCTTTAAAAAAATATCATTCCATCAATCTTAAATAATAGATTTGATTAATTTTGTGATTCTTGACACAAAGGACGATTGTAAATCAATTTACATATTAGGTAAAAATGTGTGAATGATAAATGCATTGTCTTAATAGATTGTAATTCATCAGTAACCTGTCAATTGTGGCTATGAGTCTACTCCCCATTTTACTCTCTGTTCATTGTGGAAGGAACACTACAAGAGAAGCTTCAACATCTCGTCTTCAAATTTTGAGGAGGCAATTATCGTGACAAAAGCTATGGTTTGGTTGGGGAGTGGGTCATGAAGTTATCAGTCACATTTCCTTTTATAGGTTAATGTTTTGTAGGGCCAATTTATATTCCATAGTTATCTCCATGAGTATTTTGTAGTCTTCGATGTTGTGACTTTCTCTTAACAGATCATTGTGAAGTAAAAACATATTTCATAGTTCTTGACAGATTTGTGAGGATGAAGGTGATTTTCTCTATGGTTGGGATAACTAACTCTTAATGCACCTTATTTCACCATTCATTTTTCTACCTATTCCTGTTTAAGCTTAGGATGAAGTACTCTATTGTTGCTTTGTCCAGGAGGATGCACACAAGTTTACTTTGGGATGGTGGAAGAGTGTTGTGCCCCTAGAGATTAGCTCCCCTGGTTGTGGAGATATGGGAGGATACTAGAAGTTTGTGGAATAGGGTAATGCAGGTTGCGTAGTAGGGAGTGAGTGTTGGGTCTTGTACTAGACGTTACAGGTGTAGGGATGCTTCCTCTGTTCTTGGTAGTTTTCCTTTTCCATTAAAATCAGTCACTCTACTTTTGCATACCTTGTCTGAGAATTAATCTATGTATGGGTGATTGCCACCCTTGGGAATATCTGCACATAGTCAGTAATGTGCTAAGACAGCCATCACTGTAGAATTCTTAGGTGATTACTTGACGAGTCTAGGCTAGGAGCCTAGGAGAACATGCATGCAGACTCTTGTTTTCAATGATGTTATGACAATGAGCAATGTGGCATATTCAGAGCATATAATGGTGTAGATATTTGATTGCTTCCCATTATGCATTTCCATATTCTCTAAGATCAGGAAGTATACCTCGATTGAGGTGGTTTGGGCATATAATTGTTAGGCTTAATTGCCAAGAAAAAATGATTTAGACCCAATTTCACCAGTCATTGGAATTACTCTGTGCAAGTCAAGAGGCTCCAAAATGGCACAAGTTTTCTAAAATGGGTTGAATTTGGCAGTAGTGAATATGTTGTCACACCTTGAATACAGAGTGAAACAGTACAATTTGATGCTTATTATTTATTCTTTCCTATGAATTTCATTCTATTTAGATTCAACTTAGAAAATGTAGGATTCATCTCTCTCTTTCTCACTCTCACTCTAGTTTGTTCTATGGATTCTTTTTTGAGAACTTGAATGGCTGTATTAACTTTTTTCAGATAATGGGTTACAAAATTTTCACTCATGAAATCCACTCAAGTTATGCGGCTAGAGTAGATAACTTCAGAAGTTATGATACCATCAGTAAGGATATTCTACAAAGGTGGACATACCCATTGGTGCCAGATGTTCAATTATCAGGAAATTACCCAGCTAAATTAGAAAGACAGGGGATGTACAAATCTCCAGGTAGGAGAACATAATTGATTTCTTGTGTCTTCTCTCATTTGTCTTTGTTTCTTAGTCCGTCCAGGTACTATCATTGTTGTTGAATGTTGAGCTAAATGTTGTCTCTCCGGACTTTGGAAACTTTTCTTTGTTATTATTATTTGATGTAGTTTAGTTTCATGCTCGTTACTCAAGCTTTGGTGTGTTGCATTTATGATTGTATCTTTCCTCACAAAATTTTTTCCTTTATTGACTAATAGTTTGCATCCTTAATAAAAAAAAATATGCATCACTTGCGTCATGAAAGTTTTGCAAGACAAATAAATTCATCATCAAAACTAGGGTTGAACAAAAAACCGGCCAAACCGATTAAACCGCCCGAACAGATCAAAACCGAACCGATCGGTTCGGTTTTGATTTTAAAAAATTCAAAACCGAAGTGGTCGGTTTGGTTTACGGTTTCTATGTGATTTTAACCAACAAAACCTAATCGACCAAATATATACAATAAATACTATTTACATAAAAAAATTATAATATGTTTAAAATAGTCGGTCGGTTCGGTTCGATTACAGTTTGCATAAATTAGAATCGGTTCGGTTTTGATTGTCAGTTCAGTTTTGGTTTGAAATTTTAAATCGATCAAAGTCGGTTCGGTTTATGGTTTAGGTGAAAAATCGAACCAAAGGTTTGGTTTTCAACCCTAATCAAAACTATGAACAACAACATTAATATGACTTTCGAAGTTTGATATGGATACAAGTTGTAGGACACGTCGGCCAAGAAACTCAATAATGGGATACACCTGTCCGTTATGGTATTATTTTGATATGATAATTGGTGTTTTATTTATTGCATTATTTAATTAATAATTGAGTTAGTCCATGTTAGAACCCAACTAGGAGTACAAGTCCAATTCCTTAAGGTTTCTATTTTGTTTAGGAAACTAGCTGCGCTTAGGTCAATTATAAATTAAGGTTATTTGTGAATGTAATAGTCAGTTTTAGTTGAACTTTGAGAATCAATTGAATTTGTGAAACTTTGACAAATATAAGTTTCAATGTTTTGGTTTGTAAGTTTTTGCTGAATCCATCAATTTGGCATCAGAGCGATAAAATCTTTGGACAAATATGCTGCCTAAGGGAACTAGAGTCACCAACGCAAGGATGCAGCACATGGAGAAAGCCCTTGCAGACATCTCAGAGCAGTTGCCTGCTGTTTGGGCTCATCAAGAACCTGAAGCTATTTGTGAAAATCGCGTTGTGAGGTTGGACAACGAGATATCTTTTTAGATTTCTCTCAAGCAGATTGGGAGAAGCCATCCGTGTTTGATGTATGTGAAGGGTATACGGTTATCTGCAAGTCATTGCATTGTGAGGTCGAAACACCTCACGAAATTTTTGTCAATTTTCACATTAAAGGAAATCTGTATATTCAAATAAGTTTGCAAAAATAGGGGTGGTCATGGAGAAAAACCCCAATTTCCCCAATTTGTTCAAAGTCCCAAAGTTTGGGATTCATAGAGAAAATTATGTTTGTTCGATTCAAGGTACTAGCAATTACCAAGGGAAAGTTCAAGGTCAAGTCTTGGCATTGCATTTTTCAAAGATATCATCCTCAAAGCTCAAGGACGAGCTTTTTGAAGTGGAAGAGAATGATGTAATATGAGTATTTTATTTATTGTATTATTTAATTAATAATTGGGTCAGTCTCTCCAATTAGGAATAATTTAAGGTTTCTATTTTGTTTAGAAAACTAGTTGCCCGCTTAGCAAGCTTTGGTCAGTTATAAATTAAAGGCTATTGGTCAATGTAATAGACAAATTTAGTTGAATTTTGAGATTAATTGAGTTTGTGAAACTTTGGCAAATACAAGTTTCAATGTTTTGGTTTGTAAGTTTCCGCGGAATCCATCATATTTAGTATTTTTGCAATAGGTTTTATATTGTTATCACATTCTTTCACTTCTAAGTCAATTGGTACACATGCTACTTAATTACAAATTTAGTTGAATTTTGAGATTAATTGAATTTGTGAAACTTTGGCAAATACAAGTTTCAATGTTTTGGTTTGTAAGCTTCCGCTGAATCCATCATATTTAGTATTTTTGCAATAGGTTTTATATTGTTATCACATTCTTTCACTTCTAGGTCAATTGGTACACATGCTACTGAATTGTTTGGTGTAATATGCGTGTAACAGTTGTAAAGAATTGAAACTATTGATAGATATGTGAAAAAGTTGATGATCTACTCTAATGGGAGCATCACACGAGCGTCCCGGTCAAGGATTGTGTTATCACAATTTTTTTTTTTTGGAAATTATGAAAAGAAAAGGGGCAAAAGAAAAAATTTTGAGGTTTTTTTTTTCAGAAATTTCGGTTTTTTTTTTGTAAACTTCGTTTTTCGTAAAAATACAAAAATCAGCTACCAAAAATTACATTTTTTTCGAGGGTTTTTTTGTAAATTTTGCGAGTTTTTTTAATTATCATTTCTTCTAATTATTTATTGATTTTTGAAACCACCCCCTGATTTTCAAACTATTATTTCTTCTACTTATATATTGATTTTGAAATCACTCACTGATTTTCTAATTACATATTTGTTTAATTTCTTGGTATTTATGCTTCATTTAATGTGTTTAATAGATCTATTTACTTGCGTCTTTTTTTTTTTAACATATTTCGTATACCTTGTTTAGGCAAATTATAAAAAAATATCGAGAGACACATAAGAGTTTGCATATGGTTTTTATTGATCTGAAGAAAGCTTACGATAGGGTACCCAAAGAATTAATTTGGTGTGTGCTTGGAAGGAAGAAAGTGTTTCAATGTTATGTTGATATCATTAAGGATATGTATGAAGGGTCTGTAACAAGTGTTCGCTCAGTGTGGGTGAGATGTCCAGTGAATTTTCAGTGTCAGTAGGACTACATCAAGGGTCAGCCTTAAGTCCATACCTCCTTGCTTTGGTCATGGATGAGTTGACGAGACACCTGCAAGAAGATGTACCTTGGTGCATGTTATTTGTAGATGATATTGTCTTAAATGATGAGACTAGTGAATGTTTAGGTCGAAAATTAGATAGGTGGCGGGAGACTTTAGAGAGTAAGAGTTTTAGAATTAGTCATTCGAAGATAGAGTATCTAGTGTGCAACTTTGGTTGTGAATCACGAGGGAGGAGTAATGCAAATGAGATCGAAGGCGTGGAGGTCCCAGAGTGTAAGACTTTTCGATATCTAGAATTTATAATTCAAAAGAATGGGGCTATTGGAGAAGATGTAGACCATAGGATTAAAGCTGGTTAGATGAAATGGAGAATGACGTCAGGAGTATTATGCGATCGAAGGATGCTTGCAAGGTTAAAAGGGAAATGTTATAATATAATTGTTCAACCAACCATGCTATATGGTTCAGAATGTTGGACTACTACGGAACAACATACGCATAGGATGACAGTAGCAGAAATGCGTATGTTAAGGTGAATGTGTGGTAAAACCCGTAAGGATAAAATTAAGAATGAAAGAATTAGGAGAGACTTAAGTATATTGCTCATAGATGACAAAATTAGAGAGACGTTTAACGTGGTTTGGTTACGTGCGGAGGCGATCAAGCACGGTGCCAATTAGTAAATGTCTAGATTGGCAAGTTGATGAAGGGTGTAGATGGAGGGGACGACCGTTGAAAACTTGAATGAAGGCGGTGAAAGAAGACATCATTGAGCTTGAATTATGCGAGGATATGTGGGAAGACCACATTGCTTGGAGAACCAAAATTCGTGTAGCGGACCCGAAAGTATCGGGAATGGGCTTTGATGATGATGATATTTTATATATCCTTGAAATTCATTATATATATATATATATTTCATGTATCCTCAAAATTTTTTCTTAACGCACCGAAATATTTTTTGAAATATTTCTTAAAATCAGAAATCGAAATTAACTTGAAATACAAAATCACAATCCTTGGTCCTGGTGTCCAATACATATCTGAAATGAGATTTTTTTTGAAAATGGAGTGATCAAATAATAAGATTACAAAGTAATCTTTGTAAGCGGAGACTTCAAGCACTTGTGATGGTCTCAAACAATCTTTTTCTAATGAAATGGCCAGTTAAGGTTGGAACACAAAATGTTGTATATTGATTTGGTTGACTTAAGCAACATCAAATGACGATGCATCTCCCTCGTAAGAAGGGATGAGAAAATGAAGGCTCGATTGGCCTTGTGGGTTACCCATAGTTGGGGATCCCATAAGCAACGTCTTATGCCCTACGTTCTTTGCTGAAGGAGGGTGCTTTTCGTTCTTCAAGTTACCGACCATCTCTTCGAGTATCATATTTTTACAACCTCCTTCCAGAAAAAAATACACCGCATTCTTCAAATGCTTGTTAAAAAAAAATAATCTTTTGCCACACAAGGGGCAATCGCAGTTAATCTGATAATCAAGCCAACGGTTGCGTAACCCAGAAAACAAGCTATACTACCTCTAAATTGTTCGTCCTGCATAATGTGTGGTTGTTTCTTCCACTTCATCGGTCGCCCCACCTTGTTCCACACAGTTGCCCATACTAGTTCTCATTGCATCATGATTAACCAACCAACACGCACCCCATCATTATTTCTTTAGAAGATGAGACGACCCTCGTTTATTTGTTCAACATGGGTTGGTTCTTCTCCCTTATATTGATGCTCCAGGCATTCTTTTTCTTTAAATCAACAAGTTATGATGCATTATGTTGTCGAGGGCTCCGATATGGCTCTAAAGACTATTTTTACTAATATATCAAAATCTCAGCCACAGGAAACATAAGTGCTTTTGGTAAAATTAATGCCTAGCCCAAAAACGACTTCGAACCACAGGAGGATAGATTTAGTGTCCTGAACTTGATCAGTAGTGGGGTCCATGAATGGGATTGTATCATCTGCATATTGCAGAATGGGAACTGAGATATCCTCTTCCTTAACTTTGAAGCCCTGTCTATGAGTACTCAGCTCTCATGAAACATATTGAACCTTTCATACTTTTCTTTGGATTAAAGAGAAATTTTGCTAAAGTTTAGTTTTCCAGAAAAAAAATCCTTGAAGACAACTTCAGGACATGTAGGCTGAACAAAATCATATTAAAGTTACAAATGACGTTTCTGAAAATGCGGGAAGGTTACAAAACTCGAGGATTACTTGAAACACCTCAAGGGCTTCAGGACAAAAAGCGCTTTACCCTTACAACCAACTTTTGTATTGTTTCTATGGACAAAAGGCGCACCTCAAGGCATTTTTTACAAAATTCTGCCTCAAAGTGAGGCAATGCGGTGCAGTGAAATGAGGCGTCTGCCTCGCCCCGCCTCAGCCCAAAAAATGGTTGCAGCCAGCCCAATTGCAGTCGTTTTCTAGTCCATTTGCAGTCCAATTGCAGCAAAAAGAGGTTGCAATCCACTCTATAATTGGGTTTTATGTTTCTTGATGTAATAATTGATAAAAACAAGATAAAACGTTTTTAAGTTTTGATAAATTTGTCACTTTTTTCTATTATCTTTTGGAAAAAACATATCATGTTTTGATCAGTCTATGATCAACATCAATTTTGATTTTTCATAGCATAGTTCAATGACTTTTATGTCTTTGGAATACCAATAGTGATCATACTTGTGGATTTTTACCAACCATTCCAACAATTTCTTTTAACAAATGCTCAATATTCCCAAGTTATTATTCTTTTAAGATTATTTATTTTTTAATAATTTAGTGGATATTTGTAAGTTACTTGACACTTAAGTAGTGCATCTTTTCGCTATGCTATACAACATTATTATATTTCCATTTTGATTCTAGGTAGTTGTTTCACTTTTTGTACATTTTGCTTATGGTATTTATCAAAATAATGATGTATACTACTATGCTGATATGTTTCAATTTATTATAAAAAATGTTAAAACCGCCTCACTTCACTGAGTGGCCCGCTTCGCCTTATGCATCAGGCATTTTCAGGCTTATCAGCCTCGTCTCCGCCCCAACGCCTTAACTACAATGAATATAGTATAGGTTAACCTAATTTTATATAAGTTTATAGGCGTAACGAGGCTACTCCTGTTTTATTGTTAGTCTTTTATTTCAAAAGTTGAAAAAGCAGAAAGATATCACAAAAGTAGGATTTTACTCTGTTTGTCTTAATCACGATGATTTCTATCCTTGCAACCAAAAAGTGAGTTTTGGTTGTTTGTAGTGCAAACTGCAAGTTTTAAATTTCTACATTCCTCGAAATCTCTATAACATATCGTAAATATATAAATACTGCATGAAAGGATTATGCTTATGCCAAAGTGGCTTTGACCTCTCAAACGCCTCACTTCACCTCTTGTTATTAAAAGTATTGATCAGTAGTTTATTGAAAGAAGTATGCCTACTGTTGTTATTTTTATATATAGGTTTTCTTTCCTGCATGGCACTTACAGTGGGCTTGTTCTAATAAAAATTTCTCCAGAGATTTCACAATCACATTCTGCAGAGATTGGCCCTTTTACATTGGTTGGTAAAAGGACGACTATTGGGGATCATTCTATCATTGCAAATTCAGTAATTGGTGAAGGTTGCATTATTGGAACTAAAGTTTCAATTGAAGGTTCCTATATATGGGACAATGTCACCATTCAAGATGGTTGTACAATAAAAAATGCTATAGTTTGTGATGGGGTGGTCATAAACTCTGGAGCTGTTCTGGAACCTGGTGTGATTTTATCATATAAGGTAAACATATTTATTCTTTATTTACTGAGTTTACTTCATTACTTTGCCTCTAATAGTGTTATTTAAGAACTTAAATTATATAATGTTCTTTAGGTTTTCCTTTGGCATTTAACTAGCTATAAAATGACATTTCTCATTTTTATTAGGGTGTTCAACATTTGTGAGCTGAGTTCCGAATTTATATTTTGTTGAAATTAATTGTTAACGCGTGGAACACTTGTCAGAAGATGCACACACATTTATGGAAACCATATCATTTTCTTACCATGGTTATGGGAATTTAGGTTTCAGGTATAAAAAAGAAAAGAACCCGAGGGCCTTGATAGAGGGTTTCCAAACAGTGATATTAACTGTGAATTGTGGATAAAATATCACAAAACTGAAACAGTGAAGTAAGGCATATGCCTCTACTATTGACATACTGCTTTGAGCATGTTTTGGAGCAAAAGTACTTAACATTTGTCAAGTCAAATTCATCTCTATGCTTCCAGGAGAACCTGTTTATCTCATTGTTCGTCTCCTGTTTCCTTTATGCTAACTCTGCTAAAAAAATATAGGATGTGTACTTGCAGTTGCACTCATGACCTTCACTTTGATGCCATCATTATCTAACAACCGATGTCCTTTAGGTCATTATTGGTCAACAATTTGTTGTTCCTGCTTATTCAAAGGTATCTACGCTTCCTCAGCCAACCAAGCAAGATAGCGACGAGGAGCTTGAGTATGCTGAGAGTAGTGGTGATATTGGAAGTCCATGTAAGCTTCAAGTGCTTTTTCTGTCTGAAAGAAAATATCTTACTTGTTTAACCATTGTATAAATTAAACTACAATTTGCTTCTTTTCAATGCACAGACTGTTAAGCTACCAAAATATTAAGTATATTTATGGATCTGATATAAGGAATATTTAGTCCCTCTAACAACAGTTCCTTTTTGTCTCGTGTGTGATGCACCGACTCTCCGGAAAACCCCCGTATCACGAGTCAAATACGTGTCGGGCACGGATTCGCGTCCGACACGCGCTGGACACATATTTGACTCGGGGTCAACGGTCAAAATTCGTTGACTGGGTTGGACACGGTCCAGACTCGGCCAAAGTGGTCAAAATTCGTTGACTTTGAAAATGCATATCAATCGATTCGATTCTTCCTCTCCCACAGACAATCGATTCGATTCGGTCCAGAGAGGGAGAGATCGAGAAAGGGAGAGACAGGGAGATCGACAGATCGATCGAGAGAGAGGGAGAGACATCGAACAGATCGAATCGATCGAACAGATCGACAAATCGAACAGATCGAACCAATCGAATAGATTGAACAGATCGACAGAGAGGGGTAGAGATCGAACATATCGAACTCGATCGAAGTTGTGTTCTTTAGAGACTAAGGAGGAGGAAGGAGAATAGAAGAAGGAGAAGGAGAAAAGAAGATGATTTGTTCTTCAGTCGATTCAGGTAAAGAGGCTCTCACCATTGAAGCCTAGTTCTGCTCGACTGTTTTGTTCTTTCTGCATTTTGTGTTCTTCAATCTTCATCAGGTAAGTCTTTGGTTGATCAGTTCTCTTCCTTTTTTTGTTCTTCCCTCTTCTGCTCTGCTTCTTCTTCACACAACTTTAGTTCACGACGAACATAGCATAAACATAGCTGCTCTTCAGTTCAAGAAGAAGAAAGGGAAGAAGACTGAAGAAGCCACAGAGACTTTGCTTTGGTTTGACCATCCTAGATGTCTCCAACAGAGACTTTGCTTTGTTTCGTTTTTTGTACTGCTGGTTTGGGATGGGGTCTACACGTGGTGGATTGCATGCATCAAACATGACGATGGATTGGGTTTTTGTGTGTTTGGGATCCAATCAGAGCCCACCAATAAATAGCAATAGAATGTTCTGTGAGTGATGAAAACAAACTGAGTGATGAAAAACACATGGGTTGTTGGAGGATACTAAACGGCCCCCAAGATTTGCTAAACGGACCCCAGTGATGAAAAATAAAGAAGCTGACTTTAATAGTGAAGATTCATTTTGTTTGATATATGTATCCCTGCAAGTTGATTGTTCAATATTATTATTTATGATTTTATGTTCTTATGAGTTACAAAAAAAATATATTAAAAAATTAAGTTTGACCGTGTCGCCGAGTCCTATTTTTTTGAAAATTGCCGAGTCGCCGTGTCGTATCCGTGTCCGAGTCCGTGCATCCTTGAAACCACATTAAAATGAACCACTTAATTTTAAGATTTTGCTTTCGGGTTACTAAAAAAAATCTCCTGCAACATTTGCTCCCTCAAATTTATGTTTGCAAGTAACCTTCAAACCAAGGAGATTACCATTGTCAAACCATATTCTTTGGGGATGACATGTAATTGAATAATTTTTGTTTAACTGATTTATTAGAAAAAAAAAAAAATCTAGATTGTATCCACTATGACATCCATGTTGTACAACTTGTGATCTTTTCACTAACATGCGCTTGAGGATGTTGGCGGTGCATGAGCTGCAGATGGAGTTCTTTCTTCTCTTCTTCAAGACCTTGGTGGTGTTTTCATGGCAGCAGAGAAGGCTAGAAGAAGGCTTGACAAGGCTCAGGTGTAATGGGTTTATCTGATTGCTGATGACGCATTACCGCTTTCTTGGGAGGATGTTGATTTGATGTGCACAACCTCTGTAAAATTTCACTTCTGATCATGTTTCTAGGTGCTTGTGGAAGCTGGAAATACAAAAGATTTGATAATGGGGCACTTGAACATCATCGATGGAGAGGAGTGAAGGTCTACCTGAGATGGATTGGGCCGCATGACTTGTTGGGGGAATTATCTCCCAATGGATATTCTTGAGATTATAGCCAAGGATTTGTCTTTTGGAGATGGGTTAGGGATTTATCTTGTGTGTGTTGGGTGGGAAGGCTTTTATGCCAGTCAATTAGCCAGATATGGATATCATTGAAGAATTGAGTAGAAGACTTTCAGTGCTTATGTGCTTAAAGACATATCATTGAAGAATTGAGTAGAAGACTTTCAGTGCTTATGTGCTTAAAGACAGAGTTTGCATCATCAAGGAGTAGCCTGGTGACCATAGATTTTTTATGAGGTCATCATTGCATGTAGGCTCGAGGAAGAAAATGCTAAGATGGCTAAGTTGGAGCAGGGAGGCACGTGATGGAGGTTGATGGGGTGGGGATTCCAAGTGACGTGCTTGCAATCATCCAATGCAAGTTTGATTTGGTAGATGTCATGAGATGGGTTGCAATTACCCACTGCAGGTTTGATTTGGTAGATCTCACGAGATGGGTGTGCATGAGCATGCGATAGAGGGTCAGGTGTAATCACATGCGAAGTATTAAAGCTTTGGTACGGCAAGTTATTTTTTGGAAGAAATAAATCCAGGGAAGTGATTGTGGTAGAGACACTAATGTTGGTGGGTGGATAGTAAAGTTGAATGAAGGTAACTGTGGGTTGAAAGGAGACATTTGAGTGTATGTTCAAGCCGTGAGAGTTCTCGTCATGGGCAAAGGAGTGGAACTTGGGCGAGTGAATGTTTGGCAAGTCTCAACTTAAAAATGGGGAGGCTATGAGGAGTCCGTATTGGTACATAAGCGATCATTCGTAGTTCGTATTGCCACTCATCAGTATATTCTGCGGGTCCATATGATGCCCGAGTTGGAAAAAAGATTTATGAGCGCTCTTAGGGACTTGAGTTTTTATTTTTTATTTTATTTATTTTATTTATTTATAGTTATTATTGCTATATTATTATTATTATTTTTATTATAAGGTAAAACATAAAATTTATTGCAAAAACACCACCTTTAGTTAGTGAGAGAGAAGTTCACTGAAGGGAACAAAAGATCACATGCAAGAGTCCATTACATCAAATAAAACTATCCCAGGAGAACATCAAATCCTCCAAGCAAATGTTGTTTCCTATATTTGCTATGGTAGCCAAAGACCACAAAATTAATTTTGTTTGGAAGATGAGGTGTAGATGGGTTTTTCCTTTAAAAATTAGTGTGTTTTTCCCCATGTGATCCAAGAGATGATGTGCGGTATACGATTCCAAAGCCAAATCCTTACTTGAGTGAGGTTCCTTGCATTCCAATCACTCACGCACTGTATGAAGTTCCCATGTATTATTATTTATTTGATTTAAATTCATTGGGGAAGTGAAAAATAAAATTTGAAATCGTTCAGTGAAGCATCAAGGGATCTGTGCGATCATTTGTCTATTGCACAATCTACATTCCCCTTCTACTTGCTATCCTATCGCTCTCAATGTATCTCGCTTCCCTTGCACTGCTAACCACATGACAAAGCATATCCTGTCAATGCTGTCATATTGGTGCCCAAACTCTACTAAAACTGTTATGCCCATGATCTCAGTCATGCTCACGCCCACATATATGGCTGTAATACTATGAAAACCCATCTTTTTTGTTATCCAACGCCTCATCATCATGTTCCTCTTTCAGTTGCTCTTGAGAAGAAATCAATCGAGTGAGATCCCTTAGTTGGCTGAGCTCATCGCCCCGTCAAATATTTCTCTTTAAAAGTGTCAAATATTTGTCTTTAAAAGTGGAGATTCCAAACACTGTGTTACCCTCTTGTGTTATGAATTCGCTAAGGAGCCCGTTATTCTCACATGCATTGAAAAGTTGGGGAAATATTTACTTTTAGAGTTATGTCCCCTTTCCACTTGTGTTCTCAAAACTTGATTTTATTTTTTACTACTTCCCCAAAATATATGAGATATTTGTCTCGAAAGCATTCTTTATTGCACGTCTATGCGTTTTGTTACTTTCGTTCGTATCCCGTGGTTTGTTACTCTCCATATTTATCTTTGATGATCTGACCCCATAAAGAATTTTGTTTCCTGCCATACCTCCATTGCCATTTTGCAATGACGGATCTCTTTGCTTCCCTTACTTTCCACACTCCCAATCCCCCTTTGTTGTTAGCCAGCTGACACACTCTCTCATGCAATAATATGGAGCTTCTTTTTAGTGGTTGAACCCCATAAGAATTCTTCATCATATTCACTATTGATTTCGAAATCACCGTTGTACTCATCATGTACGTTGGCAAACTGGAGAAAGTTGATTTGATTAGCACAAGCATACCTAGTTTTGATAGAAACTTCAACTTCCATGATGCCAGCCTCTTATTTGTTTATTTTTTGAAAAGGTCAAATAGAACTCATTTCTTGTAATACCATACATCCCACTAAAGAGATATTAAAGTAATTCTTCCGAATTCTCCCCAAAATCTCTCAAAAGGCAAGAGTTTTGCTCCTAGCCTAGTGCCAATGCCACACAATGATAAGTCCTTCCATGGAAAGCTTTTCATCTTCCATGGCCACCTTGAAAGATTTTTCTATTCCGCTCCTTCCACATAGTCCAACAAATGGCACATGAGATGAGATTCCATGCAAGCTGCCTGATTGAGTTGAGATAGGGGCACCTCTTCCAAGACTACCACACTTCCAAAATATAATCCGACATGACCCACGTGATACTGGTAAAAACCCCCCAAATGCTAGAAAACAATGCAAAAGAAGGTGGGTGACAGACTCCTCCCGCCTCTTTCTGTCCATGCCCCTCCCAATGAGGATATCTCTATTTAGGCCGTTGCTGCCAAAACATAGCCAAACAAAGAAACATACTCTAGAATTAATTTATTCAATACTAACCAACGAGAATGGGAAGTTTGTTGGAGCTTCATTCTGGATCTTCCCTTCCATCAATTTAGAAAAAAAAATTGGAGTAGAATTTAGCATCTTCCCATTATCATTCTCATTCATCTATTTTTCTTGGGAGCTGCACCTCCAAGCAAACTCATCATTTAGATAGCTCTCCTTCCGATTTTCTTATAAGATGGATATTCTAAACCCACGTCAATAAAAGAGCCAAATTATGTGACTCATCCCATACTGCTTGAGGAAACTAAGAAAGTCTTGGGAAGAGGGGCAAGGAGGTGGGTCATAGACTGGTGTCAGATGAGAAGAAGCATTAGAAGTGGTTCAGACTAGTTCTCATGCCAATCTTGCACCTACATCTACATAGCTGCGTTCTCAACTTTGAGCTCCAAGCTCGATCGATAAAGATGAAAGTTTCAGTTCGTAGATCAAGGCTACCACAATGAAGGCAAACAAGCAAGTTTTATTTTTGTATTTTTTTGGCAAGATGTGGAACTTCAGAATTTTGAGAATCACCATATAGGAGCACAAGAAAATCTCACATTTGAAGGGAGCATCTTTTATTGCCATCAGCCGTGGTCGTGGGACATCACTCGAATGACCGTCGTTGACCCAAGATGGTTTGATGGTTGTTGAGCCTAGTTGGAAAAGAAGAGAAGGGACAAAGACAACTGCAAAATTGGTATTTCAATTCTTGAAAGCCATGCAAGAGCTTAGCTCAGATGTGGCTGCTGGTATTGATGGCTATTCAATGGAGTTCTTTCTCAAATGTTGGCTAACCATCAAAACAAAATTCATGGCAGTGGTAGCAGGCTTCAACTTTAATTCCTTCCTTGATTGGAGATTAAACTCCACCCTCATCTCTCTCATTCCCAAAACCAAAGGTGCTATCTTCATTGGAGATTTCAGGCCAATTAGCCTCATTTCCTCTATTCCTAAAATTAACCTTAGTCTCTCCTTTCCAACTACTGCAGTGAAACGAAGACAATTAGTGGATGGGATCTCATTGCCTGGTATAGTCTGGACTTTGCCAAAGCTTTTGATACAATCAACTGGGTCTTTATAGATTTTATTCTCCTTTTAGAATGGGTTTTGATCCTAAATGGAAAAGCTGGATTGTCACTCTCTTGTCAACTGCCACTTTTTTCTGTTAATATTAATAGTGCTCCTACTGGTTTCTTCAAGGCAACTAGGGAATTAGGCAGGTGACCCTGTCTCCCCTCTCTTGGTGGGAGAAGCCCTTACCCGAATGTTTCTCCGAGCCCAACAACTCCAACCCATTCATGGTTTCAAGGTCTCTAGTGAGGGATTCCGTGTCCAAAATTATGATGACATTATTCTCCTTTTGGACCCTTGCCCTCATCAGCTCAAAGTGGTGTGGTGCATTCTATTCTGCTTTAGTTTGAAGTGAGTTTTGGGATTTTATGAACTTAAAAAAATCAATGATCTACCCTCACAGTTGAGAATCCGAACACTTTGGTTGACGCTTTTCACTGCAAGGAAGTTAACTACCTCGTTTTTACTTGGGGGCTGCGTTTATAGACTAAACGTAAAAGTAGGCATGTTAGCTGTCTGGAAGGGGAAAGACATATCTAAGTCAACAGACTCTCTCATTAAAAGCACTCTCACTAGCATTTCTGTCGTCATGATGTCCCTTTGCCTCCTTCTGTGGTTAATGACATAGGGACTTTTTTTGAGGATGTAATGGCTTTGCTAAGTATAAGCACCTGGTTAAGTGGCAGAGATCCGAAAACCCAAGAGTATGGGAGGGTTAGGCATCAGAAGCTTAAGCATGTCAATGAAGCTCTGCTCTCCAAATGGCTTTGGAGATTTGGTAAGGAGGAAGGCACTCTGTGGAGAACTATTATCTAGCAGAAATATGTGGTTCATCCTAATGGTTGGTTCCAAGTCTCTAGTGCATATGGGTGTAGTTAGTGGAAAGCTATCATGAACTTAAAGTCTTAAAGCCTTTATGTGAGACTTAGTTTCTGGGAGGATTCATGGGCTACTGATCAACCACTCAAAACCAAATTCAAAGCCCTCTATGACATCTCCCTAATCAAAGTTGGCAACATCTTCCAATTTTATCTTGGTTTGCAGAACAATTATAACTCTTGGGACATTGCTCTTAGAAGAGGTGTGAGAAACAATGAATCACTCACTTATGTTGAGCTGGTTGAAGTGTTAAGCAACATCTCCCTTACTGCCTTACAGATGATGAAGATGACTGGCTTTGGGAGGATAAAACAGGGAGGTTCTCAGCTCATAGCAGCCATCACAAGCATGCCATTCAGTCGATCCAAATTTCCAATCTTGCTTGTTTTCCCTCTTTGGGAGCAAGATTTTTTGGCTTCTTCATTTGGGCCATTGCATATGGTAAATTGCTGAGTGTGGACAGGCTCGATCAGAGAGGGCTGCTGATTGCAAACAAATGTAGCCTTTACGAGTCTAGTCCAGAAAGCATCCAACACTTGTTTTTTTCCCCTAATTTTTCACTGGAAAATTTGAGGACCATCTGTGCTGAATCTGCTGGCGTTTTGCCTTCTGGAGAATCTTTTCTTGGTTGGATAGATCAATAGAGGAGAGATGTTGCTATATCATTGCAACATGGCTCTGGATGGGAGACTTTCTTCCTACTATTTTGTTAATTTGGAAGGAGAGAGTAGATTACATGATTTCACTTTTCAGTGCTTAGAGCCTAATGTGTTTCTTGTTGGAAACAATTCAACATATTCAATAGTTGACATAGGGGCAATTTTTAATTCTTTTGTAAGTAATCCTGTTGGATGTGGTTAAAGATAAAGCGATAAGCACAATGGTGACTACTTTTAGTAAACCACTTTACTGGCCTGTGGTTATTAAAAATATTTAATTTTTAATTATCTATTTAAATTCAATTTGTATTTTTTAATCATTAATTCTTTATATGATTATAATCAACAATAGTGCAACTTGGATTTTGTTTGAATTTATTTGCATTCTGTATACAATTATATATTGAATGACATGCCTAGTTAGCATTAATATAACCTGCAAACTTATGTAAAGGCGAAATGCATGTTATTTACATGTTATAGGTTTGTAAGGATATATTAGGTTTTTCTTTTTGGTCGCTTTGCTCTTGCTTAAGTAGTGAGGGGTCTTCGCTTTGACTTTACCTCACTCCTTGACTACACTCACTCCATTTTTAGTAGAAAAATGATTGAGGTTGTCTTTGTAGATGTGGAAAGTAGGGTGCGTGAGATTTTTGTGGGTGTCATAATAGAATTGGTATTGGGTAGACCCTGTTTCAAAGGCGTTGTTAGTTCCTTTGATGAGAGATACTGATGTAAGAATGATCACATGCTTGACCCTAGTTGACTTTATTCAAACACCAGTCTGGTAGACCATTTCCAACCTCGAGCTCAAGGAGCTAAAGAAATTTTCAAAGGTCAGTATGTAGGCATGCGAGTCCCAAGCCCAAACTATGATAACAAAGCCAGGTACATGGGCATTTTCCTCAAGGGAAATAGCGGATTGCTGGCCAAGTTCATCACGTTTTCAAGAAACAGTGGTGACTCAGTCCCTGTAGAAAGAGGTGGTAGGCTCGTACAGATGGACACACCTTACTAAAAAGGGTAAAACATGAAGAAAAAAAATTTAGTTAGTTTGAAACCGTGTTCACACGTATCTTATGACTGTTAACTTGAACATGGATGTTAGTTTTCAAATTTAACGTCAATGAGAGAGTTTAGAAAAGCGTTTTCTAGTATTGAGTGTTCGAGCCTTTGTGAGAAGAGGCGTACGTTATATTGTTGTGAGTATTTCTTACATTGGTTAAAAATAAAAACTTAGAAATTGGTTTTGATACCGTCAAGATTTAGTGCAAATAATCTTCAATTTCAGAGCTCCAGAACTTTATTTCCTTCTCTTTGTGCTTCTTCTTTCCTTGGCTGCATACTACCCAATAATGGCCTTTTGTTTGCACAGTTATAACAATCACAAACAATAAGGGAAACTAGGGCATTCGTCATATTCGTTAAATATTCTTGAAATCTCTATAAGATCTAAATAGTCTAACTAAGTAAACTTGTGTACCTCATACCCCACGACTCGTGGGACACTTGACTTTGATCTGCAGGACTCATTGGATCATAGTGTACGCCTTGAGCTTTTTGGGACCTCTTCAAAAGGCGCACACGTCAAGCATGCTCCTTGATCTCCTTTTTAAACATTGGTCGATGAAATACCGTCACAAACTGAAGTCATGTTCTAAGAATGACAATGAAGAGTTACTCATATTCAACCTCGAGGAATGCATTAACTGACTTTAATGTTGTAGCTTCGAGCCCATTCTCTTTCCTTCAGTGGGCAGAATTGTGGCACTTTAATACTCAACCTCCTTCCAGTCTGTCCCCTCTGGTAAATGGGTTTGGGAGAGGCTACTTCATGCCTTCATTTGGGTGGTTTGGAGGAAAAGAAATAATATAATCTTTAAAGGGGCCAAAAAGGAAGTTGCATCTCTTTGGATAGGTGTCAAAGTTACTATTTGGTTATGGGTTTCTAGTTGGGAGAATTTCAGAGACATGCCCTTTTCTTTTTTGTATGTTCAGTTGGGATTATATATTTTTGGCATGGTACACACAACAATGTAGAGTTTTTGTATTGGTTAGTAGATTTGCTAATCATCTTTTTGAATATATTATATATCAATACAATTTCTTGTTTTTCTGATAAAAAAATATTCAATCTCGAGAGAGTGCTATTGGATAGATGTAAATTCAATGCCTAAATATGTGCATATGTTGGTGCGGATTTGTGACAAAATCCTTAAATTTGGGGTAATAATCTTTATGCTTTCCTGCACGTGATCTATTCTTTGCGCCTTTGCATAATTTGCACACCAAGTTGTATCTATTGCCATTAAGATTTGAAGTTTTTTTTTGTAATTTAATTTGAAGGTGTGTTGATATTTGGATTATTGGATCTTAGAAGTGTTTTGCCTATGTGTGCTGTTGACAATATTGTGAAAGAGGGGAATGGTGCTTGTCATTTGAGCATGTTGTGCCGTGTTTAGAGTGAATGCTTTTAACATATTGTACTGCAAATATTAAAAATCTAAAATCCTATCATTGGCCGACTATGTCGAGAAACGGGTCTTTCACCCAGCTATGAGATTTCCACATTTAGTTGACAAGGCTTAAGCTGGAAAGGAGGAATTTCAGAGGTTTTGAAGACAAGCAAAGGTCATTTGATTAGCTTGCGAGGGATATACCAAATTTGAATTACGACGTTATTCTTGTATTTTTGGGCTTATAACCCCTTTGACCTTTTTTAAAAAAAATAAAAAAATGGGTTGTTGACCCGTTTTATTTATTAGATCCATGCTCAAAGGCTACAATGCACTCCCTTGAAGGATAATCTAAACAGTGCCCGAAGGCTACATCTTTGCCCCCATAGGGGTAACCAAACCATGCTCGAAGGATGCATGACTGCCACCACCAAGCATCCACATCGCCTCCGCTTTGCATGAAAACTTGTTTTTGCTCCAGTCCACCTAAGCAATTACATTCCATACTTGAAGGCTAATCAACGAGAGAAAATTCATGTGCTTATGCTTTCAATAATCGGGTGAAAGCTCACAAAATTCTACTAGTGAGTCTCGAACAACCTCTCACAAGGAGTAGGTGTCTGATCATCTAATCTCCAATTGGTGGACACCTTTTTAATGTATTGGGCTGCCCAAAATCACATATATTTCTCTCACTATGTAGTGTGTACATTGTAGCCTTGGGTCACATTGTGGTTTCAAGAAAAAAAAAGTTTTTGTACATTTAAGTTTGCGGTTAACTACAATTATCCGTGCAATTACATAAAGATGCACCTGAGTTGTAAGTTCTCTTTGTTTTCTTTTTTGATTTGTACGCTTTGTATTTTTAATTGGTTGTCCTTTTTACTTAAGAGTGGTTGTGTTTAATTTTTGAATTTTCCAAACCCTTCATTTTAGTTACAAATTTAGCATGTCTTTTTGCGTGAATTTCAACTTCATTTGCTTGTGGTGGAAGATATACTATTTTTTTTCTTGTTGCATGTTCAATTGCAGCCACTGCTACTGTGTTGGTTACGCCCAATGGTGAATTTCCACCCAACTCTTCTGAGGTTCGTAGTCTTGTTAGCAATTTCTCTTAATATTCGCTTTAATAACTGAAATCGATGTGTTACTTCCAGTATTCGTGCATTATGGTTAGACGATACTTCGACAATACATGCATTTTGTCCCAAAAGTATTTTTAAAATACTTGCAATGCATGCATGTTCGCATAACATATTAGAGAGTTGTACTAAAGTTTAAGAAAATGGATAATATAGGTATGTTTTTTTGTTATAGTGTTATTGGAAATTTAGGTAAAAGTCATTGGTACTATATTATAATTAAAAAAGTAGGCATATTTTTTTGGTCAACAATTTTATTTTGTTATAAGTGGCATTAAACATACCGTTGTCTAAAATATAATTTTTACTTAATGCCCAAATTTTTTATACTTGAGTTTTAACAACACCCAGGTTTGGCCTTATGCCCCCTAACAACGGTCAAATACATCAAAAGGATCCAATCGAGTCTTATCAACCGTACTAGGAAAGAAACTGCAAAATGCTTACGAAGTTGACTTGCATTCTAAAACTGTAACTATATCTATCTATGGAATTACAAAAACCGAATATTTGATTAAAAAACCAACCTACTTTTGTGTGCACTATGGGTGCTATGGTGTCTCTTATTTAATGGAACTATTGTTGTGAAAATATAATTTTTGTTGCTTGGGAGTTATTAGTAATTGTCCATTGAAAATTAGTTGGTTTTTATTTAGTTAACAATTTCATCAAATTGAATTAGTTAGTGCTGAAAACAAATATCCAAAAGGTGATGGTACTTAACTGTTTCATCAAATTAAAATCCCGTTTTCTCATCTCCCTCTCTCCTCGCTCTTATCTTCTCATTTTCTCTTTCATTTGTCTGTCTGTGCTAATGGAGGTCTTTTTTGAGAAAACGATAATGGAAACTAAACTCTACATGAAACCATTGAATGTCGACTCTCTTCACATTACATTTTTCACCGCCGAGACGCCAATGGAACTTAAGCGTGTTGTTGATTCCATCTCTCCCCCAAGAAGAAACACTGAGAATAGGGTATTTTGTACCACAATTCACATAAACTATCAGGCGCATATGTTCATGTTATAGGAGTTGGAGTTTTGTATTCTCTTGATAGTGACTTTGGGAGTATGGAATGGGGCATCCTTGAAATTGGATAGGATAGAAACCCACCACATTGCCGGCACTCAAGAGGTGGAGCAAATAGGTTAGCTGGTCACTAGCTTAGCTGCTTGCTATCAGAGTACCGGGCCATACCCCTTCCATAGGGCTCGGATATAGCTATAGAGTAACTACCCGCACGGGAATTGTCACAGCTGGAGCACATCCCAAACCTAATAAGCTAATCAATCCCGACCAAGCGGCCGTCTCGTGAACAGATTGCAATAGTTATGAATTATGTTTGTACTTCAGACCACTAGGAAAGCCATTTGAGATCTTTTTCGAGTTGCTTGTGCCTGCTAGTACAACGTTCAAGGAAGGGTCTCAATCGCTTTTCAAGATGTGTTAATGGAAAACTTTTTTCACTCAAAATCGAAGAGGGGTAAATTTAAATGTGTACAACATGGTCTGTTTGGATCCTGATAAACGTGATCTTGTTGAGGAAATCAAGCATAAGTTAGGCATTGACATTGGAGGGGAAGGTGAAGAACTTGGCGGTGGTGAAGGAGGTGCCGATGGTAGAGGTAATCATGGTAATGGGGGAGGACGTGCATAAAATGAAGGCGGTTTGAAGCCGGTGATAAGCGTGCCTGACTTAGGTGAACCGACTTTGGTGAGTTTGTGTATTGCAACCTACTCAAGTATCATTGTGTTGCTAGTTAGTGATTCAAATCGGTTAGCTTGTGTGTGTTGATGAATCATCATAATAGTAGTATGTCATTCCTGTCTTTCTTCTACTTTAGTTTTTATATGTTCTGTGTCAGTCTAAGTTTAACGTTTCTTTGTTTTGCGTGTAGTATGGGAATGAATGTACCATTGCACATTTGAAGGAAATTATGGTTCATTGCTTGTGCTTATCATGGTGATGGTAGTTGTGACTATGGTGGTGGTTGCCGTGGTGATGGTGGAAGTTGTGTTTGTTGTTGGTGGTGGTAATGAAGATTGTAATGGTGTTTTTGGTGTGGGTAGAGCAAGGATGCATGGATACGAACACACACGTTGTGTCAAACACGGACAGGACACGCCGACTCGACAATTTTCCAAAAACTAGGACTCGAGAAACATCGACACGTCATACTATTTTTTAATAAATTATAAATAATAATCCAATAAAGTGTCTTTCTAGAGTGTTTTGAAGAATATGACACTCTATTGTAAGAAAAAATAAAGTAGAGAAAAAATATTGTAGAGAAGTAGAGGAGAAAAGAAGAATAAAAAATTAAGAAGAACCGTAGACTACCTCTATGCTTTAGTGGCTTTTTGCCCTATTTGTCGTAAATTACAATTGAAAGTCATTCACTTCAGATGGATCAACAACCATCAAATTAGGTGGTTATTTGCAAACATCTAAAGGTAATAAATGAAACAAAGTTGGTTTTCGAGTCTTAACTGTGTTCTGACCAAGTTTCGGGTGTATCGGAGACGGGTCCGACATGTTTACCAAGTGTCCACGCGTGTCCAAGGCGCGTCGAGCGAGTGTTGGCATCGGATGCGTGTTGGAAATGGATACGGTAAGTTTTCCGAAGAGTCTGTGCTTCCTTGGGGAAGAGGTAGTTGGGCTGATAGTGATGTTTGTTTTGGTGTGGATATTGGTGGTGGTAGTGGTCCTAATGGTACGATGGTTGGTATTTGTTTGTGGTTGTGGTGGTGGTTACAATCGGCGGTGGTTGTGGTGTTTGTAATCACGGTGGTTACGATTGTGGTTGAGGGTGGTGGTGGTTTATTTTTATGAGATTGATTTGAATTTGCACGAGATTTTTTTGTGACCCAAGCAAGCCTATGAATCAAAATCCATATATCCCTTTAAGCAATACTTATGTAAGCAGTATTATGGGTTAATTTAGCAATATTAACATTAAGATTAGTTGAGCCTATTAAGTAATAACCAAAATAGTTAGGGCATTATTAGCCAATTAGGGTTAGGTCAATTAGGTTGCCAAATAAGTTAGAAATGTTATAAATAAGGCAAGGCTTGTTCATTGTTCGGAGGTTGCTGATTGAATGAATAATATTTTCTTATTTGTTTTCAATTAGCTTTTATCATAGTTATTTAATTCTTGTTCATTTATTTGATTAATGCCTCGTTTATTTCAATTTATTCCTTAGTTCTAGCAAATACTAATCTATTTCAGCACTATATTGATCAAAATAGACGAAGAATTATCTGATGAAGAAACGCACAATGATAAATAAAGATATCAAGACCACTTGCTATCCTAAAGCCGTTCTATTTGAAATGATTCAAAAGAATTCCAGCAGCCTTCGTTTCCAAGTTTAACCCATCAAATGTAAAACCTCAAATTATCATGTGGTCGGAGGTAGAGAGGAGATGAAAGAGAGGGATGGAGGGCTGCGACATCGAATTGGGGAAGAAGACAAAGTGCTGTTGGTATTGTAGGTGTCTCAAACAAAATTACTTTTTCAAATGTGGGACTCTTATTCTAGGTGGATGAGATCCAAAGATGAGGTGATTATATCAACACTCTTTTGAGAATTGCCAACCACGTGAAATTCAAGCTTATAATAATTGATTGATACAAATTTCTTGAATTTTACAATCCTTTTGCCTATGAATATAGTAAAGTTTGGTGGATCTTTTCCATTGCAAGGAAGAGAAATTTCCAACTAATTATTTGAGCATGAAGCCAAGTACAAAAGTAGAGAAATTTGGCAACAACATTTTCTCCATGAAAGAGGTGCCTCATAAAGTTTGATTGTTTTCATTTGGATAGTGGTTCATAGTAGAATCCTAAAAGTGGACAATCTCTTGAGGAGCGGTTAAATTTTAGTAAACACGTGTAGTCTGTGTGAGGCAAGGCAGATGAGGAATCCATTGAGCACCTGTGCTGCAAATCATCTGTGGGGAAGCTTCAACTGTAGTTCCAACAGCTGATTGTATCTTGCAGATGGTCTCCAAGTGGCAAAGAGATGGCTGCTCCTCGATAGGTTCTTGGCTTTGGAAAAGAGAGTTGCTGGCAGGCTTTGGGGGACATGTTTTTAAGGGTGTTAGAAGCAATTTTCAAATCTTGAGCAAAGAAATTAAAGCCTTGGTTTGACCCGCATTTGGGATATCATCACTAATGTTGATTTGTATGTTTGATTGGGATGGCCTGTTTTTGCTTTATATGAATTTGTAATCCCAAGCTTGACTTTCTCATTCACTTTCAATTCTTTGATAATATTCTTTGTTTGTTGATTTATTAGAAACAAATCTTGAAATTTGATGATTTATTGTCTTAACGTTCTTAAGACACGAGCTATGCAGTTAATGCGGAAAGCGGTCAGGACCGCATTACGATTTTTCATAATTATGCGGAATTATGCGGACAATTTTTTCAAAGTATATATTTTTAAAATTTAATCATAGTTATAGATTACAAAATAAATAATTAATCAAAAGGGTGTAAATATGTAATCATAGTCATATATTATTTTACTAATTAATCAAATGAATTTAATTTTGCAGGTTGGAACACCTATAGTTACCTGGACCGCTTTTTACTGTTTTTCACCGTTTTTTACCGCTTTTTGACCGCTTTTGACCGATTTTACTGGTTCCGTTTAAAGCCGGCCGAGTCAACCCTGTGCGATTCGGTCCAGCCCCGCATACCGTTTTTTGGCCGATTTTCGGCCGCATTTATAGCACAACACGAGGCAATTGAATTGTGGAATTTTATTCTTTAGAATCTCGACTGTTATTTTCTCAGGTTGGCATTTCAGGAGTTGGTTATATCTGGTCAGCTTGTGAAGGAGCTCATGAAGAAGAATGGAGACACTCAATTGCACCTGTTCCTGCTGATAAACTTGCACAGCTAAAACTTGCTGTGGAAGCTGAGACAGATTTACTGACTCAAGATAGCAATATCCCCCCTTCTGGAGAACTGAAACCAGATTCTGAGATTGCCTTTTCTGAAGATGCCGATATAGAATATTTTAGGGATGATTCTGCTGACTTTGAGAAAGAGGTGATTATTATGGGCAAGATGAATAGTGGTACTAATATTTTTCCTCTTGATTTTTAGCTAAAATAAAACTTCATGAGTTTGTTCCTCAGGTCGAAGCAACTTTCCTTAGAGCTGTTCATGAAGGTGTTGAAAAGGATCATGTGATCATTGAAGTGAACTCACTTCGGTATGTTTAATATGTTTCTCCATTTTTGCTAAACAGATCCAATTCATCCGTGATATTTATCTCGAATTGGTCTTATACTAAGCTACCTAGATTTGTTAAGTTTTTATGTCCTGAACCGCATGGATATAGCAGTTCGACTTTAAACCGAATTATAAAACCTTTACCTGAACTCATTTGATTTCATGTCTAGGTCTTTTGATCTACAATTTTAGACTTGGATTGTTATTCACATCCAGAATAATGAAACAAGACATGGGGTTGGAAAAAAGAAGAGAAAAGAAGACAAGACACTTCTAATGGTTTTCTGGAAGAAGATAGCAAGGTAGCAGAGAGTCTGGAGAGTCATTTGATGTATGTCTAATAGTGTTAAGCACGATGTGTTTAACACCCTTCTTTAGATGAGGGTCCTATTTATTGAAATAAATGATACGTTTCTGAAAAAATAAATTACTAGTAATACCTTAACTTTTTTTTTGCTCTTATTATGTATTGATGTTAGAATGGCATTCTTTCTATTATTAATTATTATTATTATTATTATTATTATTATTATTATTATTATTATTATTATTATTTTCAATTACAAAATATTGTAACAGCATGGGTCTATCAAGAACTTCCATCTTATTAAGTGGGTGGATGTTTGTAAGCCCGAACCTTTGAGTGGCATGGGGATCTAGAGACAAATGGCTTTGGAGATTTGACTAGGACAAGGGGACCTTGTAGAGAGTAGTCATTTAGGAAAAGGATGGTTTGCACAATATGGGTTGGTTCACAAATCACAGCTCAGCTTCATATGGTCATGCATGAGTGAGAGCAATCATGAATCTCAAACCACAACTCTGGTATTTGGTGATATGTAGAGGAATAAGTAACTCTGAACTTCCAAACTTGTTAAAATTGATTAGAGTATTACAATTGTAAGTGTTGAATAAGGAAGATGATGAATTGAGGTGGCATGGCAAAACTGGGACATGATTAGTAAACAACAATCACGACCACGACCACAACCACAACCACAACCACAACCCCAAAGAGCTTCGGTCGACATCTTGCTTCCGATAATTGAGCTTACTTGCCATCTCAATTCGAAATTAGATTATTTTGGTTTAAGGTGGTGCCCCCAAGAGTTAAATTTCTTGTTTCGATAATATTCTCACTGTCATAACCAATTGATGTGGTTTGTGTGAGTAGAGGAAGAATGATTAACCATTTATTTTTCATCGTCAATTCTCTAGAACCAGTTTAGAAGCTACAACTCCTACTTTGGCATAATGATGATTGTTCAGTCAGAGGTTATTTGTTATGGGTCAGTGTGATGCTGGGAACCAATTTAGGTTGTGTGGAAAGAAAGGAACATTTGTACTCTTAAAGGAAAGAAGAAAAATAGTGATACCATCTGCAAAGAAATCGAGGCAGTGGTGTGAGGAATGTTTGGAGAATCATTTAGGGGATTGGTTTTGCATAATTGTAATAGCTTGTAATGTTTTCTCTGAGTTGTACAATGTTGGCTTTTCGTTAATATGATAGCAATAGAATTTAATGTTTTCTCTGAGTCATACCATCATCACATTCTCATTGGCTTTTTATAAATACAAATTTTGCTTCTTTTGATAAAAACAATGCCTTTAGCTCCTAAAATTTTCCTAAAGAAAAAACCCAAACATAAAAAAAGGGGTTCATTGGCGTCACTGATTTACACGAAATGAATTTAAACTTCAACACAAAATTTCTGACATTAATTCGCACATTCCTTGAATAAATCAACTCAAAAAAAGACGAAAAAGTACATTGCTCACCTGCAAGTTTGTCCTCGAATGATGTTTTGACATGTATATCGAGGAGCATTTATCAAATCTGTACAATTCTTCAAAATTTCAGCTTAAAGGGATTAGCGAAAAACATATAGTACACGTGGAAGTTGATCCTTGAAATTGAAGATTAAATGGGCCTGAGGTTTTATATGAAAATTGGGACTTTTGTCCAGTTTCTTGTAAACATAAAAATAACAACAGAAAGAAAGAAAGTAAAAAAACTAGGCTGCCTTTTGGTTGAATGTCTTAAATCATCTTCAACATCTGTGGGTAAGTTATCTTTCAAAGTGAAAACAAAAGTTAATTTAGTAAGCAAATTGATCAATTTATACTTAAACAGACTCGACACTCATTTGGTTACTCAGAATCAGTGTTCTAAAAATCGCTAGGCGCTGGGCGGGCGGCGAGCAGGTGCCTAGCGCCCAGGGGCCTAGGCGGTCTTAGGTTTTGTATTATAACTTTAATAATTTACAAAAGTTAAGCATAATACCTTATCAATTACATCCAATTTAATGTCAATATACATATGCAAAATTTAAAAACATGAAAAATTAACAATCGTGAACAAAATTTATTAAAACTCAAATGACTGAAGTTGGTCATGATGGGTACTTTTTATAAATTTGAATTTGTGTACTCTTTTATTTTTCTTCAAATTGCATGAATAACCTCAGTTATGTTTGATAAAATCTACATTAGTAAAATTGGTACCGGCAGATCCTTTGAGAATTCCATTAAGTAATCATCCTTCGCTACATTTAGACATATACTGAATAAAAAACAATTAAATAGTTTATTTCTAAAAAATAGGAAAGAAAAATAAAATAAGAACACAATCAACCTTATTAAAAAATAAAAAAATAAAAAAATAAAAAAAATAAAAATCTCCCAGACCGCCTAGACCCCGCCTAGAGACCGCCTAGACCCCGCCTAGACCGCCTAGATCCCGCCTAGGCCGCCTAGACCCCGCCCAGACCGCCCAGACTGCCCAGAACCGCCCAGACTGCCCGCCCAGGCATTAATCTGGGCGGTTTTCCACCTTCTAGCGCCTAGGCGCCGCCTAGACCGATTTTTAGAATACTGCTCAGAATTAATACCTTTCTTCCCATATATATATATATATTTTTTTTTTTTTTCATTTTCCTTCCAAATATCTTTTTAGATGTTACCCCCTTTCAATCATCCCTTAACGTTGTATTTAAGAAAAAATAGAGTTAACTTTTCCTAATTTTCATGATTGATTTAATTTTAGTATATATTGATCATATTCGACAGCTTGAACTCCACTCCCATGTCTATGTTTTTTTTTCTATTATTATTTTTTATGTTCCCTCTTAATTTACTTTGCCAACATAGTGAAATACACCTCTGACGACTTTAATAATAAACTACAAATGTTGTGAAGGAAGAAGAGAGAGAGTGACGTGATGGTAAGCAATAGAAGGTCTATAGACTACAATCTAGATGGCGCTTTTTTGTAGATTGATAATTTGACACAAGTGACTTCTCGGTTACGGAGCGATAAGAAACCATGCTCTCAATTTTGGTAGGAGCTTAGTGTTGTTAATGGTTTGTCTACCATGGGTAATTGGTGGGGACTTTACTGTGGTTAGATTTATTGAAATGAGCAACAGTTCAATGTTCAACAAAAGGATACGTGACTATTTAGACTTAATGGATGAGTATAGGGTGAGTGATTTGCTTTTCTCCAGTGTTGTGTAACGTGTACATGGGTTGCCCAATGGTTCTTAAATAATTTCCCGTTTAATTGCTTTATAAAAGGGACTTTAATATGGAATGAGCTCCCATTAATAAGGACATGGACATTGATAAGGTATGTTGTCTTTTTGGATCAGATTAGAGAGTTCTACTTATCCTTCTTCATTGTAATTGGGTTAGCAGCATGCAGATGCAGTTGATCTCTTTAGGTTGCAGTGAGTTATCTTGGAGTTGTTGAGAGGTCGGAAAAGGCATTCTCATGTCAGTTGTAAATGTAAGTATTATGAAGACTTCTTCCTTTGGGATGTACCGAAACGTAGGAAGAAGACAACAGCAGCACATTTTCCAATAGGGTTTTAGATTTTTGGAGCATTCGCCTTGAAGATAATTTCTACTTAATGGGGTTGGGTGTATCACCTTGCTACTTACAATTGTTTGCTAATTGGGATAGTTTACTTCTGGGACCTTGATGCTTTTGTTGGGCTTTAGTTCCTATTCCAATTCAGTTGAGCCATTCATTTGATATGGTTGAGTTAGAGCCATGAGATAATTTTGCGTGGCACTTTGATGGATGTGGTGCCCTCCAGTTCTAATTTAGACAAGGTTCACCTTTAAATTCTCTGTATTGAATTTGCATCTAGATTCTTTTTGTGAATTGGCTTAATCGATCAACTTTGGAAATTGGGTTCTAGGAGAGGCATTTAAGGTTTTTTGGAAGCAAGGTAAATTACCGGGTACCAAGTTGTTGGCGAAGCAAGTTGCTAGCAAGGGCACCAAGACTGGAAAAACATAGTTGATAGAATGAACATATTTAGATCTAAGTTTTGCTGAGGGAATTTCTTCAAGGATTGGTTGAGCCTTTACCTTTCCTGCTAACCTTGGTTTTCTAGTCTTCCAACTCCAGCTTAGTTGGTCTTACAACCTTCTCCATCTGCGGCTGTGTATCATGTGTCATGTCTGTTTAGGTAGATTGCAATGACAAGAGGTCTTCATGCGACGTGGTTGTAGGTGGCAGCATCCGTCAATTGGCCTTCGAGCATGGATTAATAGCATTGGGCATTTTCAGTTAGCCTCAGGGGTGGGCGATGTACTGCTCGAGTGAGAAGAAGAAAAAGAAGATAAAAACCTAGGATTTCTTTCATTACTCGATGTTTTTCTTGCATTTGCCCATTAAGAGAAGTAATCATTAAACTAATGGCTAATGATTTCTTCAAAGGGGAACTAGTGGTGCTTTAATTTGTGATATCAGGCCTTCAAGTATTGTGCTTGTCCTATGAGGTGTTAGACACCTCGCAGGCACATCCTGTTTCAGACATCTTCCAACAAAATTTTGTGGATTTCTGTATCAAACCAAATATCACATACACAAAGGTGTCTGACACTTCTTACTCATGTGAGCTGTCTGCGGGCATGTAGTGTTTTTTTTTTTTTTAAATTGGATTTATTAGGCATGGCAATTTGGCCGAACTGATGGTACTCGCTCGTACCCAACCCTAATGGTTCAGGTCTAGAACCGACTCGGTTCCGGTTTGGGTCTGGTAAATTGATCACTTGGAATTCCACTGGATGTGTTGTACTTATCTTTTAATATGATTAACATCATTACACATGATGTGACCCAATAACTATAATGTTACTCTACATTTTCAAGTGCAACATGTACTAGTAGTGCACTACTAATTCTTTTTTTTCTTTTTTTCTTTTAATTTTTATGTCTAGCCCAGGTTATCATACAATGTGGCCTTTGCAGATTGTGCTGGCGCAATTTTTTATTCAGTAATGAAATTAGCATTAGAAATGCCATATGAAAACAACAGTAAGTCTTCTATTTGAATCATACTTTTTTTTTTTTTTTTTTAAAGTATGATTCAATATTGATGCATTCCAAAATGATTAGGAAAACCAATAGATTTTGACATTTTGTTTATCTTAAGAAAACACATGACTCATGCCAAAGGAGTTCACAATTTTGATAAACAATCATGGAAGGGGCAAATGTTTCAGTTTGGATCACTTGGAGAAATGCTGTAAACAACTTGTGCAAGGGAAGCTTACACAGCTGATGCATTCTTAAAACAGTTCTAATATATTGTTCTTCTTTACTTCGTCTTTATCATCTTATAACAGATTAGTTTGTTTCTTTTTATTTGTGTCTCGCTTGTTTTCATCATAATCATCAAAAGGTAGGTTTATTATATCGTGAATTGGAAATGTAAATTTAAGATACATGTACCATGTACCATAAAATATTGTGTATTATAAGATATGGTGCTAAATTAAATATGCAAGGTGTAGAAGTATATCTTATACATTTAAAAGACATAAAATAAGACTTATTCAAGCATGGAGGTCCCAAAAAACTTCCATTGATAAGAAAAAAATAACCCTTAAAATTTCAAATGAATATATTTCACTTCCCTTAAAATCAAGTCATGGGCACTTGGTTGCTGCAGTTGAGGGAGCCCAAAATGGAAAATGCATTTTTTTTAAAAGTCAAGTAAAAGGAAAATGAAGAAATATCGTCTCATAAAGAAAAAAAGCTTGTGGGATTTTAAAATCCATAACTTTTTCATAATAATAAAATAGATATTGGCACATTAGGGAACACAAATTAATTGCCCATTTAGGACCCACTTAGTTTTCATTGTAAATTAAGGGCACTACACACACATCGCCAAATGAAAACTATATCATTGAGCTCCGTTTGAGCTGAAGTTTTGGCGAAAATTGAGGACCAACATTAGAGAAGTGTCAAAATTCTAGGTCATCTTGACATGAATGCCTCAAGATGTGTTAAAATGTGAAAAAATGGATTTCTCTATCATAATCATGAGGCGATCAAGGGACCACCTTGGGCACGATAGAGACCGACCGACTAATGTCCATGGTTCAAAACCACCGAAAGATCGCTTATCAAGATATTTAATGCCATGGACCTAAATGCGCATCTCGAGGAATGGTGCTGAAGCAGGTTGACATTTTGGCATGTAGTTTCTAGTGTTAATCCATAATTTTCTTAAATTTTTAGCTTAAACAGAGCTCAAGTGAATTAAATTTTTTTTAAAATTTAATAGTGTCCTTAAATTCTAATGTCCCATAATAAAAGGGTTAATTTACGATAGCCCCAGAACAAATAGCTAATTAAATGTTAGTCTTTATTTTATATCGTATTGCAGATCCTTGGACTACCGATCAACGTGCATGGACTTATTTTTCAGTTGGGCAAAGTTTTGATGACTAAAAGGCCCATAAATGATTGAAGGGTTGAGGTAAAAATGTTGACCTCGAAAACTAATAATTGGATCCCGAGATAAATCGGTGGTTCAAAATGTAAAAGAATTAAAGGGGTATCTCGAGACACATCTAATGGTTTTAAAAAGAACACATTCCTCAACATCATCTTCTCCAACTCCATCCACTCAGCATTCTGCAACTCCAACCTCACCTTCACCATCGACCACTGTTCCGCCCACATCCCCTTTCTCTCCTTTCTGCATGTCTGCCACACCTCACACCCATCCCCTCGCCCTCCTCTGTCTTTTTATGTCCCCCGCACTCCACATAGGGATGGGCATTCCATCCTGCGATCCCGATCTCGTCCTGAGTTTTTGGGTCTTTTTGAGATTGATCAAACTCGTTCCTATCCCGTCCTGTCCCAATCTAGAGTGACATGGGATCAAGATGGAGATTTTCAATCCCGCCCTTCCAGAACTTATTTATTTAATATTTATTATTATTAGTTTTAATTAAATTACTCTTCTAAAAGAAAGTTTAGGATGTGTTGAAATTAAATTAAAACATATATTGTTTGAAAATTTTACTTGTTTGATTTGATACTATTTGCTTAGATAGAAACTTTAGTTTGGATATTGTAGGTAAAATAGAACACGTGAAAATTTATGCTTTTTCACATTTTAGATTGGTTATAGAACAATTATTCTTGTAAAAAATAAAGGCAAATGATGGTTTGGGTTAGTTTTGCACTATGAGTTATGTAGTTGGAGATTTGGTACATGCTCATCCCGTCTCGTCCCGAACCCGTTTGGGATGAGACAAAGTAGGGATGAGGTCCTGTCTCGATCCCGTTCCGATCCCGAATGAACGGGATGAGGTCCGTCCCGTGCCCACCCCTAACTCCACCCATCCTGCCTCCCTTCTCTTTGCGCGTCATCCTGCCATCGCCTTACTACCTCTCTACTCACTCCACCCTCCCAATTGACTCTTCTTCTTGCTCCACCACCTGTCACCTCCACACCCATCTCCTCCCCTTTTCTCTTTTCCCTTCCTTTCTCCTTTCTATCTCTTCTTGTCCCCCCAAAACCCACCCGACCACCACAGTGTGTTTCTTTTCATTTGCTCCTCATGTTCATATCTCAACTTCACCATCTCTAGCCTCAATCGATCGGCAAGATGGATCAATCTCAAATGTAATTCAACCCGAACCCCAGATTAATTGAACAAAGGGCGGGGAGCTAGAAATCAACATTTTCAATTTCCCTTCATAATCGAATGAACGAATTAAATTCAGCCAACAATGAGTTTGCAACAATGACAAAGGGGACAAATTCTTCACAGAGAGCTTAAGCAACAATGCATTGAGTTGACCTACTTTTTCTTCGATGTTGATTTTGGATAGATTTGGATTTGGTGTTGGTTCCATTCGAAACCTTCAATTTACAAACACAACTTTTCATTGCAAAGGTTTAGCATTGAGAAACGGATCTTGCCTTTGGGTATTGGAAGAACCCATTTTTTTTCTCTGAATGTGCATTCCATGTGACAAATCCAAAAAGAGGGACCATGGTGCATGAGATTAGGTGGTTCAAGTACATATTTTCAGTAGTACAAGTAGAGAGAAGGAGATAATGGAGGTGACTGTGCTCGTAGATGTGTTATTGGTTGACATAGAGGAAGGAGAGGGGTGACATTGTGATAGTGGTTGTGCGATTTGAGTAGGAGGACGAAGGAGAAGTGGTGGGGCGGTCGCGTTGGCAGGATGATAGGTAGAGAGAATAAAGGCGGGTGGGGTGGGGTGATGCAAAGGGACGCAGAGAGACAAAGAGGAGGGCGAGAGAGGATGGGTGCGGGGTGTGTTGGAGACGCAGAGAGGAGAGGAAGTGGATGTGAGCGAACCAATAGTTGGTAGATGAGGTTGGAGAATATGATGTTTGAGGGGTGTTTTTAAACCATTAGATGTGTCTCGAGATACCCATTAATTTTTTATATTAATATTTTTTTTTAACATTTTGAACCATTGATTCACCTCGAGATCCAATTATCAGTTGTCTGAGTCCAACATTTTAACCTCAGCCCTTCAATCATTTAGAGGCATTTTAGTCATCAAAACTTTGTCCATTTGAAAAATAACAGTCCATGCATGTTGACCGGTAGTTAGGAGGCATTTGCAATATGATATAAAATAAGGACTAACCTTTAATTAGCTATTTGTTCTAGGAGGGTATCGTAAATTAACCCTAATAAAAATAAAAATTATCTACTTGACATTTTCTTAATTAAAAGAAAAGGATTGGTAGAAGTACTTGTCGATGCTTGTACTGGTTGTTGGCATGTTTAAACAGATAGGTTAACATGCCAGGGTGCAAGAGAGGTTCCTGCATCATAGACAATTAACATTCTTGTGGCACTATGCAAGTAATATATCTGGAACATCTTGTGTTGAACAAGTGTTTCGTGTTCAATGCTTTTCACCGAATTATTATTTGATTTGTTTTTATCTCTTTCATTACTAGTTTAAATTTGTTTGACTATTTTTTCTATGTTAATGTTCTCAGGTCAGATTTCTAGAAATGTAGCAAGTGTAATTGCAAAGTGGGGTGGACTTTTGAAGCACTACCTGCAGACAATAGATGAGGAGGTTTGTTCTATTTAAACAACTTATTATTAGTGAATTGATAGCCTCTTTGCTAGTCATTTGTAGTTAGTAACCTAATTTTACAGTTTTGTGTGATCGATATTAGTGTCAACAGACTCTAGTGGCCCTTCAACACCTCAACTCTTGTAGTTTTCATGGTTCATTTCGAGCATGCTTATGCTAACATGCCAAGGAGCCAACCCCATGTGTCTAACCAATAACCATATTGGTAGTGCTTGTCCTCATGACATCAGCTCATGTTTTCGACCTGTTGGTTGTGTGCCTCTAAAACATGCTATCGTTGCCTTGGTGTGTTGATCACATGTTTCCTTGGTTTCAGACATGTAATCCCTTATGCCTTGCAATACACTACACTCATTTAATCTCTGAATATAATTTTTTGGGTGCAGTCAAACACTACAAAATCATTTTCCTTGTCCTTATTTCCAGGACAGTTATTTTCCTCATAGAATGATTTTCTACTGTCAAACCTTTAGTATAAAAAATTAGTTCAAGTGTCCTTTCCCATGTGCAAAATTTTAATTTATTATCAATCTTGGTGAATGCTTTCTACTATTATGAATTTATTTGGAATCTTGACATTATAAAATTTTTTAACTTAAAAAGTACCACCCATGGCCAATTCCGTATGATTTAACTAGGGTGTTAGAACTTAGAAGTTAGAATATGGGCGCACAATTAAGGCAAGAAGAATGAGGGGTAAACATGCTTTATAGAAGCAACTTGTTTATAAACAGAATTACAGGTGAAACTGGAACCTGTGAAATGTCTGCGTCATGTTGGTTTTGTTGGTTGCAATCAAATTGTCACACCTATATTGAACTTCTATCTATAATTATTAATATTGAGATTCTCCCTGGGTCTTTTAATTACGCACAATTGAAGTAAGGAGGGAAAAATGCTTTATAGAAACTTAGTTATAAACAAGATTACGGGTGAAAACCAGAACCTGTGAAATGTCGACTTCATGTTGGTTTTGTGGGTTGCACATTTTGATCAAAGGTGGGAATTGAACTCCCATGAAACATGAAAATCCCAACTCTTTAACCCCCTAAAGACTTGGATTCTCATATTTCATAGGAATTCAACTCCTCACCTTTGATCAGAATCTGAATTCATAATAAATGGTTCATCACATCTTGGTTAAAGTTGGCTTAAACACAAGTGCTCAACCACATTTAAATTAAGTTTGTCTTAAATATAAGTGATCTCCTCATCAATTCAAGTGGTTCCCTCATCAATGCAAGTGGTTCCCATGGATTCCATGGAAGTGAATTCCATGCAACCAAACAAACCCTTTGATTACGCCAAATGGAGCCTAGGAAATACCTTCCTAAGGGTCCTAGGGATGGTCTTGAGTATCTTGGCAAAAATCAATTTAGTCCCCCCTATCCAACTTCCCTTACCAACTTTGTGAGCCACACCTTGCATGAAATTAATTGTGCAAGCAGTGGTGGTTCTTCAAAAGCTCACCCCATACGAACTACTAGGACGGTTTGCAAGTCACCTCCCTTGTTCCACCTTGTACGTCGCTGCAATGATTCTTTTACATAAACGTGACTTTTCCATTCAAATCGCCACAACCACTTACCAAGGAGTGCTTTGTTCATCAACTCGACAGATCAGCTCGCCTGCTCTCCTGCTCGACAAATCTCGACGGGTCTGCTCGATGGATCCGCCTCCAACCCCTCCATTGTTTTCGCGATTAGATCTGGTTCTGAAGCAGCAGCGTGAGAGGTGTCTGAAACTTCAGGGAGATGCGTTATTAGGAGTAAGGTGTAACGCCGTGGCAGATATCAGTACCCTAGATTAGGGTCAATGGAGGATGTCGAGAAGGGAGATGCACAGGATGCAGACAGACATTGTACCGATTGAAAAGGACACAGACAAAGCTCACAATGAGGGAAAGGAAGAGCTAAGAAGGGATGCTGGTAGTCAAGGCAAGACAGAGCTAGACCATGCGCGTGTTGTACCCAAGATGGATTGGGCTTCTAAGCTGAAGCAGAATAAGCTTGGAGGTGTTACCAAACTTAGATATGAACCTCAAGAAGACAGTGCAAGTTAATACTTTAGATTTTGCAACTCGAATTGAAGAATGTGAACGCTTGATCATAGGAAGGTTTGTGGGCTAACGTTTGGCTTATGGGTATGTGAGAGATTGTCTTGTTAGGGCTTGGGGAACCCAGAATTTTGAGATGAGTATTCATGGGGACAAAAACTTTGTTTTCAAGTTTACAGATGAAAGAAACAGGAACAAAGTTCTGGAAATGGGGCCAGTGTACATTGCTGCCAACAGATTATTCATTCTTAGAGGTTGGTCTCCAATGATGGATGAGGAAACTGAGGTACTTACCTCTGTGCCCATATGGGTTACTCTTAAGAAAGTTCTGTTGTTCCTTTGGAACCCGGAAGGTCTCCAAAAAATTGCGAGTGCAATTGGATTTCCTATCATGCTTGACAGATCTATATAGGAGAGAACACGGTTTTCATATGCAAGAGTTTGTGTGGAAATTGATGTCAACAGCCAATTCCCCAAAGCAATACCAATAGTTATTAATGATGAGAAGAAGAGACTTGTAGAAGTAGAGTATGCTTGGGTTCCAGCCAAATGTAACTCTTGTGCGGGGTTTGGACATGCGAAACATCAATGCCCTAGGAACAATACAACAGTGAAACCCTCACCTATGGTTTGGAGAACAACTGGAAAAAAGTAGGAGCAACATAAACAACCTAATGATAGATGGATTACTGCGCAAGGTAAGCACACGTTTAAACCACGTACTCATGAAAACCAAAAGGAGAATTGTAGTGATCTTGGACGAGATCCCATTGAAAGAAAAAAATTCAGGAAATGGCACAGAAATGGTGCAAGTTGTGGACAAAGTAACAACTCAGAACAATCAGACTTTGGCTCTAAATGGAGGAAAATTACATCTTCTGGATCAGAGTAGTGAAGAAGAGTCGGAAGCAAATATGGTTCCGGAAGTCGAGCAAGGTGGTACTCTTCCAGTTGAGTTACAAGAAGTCAGCCAACAAGAAGTTGATGCTCCTGTGCAAATTCAACTTGAAATAGAAGTTGCTCCAAATCAGGAAAGATACATTGAAGAGGTTGATGCAACCTCAAAATCAACTTCTACATTTTCTGAAGTAGGACGAGAGATGACTGATGGAAGACAGGGGAAAGATCGCACGAACTCTCCAAAAGCGCCCATGGATTGGCTAACACCCCAAGTCATCAATGCTTTGAATACATCAATTACAAGAATAGGCAAGGATGCATTGATCATCGAAATTAAAGCCTTACTTGAAGCGAAAGCAGCAAAGGAGGGGAAAAACATTATTGAAGAAGAATATGAGGTTACCACAATACAGTCTCCCACGGAATATGCTCCTCGAAGGTCTTCTCGAAGCAAGAAGACAAATCCTAAATTTAGGTAACTGATGATGATAATACAGGTAGAATGCAAATGTTTATTAGAACCTTGTATGGATGCTAGATTAGTGCTAGCATTCAATGGTTTCTATATCATGATTCATTGTGTTTCGATTCTTTACGACGACTTCTCATACATTCTGGGGCCCACATTAGGTATAAATCAGGTCATGAGGGTGATTAAAGGGTTGATTGGTAATTATGAGGAAGTAAAGTTATGGCAGGTTTATCATGCAACCACTTTCGTAGCAAAACACTTTGCAAGGTTACTCCCCAACCTGGAGAGGGTGAATCTAGAACTAATTAGGTTCTTTGTTGAAGCTTTGAAGCAAGTTTATTGTTCTGTAGATGATGTAACGAGTGAAAGTGTGAGTGATTGTAAACTTTATCATCATCTTTTTATTAATATAAGGTTCGGGGATCCTAAAAACCCCAGCTCACTTTCCAAAAAAAAGGCCTCAACTCATCTTCTTCTAGCCTCCCATCGATATTGAGCCTTGTTAGGTCGTTAATATGTCTGCTCATAATACCAAGGGCATGGATATATTTATTATTATTTATTCCCATCCCCTTCCCTCCCCCCTTGACGCTTCTATGTGGTATGGGTGTCTATTAATGTTTCTTCATTTGTGTTTGATCAGTTATAGTTATGGTTCATAGGTAGGTTATTTTTACACAATGCTAAAATGAGAAAAAAGAAGAAGAGAGAAGGCCAAAGACCCCATGCCAAAAAACTATTATGTTCTCAAAAAGTCCTTAAAGAGCCCTTCTTAGGTAGAGAATTCCAACCTTTGTTAGGATTTCTCACATAAAAGTTTTGTGCATTTCAACCCTCAAGCAAAGAAAACCTGAATATTCTAGGAAATGGATCCTTGAGGGTCATCAAACCACACTACTTATGAAAATTTTTGACTTTGTCCTCTCTTCCAAGCATACATTCTACCCGTTTGAATTTAACTAGGCATCACGCTAGAAATGTTTTGCCAGAAAATAACATTGTATGGCCAAGAAGGATGACAAGGAAGTTATATATTCCCTACCCCTTTGCATTTGCTTTAGCAACTTTCCTCCGAAGATTATCCTGATCTTTATTGTTCATCCATCTTTTCTCAAATCCTATTCTTCTAGATAATACACACACACACAAAAGTCCAGATGCCCCTGGTCATATATGCTTTTTCAAAGTCAGTTTTACATAAACTTTATTATTCCCTTAATTAATGACCTTGGTTGCCACAGGTACCCTGTAAAGTATTTGACTGAGTGTCTTGCTTTGCACACATAGGAATGTAAACTTGTTATATATGCAAATGCATCGTTCTTCTATTATGGAAGTGTTGTTAGACTTTTCCTCCATAAAATGGGCGACAATGCAATACCCGCTATCAAAAGTCGTAGACCCAAATACAACTATTGCATGAGTCTTTTCTTTCTGAGTTAAGAACCGGATTTAAGGATCCCTCCCATGACAATCTAAAAATACCACTATATAGGAATATCAAAGAAATGAAGTAATTTTCCATTAACTCATCCTTCGTCTCACGAACTTCAGGATCCCACTCAACAATTCCTTCTATTCCATCACCTCCTAGAGAGCGATTCAGAAACACTTTCAAGTTGGCCTTCCTCATCTTCACTTTGGCCAAAGCAAATCCATTGTTCTATCAGAGTACCTAACCCCCTCATCGAAGCCAATGAGTTAGTCTTCATCTTGACCATTAAAATCTCACATCAAAAAATGAACTCCTGCCATATCACGAGCTTTTCCTGTAGGAGCATTGTAGTCATTTTTTCTTCATCTCATCATCAGAGAACCCCGACTCATTACTGTTCTAGACTTGACCTTGACTCTACTGTTCTAGTCTTGACTGACCACAATCAGTGTCTCTGATTTATTCCCAAGCCTTTGAAGAGTCCTTTAACCACCTTCAGAATCATGAGTTTAGGGATCCCGTGTCATTTTGCCTTATGAGATTGTGTCATTTTGCACCATGTTTTGTCCCACATTCATTGGCACTTGTTGCCTGCTATTACTAGTCCTCTTTGACAAGTTCATAGTGTTCCGAAATCAGTTGTATTCATAGGACCCTTCATTGCAAGCGACATCTCTTTGATGGCTGGTGTCACGATCCGATCCACAGAGTACTATATTGTCCGTTTTGGGCCCAAGGCTCGCACGGCTTTAAAACGCGTAGTACTTTGTAGATTCAACCTCGTACATATATAACACATCCCTTCCCTCACCTAGGCGATATGGGACTCTAATCTCCCCTAGTAGCTCGCCCAACCCCTCTTGGGATACATAGGCCTATTGGGCTTCGCCATCACGGGCCTCTCCTGTACCCTTCCCATCAGGTCCGCCCACACAAGGGTATCACAGTCCACCCTCTAAGGGAGCCCAATGTCCTCGTTGGTACATTTTCGGCTAGGTCCGGCTCTGATACCATTCTGTCACGACCCAATCCACAGAGTATTATATTGTCCGCTTTGAGCCAAGGCCCGCACGACTTTAAAACGCGTAGTACTTTGCAGATCCAACCTCATACATATAGAGCACATCCCTTCCTTCACCTAGGCGATGTTGGACTATAATCTCCCCTTGGTAGCTCACCCAACCCCTCTTGGGATCCACAAGTCTATTGGGCTTCGCCATCACGGGCCTCTCCCGCACCCTCCCCATCAAGTTCGCCCACACAATGGTATCACAGCTAGAGACTTAACACCCTTGCTTGTCATCGCATCGTTTGAACTGAAGTAATTGTGCACCCATCTCTCTCCCCAGCCCTCACTTACCTCCCCCTCTAGATTGTAACCTCTTCTCTCTCACCATGACTCCACCCTTTGACGTGTGATGCACATCCCCCTGTGAACGACATCCCTTCTTAAACATTATCACAGTCAGGTCCATGGATGTAGGAACATCTTATGACCAAGTTGATAATTTAGCAACAACTTGTATGGAAAAAGAGACCGAAAATTGGCTAAGAAGATGGAAAGGTTAAATTGTAAACATCAAAATTTTACTAATTTTTAGTAAATCACGTTTTTACTATTTATAGAAAGTTTTGACTTTGTTAGAATTTGATTTCTTCTTTGAAGTTGGATATATGGAATTCTTTTCAATGACTATTTGGATGCTTATTTTGGAATTTAGGAAGTTTCTATTTAAATAAAATTCTCGTTTTTCTTATTTGTCTAAAAGTGTCCAAACTAAGTTATTATGGGAGGAAATTTCTGTTATGATATAGATAGCTTAAGAAACTTATTTTCAATGTTCTAGGAATGTTAGAAGTTGCCAGGATGGAGTTATCTACATACGGAGCTCCAACTCCGAATTTTGTAAAAAAAAAAAGAAGCTATCAATTGAATAATATTCTTGATTTCCTATCTTCCTCTTCTTCTTTGTCTTTTCATTCTCTCTTCTTCTTCCCTTTTTTTCCTCGCAAGTTCGAGGGTTTTCTTATATTCCGCTGCATCATCCCTCATCTTGACACAATCCCACCCCTACTACTTCTGGCCTTACTAGTACTGCCTACCATGTCATCATCTTCCCCAGCCCTTGCCATGTCCCTGATTGACTCTTTGCTCAGCTCTCTCACCTTGTTGTCTCCCACCCTCTTTCTCCACACCTGTTATGCCTCCATTGCATAGGGAAAATCTATAATTGATACCCATAGGACAAAGGTCTAGAGGAAAGATACCAAGGACTAGAGATGGTCATCCATGTCACCCACTTACAACTAAATCCTCCTCCACCGTTACCAAATCTCTTCGCTGTGAATCGTGTATTACTTAGGCTCCGACGTGTTTGCTTCCTAACCACTTCAACATTAGACTCAAAGTGATCAGACCACCATAAGGGACTGGCAATGGAGTGAAGTTTTCCCGTTATGCCATTGACAAATTTGGTCCACCTTTTTTCATTTTGCCTATAGAAACATCACCACTTTTGAGTCCTCTGTTTTGTTTACTTATTTTATGAGGCAAGAGTAGAACTTTTACTTTAGATTTTTTATAGGCAACGACTTTTTAACACCACAGGCTCTACTGTCTCACACCACCAAGCCAATTTATTATTATTTTTATACTTGCTAACCCACACCACCACCCTTAGAATATCTTCTTGCTTAAAAACTCACTCATTTCTCTTCTTTTCTTCACTTCTCTCTTCCCTTCCTATCTGGGGGCACCCCAAAGTTCCCCTCACATATCCTCTCCATTCTCTCAAATCGAAATTGAAGACGAAGTCGAAGAAAAAGAAGAGTTGAAGCCTTTATAGGATTCAACCCAATCTGATCAAGATCTCAACCTCGATTCTGCCGTCGCCCCTCTCCCTCTTCTTCTTCTCCTTCACCTCGCCCTTTCTATTTTTTTCCTCGCACTCACAACGGTCTGTGCAATGATGGGGAGGCTAGGGGTTTGATTGCCAAATTAACTTTACCTCTTCTATGCTAACTTCATACATCAGTCTTAGAGCCTTGACTATTCGAGCTAAGTTCAAGTTATTGCCGATTAATATGAATCAGATTCTATTAAATCAGAGTCACCATGCCAGAATCCATGTTGCATATTTGAAACAGGTTGACTTCCTTGCTTCTCTCATAGTACAATCCTCTACCTGCTTTGCCCCCCATTCTCTTTGGTCCGCAGAGATAAATGTAGGACTAGTATCAATAGTTCATCACGGAGGAAATGACTCACCGAGTTGGGATCACTAATTAATATTAATATAATAAAAATGAACTGCCTTTTCAGCCAACAAACATGAGGCGAACGTAGGGAGGAGGGGAAAACGCAACGTGTCAGGTTGTTTGGCCTACTTGCGCTGCAAGATCTCCCCATAACTGTTTTTTAGCAGCAAAGGCCCCCGCGTACTCGAGTCTCATGTAGTGTAGGCAACATCCGCAGTCTGTTGAGTTGGACAAGCAGCCAACATATGGAGTCTAACTTTTAGTGAGGCTAAAGCTCCATTTAATCCTCTAGAACGAGGAAGGGTCATGATAGAGGCTTTTTTTATTAGAGGTTCTTAAACATTACTTAAGAACCCATTTGCGGAGGCTGCCGCGAGGGCAAAAAAATTTGACCCTCCGAAGGCTCATGTGAGTGGAAAACTCGCAGTTGCGGAGGGCCGCGGGGGTGAGAAAAAAATAGAATGGGAGATGTCAATAAGAAGGAGATGGGCAACGGTGGCTGCTATGGCTGTGTGGGAGAAAAAGAAAGAGTGGGATGGTGATGGACGGGCGATGATTTGAGAACTGGGTGGCCGCTGCAATGGCTAGGATGGTATTAGCCACCATCGTAGCCCCATTTCCTCTATCTCTTGTCGTTGCCTGTCGTCTGTCATCTCTTACCGTCCCTCACAATCGATCGCCCCTTTCCTCGCCACTCTCTTCTATGTTGTTGTTGTTCTTGAGAAGAGAGGGTGAGAGAGAAGAGAGAAATAGTGGTTTAAATTGGTGGTGTGAGTTAGCAGGTAAAAAAATAATAAATTGGTTTGGTGGTATGGGATAGTAGAACCTGTGGTGTTAAAAAGCCGCTGCCTTTTTTATATGTTAAGTGTGTAAATGAATTAGATTATGACTTAAGTTATTTGTATAGGTTGATTTAAGAATCGTGGCTTTGAAAAAAATTAGAGCGTTGGCGGTGCCCAAACAAAATAGCCATTGGACTCAAACAATAAGAAAATACCAATGACGTTTTCTTTCTTCATCAAGAATGATATATGGATCAGAGCCTCACCATCTCCAACTCCTGAATCCATTATATCTCCACTGCTTCCACCCGAATTCTCATCGATTAATGATAGATGATTATGATCTGGATTTTGTATCATTTTGATGCTCATTCATGTTTTGGGTAATATAGTGACTTGAGTCTAAGCACTAGCTAGTGTATTTACATAAAAGAAATCCACCTAACACGTGCAAAGTTAAGGTATATATATATAGCTAGAGGAGAGGAGATTATCTGCAGCATCTAAGTGACTGCATATTGTTTATGAGGCATTTTGCAGGCGGAAATAAAACTAAAATATCATAAAAAAGCTTTATTGACAAAGCTTTTGAAAATAAATATCTATTCAGTTCGACCTTTCAATGGCAATGGATTACATAGCCCTTATCTATATTACAATTCATAGTGGTGTTTTACTATTCATTGTTGACTGGGACAAAGTCAAATCAAAAGAATTAGAGATAAAAGATGGTTAGGATTAAAATTTGGGAAATGTATTGAATTTGAGGGTTGAGATTCATTTTCCATGAATGACATGTGTAAATATAAAACATGTAGTAGGGCAAAAATAATGAAAAACTTTTGAAAAAAGTTGGTGGAATGTACATGTGGCGGAGAGAGAAAATATTGTGTTTGCTTTTAACAAAATGAAAATTATCATAACTATCTACATCGTTATCGGATTTTGGTAAAGTTAATATCGTTGAAATGCATTTTTTAAGATATTTCCAACAAAATCAATGATCGACACGAGCGCTAAAATTTTAAAAATATATTCTATAATTAAAAAACATAAAAAGTATTTCACGTTTTTAATATTTTTCAAAGCAATGAGACGGACCGATCATACCAGAAAAAATGAGTCGGACATCTTAATGCACATTTAAACAAAAACTCTAAATTTCATATTTTGGTGAATTCAAAGATTGGGGAAGAACTCATTCTCGGCGTTTAAATTTATTCCACAACTAATTCAAATTTGACCGAGTCTAACTCTAAAATTTATAATATATATATATTTACCTTAAAATAAGCATACACTTCAATACTGATTCAGAGCCAAAATGGAGATAGTGAAAGATGTGTTCAGTACAAAATATTTAGCAAAAAAAAATTATATGGAGTGTCAACGGCCAAAATATTAAATATATCAATACAAGGGCCAAAATATAAAAAATATATATTTTATAATTAAAAAACGTGTAATGTATTTCATGTCTTTAATATTTTTCAAAGCAATGAGACGAGTTGATAATAACAAAAAAAATGAGTTGGGTATCTTAATGCACATTTAAACAAAAACCCAAAACTTCATGTTTTGGCGAATTCAAATATTGGGAGAGAACTCATTTTCGGCATTTAAATTTATGCCCATTCAATTTTGACCGAGTCTAACCATAAAATTTATAATATATATTTTTACCTCAGAATAGGCTCACACTTCAATGTTGATTGAGAGCGAAAATGGGATAGTGATGGTTTGGAGTGCCAACGGCATGGGGCATACACTAGTTTATAACAAAATAAAGCTTTCTTTCAAAGAATCCTTATTCTAACCCAAATAAGTGGAGCGCCCTAATCCTAAGTACAATATCAAAACCCTATGCTAATAGTGTTGTGTCCAACAACCTACTTGTTTAATAAAAAAAAAATAACACTTATTATCTAATATCCATCAGGTTATGTGTGTGACCCTCGCCCACTACAGTTCAGTTTTAGTTGAACTTTACTAAGGTGGTCTAATGAGAAGGATTCCTTCTATGTTGAAGAAAGAGAAATGTTGAGTTTTGTATTGGTTAAATTTTGTTTCATCAGCATCTGAAGCCATAGAACTTGTTGGAGATCCCATTTGAAAATGCTTAATGAAATAAAATGAGAATAGGAAAGAAACAAAAATAGAAATAATTGATAAGAATGTAAGTACTATAATAATATATATTTTCACTTTTTCACTTTCTTCTATTGATGGGTTTTCTATTAGTGATGCAAAATAATTATTTTATTTATTTATTTACTATTATTTTTTGTAATGCAATTGCAGATTGAAGTGATAATGAAGCTCGAAGAAATGTGCTTGGAGTCTTGCAAAGAGTTTTCTCCATTGTTTGCACAAGTATGTATCAAAAATTGAGATTTTTATTTATTTATTTAATTTTTTTTTAAAAGTAAATGCCGCCTACTTAATCAGGTAGTAAATGTCCTGACAGAAGGCCATTGTAGCTTGGTCATGAATTCTGCTTGATTTTTAGGTTTGGCAGATAGTTTGTTACTGAATCCTGTAATTGACTAGAATGTTTCCAATGTGTAGTTTCAACTTCAATAGTTAGTCATTATTGTTATCACTATTCTTTTAATCGGCAAAGAAAATCTGTACTTATAGGGATAAGCATAAACTCAGTAAGAGGATATACAACATGGGAATTAGTGGAAGCTAGATGTCTGTATTGGTATATAATTGTAGCATAACGAGGAATTCGGAGATAGAAGTTGGAAGGGATGTCAAAGCTGTAGTTCAGGATTAAGAACTTTGAGGTTCAGGAAATAGGGAAGCTGGAGAAGGTGGGTTATCTTGCTTTCCTTTAGCTATAGCTGTATTCCATTAACCGGGCAGTACATCTCTCTATTTAAATGCGTCAATTTTCGGAGATTCAAATGAGCTAAGAGAAGTTTTGCCAGGGTTGAAGGAAAAAAAAAGGCCTTTCAGATATGATACGGCATGTTGTTGGGACAGGGTTAGAATGAAAATGAACTGGTGGTATCTCATGATGTTGGTGGGGTCAATAAATCTTTTATTACTGATTTCTTCCATTAATGCATGTTTGATCTTGGTGGGTGGATCCCGTTGGTTTTGGAAAACACTAAGGGGGATAAGACTAGGTATTCCATTTCATGTATGATGCAAAAGGATGATGCTTTGGTCTGCAGTATTCAAGGTAGGAGACAATGCTCCAGAACTAGCTCAGTTTAAACCTCGTATTTTGTCAGGTGATAACAGATGTCATTGATTCTGGATGTCAAACAAGACCATCTGTAGTTATTTAAAAATAAGATTTTAGTTTTTCCCAGTGCCATTTGGTGGGTTCAAAGTCATTATAGTGGAAAGGACTGGTTTTCTTGCTCGTATTACATTTCAAGTTAATGAAGATGTTAATGTTGAATGATTAGAATGTTGTTTGGTTTACTAAGATTTTGTTTTCTGATGTAGATATTGCATTTCCTTTATGATAAAGACATTTTAAAGGAAGAGGCCATCCTCTCATGGGCTGATGAGAAAGAAGGGGCAGATGAATCAGATAAGATATTTGTTAACCAATCGGAAAACTTCATTCAGGTATGTTATTCCTATACGACTGTTTATCTATGTAACTGAAAATGTTGGACTAGAAGAAAATATACAGTATAAAGATGTAAATGTCTTTTACTGGTGCTTCTGTTTTGGTTGATCAGTGTTGGTTACATTCCATTGGATTCTTTCAACTATCAAACTCTCTTTTGGAAATTTTCCAATTATGACAAAATTCATCAAATTAAATGCTATAGATTTTTATTTTATTAATACAACTTGATATTTGCTAAATTTGGTTGCAGTGGCTCAAAGAGGCAGAAGAAGATGACGACGACGAGGAAAATGACTGAGAGAAGAGAATGGCATTGAGCTCGACATGTTGTTAAATTCAATTGCTGAACGAGGGAAAGCGATAATACCAAATTATTTTGATAGTGATTTTCAACCATTTAGTGCACATTATATTTTGATTATCCATCACGTTGTCTGATTATTTTCATCATGTGGTGCTACTGGTTGATGCCTCCCCACCACACACAAATGTAGGTGAAAAAGTTCCCTCCAGGGTTTTTGATTTTACTAAAGGAAGAGCATTTGTTCTGAGATAACTTGCAAGTAATGGTTTATCAGACACCACTCACTAGAAGTGAAACAAAAACTTGGAAAGCTAAAGAAATATGTTGGTAGTGGATTTTTCTTATGGCAGTGCGTTTGTTCTACTGGCCTCAATTACATAGAAGTATACTTGAGAATGTTTGGTTTTTAAAGTACCTAACTGATAGCACCTGATCAAAAAATTATTTTGGTCTTAATTTCACAAAACACCATATTTGTTTATTAGTTTATACCTTGAGTAATTTTGCTGCTTCTTCCTTCGCCTCATCTTTCCATTTTTCTTCCATCTCTACACCCTTGTGGTAGTGCTCATATAGGGGTAGTAGAGATACAAAGAGAGATGAAAAGGGTTTCTTTGTTGAATGATTCCTCCGTCATTTATTCATTCGTTATACAACCTTATATGCTTAGCATTATCCTAGGATCATGGGGTTTTTGAAGTGAGGGAATTGGAGCCTTGATTGATTTCAAGTTACCTGGTTCGATTTACATTTGCTACAAAATCCGGGATGATATGCATCCCCATGAACATTCAATTCCAGAGTCGTCAATTTGGTGGAAGAGGATATGAAATCTTTTATACTTTGACCAAAGGACATTCTTTCTCTTATTTTTAGGCTCAAAAGGAGAATATTGGCATCTTTATGACTAATAACAAAGATGAGGAGGAGGAAGATAAATTCTAAACCATCACTCTCAACTAGCACAACTAGTGGGGCATTAGAATAAGCAAAGCTACTGGACCAATCCCTTCTTTATGCAAATGAACTAAAGAGACACCAAAAGAAAATAAAAGACAAACAAAAAGCAATCAACATTCTTTCCTACCATCAAAACCAACACAAAAAAAAAATCATGTCAATTAGAAGAAACAAAAGAATGGTGTTGAAGAACCTTCAACATTACTTCCACAATATCCTCTTACTATCTCTTAAAATCTCTTTTGTAGTTTCTTCTTTCATTAATGTTAACCACCATGTCCAACCTCACGTCTTCATCTATGCTGGTTGCTCTCAACAAAAATACCAACCCAACTCTCCCTATGAAAACAACCTCAACTCCCTACTCACTTCCATCACAAGCTCTGCCTCTCAATCCTCTTACAACAGCTTTGCTATTGGCAATGGTACCACAACGTCTGACGCTTCATATGGACTTTACCAATGCCGCGGGGATTTGAGAACAACTGATTGTGCACAGTGCATTCAGAATGCAGTAGGGCAGATTGGTCTGGTGTGTCCATACAACTATGGAGCCAGATTACAACTAGAAGGTTGTTTGGTGAGATATGAGAATCAAGACTTCTTGGGAAAATTAGATACAAGTGATGTTTATAAGAAGTGTAGTCTAAGTAGCAGTAACGATGTGGAGTTTTTTAAGAGGAGAGATGATGTTTTGGCAGACTTACAAGCTGCTAATGGTTTTAGAGTGAGTAGTTTGGGTTCAGTGGAAGGCTTTGCACAGTGTTTGGGAGATTTGGATCAAGGTCAGTGTTCTTCTTGCCTTGCTGAAGCTGTGGGCAAGTTGAAGAATGTATGTGGCTCTGCATCTGCTGCCGATGTTTATTTGGTTCAGTGTTATGCTAGGTACTGGGCTTCTGGCTACTATGACTCCACTACAGGTCCCATTTCTCTATACTTATTTCGATTGATTGTTACAAACTTAATAACATAATTCTTGTTACTTCCTTTATAGATAGATTGGTGTTGAAGATTAAGAGATTTGGTTCCCATTACTTGCACCTGCTTTGATTACACCACGTTTATAGTAACTCGACAAGGAGTAAGAAAGTTGAATCACTTGGGAAAATTGTAACTTATCCCAAGGAAAAACTTGCATAATTTTTCTGAAATCAAATCTGCATATTTGCATTGATGGTGATTTACACTAGAGAGTATGCTGCACAAGTAGAATTAGTAGAAGAGAATTCTGTCCAAGGATTGTGATTTTGTCTTAGGAAGTCATTCCGGTCTTCTGATTTTAAAAATATTTCCTTGTATGTAGAAAAAAACATAAAAATTTTGAAAATATGTCAACAATATATGAATATGCAGAAAAGTAAGATATAAGTAAATTAACATAATAAACTCATTAATAAAGCTTAAGTACACAAATATGCCTATAACTTCATAATGTTTTGGGTTTTACACGAAAATATAGAAATCTACAAAAAATTATGGAATATTTTGGCTGGAAAATGTAATTTGCTTAAAATCTTTTTGAATTTTACACGAAATCGCCAAAGTTTACGAAAAAACACTAACTATTTCGAAATAATTCATCGAATTCGATTTCGGTACTTTAAATTTTGAGATCTCAAAAACTAAAATATTTCACTAAATTTTAAGAAATCACAGTCCGTCTTTCATTGGGCGTGCCCCTTTTTGTTTTATTTGGATTAGCTCTATTTACAATTAATTTAATCATCTAGTGTTTTTTTGGTTAATTGGTATTATGATTAGCAGTTGTTTTCTAGTACTAAAAACACTAATTTGCAATCACTTTAATTTGAACCATTTTTACGATTGTACTTTGTATCTTTTTTTAGTAATCCCTTTGAGAATATAAATCACTATGGCAATAATTCAATCTATTCAATTCAAATGTTTGTTCCCACAATAACCCTCCATCTATTTTATCAAAAAAATCAGACCATGTTAAGATTCTAGGAATGAGAATCTGATTCAAAGTTCCAGATCGAGTATTATTTTATGAAACTATTTCATAAAAAAAAAAAAAAAAAAACTAAAGATACCAATCTTATAAATTCTAAAGTAGACTTCTGGTGGTGGTTTTTGTAGATTCTTCTGAGGATCAAATTGGAAAAATGGTAGCTATAATCGTAGGTGTACTAGCAGGAATAGCTCTAATTGTTGTTCTCCTCTCCCTAATGAGAAAAGCAGCTGGTTAGTTCCCCTTTCTTCCTTTCCTTTACTTTCTCAAACTTTCCCCCTTGTATCATCTAATTCTCAAACTTTCTCTCTTATATCATCTAATGCTCTTGAGGTCCTTATTGATTCATGCAGGTTGAGACTATAAAAGATGCTGTCTTCTCCCACCAATGAGTAGAAAAGGATTGTCAGTCTTCTTGGTTGTAATTGAGCCTCCTTTTTTCTTTTTTTTTTTGGTGCATTCATTATGCAGCAGAAAAAGTGGTTTTAATTTTAAGACTACTTGTTTAAAAGTTAGCAATGTGCTCCATTGCTTCCAACAAGCGAAGCAGTATGGAGATTTCAAATTTTCTATCAACAAACATTCTCATCCATCCCTAAATTCCATTCGAAATGCAACATGTCAAACATTATCACTTACAAAGTGGCCTAAACACTCAAATGGCGGCTTTGTAGATGAAGTCTAAAGACACAATATATGCACCATTTGTGCGTGGAGAGCCCTTCTGAACAAAATTACAAATAAACAGAGACTATTCGACTTGCCTTGGGAGGGTTTATATATTAAGAAACTGAACCAAGTCAATTTGAGCTCTTATATACGGCTCCTTGACATCCTTAATAAGAAATCACGCTGTATTACTTTTTCAAAGTATTTTGGACTTCCCTTCAAAACAGGTAAAAGCCTCAATACTCAACCAGATATTTGCATATGACTATTGTGAACCAATTAACAGTCCCTTTGAAAGAAATGCACACTCAAAAATAAACATTTCATTCAAATTAAAAGGAAAATCACCAACTTCCTTCCCTCCTCCCTTTAAAGCTATTATGATAGACAGTCCAATTGCTTAAGCACTATATATATACAAAAGATCAATGTTGTCACTGATGTAATAAGCTTAGAAACTTAAGAAATGACTTACTTATGAACTCAAGAAGTGACAACATTGGTCTTTAATTTGTTCTTCTTTTTCTATATTCGGCGTTACGATCTAATTTTGTTTATTTATTAGAGATTTGAGAATTCAGATAAAAGTTTTCATAATGGGTTGTAGAACATGTGTTTTCGACTGCTATGAAAAGATTGCAAATTTTTGTTGAAGAGAAGGGCTGAAGAAAGCAAATGATGTTTTATTATAAATAAATACTTGAATTTTGTTCAAGCTGCTAGAGAATAAAACAGGTGGTCAGGTGTCCTTATGATTAATTGACAGAATCAGCTGTGAATAAAGCAAGACACAGTTATCAACCAAAGCTAATAAAGGGAGAATAGAATATTCTTTAAAAGTCTGAAATGAAATTCAGAGAGGTATCTCTGCTGCCAGAAAACAAGACACTAACAAATGATCAATGGACTGCTCTGCTCTGCTCTGCTGAACCAGACCCTTGTTCACAATGTCATCAACAGTAAGCAATCTACCATGGAATATAGCCCAAAGAAAAAAGCAGCACTTCCTTTGGTGATGGTAGGAACACCTCCTTTAGAATTGATCAATGGATTTGTGACCTGTCTCTCCTCAATGGTTCCATGAAAGACTTGTGTGACAGCTTAAATCTCACATGAAAAATGGACAAACTACAAGATCTCCTACCCCCTTCTTGTATCTTGGAAATCTATGGACCATGGTTATTAGTGATTAACACAAGGTACCATCATTCATATGGAGTCTTAAAACCCTATGGCGAAGTCACCATGAAATCAATGTGTCATTCTCTTTTCGAGCTACCTCAAAAACCAAATCCTCCACTGCTCATCTAACAAAAAGTCTTTCCTCTGGTTTTGTGATTGCTGCCAGTCTCAAGTTGAGACGATGAAAAATATTCTGTGGGACTGCCATTGGGCACAAGAAGTTTGGAATGTTGCTTCATGTAATGGCTTCAAAGTGTGCAACTTTGAGAGTGATCTGGACATTGGGTTATCAAATGGTTTGATAACAATCATGACACCTACGAGCCTCTATCAGACACTCTTACACCTTTTTTTTTTTTGCTTTTATCTACTGGTATTTGTGGAGAAAGAGGAATGACAGATGATTTCGAAATCAGACTTTGTGATTTCGCAAGGCAAGCCCTCTCTCAATGATTCGAATGCCTTTTTTCAAACTAACAATTTGCAGGTCCGTAACACCAACCATATGAACTCCGTCATTAATGGAGGTGGGAAGGGGAACCCAGGTGATATGATCTGTGACTGCTTGGGTTGGGACAATCACAATGCATTTGTATTTTCAAGAAAAAACAAACAATATGGCTGAATGAATCTTTTGCTCTTTGGGATGGGAAGGCCTTGAGCTTGCATTGCATTGCACTGCACTATCTCTGGATACACCTAATAGTTCAAGGAATTTGGGAAAGCTCAAAGCTCCAATGAAATTTGCCCACTGATAAAGAATTCGAGCAAGCTATTAAAAAATTTCAGGGAATTGAAGGTGAAGAAGACAATGATATTTCGGGAGCGAGGGAAACTGAATTTTGTGTCTTGGTCACCCTCCCAAATCTCAACTCTACTTCAAAATCATGGGAGATGCCTTGGGACTTGCTTGGTATACGCAATGCTCCGTATCTGCTACTATTGTTTGATGGTGCTTAAAATTCTTGTGAGTTCGACTAGTGTTGTGTGTCTGTTGTTGAGTACGTCAACTGTCAGGCCTTGGTTATGTTATTCAGTGGACCTATGATGGCTTTACAACTATGTCTTACCTGTTTAAGTGCGTTACTATGGGGGTTGGTACGTAACCTCTCTTTTGAAGCAATCGATTCCTCTGTTTGTTGAAAAAAAAAAAAAAACAAGTAAAATGGGATGATGTTTAAATTGTGGTATATAACAAATTGAGTTTTTTTTTTTTTTTTTTTTACTACTCACATGCTTTGCGTGTAAGAAGGAAACTCATTTACTTATTTTATTATTATTTAATTTCATCTCTTAACCCTTTCCACTAGGGCTGAATTTTTCACCTAAACCATGAACCGAACCGACCTAGGTCGGTTTTAAAATTTTCAAACCGAAACCGAACCGACCATTAACAAAACCGATCCGAAATCGAACCGATTCTAATTTATGCAAACCGTAACCGAACCGACTAAAATCGAACCAAAACCGAAATAAAACAGAACCGACCGACTATTTTAAACATATTATATTATTTATATATAAAATATATATTATTTATTATATATATTCGGTCGGTTCGGTTTGGTCGGTTAAAATCACATAGAAACCGAAAACCGAACCGACCACTTCGGTTTTGAATTTTTTAAAACCGAAATCGATCCGAACCGAATTTAAACCGAACCAATCGATTCGGTTTTGATCGGTTCGGTCGGTTTAGTCGGTTTTATCGGTTTTTTGTTCAGCCCTACTTTCCACCCCAAATGTTGTGAGCTGGACCCAATGACCTAGTGATACCATCCGTCGCTACTCAACCATTAAGCCATCACACATTTGAAAGTGTAAGAAAAAAAATTCATTTTGTAAATAAAACTAAATTTTAATTTTAACATATCGAATCATCAATTTTTCTACCACGCCCAATTTTTCCTTCATTCAAACAATACACGAATAGAGTTTATTGTGTCCACTTAAAAAAAATAAAAATAAAAGACTCAACTGACAAAATTTTATAGATAACCACACCATATAATATTGATATATCAATCTTTAAATGGAACAATAACGTGGAAATTGCTAACAAGGGGTTTTGGAGTCGCCACTCTAATTGTCAATCAACATTTAATCAAAACAAAGTATCTTGCCATTCGAATTTTAATTTAGGCAGGTTCATGGTTTACTTGTTGAAAGTGCATTCATTTGATGTTGATTGTGAATTCTAGGTTACTGATCAATGAAAGAATATGGTTGAAAGTTATTGTTTGCATAATGTGTTGTAGATCGGTTTCAACTTTTGGTTCCGGTACATTATACATGATCATGGTGGAATGAGTGATCATGCCTTACAATGATTTGTGGTTATTTAAGGGCATGCTACAAGAATTTATGTGTTGTAGTTTGGTTTGGAGCTGCCTACTTTGGATTCGGGTCTCCAATGATCCGATCCATCCACCCCTTCCCATAGACAGCCATACCCTTCCATTGCTTGCAGAGTGAGAGGGTGTTTGCTTTTTTTTTAAATGCTTATAAGCTAACTTCTAACCGAAGCAAGAAGTTCTGAACGAGCTTTTGAATGATTATGAATGAACAGTTTGTTTTGCTTCGGAATGAATTGTTTGTTTTGCTTCTGAATGAGCTGTTGATTAGAAGCTGTAAAATTAAAAGGTATTTGTTTTAAGGTGGTGAATAAGAACTGTTTGTCAAATTTGCCCCACTGAGCTGAAATAATTTATGACATATATATTGTACTTAAAATCATACCCAATAATTATTCAAATTCTAGAGAATGTTACTATACATTTCATTACAAAGAATATCGAAATATGACCAAAGATAAAGGAGAATTAAAAATATACATAAGAGGGAGAGTTGGAGAGATGAAGAAAAACTTGAAAATACAGATAAAGAAAACAAAGATGAAGGAGAATCACATAGTGAAGATAATGAAGGTTCTTCACTATGAAGGTGTGCCGTCAAAATTTAGCCTTACTTATTTTTAAGAAGATGGAGGCAACAATTGTTATTACAAAATTATGTTAAGGTTATTATTAGAATAATTTTTAACTAAGCACTCAGTGTTAAGTGATCAGCACCTCCATGTTGCTTACTCCAATCAGAAGTAGAACTTCTGATCAAAACTAAAAATAAACACTCTAAATAAGGTGGTTCACTTTTTATTAAGACTTCTGACTCCATTCAAGAAACAAAAACAAACACCCTCTTTTGTTTTTTTAAGTACTTAGAAGCTAACTTCTAACTAGAGTTAAAGTTCTGAACGAGCTTCTGAATGAACTATTTGTTTTACTTCTGAGTGAGCATTAGAAGCTGTAAAATTAAAAAAGGTGTTTGTTTTTAGGTGCTGAATGAGAACTGTTTGACAATTTTGCCCCACTGAACCGAAAAAATTTATGACATAAATATTGTGCTTAAAATCATTCCGAATACGAGTGTGGTGTTATTATTGAATCTGAGCAATACGTCTGTGGCATTTTAATTAGTTATTTGATGAAATCATTAATCTAAACATAGGTTATTTGATTTGATATCTTATGATACACATAAGGCACAAAAACTACATGTTAAAAACTTAAATATATACTTGAGATAAAGAGTTGGAGAGATGAAAAACTTGAAAATACATAAAAAGAAAATAAATATGAATGAAAAAAATACCCACAATACTTGGTGAAGAGAATGAATGTGTGCTGCCAAAATTTAGCCCTACTTTCTTTTAAGAAGATGAGATAGCAATTGTAATTATAAAATTATGTTAAATTTATTATTGGAATAATTTTTTACTAAGCACTAAGGGCGTGTTTGGTTAGCCCATTGACCGTCGTAATGTAATGGTTTGACCATTACAATGTAATGGGTCAAAGGCATTCCTGCGTTTGGTATCACATAAAACCATCGTAATGGTCATTCCCATTACAGATTTAGTTGTAATGGCCATTCCCACCTCCCCTCCTATGAATGGCCATTACCATTCCCATTGTAATGGTCAAAGTTATACAATGACCATTTTTACCCTCCTCACCCTCCCCCATTTTAACTAAGTGAGGGTGTTTTTGGAAATAAATTTTACATTACCACCTTACCATTTTAAAAGTATACCAAACATACATATTCCCATTACCATTCCCATTTTCATTTTCATTCCCATTATCATTACCATTCTCATTCTCATTCCCATTCCATCGAGTAATCAAATGAGCCCTAAGTGTTAAGTGATCGGCATCTCCCTATTACTTATAAGCTTCTGATCAGAACTAAAAACAAACGCTCGAAGAAATTGATCAACTCAAAAGCAAAAACAAACGCCCACTCAGCTTCTAAGAAGTAATGAACTAAGAACTGAACACAACACAACACAACACAAAAAAAAAAAAAAAAAAAAAAAAAGTTGCAGATAGAAGGAGGTGGAATGTGCAGTCTCGGTCTCAGTCTCTCACCATCTGAGCTTCCTTTCCCTCTCCATCTACCACCACAATCACCCTACCACCCTGAGGTGCTTTCACCATCTCCCTTTCCTTCATCCTCTCAAAAACCATCACCGCCGCAGAGTCTCAATGCCTCCTCCTGCTCCTCCTTCTACAAGTAGAACCACTTTCCTTAAATCTCTTTCTTCAACAACAACAACACAACCAAATAAACTATCTTCTTCTTCTGTGAGCTCAACAAATGCCGAACAACTACTTGAACCCTATCTTTCATGCTCAATGCCTGGAAAAAGCCTCAAAGTGGCACTTCTTCTCAGTGGGGGTGTTGATAGCAGCGTCGCTCTTCGTCTTCTCCACCACGCTGGCCATTCCTGCACTGCCTTCTACCTCAAAATCTGGTTTCAGGTAATCTAATTCCTTACTTTCTTTCTTTCACATTATTATAGCTGCCTTCAAATTCAATTTGGGGTTTAAGTTTTACCCATTGTCATTGTATTTCAAAGTTTCCTAATTTTTTATTATATCAAAGCATAAAAGGATTCATTTTGTAGGATAGGAAGATGGGTTTCGGCTTTGGGGTTAGTGTGCTAGAGTTTGAAGTGCAACGTACGGACGCACACAACCCATACATGTGTTGTTCAATTTGCTTGCATAAGTTTCACCCTTAGGTTTTGACATCAAACCAGCCTTGACGCATAAGTTTCATAAATTATTCAAAATTTGATTGAAGTAACAAAACTCCATGTAAAATAGTGAAAAAATGAAACTTGTGACCAAGGTTGTGATTTCGTGAAATTATACGAAATTTTGCCGAATTTTCTGTTTTGTTTTAAATTACGAAAAGAAAAAGGGTGAAAGAAAAAAAGTCTTTTGAGGGTTTTTTCGAAAACTTTCGAGGTTTTCTTGTAAATTTCAGGGTTTTTCGTAAATTTCGTAAAAATAGAACAACTAGCTACTAAAATTTACATTTTTTTGAGAATTTTTCGTAAATTTTCAAGGTGTGTGTGTTTTTTTTTTCTTCTAATTATTTATTGATTTTTGAAACCACCCCCGAATTTCGTAATTATCACTTCTTCTAGTTATATATTGATTTTTTAAACTACCCATTGATTTTCTAATTATATGTATTTTAGTTTCATTTAATGTGTTTAATACATTTATTACTTGCATATTATTTTTTCACATTTAATATATCCTCAAAATTCATTATATATTTCATTTATCCTAAAATTTTTTACGTTTTTTCTTTACACTGAAAAATTTCTTAAAATCAGGAAACCGAAATTAACTCGAAAAACGAAATTAGAATCCTTGCCTGTGACCTTCTACCACATGTATTATCTCAAACCCATGAAAATTTTATTTCTTATATTATTATTATTATTATTATTTTTTTTTGGGGGGGGGGGGGGGGGGGGGGGGTGTGGTGGAGAGAATATTTCTCTCATGGAAAACTCAAATCTTTATTTTTTTGGAGGGTAGTATCTCTATAAATCTCCCCTCCAATTTAAGTGCGCTCTACTTCTTATCACTCACTTCATGCTAGGAATTCTCCATATTAGCTTTCTTCCCCTCTTTTCTTTTCAGCATGAAATAGAACCCTAGCCTAAGGCTTGATAAATAGGCACTACCAAGTCGTATATATACATGGATGGATACTCGAATCAGTCCTAGATTTCTAAAATTTCCTAGTTATCTTTGTATCCAGTGTCAACGTCTGTATTGTATTTTATACAGCCATGCTACATCCAAGTGTTGTATTGAGTCTGACATGATACATTGAGATGAACTGTCTAGATATCACATGTATACTCCCTACCTCTTTAAAATGGATTTCTTATACAAAACCATACCTTTTTTTTTTTAGCAGTTTAAATGAATTACTTGATAGAGGATTTATGCAGTGGTTCCTTTTTAAACATTCGCGGCATACACAAGATGCATTGTCATAACTTTTTTGCCATTCATGATGATGTGTATGTGTGCGTTTGTGTTTGGTGTAAAAAAGGCTCTCCTTATTCAGTTTCTTGAATTGTCATTATGCTGAAATCAACTAAAATCAAGGATGCACAGATACGGATACGGATACAGACACGGACACGACACGCCGACTCGACAATTTCTCAAAAAATAGGACTCGGAGACACATCGACACATCATACTATTTTTTTAATAAGCCAAATAAATATAAATAATAATATAATAAAGTGTCTTGAAGAAGGTGACATTGTTGCAAGAAAAAATTAAAGTAGAGAAAAAGTATAGTTGAGAAAAAAATATAGTAGAGAAGAAGTAGAGGAGAGAAGAAGCAAATGAGAGAAAAATAAGAAGCATAGCCTATTTCTATGCTTTAGTGGCTTTTTGCCCTATTTGTCTTAAATCGCAATTGAAATAGTCATTCACTTTAGATGGATCAACAACCATTATATTAAGTGGTTATTTGCAAACATCTAAAAGTAATTAAAAAAAAAGTTGATTTACGAGTCTTGACTGTGTCCTGACCAAGTTCCGGGAGTATCGGAGGCGTGTCCGACATGTTGACCACATTGTCCATGTGTCTGACATCTGCCGACACGTTGACTAAGTGTCCGACACGTGTCAGAGGCGTGTCGAGCGAGTATCTTGTGTTGGATACGTGTCGGACACGAATACAACAAGTTTTCAAAGAGTCTGTGCTTCATTGACTAAAATAAACACCATCTACCCAGAAGATCTTCTATCATTTTATTTCCTTTTATATATTCTGGATGAAGACAACTATCATCGAAGATAATAAGCATTTACTCCTTTTTTCCTTTTGTAGGAAGATTATGAAAACTTTTGGTCAGCATGTCCATGGGATGAAGATTCGAAGAATGCAAAAGCTGTTTGTAACCAGGTCATATTAATTTGCTATATTTTTTTTGCAACAGTTACTTGGAACTTCTCCTGAACTTTTGTTTTGGGAACTCAAGAAAGGAGAAGATATCACAATGAAAAGTTAGCTTTTCCCATTTATTTTGCATAGAAAATCCATTAATTGTGTGAAATTCACTAAAATCTACTTTCCTAATTTTGAAAGTGGGTGAACTTTCTTCCAAGGAAAAATGAAAATGGAAAACTGAAACAAACTGTTTTGACTTTAATGGTTATGCAGAAAGAAACACTGAAATGGTGTTCAGTTTGCTCTTTTTAGGTTGGCATACCTTTGGAAGTTGTACACCTAACAGATGAATACTGGAAGAACGTGGTAAGGAATATGTTTCCAGATTTACCTTTGAATTTATTTCCCATCTTTATGTCAACTATTTTCTTGTGTACTAAGAAATTTTTTTTTTTTAATTGTCATTAGTATTGAATTATTAATCCTTATATTTGTATTATTCCAGGTATCTTACATCATTGAGGAGTACCGAGGCGGTCGTACACCTAATCCAGATGTTCTTTGCAATACAAGAATCAAGTTTGGTATGTATTCCAATTAATTAGGAGACAACATTAACATCTTGGGTATCATTCTGTGACTTCTTATTTGGGTATTTGTTGTGTGTTCTCAAGGTGCCTTCATGAATGCCATTAGCAGTATGGACTTTGATTATGTTGCTTCGGGACATTATGCGCGTTTAATTCATCCACCTACAGATCAGTGCAGTGTAAATTCAGTGCTTGCATTGTCAAAGGACATGGTATACCAGCATTCACTTATATCTCTGTTTCATATGCTTCATTTATTTGTATCCCCACTTTGAAGATTCTGTAGAAAAATTTTGTGCAATGCTCAAGTGAATAGGCTGGACAAAATTCTGTAGACAAAACTGTCTTAGTTAGCTCTTCGTTTGTGTTATTTTTTAGTCTCCAGGAATAATAAAATATATTTCCATATAAAATAAATCTGGAAATAAAAATAAAATATATCTCCATATTAAAATATTTCTGGACAGAGTATATTTTTTTCATTCATCTTTTCATGAGTGCTTGAAAGTTGAAACAATGTACATGCTGATTGTTTTTTAAAAGTTGGGGTCCTATTTGGTGTATCTTTGTAGAGCTGCAGTATGCATAGCCACATAGGTGAATGAGAACCAGTGAGGAGTAGAGGATGGTAGTTTCTCACCAAGATCTGTGTTATATTACATGTTGCTCCATTTGATTTGGGACTTGGGAGAACCCAAGTCATGGATTTAGTAATTATCGGATAAAGACCTTGTTAGATAAAACACCCCGCCATGGGGAGCCCTGGTGTTATTTGTCAAGAAGAACGATGGATCGATTACAAAGGTTTGAACAACCCTACTATTCAACAAGAGTCCATTACCTAGGATCCTTGAGCTTTTGATCAGCTGAGAGGCTACACACTTGTCTCAGTTCGATATTATCTGATCAGCTTCAGGTTATAGACGAGGATATAACAATTGCAACTATATATGGGTTAGAGAGCAACCGAAGAGCATCAATCGCAGGTAACAGAGAGAGAGCAGAGAGCAAAGAGCAGAGAGCAGAGAGCAGCAGTATGTGAGATCCAGCTGGAGAGCAGCGAGCAGCGTAACAGAGCAAAGTAAGAAATAAGCAGTAAGCAGATCCAGGTGGAGGAGCCCTGTGCTCTCCTCCTAAGGCATGGGTCTAGCTGGAGGTACATTGATCCTTGAGGAAGAGAATATGCAACCAGTGCAGGTGAGAGAACAAAGGTAATACCTGCTTCAAGGGCTACGGCTTGTGCGAATCTGGTCTAGCTAGAGGTTGTATCAGCTCTTGAAGCTAGAGGCTCAGATTGAAGGCGCCGTGACAAGCACTGTTTGGGAAGACGAACAGCTCTGCTAAGTCTACTCCACTAAGTTTCGTTCCTCTTCAGAGGGATTGAGAAACTTGTATCCTCCCCAAATCAGTTGGTGCTGAAGTGTGGGCACAACAACTGATTGGGTATTTATTGATTCTAAGGTCCGTTCATTATAGTTCAAGCAGCTGTGCTGCACAAATGAAAGCCAATGGGAGGAGTTGTGGTTACAATGATGGTGAATGGTTCTTCTTCAAGTTCAAGCAACGTAGGAAATGGGCAGGTCTCAGAGACTAATACAACCAAGAATGACCTCAAAGTGAAAGCTCAAATGGAGTTCTCAATGAATGAAGTCAACTCCTAACTGGCTTAGAGCTATTTTTCTAGCAGAGGAAGAGGAGCCTTCTTATTCTTGAAGAGGGAGAGAAGGGTGCAAGCCAACACTTCTGGAAGAGTGAATGGATTAAGTTGCTGGAAAATCTATCTGAAGAGGATGTAGATGTTCAACTTGGCGAGGTGCTGCATAACAAAGGAGAGCCATCCAATATGGAGTGCAATGACAAAGTTGAACTGGAAAATAGGGTTGAGATAACCGACAAGACAACATCACTGTTAAAGGAGGAGAGAGTAGTGGAACTTAACACAAGGAAGAAGGTGATGATGGAAGAGTTTGTAACAAAGATGATATGCAAAGTAGTAGTGGTGAATACAAAGGCAATGAAGATGGAAGTAATGGAGATAACGACAAAATTGAACTGACGATGATGAGGGAGGAAGTCATGGAAGTGAAGTGGATGAGGATGAAGATGAAGTAAAGGATGGATGCGATGATTATGAGTAACGGAGTGCCGAAAGTGAGGAAGATGAAGACAATATAGAAGAGGATGTAATTTCTCATATTGTGAGAAAACAACCCATATAAAGTCTTGCAAGCTTAGTGAGAAAGAACAACAAATTCCCGATTAGAGAGCCCAATAAAAGTAAAAGAAAATCCAGAAATTGGAGATAATAGAGTTAGATTGAGTTTGAGAACGTTAAGAGTATTCCTAGGTTAATTGCTCAGATCTAATGTGACAAATGGAGCCGTGTTTAAGGCTTCTCACTGTGTGTGTTTGTTTCTTCCTTGGTGAAGAGTTGATTGGTTGTGTTGTTGTTGTGGTGTGAGTATCTCCGTCCCTTGTTCTTCATTGTCTTACAATATAGCGTCAGGGTCCCTTTAACTCCAGCTTGCCTTGTTCAAAGAAACTATATATGGGCAATATGAGTATTTGGTCATGCTGTTCAGTTTGATGAATGCTTCAACAGGTATTCTTGAATCTAATGAATATAATTTTCAGACCTTTTGTGGATCTGTTTTTGATTGTTTTTATTCATAATATCTTCATTTACTTTAGTTGAGAAGCTTTGGAGCATGTTGAACATATGATGTATATGAAGTGTGAATTCTGATAATGCAAGGTCAAGTTCTTGGGTCAGGTGTATTTGCCACAGGGATTTCTTTTAATCAACCAAAAATCTCTCAAATCACCTATATTTGCATTGTCCTCTTATTTCAGCCTTTGGAATCATCTCCTTTTGTGCTTGGGAGTCGGTTGGGTTGGAGGAGCATAGCATTTAAGAAAGGGGCCAAAAAAAGTGGTTTAGAATATGGTGCTTTAGGGGAACTTTTGACTTCCAGGCTATGTAACAACATCAATACTTGTGTCAGTATGTGATGCGGGTACGGGGCGTCAGAAATGTCAGCTGGAAAACCACAAAAACAGAGACGTGCATACGTTCAGTTTTTTTTATTTTTTATTTTTTTATTTTCCATCCTAAACTTTGTTTTGTTGATCATAGTTCAAACTTGTATATCAATCCTATCAGTGACATATTAGTATCTTGTGATGATATAAATATGTATAAATAATCGAGAACTTAGAGTTGTAAAAACAATGGTGATCCAAGCATTGGGTGTCCAATCGAATGTTAGGGTATTCAAAAACATGTCAACACTGGACATAGGGGTGTCTTTTGAAGTTCTAGTCAAACCGCTCATTGTTGTTTTCTATAATCTTTGTTCTACATTAAAGCAATAAAACTTTTACCTCTTCAAAAGAAAAGGAAAAATGTAAAAAATTTGTTTGTCCTGCTCTGGCACATATCATTTTGTTATCTACAAACTAAATTGTCAACCGATTATTGTGGATTATCTTTACTTATTCGTGCTTGAATAGAATCTAATGAAGGAACATGATCATTTAACAGATTCAAATACTTAAATAATGCAATGGTGATGATGATATGATAATAATTATCCGGTTTCATCTGGTGAGAAAACCTATTATTTTTGCATTTTCGTGATTGAACCACATTTACTTTTCAGGTCAAGGATCAAACCTACTTCCTTTCACATCTTTCTCAACCAACTTAAGCGTCTTCTTTTTCCTCTCGGTTGTATGTCCAAGGTTGGTAAAGAAGAGCTTCAGTTTATTTTTACTTTTTATTGTAAGATTTCTGTGTATTAGACATCTTGAAGTTAAGTGAGGTAGATAATCTGACAAATGAGTTACAATTGCATTCTGCTCTTTTTGGTAAACTTGAGAACATTTTTGTATAGACCCTTCAAGTAAAGAAAGCATCATCATTGGTATTGATTATCAATATCTTCATGCTGAAGTTCAAGTTACTTTACTGCCCGTGGTTTGAATTTGTACCTGTGTTTATTGCACTGTTGTATAGATGAACCAGTAATTGATTGTCACCCAATCGGTAATCTGCCTGGTGAAAGGTACATCCTTTTCATCAACCCTTACTGTCAGCCTAATGAAAATAAAGAAAAAAAATCTGTATTAAATCATTTTCATCAACCCTTAGTGCTGGGTAGTTAAATCGCTTCGCGGTCTAGGAGTGATTTTCAATTAATCGGAAATAGTCGGAAATAATCGAGAATAATCGGGATTTAATCGGTATATTTTTTTAAATCATATATATTTTTTAAATTTAATCATAGTCATATACAAAAATAAATAATTAATCAAAATACTATAAATTTGTATTACTTCACTAATTTATATAATGAACTTAATTTTGAAGATTGGAATAATTATAGTTACCTAGAGATGTTCAGGAACAACACAACAAAAACTATAGCAACTCAACAAGTGATAGCAGCAGTGGAAGCAGATACAAAACAGATACAAAACCTATATACGTGGAAGCAGATACAAAAAAGATACAAAACAGATACAATACCGGCCATACCTCCTTTTTATTAGTGTTGCTGCAGAAGCAGATACAAAACAGAGCTGATATGAAGAAAAATGCATAATTTCATCAATCGATGAACGAAATCAACAAAAAAAAAAAAAACAGATCTGAAAGAAGAAGAAAAAAAAGAGGAGGAATCAGACAGTGAAGCAAGAAGAACAGATCAGTGAAGCCATTGCTTTGCCGAAAGAAAAAAAAAACTGAAAGAAGACCAAATCTGAACGAAGAAGAAGAAGAAGATGAGATCTAAAGAAGAAGCGCACATCTTATCTGAAGGAGGGAGGAAATCAATTCTTCAATCTGCTTCGTCTCTTCTTCTTCCTGGAACAGATCTTAACCACCCTGGTGAAATCTCTTCTTCTTCTTCTTCTCTTCGTCTCTGCTTCTTCTCTTCGTATCTGCATCATCTCTTCTTCTTCTCTCAACAAATAGAAATCGAAGATGAGGGTTTTTTTTTTTTTTTTTTTTTTTTATACAAACGATAAATCGGCGAGTCAACACGGTCGATTATTCGGCGACTCGCCGATTTTGGTGAGTCCGCGAAGCCCTGCCGATTTTTGACCAATCCGGAACGGTCTAGACCCGATTTCCGATTAATGGGCGGTTTAATAACACAACCTTAGTGTCAACTAGGTATCATCTCTAATCATCTATCAGTTTGCAGTCATAACTTGTGCTTTTCCTTGATTTAAAAATAAAGAGAAAAAATCAGGATCAATGCTTCTTTTCTGATTCTATTCCCGCTTCCTTGTGAAAATTATTTGTAGGACGAAGTCAGGGAGATTGCTAGAGAATTGGACCTTCCCAACAAAGATAGGAAAGATTCACAAGGAATTTGCTTCCTTGGAAAGGTATATGCTCGTAATTGATTCACAGGATAATTAACCTAACATATAAGATATTTGTACCTGTATCATTGTTTCCAAAATTTGAGGCCTAATACAACAGATGAGAATATACTATTTCTTAAATCAAACTGACACGCAGCCTTAGATTCTTTTGTGGTTCAGACTTAAATCGATGTGTGAAAATGATATGTATTTTCTTTCGGATCTACACTATAGTTGGACCATCATATCTGGTACAATACATAACATTTGTTACAATATTTTGAGCAATAACCATGATAATGCCTCATTCAAAATATTTAGGTGTCTTTGAAAAATGAATAAAGGATTATGATCAAAGACCCAATACTCCTTGGCCAAACCCCTCAAATGTCTTGGATTCCAATTTTATTTATTTATTGAATTTATATTGTATATATGTTTGTTGTGGATCATATACATAATTTTTTTTATTGTAGCTTTCTAACCAATGGAGAAGTCAGTTGAACATCCCCATTTTTTATTTTTATTTTATTTTTATATTACATTTCTTTTTTTCATCAATATGGGTTTAGTGAATCTGTGAAAAGTTACAAAGAGGCCACAGGGTCTCACTGCCTAAAAGCAAAACCCAAAACTCCAATCTCTGCGGAGTTTACTGAACAATGTAAGTCCAGTCAAACATACATACAGGAAGAGAAAGGAGTATCTTTTAGGGGACCCAAGCTTCTCCCCTGATCTATCATCCATATGTACGTCCTAGTTTTGTTTTCGAAAGCTCTACAATTTCTTTCTTTCCAAAGTATTCAAACCCCCATGTGGAGAAGTCTTTCGCAAATTCCACCTACCAATAGCTGACAACCTAAAGATGAGCCTCTGAGTATTTCCCCAATTATCAATCATCCCAACAAAAGAATTAACCCCAGCCAGAAAAGTTCCAAACTCTGACTGAATTTTGGACCAAACTTGCGCAGGAAAGGGGCATGTTCTGAGAACATGACCAAAGATTCTTCACCTATTTGGGATTTGTAATCCTATTTTGTTGATGTTATTTCCTGTATTCCCCATTTGCAAGTTATTTTAAGTAAATCTCATCACCAAAGAGGTTTTGAAAGTTTTGTTTGGTTGGCTTCGAGAAATGTGACCCATCTATTGTTTTTGGGAAACTCTTTGTGAAACTGAACCTGGATAGGATTTGTTCAAGGTATGGCTCAAGTGCAAAACTAGCCTTCCAAGAGCACTATGAATGGTGTTAATCCTAAAGATCATGACATTGCTATGGGACTGGTCAAACCCTGATCAAGGTTATGACAGGTTTGTGGTTCAATGACATCATCTTTAGTCAGGTTATTTCATTATCAAAAGTAAACAACAACACTCAAAGCTGGAGTTAAGGTTTTGAATTAGTTTTAGAAGAAACTAGTATAAGACTTTGAAATTATCATCACCATAATTTTGTTATAAACCATATTTGGACAGATTGAGGATGTCTGTTAAATAAATCAGTATAAGTTGTCAATAGAGAGAGGGTAGGGCCATAGTTATGAACATCTTACAATCTGCACCATATGTTACACTACATGTATTGCTAGGGATGGCAACATGGCAGATTTGGGCAAATCCATCCCCGCTCCGTTGGAGATCGCGGATCCCTGAGTCCACCCCGAATATCCATTTATATAAAATTATAAAAATCGTCCCTGCTCCTGACGGATTTACGGATATCCGCCCCGCCCAAATATTCGTTAAAAAAAGTCTTCTCAACATCAATATTAATACCAGATTAGTAAAACCAGTAAGAAACCCATACAAAAATTCCAACAAAAAATTGATAATGGGACTGATCTAAAGATCAAGAAGAAGCTACAGATCTCAGACTCGGATCTAAAGATCTAAAAGGGGTGGTGGTTCTTTCGAAGCTGCTTTGCTTTAGTTCAGATGAAGAAGAAGATGAACTCAATCAACTCTCTTAGCGTTTAGAACCCTTAATTTTTCCACTTACAGAAACAAAAGAGTTTGGGTTTTTTTATTCAGTTGCTTCGCGTGAGATTCGTAATTTGAAGAAATGGGGATTCGAGAAGAAAAGAGACCGAACCCCAAAGAAATGCTCAGATCAAGCCCTTATCAACTAGAATCCAACAAAACCAGTAACAAATTGAAGATCTTTGGTAGCCGACATACATACAAAGGGGACCTGCAGAGGGGTAACATGACGAACCCACCAAAACTTCTTCGTGTGCAACATCGTTAGCACCTTCACCGTATTTGGAAGTACAACAATGAAACTACCTCCATCATCTCTGGTAGAAGGGGGGTTTTGGAGAAGGTTTGTGAATCCCTGCTGGTTTTGTTTGAGACAAATTGTTGAGGGAAGGAGGCAGAGAAGAAAATAGGCAGTCTCTGAGAGACTGAGAGCCGCAGGGTTGAGAGTGAGATGAGAGATCTAGGGGTTGGTTATATTTTTCCTTTTTATATAGTCTAGGGATATTTATGTAATTTCTTCGGTTAAACGGATATCCGTAGGGTGGATATGGCCAAATCCGTATCCGCCCCGAATAATTAATGGATACAGTTTGGATATCCGTATTCGCCCCAAACTCCATTTAGCCATAACCAAAATCGTCCCAAACGGGGTGGGCGGGTATCCGTGGAAATCCGCCCCACTGCCATCCCTACGTATTGCATCAAAGTCTCATTGATACGGTATATAATATCTTATGAGACACTAATAAAGGATGATCTAGGGATGTACCGTTCTTGTATAAGCGATGTGAATGAATGGATGGTAGGTAATAGCTTGCTAATGTGTGTCACGCGAGTCATATATCAATGAAAGTGTTTTCAGAGCCTCCTTGCCTGAACAAGTCTTATTTTGTGTTTTTTTTTATATACTGTTCATGTGATATATACATTTTGATGAAAAATAGGATTTAGTTTATTTTAATTAATTTAGTTTAGTTGTTGGATCAGGCTGAAATAAGCCCATTGGAATAATTAGAGATTAGGGCTCCAATAGAATCTAGAGTTAGGTTTAATATAAATAGGGTATCTGCTTGTAATTAGTTGATTATGAATATGAATTGAGTTTTATTTATTTATCTCTATTTTCTTAGGTTCAATTTATTGTTTATTTTAGATCTAGGTAATTAATTTAGTTGTAGATTACATCATTTGGTATTAGAGCTTAACGGTTCTAGTTGAGTTGATTAGATTAGAAGGTTTGACAAAGAGAAAGAAGAAGAGAAGAAAACTGATAGATAAGATGGCCATATTCGCTGCCAGCCACCCGCAAAGCCACTATCAAATTCGACTTAGCCATCTGCCATTGTTTAGATCACGACAAACGCCTCTCCATTCGCCGTCCAACACAATACAAATCAGAATATTAGATTTGTTAAAAGCATCAACCATCGACCAAGCAGTCTTTCGCAATCCCCACCCCTCAAATTATTTCAGATCTATTTGTTGGACCAATAAGCATCCAAACAACCCTCTTGTCGCCCATTGCAAGACATCTACCATCAACCACTGACCAACCTAGCACATCAACAACAGTCGCAAGTTTCCCCCTCCAGATTTCATAACAGCCCCCCGCCAAGAATATTTCTAATTAGGTCCATGGTCTAAAATTTTTTAGTCTGTGTCCCACCCCAGATATTATGAGAGCACCACAACAATGAAAAAAAATGAGTCTCCCCCGTATTATTATTCATACTCATTCATATCTATACTATTCTCCATATCCATACCAATGTCAATATAGCCCAAATCCAATTCAATACCCCGCAGTGTCCAATACCCATAACCAGTTTTACTATCCTACACCACAATACACCTATGTCCCCTCTTACCCTCAATCTAAACCCATTTTCCCTACACCACCACCACCACCTCCAGAGACCTATGATGTACACTCCGTTATCGATCCCACCGTGCCACTAGTTGCGTTGGATAAGGAGTTTTGAAGAAAATTAGAAGACTGGATAGTCGCCCGCGTGGACGTATTTTTCGATGCTCGGAGAGAGCTAGAAGAAGCAAGGGCAAACTAAAGGTACCAAAAATGAAAAAGCAATTTTCGATATGACACCTATTTTTGGACAAGTAGAGGATGGGTTGACACAGTGAGTGACATTATTTATATTGATCCGTACTGAGAATATTTTGTCGAGACAACAAATGAGAAGATGTGTTTCCTGAATCTCTTGTGCAGCTTGTTGATATTTGGACCATGTTCCTTATTTGGGTCCATTCCATTTGCCATAGCGAGTTGTTACTAAGTCAGAGTTCGTGGATGGTATTTGGCCTATTTTGACAAATGTTGGAAGACTAATGTGGTTGCTTTAGGTTGGGCAAGTATGTAACGTGGAAAATTTTGAGGTCCTCTATTCAGTGTGCACTTCGCATTATGTTTGTGTTTGTATGACTTCTTCTACTTCAAGCTTGATGCTTCTTCAACCCAGGGAGGATGATGGAAGATAGGATTTATTTATTTTAATTAATTTAATTTACTTGGATCGAGCCTAAGTAAGCTCATTAGAATAATTGGAGATTTGGACTCTAATAGAATCTAGGGTTAGGTTTAATATAAATAGGGCCTATAGGCCATTGCTTGTAATTGGTTGATTCATGAATATGAATTGGGTTTTATTACTTATCTTTATTTTCTTAGGTTTAATTTGTTAGTTGTTTATTTTGAATCTAGGTTACTTAGTTTAGTTATAGATTAAATCAATTTTATTCCTATATATATTTTTTTGTACCGTATTTTACGATACACGATACGTGAAGATTCGTGTATCTTAAATTTAGGATTCTGATACACGATACGATAAAGTTTTATAACTATGTGTAAGGGTAAAATGCCCACTAAAAATTTCTTCAACATTGGTGATATAAAAACAAAACTAAAAAGAACGTTTTTTAGTATAATACACTGATCTAATCAACGGATGAAACTTACGTTTTGAGTTTGTATTGTTTTGACATTGAGCAATTAGATCTATTTATCATTTTCAACAATTAAAAATTTTGATCTTAGGGTGTATTTGATTTCAAGGAAAAATTTTCAAATTTTTTTTGCCAATAGTGAGAAGGGAGAGAAAAGGAAAGAGAGAGAATGAAGAACATAGATTTCTTGGTGATCACTATCTTCTTGGTTTCTTACATACCTCTGGAAAATATTTTCTTAATTGGGAAACCAAGAAATTTTTTGCTAAAAATAGTCTGTGTTCAACCTCAAGATGAAGAATGTTTTCTCACTTCCTCTTTTATTTCTTCTTTCCTTTTGTAATTTTTCCATGGCAATTTTTCCTTGTAATCAAAGACGCCCTCAAGAGAATTGGACTTGAACAGCTGATGTGCCAACTGAAGGACTATTGCTTAAATGATTGTTATTTAATCATTTGTTTTGTAAATTTGTACGTTCATTATGGTTAAAATTGAACATATCTTACACATTCACATCAGGCTGATGGCCAGACATGGGTGGTTAACCGGTGCATAAAGAATTACCTAAGATGCAACTTACAAGGGAATGGATACAGTTGTTACCATTGGGCGGAACAGGGGGTACAATACTACTTATAATCTGGCAACCAAACAAAACTTATTTGAAGTGGTATATGGGCGCCCACCCATTCTCATGCCTAATTCTCAAACTAGATGCCAACTGTAATTTTAATACCCTATCTATACTAGGCAGATTCAAGATCTAGTCATTGTGCTATGCCTAGCCATTTCGAGTATCCTTCCAAACTTCTGTTTGTCTTTGCTGAAAATATGCGCCGTTCCCTAACTGTTTTTGAATAACTGCAGGTCCTTTGCAATGCAGACATTGCTTTTGTAGTTAAAACAAATGTCCTTTGCTCATTCTCTTTAGGGTTTCTTTCTACAGATAAAGTTTAGCGAGTTCGTTGCAAGACATATCGGAGAGATGGAAGGTGTCTTACTTGAAGCTGAAAGTGGAGATTTTCTTGGGAAACACTGGGGCTTTTGGTTCTACACCATTGGTCAGCGCCAAGGTGTAGGCCTTTCTGGAGGACCCTGGTAAATTTTCAGCCTTTTCACATTTTAATCATCCGGTTCAGTTTTGGTAACGCCCTTGTAGCTTGTATCATCTCAGTGAGATGGTCAAGCCCGAATGTCTTATACCATGGACCTCTAATTAAAGCCCAAAAATATTTTGTGATCAGCCAAATAGCTTACAGATTTTTCTGATGGTGTTTTGTTTCTTGATTAAAGGTTGGTAGTTTACTTATGAAAATGAGCATCTTGTGCAGGAATGTTGTCGAAAAAGATGTCCAAAACAATGTCATATTCGTGTCAAGAAACTATTTCTCTATTGACAAAAGAAGACGAAAATTCCGTGTTGGATCCCTGAAATGGTTCAGTGGCTCACCTCCAGAGCATTCCGAGTTGTTAGAGTGCAAGGTAGGGAGCTACACCTGCTTGAATCTCCTTTGGTGCTGATAGTCTTATCATCTCCCTTCCCCCCGCAAGCTCCCAATATCAGATAATAGCCGACATTCTAAGATTGAAGGATCTTGGTTTTGTTACGAAAAATTATGTTAATGCTGTATATTTATTAAACAACTTGACATGCTTAAAAGGTTCTTCAGGTAGATCAATGTTCATTTTATCATTGTGATAACGAAAAAAAAAACCCGCTTACGATTCAGTGCTTTTTAGCACCTCGTTTACATCCAAAGTGATTTCGCCTCGTAACAATTGCCAATTATTTGCTTGGAAATTTGTTTATATGTTACACAACTGCTGTAATTCATGATTTCTATTTGCGGAGAGCTAATGAGTAAATTGTTTTCAGGTACGACATGGTCCCGGATTTTACAGTTGTAACTTAACAATAGAATCAGGTGCAAATGGCCAGGAAGATACTGCTCTTGTTTGCTTGTATGAAGACGATCAAGGCTTGGCTGCTGGTCAGTTTACAGCTTTCTACAGGGGAAAAGCCTGCTTAGGTTCAGGTATAATTTTGGAATCATCATCAAGGGATGACCAAGCTTTTCCTATTTGTGTCCGGGCTCTCGAGATTGCGAGAATGGAAGATAAATAAAAAATCGGAAAACCAGTTAAAAGTATGTTTAGACCAGAGTGTAATTAGAAAGCATCTGAGCAGAATGTCAATGTTGAACTTTGTAAAGCATCCTTAGATAGGCAAATATGATTAGCAAACTGAATAGCAATTTCCAGAGAATCATTTCTGAGTTTGCATTTGTGCTAATGCTTGCAGGTTGACCAATCATAAGCTTCATGAATCGATTAGCAAACTGAATAGTAAATTCCAGTCATTTCTGAGTTTGCATTTGTGCTAATGCTTGCAGGTCAACCAAGCATAAGCTTGATGAATTGATCCCTGGGCGCACATTGCTAAAACAGAAAATCAGGAGATAAACACACTCCATAGTCCTTCATATTGTTGCTTCCAACTGTTATGCTGTTGTCCAAGTTCCAGCTTTGTTTACCATCATGCATTTTGGATTGGATATTTGGGTCCTATCAAGACGTTGAATGGCTTGTGCAACCTTTGGTTTTGTTTTAACCATTGTTACAAGTCAGAACACCAATATCAGCTTGCTCAGACCTTTTTAATAAGTTGAGCACTTGGCAACCCAAAATCTTAGCAGTGTACTTCCCAGTGGTGCGCCTACGGCCTACTCAGTCCTGGACTAAGGTTTTCCGTTCATGTGAATAGTCTAAGGTAATTGTTACAACCCCAACAAATGTAGGATGACACGTGTCAGTCCTATATATCTTATACTCCGAGGGAGTCTGATCCTATTCAACTGCTTTTGATTTTGTTTTCCTTCATACAGGTTGCAAGTATTTTTATTGTTTGGTTTGATTTAGACATAAGAAAATAAAAGTTAGAACACATTTGTATTTGTTTTGGTAATGATATCTATCATCGCTCTTGTAAAAATGTAGAGCAAGACTAGGATGCCTGGTACCCTGCCTGGTGGGTGCCAGCACCGTTGATTTTGCATCGAGACAAGTGTTACACTTATCTCGACGCAACACAATTAGCCATATTAAAAAATTAAAAAAAATTAAAAAAAATTAAAATCGCCTAGACCGCCTAGAGTCCGCCTAGACCCCGCCTAGGCCGCCCAGACCCGCCCAGACCCGCCTAGACCCGCCCAGCCCGCCCAGCCGCCCAGACAGCCCGCCCAGCCATTAATCTGGGCGGTTTTCCACCTTCTAGCGCCTAGGCGGCCGCCTAGACCGATTTTTAGAACACTGGTACCAGGCAGCCTAGATTTTTCCAAAAATGTATTGTTAGTCTTTAAAATGATTGTCATTGATCGTCCAATCAAGTTTCGAAAAATAGAAACAGAAGTTTCGTTGGTTGGTTCTTTATGCCTCTGCTCAAGCGGTGCAAGCGAAAATCGCACACACTATATCTCTCTTCAACGGTCTGGAAAATTTGAAAATTTTTTGCTGTCAAATACCACAAACTTAATACACGATCTCTTCAGCTCAAATCACTTTTCTTTACGTTGGACCATATACGATTTTTTGCAGTGACGATATTTGGTACGGTTCTTGCTAGGATAGCATGTTCGATCTCAGGGAAAGTGTTGAATAGCACTATGGCGAAATGCTACGTGGCTGAGGCAGCTTTTTTACTTATCCAGGCGAGATAGTGGCGGACATGACTTCTTTTGGACCCTTTGACGGTCGTGGACTGGATGTGGCGTCCCCTTATTAGTAGTATTCAATGCCTCCGCATTATTCACAATTCCTGATTTTGTAATTTTATCCCTAGAGACCTCAATTCAGCGCTTTCGCACTATTTAGAAGCTTCTAAATATGAATACATCTTCTCTTCTAAACCAAGTTTCTAAACCCTTAAGTTTCTAAAATAGAAAAAAGCGTGAATGAGAGAATAAAAATGAAAGAACCCATTCTCTTAATTATTCATATTATAACCAACCACTACACTCTCGCTTGGCTCACACAAATTTAGTTTACTCTCCCTTGCTCACTTGTTGAACTCAAAACATCTCTCTATGTTACTAAAAGAGCAAGTTAGTTGTCTCTCCTTCTCCTGCCAGTTCTGTATTCCTTCTTGTTTACTTTCTATCGATCCCCGCTTTTGCTCTCTATGTTCTTGCAAACATCAATTGTTTTGTTCTTGTATTGTATAGAAGAGAGGGTCATGCTAATGGATATGACTATGATGAGCACTTTGTTCACTTAGTTATTAATTATCTATAATTCACTTAGTTCCATTAATTCAATTTCCCCCATATCTCAAATGCACAAATACATCAAAATTTTCAACACAATTAGTTAGATCTTTATTTAAAACATAATTTTCCCCACAAACAAATGCTTATTTGGGTATGAGAATTAAATAATACATGTATTTTGTTTAGCAAAACATGGAAGTAACATGTCAGTTGTTACATTATGGATTCACCTCCCCTTCTTTCTGAATTATATTGCAAAACCATATAAATACATTTAGAATGCATTTGAAGTTCACAAACGCTGCATGGCAAATATCTCATAAGATAACTGTGTGTCAATATGGTTGTTTGATAACATATGAAGATGCAAAAGAAGAAAAAAAATCATTCTGTGCATTTTATTGCCAATTAATTATGTTAACAGATATTTTAGTAATTACAGAAGAAACCAATGGGAAGGGGCTACAACATATATGGATGTCGAGCATTCCAGGGTGCAAGAGACCATATTAGTTGGTCACAGTCTGTGTTTATTTTTGCTTATGAATTAGAGTTACGGCACAGTTTTAAGTATGCATGTATAGATCAGAACTCGCAGGCACATAATAGAGCCCAAACTACATTTGTTTTTGTTTCTCTTCAGTTTGAATGAATGCATGCATGTTGGTTTATCAAAAATTCCTCCGTTGTGAATCGGGGAGGAATTTGGGGAGTAGTGTGCTGTCTGTGTGCTGCATATACCAATCGGTGAACAAGTGGTTGAAGGTAATGTAGCAAAGAAAATCACGAAGAAAGATATGATCCATGGTGGTGAGACTGTTCAGACTGGGACTCAAAACTAGTAGTAGGAAGGGGAATAAGAAGTTGAAGAAACAGTCGTCAAGAAGAGGTTGCTATTAACAAGAACAATGAGAATCGCCTGCTCAAATCGTTTTTCTTGGCTGAGCTCAAAGTTGCGGCTGAAGAAGATGCATAACTTACTAAACAAGATAAGCCTGCTATCTATGAGCTTTAGAAGCGATCTCTTCTTACACAGTTTTTGTCTAAGAGACACCTTCAGCAACATTTGTTAGATCATGGGGTTCTCAGCCTTTTGAAGACTTGGCTCGAACCACCGCCTGATGGAAGTTTGCCTAACATTATCATCAGAACAACAACATTGAAGCTGGCGGTAACTGATGATTCCCAGATTGATCTTGAACAGTTTGAGAGGAGGAAGCAGCTTATGAAGTGTGGTCTTGGCAAAATTGTGATGTTTCTATCGAGATCTTATAATGAAGAGACCGCACGCAATAGGAAACTTGCCACGACTTGGTGGACTAGTGGAGCAGGCCTATATTCCAAAAGACCACTTGATATGAGGATCAGGGGTTAATAGTTACCAGCTCATGTCTACAACAAAGAAGCCATGCCCAGTAGCAACCATTAAATCATTGGCTCTCTTATTTATAGAAGATGACTTCCTTGACTTGTCTGAAAGAAATAGGTTTGGTACTGATCCAACTACCAGTTCCAGACAACTGCATGCTTCTAGACTTGAAGCTACGCCAATGGATTTTGTTGTCCGTCTTTAATCAAAGGCAGACCGAACGTAGTCAGAGCTGCAAAAACCAAGTCAATGTTTGCTATGCTTTCGAGACATAGAGAAACGCCCAAATTAATGGCTGGGCGGGGTGAAAAATCGGGTAGGTGCCTAGGCGGGGTCACTACAAAAAAAAGGCCCAACAGCTACAAATACTAAAGACGGTAGTCTGATTCCGTCTCTAATTAAAAGATTTGCGACAGCAAAATACCGTCACTAATGCTTTTGGTAGTTGACCAAGACCATAATCATAAAAACTGTGCTTATGACGGAAAAACCGTGGCTAAATTCAGAACAAATCGTAGCTAATTAAAGCATTTGCGACGGCATATTAGCTGTCGTTAAGTTTTACAAATAAAAATTGGTTGCTACGGCATGGACACTCCAGATTTGTCGTTCCAAAATCCTTTTTTGTTGTTTTTTGTTAAACCTTGATTCAAAATTGGTCAGTTTTAGTTTGTCCTTGATTATTAATTCATGTAAGTTTTTTGCTTATGTAGCCCCCTGAATTTCAATTTGAGGTTGATAGAGTATAAATTTGTTTGGGATTGTATTTTTTGTGATGGACAAGTTATTGATTATACAAACAAGGTTAGTGTATTAGTCATCATTTACGGTAAAAATTAATATAATTGTGTTCAAGATTGAAATGTTTTTTCTGAATGACAAAAAAAAAAAAAAAAATGAGAAATCTGAAAATTAATAGAAAAAACTAATTCCATTTAAAAAAAATGAATTTTCATTAGTAATTTTTTTAACTACAGCAAGTTAGTGTTAGCAACGGCAAATGTCGTTTCTATTTTGGCCAACTTAGCGACGGTCATAAACTGTTGCAAGATAGCCACGGCAAACGCCGTTTCTATTTTGTCAATTTGATACAGTTTCAGCCGTCTTAGAATTTGCAATTTAGCAACGGTTTGAAGCCGTCGCCAAATTTGCAACTTAGCAACGGTTTGAAGCCGTTTATATTTTGTCAATTTGCGACGGCCTTAGCCATCCCAAAAATTTTAAAAGTTGTTGCCAGTGCTGCTTTCTCAAGTAAAACCTTGGAATTCAAATTTGTTTAGCGACGAAGTTTTTGCAACTTAGCGACGGTTATAAACCGTTGCCAATTAGCTACGGAATAGTAGACCGTTGCTGTTATACTGGAGCGACAATTCAAATAGCTACGGTATTGCGACGGTCGTTGAACTGTTGCTGATTTATTTCAGCTACGCTTTTTTGATACTTAGCAACGGTAAAACGCTATTGCTGAATTTACTTTTTTTTTGTAGTGGGTCTAGGAGGTCTGGGCGAATTTTTTTTGAATAAGGCTGATTGTGTTCTTATTTTTATTTTTTCCCATTTTTTTGGAAAGAAACAATTTAATTGTTTTTTATTCAGTATATGTCTGAATGTAGCAATTGATGATTACTTAATGGAATTCTCAAAGGATCTGCCGCCAATTTTAATAATGTAGATTTTATCAAACATGACTGAGGTCATTCATGCAATTTGAACAAAAATAAAAGAGGTTTGGATATTTGTCCACAAATTCAACTTTGCATAAAGTACTCATCATGACAAACTTCAGTCATTTGAGTTTTAATAAATTTTGTTCATGAATTTCCATGTTTATAAATTTTGCATATGTATCTTGGCATTAAATTGAATGTAATTGATAAAGTATTATGCTTAACTTTTGTAAATTATTAAAGTTCTAATACAAAACCTAAAATCGCCTAGGCCCCTGGGTGCTAGGCACCTGCTCGCCGCCTGCTGCCTAGCGCTTTTTATAACACTGATCACATTGTAAGTTTTCTTTTAAGTGAGTTGAGCTGCCACAGCTCACAAGAACACAACATCTAGTAATTGTGACTTAGATGCTTCTCAATCTTCTCGCATTGGCCCTCCCTTACAAAAGAAGGAAAAACAATCCATCATATGGTCCAAGTTGAACAAATGATGAGCAGGGTCAGGGCATTCAACCTTGGTACTCAATAATAAAAGTGAAGTACCTGTAAAACGGAATACTTGCAAATGGTTTACCAACTAACTGGGTCACTATTATTGAGAATACAGACTGCATGCACTAATTAAAAAAACGTATATGAAAGGAGGCATTTAACAAGACCCTCAAAAGTAATTCCATCTGCACATTGTGACCTTGATTTCATTGCAAACCATACTAAATATCACTCCTCTTCCCTTCAAATGTTCTTTTTCAGAGTCACAATAGGAATGTGATCCCAAAGACAGTCCCCATAAGATTGAATCATTCACTGTTCAAATGAAACAAGACTGGATTTAGAATATCTTTCATTCATGCCCAAAAAATATTGAAATGGTTTGCTACTCTAGTAATTGGAACAATATATATCATTTACTTACGATATATCAGGTATTTGAAAACTAGCTGGTAAATTTTTTTTTTTTTGCATTCTTATGAAGATTTCATGGGATGTAGTTGAGTTTATTTTCTCCAAATTGAACAATTATATTCTTTCCTGTGAGAAAAAAAAAATAAAGAAAGAAAGGCTATTGATTTTAGAGATATTTGGTAGATCTTGATCCTATCCATGTAGTCAGAAGAAAGTGCTAATAGAGAATCAACCACTGCGGGACACCACTTCAAATCCATTTATCCTCTAGGAATCCCAGAATATAACCTACTTCCTAATCTCTAGGAGATGTGCTTCTTCAGAAAATTAGGACACATGTTGATTCAACCCGATGTTTTTTGTTTGTCTAATTGCATTATTAATTAGATCATTGAATTTTGTAATTATGGGCCGTTTTAATTAATATTAGCAGTATGTTAATGAAGCAAAACAGTTTGCATGGATGGTTGCTATCTAACATAAACCAAACTTGCAGTCTAGACTTCCAACTTGCAAGCAACATTGTGCTATATATTTAAGCATATATTCTATTTTCATGTGGAACTCCATAGGAACACTATACACTCCTTCCTCCGCTTTCAAGCTTGTTAAAGAGGAAGACATGAAGGTCTCCTACATATTGCTAATACATCTTTAAACAGAAAAAGCAGGAGATAAAGATAGTCCATATTAGTCCGAAATGTTGTTGCTTCCAAGTTCCAACCCTTCTTCTGTTGTCTGAGTTCCAGCTTTGTTTACCATCATGCATTTGAGTACCATGCTAGAGGTCATCACCCATTGTAACCGATCCTTTGCTACCTACTTAGTAACTGAAAACATACATTGACGTAGCATTATTATTATCAAAGCATTTCATTAGTTTCAATTGCTATACAATGAAAGTGGAGGCATATTATCTACTGGACATTCATTCTAGTCCAAGAGTCTGGATTAATCACTTGATTATCCATCTCTGTTCCACCAATTAGAAGTCTTCCAGAATCTGTTTCTTGATTCCCAACGGACATGATTCTTTCCTAAATGGTTGTCAGTATTGTAATGTCACAGTTGTGACTTGGAGATAAGAAGGGAAGATAACTGAATGAAGTAATCTCTATTGAATACAGAAAATAAGGAGAACAAGCTATTGCTCAGACTGATTATCAAGTCGAGCCCTTCTCTTACAAAATACTTCTCTGCTATTCTCTTCTTTCTCCCCTCTATTTATCTACAGTGCTTGTAACAGAATTTCAAATGAATCCCTTAGGATTATTACACGTGTTCGGCCTTGATTAGTTTATAACAACCTGACCAGGTAAAGTTACTCTATTGCCCTTAGTTTAAATTCAAACTATTTGAATTTGGCGCCCTTTGGCGCCCTTTTGTCTTTTGCATTTCCTGTTTTTGGGTTTGCAATTCCAACTCGATATGAATATGTGACAATGCCAACCCCTTCGAAATGATCCTTGTCCTCAAGGATTGAATTGTGGAAAGGTGGCGTGAATGTGTGTCCAGTCTTCCCAAGTGGCATCGGTTGGAGCAGAGTTCGACCAATGAATCAGGACCTGAGTCACAGCTTGGTTGTGACGGGGAATAAGACGGCGAGCCAAGATGGCCACTGGTTCAGCACGAAAGGAGCCTGAGCGGTCGACTAATGGCAGGACAGGTGAGGCGACAGTGTTGGTTCCAATCTTCCGCTTCAATTGTGAAACATGGAAGACTGGGTGAACTCTGGAGTTGGCTGGCAGACTCAGTTTGTATGCAACCTCACCAATGCGCTCAAGAATCTGGAAGGGGCCATAGAATCTAGCTGATAATTTGAGATTGTGGCGAAGAATCACAGAAGTTTGGCGATACGATTGTAGACGAAGGTAGACCCAATCACCCACAGCGAACTCACGCTCAGATCTGTGTTTGTCAGCATAGTGTTTCATCCGAGCTTGGGCCAGGTGGAGTTTCTCCTTAATAATATTCATCATCTGATCCCTGTCACGAAGGAATTTCTAGACATCAGAAATGCAGTTGGCAGCCAAAGGAGGGAGAGCCATGAGAGGAGGCCGATACCCATATAAGGCCTCAAATGGGGATGTCTGAATAGCACTGTGGAAAGCAGTGTTGTACCAGAACTCTGCTAAATAGAGCCATGTCGACCATTGAAGCGGAGCATCGCCAGTCATGCAACGGAGATAAGTCTCGAGGCAGGCATTAGTCCGTTCAGTCTGTCCATCTATTTGGGGATGGTAGGATGAGCTGAGATTGAGAGAAGTGCCCATTGCTGAAAAAAGATCACGCCATAAGGCACTTACGAAAACTTTATCCCTATCGGAGACAATTGAAGTAGGAAGGCCGTGAAGTCGGTAGACATGACGTAAGAACAGATCAGCAATCATATCAGAAGTAAAAGGGTGCGCCAGTGCTATGAAATGAGCAAACTTGGTCAGCCTGTCAATAACTACCAGAATGACTGTTTTGGATTTGGAAGGGGGGAGCCCTTCGATGAAATCCATCGAGATGTGCTGCCAGGCGTGCTCCGGTATGGGAAGGGGCTGAAGAAGACCACCATAGGCGGACTGGTCGTTCTTATTACGCTGGCAGGTGTCACACTCAGACACATAAGTGAGAACATCATGTTGCATTCTGGGCCAGAAGAAGTATTGATGAAGACGTTTGTAGGTGGTGTTGCTACCCGAGTGGCCACCTAATGCAGAATTGTGGAGTTCCTGCAACAGTTGTGTACGCAAGGACCCAGTGGAGCCAACACAAATCTGATGGTGATGCTTGAGGATGCCATTAGTGAAAGAGAAAGGTGGTTTGGACGCAGGGTCAATGAGCAGCTGCTGAATGAGAGGAGTCATAAACTGATCCTGGTCATAGGAAGCAACAACCTCTAGAAGCCAGGTTGGTTTAACCACTGTTAGGGCCAAGCAATGCCCAGCAGACTCCGTGCATCTAGACAAGGCATCGGCAACCTTGTTGTCCACCCCCTTTTTGTAATGAATCTCGTAGTCAAAGCCAAGCAGCTTAGCCAACCAACGCTGCTGGGTCATTGTAGTGACCTTCTGAGCCAAAAAGAAACGGATGCTTTGGTGGTCGGTATAAATAAGAAACTTGGAACCAAGCAGATAAGAGCGCCAACGCTGAACTGCCATGACAATGGCTAGTAGCTCTTTCTCATAAGTAGATAGGGAGAGGTTCCTAGGACCGAGAGCCTTACTGAAAAATGCTATTGGGCGGCCAGCTTGAGAAAGAACAGCCCCCACACCTCTGGAACAGGCGTCAGTCTCAATGACAAAAGGATCCAAACAATTTGGAAGGGCTAGGAGAGGAGCCTCACACATGGCCTGTTTTAACTGTAGGAAGGCAGTGGAAGCCTGAGGAGACCATAGGAAGGCATTTTTCTTAAGAAGATCAGTCAATGGCTTTGCAATGACACCATATTGTGAGATAAATTTCCAGTAGTACCCCGTGAGACCAAGAAAACCGCGGAGCTGCTTGATATTCGTAGGAGTAGGCCAGTTGGTCATAGCAACAATCTTCTGAGGGTCTGCCTCTACACCCTGGGCACTGATAATGTGGCCCAAGTACTCCAATTTCTCTTGGCCAAAAGAACACTTGGATAATTTGAGAAACAAGCGGTGTTGGCGGAGAATGGTGAAGACAATGTGGAGGTGGTCCAAATGAATGGAGAGATCAGGACTGTAAATAAGGATGTCATCAAAGAATACCAGGACAAATTTCCGAAGAAGAGGCTGGAATATTTCATTCATGAGAGCCTGGAAAGAGGCAGGCGCATTAGTCAGGCCAAATGGCATCACCTTGAACTCAAAGTGGCCATGATGCGTTTTGAATGCAGTTTTGTGGATGTCGGGTGGGTGAACTAGCAGCTGATGGTAACCAGACCTTAAGTCCAACTTTGAGAAGATTGTAGCACCGTGAAGTTCATCAAGAAGCTCGTCAATGAGGGGCATAGGGAACTTGTCCTTGATAGTGATCTCATTTAACTTCCTGTAGTCCACACAGAATCTCCAAGACCCATCTTTTTTTCTAACCAACAGGATAGGGGCAGCAAAGGGACTGTGAGAGTGCCTGATTAACCCAGAATCAAGCATCTCCTGAACTAGTTTCTCCACAACTGCTTTCTGCATATACGGGACCTTGTAAGGACTTTGAGAAGGGGGATGATGGCCTGGTTTTAGTGGAATGTGGTGGTCGAGGGCACGGCTTGGTGGCAGATCAGTAGGCTCCTGAAATAAGTCACTGAAGGTGGAGATGATAAGCTGGACAGCAGGAACAGGTGGAGGAGTAGGATCCACAGTAGTAATGGAAAAAATGTGACAGAAGAAGGAACCAGCATGATGCTTCCAAAGCTTAGACAAACCCTTTGCTTCCATCAAGTAGAGATCAGCATGTTCAGTCCCACCTTGTAAGGTAATGGTTTTGCCATCCACATTGAGAGTCAACTGAAGTTTCTGTAAATTTAGAGTAATATCTCCAAACTGTTTTAACCAGTCCCCTCCCAAAACCATATCATAACCACCCAGGGGCAACACCCGTATGCTACCTTCAAAAGAAACACCCTGCATAGTCCATAGAAGCCGTTGGCATAGAGCATTACTCAACAACTGGTCTCCATTGGCAACTTTCACAACCATCTGAGGCGTCAAACAGGTAGGCCATTTAGTTGCTTTAATTACACTTGGATCAATGAAAGAATGGGTACTGCCAGTATCTATTAATATGGAGACTGACTTCTTCTTAATCAGCCCCTTGAGAAGCAATGTATTGGATGAAGAACAGCCGTGTAGAGCATGGAGGGATATCTCCATATCAGAGGGTACCTCATGTAACAGGTTCACTGTGGTGATATCAGCAGAGGCAACAGGATCCTCAATAGACTCATCCTCCTCTTCAGCAACTAACATATATAAGTGCTGGGTCTGACACAAATGGCCAGGTTTATACTGCTCGTCACAATTGTAGCAAAGACCCTTCTCTCTTCTTATCCGCATTTGAGTGGGAGTAAGGCGCCTAATAGGTGGAACATGAGGAGGAGGTCGAGTGGACACAGAATGCAGGGAATGGTAAGGTGGTTTATGTGAGTGGAAAGGCATGGAATGAGGTGAATGGGTAGGAATGGTTTTGTTGTGTTGTGAGGTTGGCGTGATGGAAGAAGTAGTCGACTGACTGGAAGTGGTGGCATTGGAGTAGGAATGTTGTTTGGGCCATGATGAATGCTGATGAGTTGGTTTGGATAGATTGTAAGACATAGTGGATGCTTCCTGCATTCTCGCCAAGGACAAGGCTTGGGTCAGAGTGGTTGGCTTGAAAAGCTGAACCATAGACTTAATGTTGCTCTTCAGCCCACTCAGGAAGCTAAGGACGAAGTATTGTTCGTCCAGGTGGCGATTGTGTGCCAACATTAGTGAGCGTAATTCTTCAAAATTATCAAAGTAATCATTAACAGTCCCATTTTGATGAAGTTTATTAAAAGACTCAACAAAATTGTCTAACACTGCCTCCTCAAAACGTTCACAGATGTCCAAGCTAAACTGCTTCCATTTAAGCATTTCCTTTCCCACATGGTAGTCAAAAAACCATAGGTCTGCCTTTCCCGATAAATGGATTGAAGCCATGCTAACCTTGTTAGCCTCTGAAACTTGAAAGAACTCGAAGTACCTCTCACATTTTTTCACCCATGATCTGGGATTTACTCCGTCGAAATAAGGGAAATCCAGTTTAGGAAACCGAGGGCACATACCTTGGCTCTCCCAGTGATTCTGGGAGTTGGATCGGTGATCCACATGGCTAGAGATCGGAGTAGAGGAAGTAGTTGGTTCCGTCGCTCGTACTGGAGTAGGAGGATTTTGCATCAACTGGACGAGTTGGTCGAACCTCGATTCGATTCGCTTCTCCTGGCCTTCCTACGCGATAGCCAACTTTCTGATTTCTCCTTTTAAGAACTCAATTTGTCCGGCTGTTTCGTTCTGATTCTTCCTCGTTTCTCTCATGAACTGCTCGGCTTCATTTGCCCTTGTCTCCATGCTTTGCAGTGGTGATGCTCAGGCCACAGTTCCAGATAATCGACACCGCTCTGATACCAAATGTCACAGTTGTGACTTGGAGATAAGAAGGGAAGATAACTGAATGAAGTAATCTCTATTGAATACAGAAAATAAGGAGAACAAGCTATTGCTCTGACTGATTATCAAGTCGAGCCCTTCTCTTACAAAATACTTCTCTGCTATTCTCTTCTTTCTCCCCTCTATTTATCTACAGTGCTTGTAACAAAATTTCAAATGAATCCCTTAGGATTATTACACGTGTTCGGCCTTGATGAGTTTATAACAACCTGACCAGGTAAAGTTACTCTATTGCCCTTAGTTTAAATTCAAACTATTTGAATTTGGCGCCCTTTGGCGCCCTTTTGTCTTTTTCATTTCCTGTTTTTGGGTTTGCAATTCCAACTCGATATGAATATGTGACATGTAACTTACCAGTATTGTGCTATATCAATAAACCAATAATCATCATACAAGGCATTAAGCTTTTTTCCTAGGTTCGGAACACACTTTCAAGTCAGTAACATTCTTTTGGATATTAACCTTGATAGAGCTTCCAAAACAAAGAGAGAGAGGTACTCAGTCCCCCTGTGGGTTGAAAGGTTTTAAGTTGATCAAAGGGGTCCGAGAAACTTAATTAATGTAGGATTTTTGAATTTTTAGGGATTAATGCATTGACCGTTTTCATGCCATTGCTTTCAAATCAATGCATTACTTTGGCAAATACACAATAAGCTTCTAAAAGCAGAAATAAATACAATACCCCAATTAGAAACTCAAAAAAATTAGAAACTCAGGATTTAGAAACCCAACATCCAAATAATAACCCAAATTAGAAACTCAACAAAAATTAGAAAGTAAAGAAAGTAGAAACTCAGATTTAGAAACCCAACGTGCAAATAAATAACCCAAATTTGAAACTCAAAAAAAATTAGAAAGTAGAAACTCGGATTTAGAAACCCAACGTGCAAATAAATAACCCAAATTAGAAACTGGACAAAAATTAGAAAGTAATAAAATTAGAAACTCAGATTTAGAAACCCAACATGCAAAAATAAATAACCCAACTAAACTATCAGTTCTATCATTCTATCGGAAGAGAAGTGAGGAGACGATATGGATGTGGCTAATAATGTTGTTGTTGTTGAAGTTGAAAAGAAGAGGCCGAGAATCATCTTGAAGTTCTCCAAAGGGTCGAACAAGCCTCCTCCTCCTCCAGAGACACCGCAGATGGATGTGGCTAATAATGTTGTTGTTGTTGAAGTTGAAAAGAAGAGGCCGAGAGTCATCTTGAACTTCTCCAAAGGGTCGAACAAGGCTTCTCCTCCTCCAGAGCCACGGCAGATGGATGTGGCACCACACACCATCAAGAACAAGAGGAAACTTGAGGAGCCACCGCAGATGGTTGTGGCACCACACACCATCAAGAACAAGAGGAAACTCATCGTGGTCGCCAATGCTGCAGGTGAGACTCATCAGACTGAGGAGACTCAAACTACTGGTACTAGGAAGGAGAATGAGAAGATGAAGCTGAAGAAGGGTCATCAAGAAGAGGCTGAGGCTGTTGTTGACGATGAGATCAACCAACTTTTCAGTAAAAACAAGAAGAAGCAGAACATGGAGAAATCTCCTGCTGAAATCGGTTTACTTGTCGAGAATATCTTGGCTGAGCTCGAAGTTGCAGCTGAAGAAGATGCAGAGCTTAATAGAGAAGAAAAGCCGGCTATCATCAAGCTTCAGAAGCTACCTATGCTTACACAGTTTTTGTCTAAAAGACACCTTCAGCCACACTTTTTAGATCATGGAGTTCTCACTATTTTCAAGAATTGGCTTGAACCGTTGCCTGATGGAAGCTTGCCTAACATTACCATCAGAACAGCAATACTCAAGTTATTGACAGATGATTTCTCCATTGATCTCCAACAGTTTGAAAGGAGGGAGCAGCTCAGAAAGAGTGGTCTGGGCAAGCTTGTCATGTTTTTGTCGAGATCTTACGATGAAGAAACCACACACAATAGGAAACTTGCCCATGATTTGGTGGACAAGTGGAGCAGGGCTGTCTTTGAAGAGAAGAGTACCGCTCGATGTGACGGAAGAGCTACAGTTATGCCAATGGATTTTGTCAGAGCTGCAAAAGCCAAAAAAGGCCAGCATCGACAGAACATTGAAAAAAGGTTGCAGCAGCTGAAGAGGAAAGCTAGTGTTCCTAGAAAGAAACAGCTGCAGGGTCCAGCATTGGTGATGCTGCCTGTGTTATGCACGTAAGTGAGCGAAGCAGGAGATTAGTAATCTCCTGTTCTAACTAGGATTAAATGAAAAGCAATCCAGGCTCACCCTTGTATGAGATCAGCTAGTTTTTTTTTTCAGTATTGAACCAGTCTTTTAGTCCCGGCTGTTTAACCTGTATTTTAATCCCAGATCTTCTTCATACTATTACGACTCTGATCAGTTCAAAATTTTTTATTTCGTAACTTTCTTGCAAGTATTATGAAAGATCTAGTAAGTGAATAAGCTTGAAGATCTAGTAAGTCATGATCTACTACTACCTATTATCTTAATTCACCAGAGTAAGTCTAAAATATTGTAAAATGGACTACTTGCAAATGACTTACTAACTGGTTCACTGTTATTGAGAACACAGACTGCATAAGCTAATTAAAAAAACGCACATGAAAGGATGCAGTTGACAAGATTATTCTCAAAGTAATCCCCCCATCTGCACACAGTGTGGCCTTGATTTCACTGCAAACCATTCTGAATATCACTCTTCTTCCCTTCAAATGTTCTTCTCTTTCAGAGTGCCAATAGGAATGTGATCACAAAGACAGTCCCCATAAGCATTGAATCATCCACTCTTCAAATGAAACAGTTCTAGACATAGAATCTCTCTCATTCATGCCAAAGAAAAGATTGAAAATGGCTTGTTCCTCTAGTGATTTTAACAATATATATGCATTTACTTATGTTATATCTGGTATTTGAAAACTAGCAGGTCAATAAAATTTTGCATTCTAGGAAGATTTTATGGGATGTAGCTGAGGTTTCCTCTCCAAATTAAATAATTATATTCTTTCCTGAATGGACAAAACAAAAGCTAATGTTTTAGATATGTTTGCCAATCAATTGACAGTTTAGTTTAAAGGAGCAGTGGTACTTTTCACAGTCAGTCTTCTTCCCAATATTGGTGCAGTAAAAAATGAAGTTTTCTCGGTGGCTCTGCTCCAAGTATCTTGGAAACCCAACTATGAGGCATGTCAAGCTTGGGAAAATGGAGTGAATAGAATTAAAGGATGGCTAGCCTTTTGGCAAATGAAATATGTACCTCCTTGAATATAACACCATAGCAATGAAAAGATCGGTATATTACAATCCCAGTATTTGTAGCCAGCTATAATGGTATTGAAAAGATTGGTACTCATCAACCAGGTACCAGTTCCAGACAACTATATATCCAGGCCTGAAACCATGCATGCCAATTCTCAGTCATAATCCATTTTAAAGAATTCAATTGAACCATCCCAACCCAACACATACCATGATAAAGTGTACAAATAGAGTCCTACATCCTTCTTTCTTACCTCTAAATAGTTTACAAGGAGAACACTGATGAGTAAGGTTGATTTGAACGAGGAGGTGGACTTCTTTTTTTATCTGAAAATAGTAAGTCTACTAGATCTAGTAAGTCAAGGATCTTCTACCTATATGAAAGGGGGCATTCAACAAGCTCCCAAACTAATTCCCCATCTGCACACTGTGGCTTTGGTGTGTGCATAACTTCATTGAATTGAGTATTGCCACAGCTCTTCAAGAACACACCATCTAGCATGCATGTGGTACCTAGGTGAAGTGCACAAGAGAACAATAACTAACGGGGTATCAGCAAGTCAACTGAATAAGTGACAACTTCTTTATATTTAACTTTTTTTTTTTTTTTTTTTAATTTTACCATGAAACTCTGTTTCACCAATTCAGTTTTCAGGTTCCCTGGTAACCGATCACAAAAATTGCTTCCTTTCCTCATCGTCTTCTCTCATTCCGGTCCCTCTTGAGGCATATTTATGGTTTCAATAATCTTCTCAAGTCCAACACTAATTGGAGGCTTGAATCAAGGTATTATCAGGTCTCAGCCGAGTGCATTAAAATCCTCATTGACAGTTATATGCACAATTAATATTTCGCTCAAACGTAAGTATTCATACACACCATTTACAATTAGCAATGACTTGAACGAAAGAAACCAAACACTAGGTGAAGTAACATGACATTAGTCCGATTTCTTTTTCTGCATTAGCTTCTCATCCTGTTTCTGGGGCGGAACAAGCAACTTGAATGTCCATGCACCCAACAAAGTCGCTTCAATTGGGGCAAGCCAGTATACGAATATATATTCCTTGGTTATATGATCACCTCGAGCATAAGCCCAGCCCATTGCCTGCCAAATTCAAAAGTTTAACACCACTTGTAATACCTTATACTGTTCCGAATAATAAATAAATAAATAAAAATCAAACATGCTTGATGAATACTCACAGAAGCTGGATTCATGCATCCACCCGTTAGGTCAGAACCCAGTATATGAAGAGTTAGCTTTGAAACGCTTGATATCCACGTTTTCAAGAAAAAACTGCTTGGGCTCTTCCAGGTAAGCCTAAGAGATATGACAACAATTGCAAATGTCAGAAATCCTTCTGTCAAATGTCAATGCACCTCGATGGATGTCAACATTCAGACGGGGTCCATGGCCAATTTCTGGGAAGGTCTCAATAATGAGCTTGACCGCTGTAATGGAACCAAATACCTAAAACAAATTCAATATCTTTATCATTTATGTTTTCTAAATATTGCATTGTATCCTCAACAAGATCATTATAAAATAAATAAATAGATCAGAATAGCATGTCATCAATAGTTTTTCAGAATTCATTCTACTTTGCACATGTGCCTCCAAACAAAGGAACTATACTTGGATACTCAAATTTGAAACAGAAACTTTGTGTGCCATGATGCAATACCAATAATTTGATTCTTTTAGATAATAGTTACTGTAACTAAGGATTTTTATATAGTTCTTACAACTAAGAAATTACACAAAGAATGATAACCTATTAGGATATAGATGAATTTTGGAAGATTTGTAAGTGGAAGATTACAGGATATGACCTATTAAGAAATTACACAACCATGTAGGTGGAAGATTTGTTGGGTCAAGATACAGGATATACACAAGGTGAGCTTCCTATATAATTTATTAGCTAAAAGAAGAGCTTCTCCTTGTAGTATCAGACAAAGTAGATACCGTGAGGCTTTTCTAAAGAAATTGGCGATTGGATCTGCTGTAGAAAGTATGAACTTCTACTTTCCATTTCGCAGTTCTGAAAAACTTGATACCGATTTCATTTGTTTCATAAGTTCGTAAGAGGGGAGAACATATCAAGATTAATTCAGCAGCAGCATCGGTAAATACCATTGCATACCCATTCCAAAAAAATTTAGTTAGGCAGATTCCCAACTAGATTAATTACTCAATCATGATCTAGCAGTGTCATGGGTGTCATTAATCATCGACCATAAGTAGTCCATAAGACATTCACATCCATGGGATCCAGAAACCCTGCAAGGCTTTCTTCCACATTATTTTTTCTACAAACATGTTTTATGCTAACGCATTTCAAGCTATTATCCATCTATGTTTGAGTCCTCATATCATAATTTCTCTATATTGCAAGTTCACCACTTGTTTGTTGTCCACAATGGCTTCCAATTCTTTCAAAAAGAAAAAAAGAACTCGTCTTCATTGCAATCTCCAAGCCAATAAACAGAGCTGTTAACTCCAACTTGAGAGTTGGTTCCTTTTGGAATGATTTCGTTTGCATTTCTAGAAAATGCAAACGAAATCATACCCTTATTACGTTAAATAGTCCCCTGTCCTTCCTTGCTGCTCTCCAAGTGACCCATCAATGCTAAATTTGCACTCTCTTGCGACAACAACGACATCAGAAAGGTACTCCAACACATGGAACTTGATCCAAGATTAGCATAATACTCACAATGTCCTTTAAAGTATGTTTAACGTATAAGTATTGAATGTCACAATGCCGTGGAGGACCGCATGTTCAAGGCACAAGAAGTATGCAGCAACTTCAGACAGGTAACAAAAGGTTAACTAAACCAGTGGCTGGGCATTTGTTTTCTTCTATCTTTGTTATTCAATCAATTATAGTAAGGATATTTACTATAAACATATCTAGATTCGAAGGTATGTACCAAGGATACTTCATTTTTAAAAAAAAATCCCACATCTGATAGGTATTGACAGTCCAACACTGGGACTCTTTTTGGACTCTTGAATGGACACATCCTTATTATATATATAATATAATGATGCAGGAGGGTTTCTAGAGTTTCTAATTTGGGTATCTAGGGTTTCTAGGGTTCCTAATTTGCTCTCAAAGTTATTTACTAATTAACTTATTCGTAATCTTTCAATTTAATTAGGAGTCTTTCTAATTTCCTTTTAGAATTAGGTTATAATTTTTCTTTTAGGAATAGACTGCTTGTTATTTTAGTATTTGATTATACTTTTTCTTTTAGGAATATGCAGTTTTATTTTAGGATTAGGCTTTACTTTTTATTTTAGGAATAGACTGCTTGTTATTTTAGTATTTGATTCTACTTTTTTCTTTTAGGAATAGGCTGCTTATTATTCAAGTTATTTGAGCACTATAAATAGAGTTCTTCCTCAATATTGTAAGAGACCTTTGATTTTGATAATTTTAATTGAACATTAGAGTATTTCTCTGTGTTTTGGGCAATTTTCTTGTGTTCTTCCCTGTGGATTATCTGTTAGAACTAGCTTGCAGGATAATCGCTATTCTGCCCTGCGTCAGTTGGTATCAGAGCTTCAGCATCTTCTTGGGTGAGATTTCATTATTGTCTATGGCTGGTGGTCGTGGTCGTCGCGGGCAGGTTCCGAACGAGGAAGCCCCAAACCGTGATCGTAACATTCAAGATGTGATGATTGAGGATTTACAGAGTTAACCTGATGTCTAACGGCGCAGGATTTAGGTGATCGTGAGATGGAAAAACACGATTCTAATTACAATTTCGAAAACCCGTATCACTATCGTACTCGACTCTGGGAGCACTGTGGTCGGAAGGATCGTCATGGAGACCTCATATTCAGAGTGGATCTACCCGAGTTTTCTGGTACGTTATAGGCCGAAGGATTCGTTGATTGGTTGAATGAAGTAGAGCGTATTTTTAGTATAAGGAAGTCCCAGATCGTGTCAAAGTAAAATTGGTCGCCATCAAACTCAAAGGCAGAGCATCTGCATGGTGGGAGCAGTTGAAGCGATCACGCGACAAGCAGGGCAAGGCCAAGATCACTGATTGGAGAAGATGAAGGGTCACTTCCTTCCTTTCGGCTATACTCAACCCTTATTTCAGCGACTTCACTCGTTGATGACCGTTTCTGAAGCATACCAGCGTGCACTTGCTGTGGAGAAACAACAGAGCAGGAGGCCAATAATCAACAGTATTCAAAGCGATTGGCCAATTCGCCCTCAAGAATTCCGTCCTGCCCAGCAGACACCACAGGGTAATTCTAACTCAAATATTAGATGTTTTAGATGTGGTGAACAGGGACATAGAGCGACAGAGTGCAGGAAGCCTGCTATTCAAAAGGGTAACAATCTCCTTATTGAGGAAGACGTGGTCGACGAAACTGAAGAGCTTGGAAAGCCTATGTATGACACTGATGAAAAGTTGGATATTGTTGATGCAGATGGTTTGCAGAATGGGGATGTTGGAGTTGTTATTGAAAACAGTGAAGTGCACGAAGAAACTGATGGGGAAGGAGGTTGGGACCTCGAGGACTTGGAGATGCCCAACCAGGATCAAAATCCCATAGAAACCAATATAGAGCTCTCAGTTCTCGAAGCAAGATCTCTAGAAGAAGCTTTGAGGCAAGTGGGGACAGATTTTAAGTATTATTATGCTCATACATGGTTCATGCAGATGGATAAGTTCATTCCTTATGTCAATATGGATGGGCGCGTGAATGCTCTTTACTCCACCCCATCGATATATACTAATGCAAAACATGCAGTAAATGAAACATGATCATTTCACACTGATGACTTCTTCCCATATGCAGCCCGTGCAAATGCGTACTGGCCAGGTTATTTCACCAATAGGCTAGCCATCAAGCGATATGTTAGGATGATGAGTGGTTACTATTTGACAGCAGAAGTGAATCCAGATTTGCCAGCGGAGGTGTAGCAGCTAGTAGAGTTTTCTGACCTGATACCAGAGGATCTTCCTCCTGGGTTACCGCCAGAGGATTCCGATGAAGCTGTTGTGAACTCGAGGACGAGTTCTTTCCAACCCGGGGCGACTGATGCAGTAGGGTTTTTAGGGTTCCTAATTTGGGTATCTAGGGTTCATAATTTGGGTATCTAGGGTTCCTAATTTGTTCTCAAAGTTATTTACTAAATAACTTATTCGTAATCTTTCAATTTAATTATGAGTCTTTCTAGTTTCCTTTTAGGATTAGGCTTTAATTTTTCTTTTAGGAATAGACTGTTTGTTATTTTAGTATTTGATTATAGTTTTTCTTTTAGGAATATGCAGTTTCCTTTTAGGATTAGGCTTTACTTTTTATTTTAGGAATATACTGCTTGTTATTTTAGTATTTGATTCTACTTTTTCTTTTAGGAATAGATTGCTTATTATTCAAGTTATTTGAGCACTATAAATAGAGTTCTTCCTCAATATTGTAAGAGACCTTTGATTTTGATAATTTTAATTGAACATTAGAGTATTTCTCTGTGTTTTGGGTAATTCTCTTGTGTTATTCCCTGTGGATTATCTGTTAGAACTAGCCAGTATGATAATCGCTATTCTGCCCGGCGTCATATAAAGGGCGTGGAGGTGCTCTTATTGGTGAATTTTCTAGTTGATGTATTCAACACCTAGTATCTGTGCCAAATGCTGAACACGTACCAGTGTCCTTGTTACATAGGTCCTAATAGTGTCTTAAAGTGTTTGTTTTGATATTTACACTACAAGAAAAATTGTGATCAATAGCGTTTAAAAACCGCTATGACAGCCGGCGCTATAATAGACCCAGGGAATATTATAGCGGTTTTAAAACGCTATGGTAAGTTTGGCTTTTATAGCGTTTCAAAACCGCTATGGTAGCCTCTGCCATAGCGTTTTAAAAACGCTATAGTAGACTCTAAAACCGCTATGGTAGACTCTACCATAGCGTTTTTAAAACGCTATGGTAAATATACATAGCAAATTTTTTATTTTTTTTTATTTTTTTTTTTACTATCAAATGACTTTTTATTACATCTCATAAGTTTTATGTCTAGAAAATAAAAATTTAAATGTGCCAAAGTTAAACATTTCCATGAATGGAGGCAAAGTAATGTAATTAATTAATAAACGGTATTACATCGAGTCACAAAATCTATCAAATAATAAAAATAATGTAATTAATAAGATAATGTATTACAATTATGGTACTTGGGATAACAAACTGAAAATTAAGCGATGGTTTTGCCCATTGGATCAATGAGAATCATGCCAATAACACCACCCGCTTCTCTAACAAAATGGATTTTTTGCTTCTAAGGTCTGGGAGTTCAAAAGCACAGACAACGATCTTCCCCTTTATCAAGCTACGATCAAGAGTGTTGTTCTTGCATAAGCTGAAAAAACAGATCAAGGCACATCAATAAGAAAATAAACACAACATCAATAAGAAAATAAACATCACATCTAAGCATTCTAAGCTGTTTGTTATAAAAAAACAGAAAATAAGAAAAAACAGATCAAGGCACATCAATAAAAAACAGATCAAGGCACATTAAAGATAGTGTACAAAGGATTAATATTGCAAAACATCACATCTAAGCATTCTAAGCTGTTTGTTATCATATGCAACATCAATAAGAAAATAAACACAACAATCTTCAAAATTATGAACTCATTAAAAGCAGAAAATTTTATAAACATCCACTACTTGCTGTAGATATTCAGCTCCAGAACATAGACTGTGGAACCATACAGTCATACACAATAAGATAGGAACAGTGAAGAATGAACTTGATCAAGCCCCTGAAGATCTTTGATGTTTGATGCAAGACATACAATTTTTCAAAAAGGTGAAGAACATAAGTATGGCATTAACTCAAATGTAGAAAACAGAAAATTACTAAGCACAGAAAAAGGAACAAAGATATTAGTCACAAACACTACAAAATCAAATGATTGTGATTCATAACATGAATTATCACTATGAGCAAATAAACTGAACTTTGAAATTGAAGTTGAATGTCTAATAGACTGCACCATAGTCAACACACATGATTGTGGTTAGTTCTATTCTTTTCAAAGTAAATAGAGTAGCTTGAGAGATCTATCAGCTAAAATCATTCAAAATTGTTTAAATGTGCATCTTTAAGTTGCATGCATTGTCAGGTCCCCTTCCCCCTAGTTCACTTACATATTAAAATCGGGGACTGCCACAATGTTGAAGAGATCCAGATCATACTCGAGACCAAACACCTAATCCAATGGCAAAAACAAAAGCAGAACATGGTTTAGAATCATATAAAAAAGGTTAGCTTTGATGAATAGAAGTTAAAAAACCGACATCTTCATCCCACTTCATAGCTGCCTTGAGAGAATACATGGCATGAACTGTTTTTGGTAGATCCTGTGCTGGGGTCCAGATTCTCAGAGACACCTTACGGCCTGAACGAGTAACAAAAGTGTCATCTCTACTCTCCAACTTTCCAGCAACTAACACAAATAAATAGCAAGGTTTTTAAATGGGTCCTCCCACAGGGCATAATGTTTACCACCCTGCAACAAGATGAGGAAAAGATGTAAAAGTCAAAATACTAGGACGGAAGTCCTTCCCATGCCCATCTCTGAGAAATAAAATCACCTCAAGTTCCCCTTGTTCAATGAGATTCCCATTAGACAATAAAACTGGATACAGAGTTTTATCAGCTTCCACTCGAACACTGTACTTTGCCATGATATCAGGACGATCCTAAAAATGCAAAATGAATCAGAATTGTGCCATAGAGATAACAAATTTATAACATGGTGACTCAAATGGACAAAAACCTGATAATATGTGATTTTCTTAAAACCCTCTGCTTCACATTGCGTACAAAAGTTTCCAGAGGACTTGTAAAGCCCCTGCAAAGAGGAAAAGAAGTATAATGCAGACTCATTACCATGGAAGAATCACATAAACCTCAACTTTCCTAAATTTAAACACTTGATTTCATATGTAGCCACATACCTTGTATCCTCAATATGCAGTTTGAATTTTTGTTGCTGCAGCAACCTCATCTAGCATGCCATGAACCTTTGGAGCCTTACTGTTTTTATCTTTACGGTTCCCCAACTTAAAACCATTGGATTTTTCTTTTTTTTGAAGATCCCTGTATCAATCAAGTGCCAACATAGATTTGAACAGTAAAAAAATGAGAATGCTAACAGTCATTGGCATGCCTAGTGTAGACATGATAACCCCAAAAAAAACTAGTAAGCCAGAAGAATTAGATTATTGAGTTTCCAAAAACGAATATATTTACAATAATATGATCCAACCTAACCCAAAACTCATGGAGCCTCTAAAGGGATAAAGGACTACAAAGAAATCAGAAGATCTCACATCAGGTTAAGACACCGTATCTAGTAGAAAAGACATCTCAACGTTGGAAAAGGCAGTTTGCATATGATGGAAAAGACATCTTAACTAACTAAGCATATGATGGAATGTTGAGATCCTAAAGCTTTTTTAAGGCATTGGAATGCGTCATTATCATTTCATTAGGAACTTACTCGGATGTTCACATCCTATGATCACTTGATATGATCACTACAAAGAACAATGCTTTGAAAATTGTCCAAGAGCAGAGATTTATTTTAAAATCTAATGTACACTTCATGACTTCACATCCTGGACACAAAAAAAAAAATCAATTTGAAAACTGGCTTACTTCAAGTATCTTCCATCATATCCCCCAACAACATAAAGCGAACCATTAAGCTCTGCAGCAGCAGCACAAAATCTCTGCAGTGAACAAGGAACAACATCTATACAAATTAAGAATCAATAGGTTCGTGAAACGTGCCATGAAGGGAGCAAATGCACTTTTCTGAGAAGTAAAAGGAACTATTGAGTCGGTTGCATGCAAAGAAACAAATTAGTGTAAACATGAAGAACAATTCAATAATTGGATAAGAGTTGTGTGAACCTTTTAGAAGTCCTCCTTCTGAATTCAATTTGAGTCCATTTTCTTCAATGAATTGATCGAGGCTTTTGATGTTTTTCAAATGAGATTTTAGCCGATGGGTAGAGATGCTGACATGGTTCAATGCATAGCCATTAACTAGAGTCCACGCAGCATATTCACTGTCCCTGGGAACCCAAAAACCAAATAGTAAGATTCCCATCCCAGAATTTCAAAACTTTGTTGAGTGATTCTAGTTGTAGACAAGGGCAGAATAATTCACATTATCAACACTGAAACAAAGGGCATGGACAGGTACCATGTCTCGCTCTGCATCTTAATGTATGTAAAGAACCAAAGGCTATGAATGACTTCAACAAACAAAAAGGCACAACTACATATATCCTTTAACATATATGTATCATATTTTAACAAATGTATCACAAAGCTAGAGTTTGAGGCTACAAAATAGTTACAAATAATAAACCTAAATAAGCATGATAAGATAAATGTGTACACAGGCAATTGAGAGAGACAGAGACTGACATTTGCAAAGAAGAGATTCCATATGAATAAATTAAAACTTACTGCAGCCAGACAATTTTAGTAAAATCTAAATATCTTCAATATACCAAGCAGAAGAGGAGAAAAACCTACCAAGAAAACTAAAAGGCATACAGAAATAGAGTAAAAAGTACATGCAAACTAAAGGAATAGCTTCCTTACGTTGCTGCACCCCAACCTACATCTTTGTTTAACAAAGTATAATTGAGGCACAATATGAGATCGTTGTATTAGTTTAAAGTAACATTTCTAATTGCATCAACCTCATGCAGTAACATTTCACTAAATTGGCATTCGCTCACACCATCCCTGTATGTAAGAAAACGGGTAACTAAAATGAGAAAACTGAAATACATATAGGTATATTGATGATATGGGGAAAATTCTATCAAACCAAAAGAACTGAAAGTGCTCTGATTCTCCCCAAAGCTAATTGTTGAATGGTGCAAAGTAAATGACTTCTCCCTTGGTAATATTTCACATGAAACTGGTTTTCTGGTGTTTGTTTTTGCCTCTTAATCTAGTTAGAGGTCTGAATTTCTTTAAAAAAAATTTGTAAAATTCACAAAATTCAGACTCTATTTCAAAAACAAATACCGCCTTAGATCTATACAAGTATTGTAATCTAGGACTGTAAGCATTAGGTTTATGGCAAGCATTAGGTCAGATGGGTGAAACCTTCTGATAAGGTTTATGGCACAGGATTTTACTACTATAGGGTTCACCTGACACTAGCTCCTTTTCTGTTGAACAGTCGTCGTATGATTGATAGTGTATAAGATGATCAGAGGCCATAGATAATTTATAGAAATAGGTCATAAGATAGATCCCTTTTTCCAAAAAAAGTATAGGAATGACTAACTATACTATAGAATTTTGTCCATCATGCTCATGAAATAGACTGACTTTATGCATTATTAATCAAGGCACTATTAAGTAATATGGAGTAGGATAAGAGCTTGTTGTTTTAAGATCTAAAGACTGAGATTCTTTGATTCCTTCTTCACCAAAAAGAACAAAAAGAATCTGCCAACCACTCCACACACTCCTCAAAAAACAAAAGAAAAAAAAAGAAGAAAATGAATTCATTTCATTCACTAAAAGAAAAATAAAAAAATAAAATTCAAATAAAGCATTATTTCTATGAAAGCTTTCTCACTATGGAGGAAGAAAAAGTTGATCCCATTATTCCTCATGGTGGGACTCCCCCTAATGAAGCAAAGGATCAAACAAAGTGAGTAGAAAGAAGTGGGGGAGCAGCATGAGAAAAAACAATCCATGCACTTTCTCTCATTTCTCTCCTTTTGAGAGACCCCAAATGAAACTGTGTTACATTCTTTGTTTTAGCTGTTTCAGAGATTCTCCTCTTTCTTTCAAGTCAAAGAAGAAGAAAAAAAATGACATGGAGTGAGTGAAAGAGAGATGGATTGAAAACAAAAAAAACAAAAAAAAACCCACAGCTCATTGTTGTATATATTCTTCAACACACCCAAATCTGGTTTCAAATTTGAGTGGTAGCTTGTGGACAAGACAACCACCCCAAATATATATACAATTAAAGCTGTCACACAATTATATATATAAGTAAGAGTAAACATTGAAATCGTTTTTCATGTCTTATGAGCACTTTGTAATTTTTATTTATGCACTAAATTGAAATGGTTCTGCAGAGAATGAAAAACCCAGTTATGGATTTGGTTCTGTCTACAGATGCAAAGCCCAGGCTAAAATGGACTCCAGTGCTTCATCAAAGATTTATCGAAGCCGTCGCTCAGCTTGGAGGTGCAGACAGTAAGTTACTTGATTAGTTATTTTGTCGAGCTATTATATTATACCTATCATTACTCTATGTATAATCTATGAATTGATTTTAATTTTTAATTCTGGCAGAAGCAACAGCAAAGAATATAATGAGAGTGATGGGGATTCCTGGATTGACTTTATACCACCTGAAGAGCCATTTACAGGCACTCTTCTCATAAAGAATTTTGTTTCATCTATTAGATTCATTGAAGGCATTTGATTTAAGTGATCCCATGTTTTTTTTGTTACAGAAATACAAAATAAATATATCTATATCATCAAAATAAATAATTTGTTAAGGATTTTCAGAATGTAGATGTGCTGAAAAACAAGATTGATCTGCAAATGCAACCCAGAATCAAATTGTTATCTCACTCTTACTTAAGTAGTTTCAATGGATTTCTTTTACTATAGTAGTTGGCATCAAGTCCGGGTTTTTGGGCTAGCATAGTAGCATACATGAGCTTAGAAACAAAAGGAGATGATAAACAAACCCATCCAGAATAGGATGCTAAGTTAATAAATATAGTAAGTCATGAACAAGGAGACCATTTATAAACCTCAACAGGGAGTCATTCGTGTATGATCTTTCAATAAATGTTTTTGCAATTATATGTTTCACAAATCACGAGGAATCCAATCAATCATTGTTTAGAAGACCGCAAATCCAAGTTAGTCCTGGAATATTCAACAAGAAGCTTGCACACCAAAACATGCTTACCTTTTTAGGTGCTTGGATGACTTCCCTATACCTGCCAACAGGCTTCTTGCTGCTGATCTCCATTGGCCTTCACCATAGATTTGCATGATCAAGTATTGGTAGAAAGATGAGGACTTGAGGAGAGTAATAGAATTACAAGGAAGAAACTTACATGTTCTTGTTTGCTCGCCCGACCTTCTTCTCTCCATTGGTCATTCGATGCACAGACTGAAAACCATTAGAGCGTGCTTTCTGAAGCTCTTCAAATGTCATACCAGATTTCTTTAATTTCAACAATCCCCGAACAACAACTTAACCTGGCGATATAGAACAACTACAACGTTATTTAAAAAAAAAAACATAAATAATAATGTTGTCATGAATCACATAAAAGATAGTCCCATAACGAGAATTAGTGCCCTTCGTTATGACCACTACTACAAAATTTCTGTTGGAAATAAAGCATTCCCCGAAAAAAAAAATCTTAGACAAAGCTGCCAAGTGGACAAGTCAAAACGGAACCTCAATTTCAAAAGTTTACATGGAACTTGATTGATTAGTTCATGAACATCTTCTTTTGATGTAGCTTTCACAATAAGGTGGTTGAACATATAGATTAGTTTTTGCAAATAGAGCAATAGTCATAGGATCATGCACCATGTTTTGATTTGAAAACATTATTTCCCTTTGCCTGTTAGCTTCAACAAATGAGCTAAATCCAATCAGGATCACTAAGGTAGGGATACATGTTAGCTTCAACAAATGAGCTAAACCCAATCAGGATCACTAAGGTAGGGATACATGCAAACATGCATTCACTACATATTAATTTAGTTAGAGAGGCTTACTTGATCCTGCAGGTGTAAACAGATGGAGTCTTTCAACTCCTCTAACTGTGAGTATAATATTGGATGTGTCTAAAAACCAACATCATCTACATTTTGCGAAAGTTTTCAGACACGCACACACACAAAAAAAGGGCCTTTAGTCATGAATCTGACCAATAATATTGGAAAGGAAAGATTGAAATTTAAAAGTATCTAAGCAGACAATAGCATATTAGATTCACATCACATCCATATCAAAACATTAAATTTTACGGCATTCTAATGTTGTAGCTAACAATACCTGTACTTAGTTCAGGGTAATTTCCATTACCCAAAAGCCTAAGCATGGCTGACATCCGCCCCTTTCCAAATGTGCATACCATTGACACCAAAGAAACCTAAATATTATACACAACTATCAGTTACCATGAAATATTCAAAAAGATAACCAATTTCAACCAAAGCATCCAGTCTTACTGAAGTTCCTCCTCAACAGGTCGTACTAGCTCCTTCACCTTCAATCCACTCTCAAGAAGTTGCATCCACTTGTCACCTCAACGGTGACATCGCAAGAAATCTTCTCATTACACCCAATTCTGAAAAAAAAAATTGTTAACACAAAAAACAATAAAAATCAAAGGGTCAAAAACCCCATCAACCAAATCAATGTAAAATCAAAATGAACAAAAAACATAAAAGAGAGAAACCCTTTTTGTTTGTTAGATACATACCTTTGGAGAAAACTAGGGTTTGTCCACTCAACAACTCCAACACCTACAAATAAAAATCAGTGAAAAACGATGGGGGTTTGGGAGGAAAAGATGTGCAATGGGGTTTAGGGGGTAAGAGAGAGATAGACTTAGTATACATACCTTGGAGGCCTTGGTGAGACGATCTCTGCTCTTGCCGACGGAGATGTTGAGGACGAGCTTCTGCACCTAGATCTCTATTTCTCGATCTCTCGATTTCTCTCTCCCTCACTCTTTCCCTCTCCCTGGATCTCTCTCACTCTCGCTTGAGCGGCGTGCCTTTGGTTTGAAGAAAAGCGGCGTGCCTTTGGTTTGAAGAAGAGCGGCATCCCTCTCCCTGGATCTCTCTCACTCCCACTCCCACTCTCCCTGGATCTCTCTCTCTACTCAATTTCTCTCTCCCTCGCTCTTGATTTCTTTCACTCTCGCTCTTGATTTCTCTCACTCTCCCTAGATTTCTCTCTCCCTCACTCTCGCTTGTAGAGCGACATACCTTTGCAGAAGAAAAATGCCTCTCCGATCTGCTGCGATTGACGGGGGAGGAGAGCGAGACTGAGGGAGAAAGACGTAGATGTTGAAGTGGAATCGAGCGAGGCTTTTGAGAAGCAATTCGCGCATTTCTTTTTTCACTTCCCGCGAGGCTTTTGAGAAGCAATTCGCGCATTTCTTTTTTCACTTCCCGCGCGGCTTTTGGTCTATAGCGGTTCCAATTTTAATTGGCTTTGAATTCGGTCAATTATAGCGGTTTTCACAAAAACGCTATAAACTTATGCTATCAATGAACACTTTTCTTGTAGTGTTAATAGGAGGATTCCAAAGAGGCTTTATGATAGAAAGAATTAAGGAACAAGATATCTATGTTTTAGTAAATTTATATACCATTACGTAAGATGGTAGGGAGTCCAAACTAGTTTTTTTTTTTTTTTTTTTCAGTATTGAACGGTTTGATCCTGTATTTTAGTCCCTGCTGTTTGAACCTGTATTTTAATCTCATTTCTTCTTCTTACATTATTATGATTCTGATCAGTCCAAAAACTTTGATTTGCAAGTTTCTTTCATGTAAAATGAAAGATCTAGTGAGTAAATAAGCTTGAAGATCAAGTAATTCAGTGATCTACTACTACCTATTTCATAATTCACCAGAGTAAGTCTAAAATAGTGTAAAATGGACTACTTGCAAATGACTTACTGACTAACTGGGTCACTATTATAGAGAATACAGACTGCATACACTAATTAAAAGAATGTACATGAAAGGAGGCATTTGACAAGATCCTCAACGTAATCCCCCACCTGCCCACTGTGTCCTTGATTTCATTGCAAACCATGCTAAATATCACTCTTCCCTTCAAATATTCTTCTCTTTCAGAGTTGCAATAGGAATGTGATCCCAAAGACAGTCCCCATAAGCATTGGATCATCCATTCTTCAAATGAAACAGGTCTAGACATTGAATCTCTCTCATTCATGCCAAAAAGATTGAAATGGCCTTTAACTCTAGTAATTGGAACAATATATATGCATTTGCTTATGATATATCAAGTATTTGAAAACTAGCTGGTCAATTTTTTATTTTTTATTTTTGCATTTTTAGGAAGATTTCATGGGATGTAGCTGAGGTTTCTCTCCAAATTGAATAATTATATTCTTTCCTGAACGGAATAAAAAAAGCCTATTAATTATTTTTAGAGATATTTGCAAATCAATTTACAGTTTAGTTGAAAGGAGCACTTGTACTTCTCAAAATCAGTTTTCTTCCCAATGGTGTGGTAAAAGATGAAGCTTCCCTCGGAGGCTTTGCTCCAAGTATCTTGGAAACACAACTATAACTACAAAGGATGTCAAACTTGGAAAATGTAGTGAGTAGAATTAAAGGATGGCTGGCCTTTTGGAAAAGGAAATATATACCACCCTGAAAATGACACACAGCAGGCTTTTTGCCTTTTCGGTATGTTATAATCCCGGTCTTTGTAGCTATAGTGGTATCAAAAAGATTGATACTCAACAACCATCTACCAGTTCCAGATAACTACATGCTTCTAGGCCTGAACCATGCTAACGGATTTGTTGCCCGTCCTCAATCTAGCGTAGACCCAAAAATAGGCGGAGTAAAAGGTTGCAGCAATTGAAGAAGAAAGCTAGTACTCCTAGAAATAAACAATTGCAAGGTCCGGCTTGGTGTCACTACCTGTATTGTCCAGGTGATTGACCAAAGCATGAGTTTAGTTCTGATTTAGAATTCAAACAACTAGGCTGAATTTGCTGGTCCCTCAATTAAACATTGTTCAGATCATCTGAATTCTCAAAACTCGTGTCAGATCATCTTTGATTAAATCAATTGGTTTTGTTTGTTTCAGTCAGTGTTCTAAAAATCGCTAGGCGCTGGGCGGGCGGCGAGCAGGTGCCTAGCGCCCAGGGGCCTAGGCGGGTGCCTAGGCGGTCTTAGGTTTTGTATTATAACTTTAATAATTTACAAAAGTTAAGCATAATACCTTATCAATTACATCCAATTTAATGTCAATATACATATGCAAAATTTAAAAACATGAAAAATTAACAATCGTGAACAAAATTTATTAAAACTCAAATGACTGAAGTTGGTCATGATGGGTACTTTATATAAATTTGAATTTGTGTAATCTTTTATTTTTCTTCAAATTGCATGAATAACCTCAGTTATGTTTGATAAAATCTACATTAATAAAATTGGTACCGGCAGATCCTTTGAGAATTCCATTAAGTAATCATCTTTCGCTACATTTAGACATATCATCATCATCATCATCAAAGCTCATTCCCGAGATTTTCTAAAAAAACAATTAAATAGTTTATTTCTAAAAAATAGGAAAGAAAAATAAAATAAGAACACAATCAACCTTATTAAAAAAAAAAAAAAAAAATTAAAAAAAAAAAAAAAAAATCTCCCAGACCGCCTAGACCCCGCCTAGAGTCCGCCTAGGCCGCCTAGATCCCGCCTGGGCCGCCTAGCCCGCCTAGCCCGCCTAGACCGCCTAGCCCGCCTAGACCCGCCCAGACCGCCCAGACTGCCCAGACCGCCCAGACTGCCCGCCCAGGCATTAATCTGGGCGGTTTTCCACCTTCTAGCGCCTAGGCGGCCGCCTAGACCGATTTTTAGAACACTGGTTTCAGTATAGAAATTTTTATTTCTTTTGTTTCAGTATGGTTTGTGCAACCTGTATTTTAATCAGCCTTCGCGGTCCAAACATTTTCTTTCAGGTAGTATGTCAATGTTCTACAATCATATATCACAGTTCACGAGATTAAGTTTATAATAGTTCAAATCACATGCAAACATTAGTTGATGTGTTGAGCTAGCCATGAGGTTGAGGTTGATAGCTGTAGCAGTTATGTTGCGGAGGCAGTCTAAAATAGTTTAAACCTGACTTAGGTTTTCAGTATCCTCGTTGCAGTTCCACTTGTCCAAAACAGTTGCGAAGTACAAAAACAGAACATAACAGTCTTCCGGTGATATGAAGATGAACATCAACAAAACCTTAAATTATTTGCTTGGTAAGACATTACATCTGAACTGCTACAGCTCCACAAGAACATGACATCTAGTAATGTCATATAGACGCTTCTTCATCTTCAACCCCTTTGCAACCAAATATTGAAATTCAAAGAATTGTTTAGAAATCCAAAAAGTATTAACTTTGGTGGCACAATGGCCCCTTAGGGGTTTAAATTTGGCATTGTGCTAAGTTTGTTGCCAGACTTGTGATTTTGTTGAATACAATGTATAACCGAAGAGATCTGATGACCTATTGGTCTTCTTTGATAAAATTCCATTCATTAGGTTTGTGAAGTTGTCTTGAAAATTTTCTCTCCTACAATCATGATCATATATATACATATATATTAGAAAGAAAACCAAGGTTAGGGTTTAAAAAAATTAGTGGTAACCTCCTTGCTGCTGGAATGTCATAAACTAATATATAGTGATGTTGCTCAACTGTGCAAGGGTTAAAAGGCTCAAGTCCCGTCAACAAAAATGCTTTGGTGAAAGTTCATAATCTACCCATTTTTTTAAAGTTTGTAATCAAGTCGTAAAGCATTATGTAAAGTTGGTCTAAGACACATATGGAAGCAAATTTAGTTGGGGTTTGCAAAGATACTTGAAGGGGCAAGAAAAATGAATTGTGCTTGGTTAAGATGCACACATACAGAAGCAACTATATACAACATACACTAAAGAGAAATTGTGTCAAAGATTTCTGACCCTTCTCCCTCAAGGCTTCATAAGCGGATGCTATGGAAAATTCACCAGAGGTGATATGAATCTAAACTCTCTTATCTATATATATACACCAACCTAAATTGAGTCTCAACTTTTATATTGAATCATACTGGATTATGGTTCCAGTATTGAAAAATGAAGAAAACATTTGCGTCATGTTTAGGGTATATTGAAGAGGCATTTAGGATGTTTAAGGAGATGATTAGAGGAGAAGAAGCTAAGCAAAATGAAGCTACTTTTGTGAATATTCTATCAGTGTGTGCTTCGCAAGCCGGCGCATTAAGTTTGGGTCGATGGGTGCACGATTACATGGATAGGACTGGTGTGGTTGTAACCGAAACTCAAACCTTAGGGGTCTGATAAAGTTCCCAATAAAGCAGTCTCCCTGGTGCAGCAGAAGTGGGAAGAGATTCAGTTGCAAAGTGTCAAGTTCTAAGACAAGTTATGAGAAAGAATTCTATATTGTTTCATTGATTGTTAAAATGTTCATTGTACATTGCTCTATATAGACACCTAGACAACTGAAGTGGCTGTCAAAATAGAATGACAGCTTAAGCTAACAAACTAGCTAACAAACTTAGTTTTGCTGAGTATGCTTAACACTCCCCCTCAAACTAAGTGTAGAACCATTAATAACACTTAGTTTGTCACGTAACAACAAAAATCTGGAAGTTCCAAGAGCTTTTGTAAAAATATCAGCAACTTGATCCACTGCAGAAATGTGAAGAACTTTAATGAGCCTGTGAGCAACCTTTTCACGCACAAAATAGATGTCCAACTCAATATGTTTGGTCCTGGAATGAAGAACTGGATTGGCACTCAGCAGGACAGCACTCATGTTATCACACCAGATAGTAGGAGGCGCACAACCAATCCTTAACTCAGAGAAAAGAGATTGTAGCCATGACAACTCAGCCGTAACTGAAGCTAAACTCCTATATTCAGCCTCAGTACTACTTCTAGATACAATGCTTTATTTCTTAGAGGACTGTGAGATGAGATTAGAGCCTAAATACATACAATAACCTGATGTAGAATGCCTATCTGTTGGATCAGATGCCCAATCAGCATCACAATACCCTGTCAACTTGAGAGAAGGAGTAGGAACCAGGTGAAGTCCAAATGTTGATGTAGCCTTTAGGTACCTTAAGATCCTCTTAACCACTCGCCAATGAGACTCAAGAGGGTTTTGCATGAACTGACAAACCCTATTAACTGAGTATGCAATCTCAGGTCTGGTTATGGTGACATATTGTAAAGCTCCAACAATGCTCTCATACAACTGAACATTTTGGACTGGATCACTCCCTGTGGCTAACAACTTCTCACCACCACTCATAGGAGTAGGCAAACCATTTGCAAATTGCATCTTGGCACGACAAAGAAGGTCATGAATGTACTTAGATTGAGACAAAAACAGTCCATCGACAGTGTGTTGAACTTGAATTCCAAGAAAGTAATGAACCAATCCCAATTCTTTCAAAGAAAACTGAGCATTCAGCTGAGATATCAACTCAGAAATGTCTGAAGAGCTTGAACCAGTGACTAAAATATCATCAACATACACCAAGATGAATATAGGAGATGGCGAGTGTCTGATGAAAAGGGATGAGTCTGACTTAGTTGTTGTAAAGCCAAATCTGATAAGAGTGTGCCTTAGCTTGTCAAACCAAGCTCTAGGAGCCTGTTTTAGACCATAGATGGCTTTGGTAAGCTTGCAAACTGCATTGGGACGAGTTGGATCTATAAACCCAGGAGGTTGCATCATGTAAACCTCTTCTTGTAAGTCCCCATTTAAGAAGGCATTGTTGACATCCAATTGAAATATTGACCACGAATATGTGACTGCAATAGAGAGTATAACTCTGATTGTAGAAGGTTTAACCACAGGACTGAAAGTCTCTTCATAATCAAAGCCAGCAATTTGTTGAAGCCCCTAGCTACTAAGCGAGCTTTATACTTCTGAATTGTGCCATCTGAATTTTCTTTGACGTTGAAGATCCATTTACAACCAACAATACTTCTATGGTGTGGAAGATCCACCAGAAACCAAGTCTTATTGCGTAGCAGAGCCATATATTCATCTTGCATAGCAGAGAGCCAATGAGGAGTGGTTAAAGCCTCATTCAGGCTAGATGGTTCAGCAGAAGCCATAAAAACCTTAGGTTTGTATATACCAGCTTTATATCTCGTCACCATCTGATGTCCAGAGGGAAGTGCAGTAGGTACAACTGGAGATTGTAAAGAGACCACTGGACTGGAAGATACATTAGTGGGAGGCAATGTAAGGTGGCCTGTTTGATTAGGAAAAGAAGCCAATGGGCTAGAGAGTGAATGACTATCACTAGATGACAAAGACTTATGAGACAAAAGGGGTCTTATTGGTAGTATGACTTTGCAGTATTGGAGTAGTTGGCTTTGCAGTATTGACAGTAGATGTGGCAGAAAGTGGGATGGATGCAGGTGTAGAATCAGGAAATAGAGAAGTAGACTTAAGAGAAGAAGGACGCAACACTTGATGTGGAAATGAACTCTCATTGAACACCACATCTCTAGAGATGTATATACGGCCAGTAGGGGACAAACATTTATATCCTTTGTGTTGTATACTATAACCAAGAAAAATACATTCAACAAATCTATATTGAAGCTTATGGGTATTATATGGTCTGATATTGGGAAAACAAGAGCAACCAAACACCTTGAGGGTACTGTAATCTGGAGCTTTGTGATAAAGAGTTTCAAAAGGAGAGAGACCTTTCAAAACAGAAGAAGGAACTCTGTTAAGAAGGTAAACAGAAGTTCTAACTGCTTCATCCTAGAATTTTAAAGGAAGAGAAGCATGAGCAAGAAGAGTAAGAGCAGACTCAATTATATGTCGATGTTTCCTCTCAGCAACACCATTTTGTTGATGAGTTGTTGGACAAGCCAAATGATGAAGAATACCATTTTGAGCTAAAAAGTTTGAGAAAGATCTGTATTCTCCACCCCAGTCAGACTGAACACACTTAATAGGAAGACCAAATTCCAGTTCTACCTGTGACTTAAACTTGAGAAAAATAGGAAAAACATCTGATTTATTTTGTAAGAGATATACCCAAGTGAATCTACTGTAAGCATCAATGAAATGAATGTAATATTTGTAACCAGAAGAAGACACAGTAGAAGTAGGACCCCACAAGCCTGTATGAATGAGTTCTAATGGTGTGTTGTACACAGTTGATGAACTAGAAAATGGAAATCTATGTATCTTTCCTAAACAACATGAAGAACAAACGACAGAGTCATCTTTGTTTGAAACCGAAATTTTACATTTACTAAGAATCTTATGAAACAGAGTTAACCTAAAGGACATATATCATGGATCATGCTTATTTGGCAATGGTGGAAACTAGGTGCCTTTATCATGTCAAGCATGTTATGAAATTCAATATGATGCTTTGAATGAAATTAATACAAGTTCTAGTGTTTAATTCTTAATTATGAAAGCAATCCAAGTAGCAACTAAAACAAGCAAAATTGAGATTATGCAACGAAATATTATTGACAAAAAGAAAGGAAAGATGACTTAACTAAAAACTCTCAAAATCAAAAGAACAATAGGCTCAAAACTCGCATTTGGGTTATAATGAATTAAATTCAATTAAGCATGTTGTGAGTACCAATTACTAAGTTGATTACATGTGAATTTGCATATGATAACCAAGAATAAACATTAACCAAAGAATAATATTAGATCTTAACTCATGCTTATAAATCACCTTAAAGTCATGCAATTAAAAACCAAATCTCATCATTGTGTTGGAAAGTATCTTAAGACTCAAAACAACTATAAATTTTTTTTTAATGATACTAATACCAACAAAGAAAATAAAAACCAACACTTTTTTAATGGACTGACACTTTTTATTTTTTAAATTATATATTATTTTTCAAAATAAAAACAACGTTTTGTTCCCCCCACACTTAAGTCTAATATTGTCCTCAATGTTAATAGATTATAGCACATGCAATGAAAAAAATTTAAAAGAGGAAAAAACAAACTACTAACAAACAAAAATAACGAAAAAATAAATAAAGGGACAGAGAAAGCAAATATGATTAGGTTGCCTCCCAAGAATCGCTTGTTTTAACGTCGTGCAGCCTGATGTTATCTCCAATTAATCCTCAGAATAAGTGGGAACATGGAGTGATACGCCCTCCACATCATGCTCCACAAATGACTCATAATAGGGCTTAAGTCGATGATGTTTCACCTTAAACTCCTTACCGGTTGTGACACTCTTAATATGTATAACACCATGGGGAAAAACATTATTAACAATAAAATGACCAACCCATTCAGAACATAACTTACCAATTCTAAGACACGATTGGAAAAACAAGACTTTCTTTCCAACGACAAAATTATTTCTATGGATCATCTGATCATGAAAAATTTTGGTGTTCTCCTTATAATTGATTTTACTATCATAGGCCTCATCCTGAATCTTTTCGAGCTCATTCAATTAAAATTTCTTCCGCTTCTTTGTGTCATAAAGAGCTCTATTGCTCTCATATCCAACGACAGTAGTGATGGTGATCTCAAGTTCATCCTCGTTTATGACGTCTGACAATTTCTAGGCCAAATTGTCATTCACATTAATAGAAAAACAAGAATGATTTTTAGTCGGATATCTCGTGGCTTCAAAGATGTTGAAGCCAATTACATCGCCATTGAATTCCATAGTCAGTTTCCCCGCATGCACATCAATATTTGTCTTTGCAATTTTCATGAAGGGGAGCCCTAAAAGAAGAGGCAAAGGTGCTGAAAATTCTGAATCTTCCATCTTAAGCACCAAAAATTCTACCCAGCCTTGTATTGGCGCCCAGTCTCTGCATGAACCCTCCTGGGCACGTGCACCTGGAGGGTGTTGGGCACGTGCAAAATCAGATCTGGCTCCAAAATCAGAGAAAGGTTTTGGCTCCAAAAAGCAAAAACCCACAGATCTGTTTTTGGCTCAAAAACTCGAGAGGAGAATCGACCACATCGATTTAGAGAAAATCAGAGAGAGCTCGATCTGCTTCTTGTTCTTAATAATATGTCTCATTGTTGAGCTGGGGGTCGCTCGTGTGTGGGCAACATATGCTTTTGATTGCAAAGGGGTTTCTGTTGGACAACTGATGACCACTATCAAGGTCTTATATTGCTGCAAAATTGTCATAAATTTTTTTCCTTGTTAGGCATTTGCTATGACTCTGAAGATGGCTAAAAAATGAGTTCATCAGCAGGTAAAGCATGTTGGATGGTGGCAACAAGTGGTGGAGTGGTGGAGGCTTTGAAAGATCAAGGTATTTGCAGGTGGAATTATGTGTTCAGATCAGTTAACCAACATGCAAAGACCAATCTCAGATCTTATTTGCAAGCTAAAAGAGTGTCTACTTCAGCCTCTACTTCTGCAATTGGGAAGAAATTGAGTCAGGAGAAGATGAAGCAATTAGAGAAGTCTTTGAGGAAAGTCATGTATTTCAGTTGCTGGGGTCCTAATTAGATTGAAGCCCAAGTGATTGCTTGACCAGATTAATTTAGTAGAGCATGGCCAAGGAGAATTATCTCCTCTTCCACATTTTGTAATTATATATTACAAAGTTTTTGAAATTGTCAGAATCCTTGTTCCATGTTTTTGTTTATTTATTTATTTTTTGATATATAGAAGTGATTTTTTGGAATTGATTTCTCAAGCTCATCTATGCAATTAGCTTGTGTGCCTGAGGCAAAACCACACACTTATATAGGTTGTTTACAAATTGGATTTTATCTGAAAACTCGTTTTGATAATGATAAAATCGGATTTGGATTTGAAATTTTTTTATTCACATATAAATATCTAATTCAAATTGGTTATCAGATTGAATTAGAGTTTTGTTAAATCTAATATAATGAAAATAGATAGACGAATTTTGATTTTGCAAAGAGATTTCTAGCTCGAACCAATTAAGCAACAAATTGGTCTTGACAGGTCTCATTCTGACAAACATGGTGTGATGCCGGAAGAAGGATTGAAGAATGTCAAAAAGAATTTCTCCAGAGAATGTGAATGGATATGGTGTGATCAAAGACCACTGGATAGTAAGATCCATAATGTGATTTGGATATAGTTCATGAGATGCCTATAAGATGTTTTATTCTTCTCACACAAGTGACTCGTCAAACCTTCAAGGGCCAAACTCAACTATTGAGATCTTGATTCACGACTAATGTCAATTGTCACAGATATGATATCCTTACTGCCTGTTGACTTGCTTTCTTTTGATTTTTGCTCTTACTTTTAGTGTTGTGATGAGGGTCTTATATAAGAATGTCTTAGGTCCAATGTAAAATGAGCAAGACCAAATGAATGATTGGTTAGATGTGAAAATTGTACAAGGCATTGGTTGTCCACTCTCCCTCAAGAGCATCTAGCCTAACCAATGGGTTACTCAATGTAGTATATATGCTATGAGCACTTGGGGGAGAATGGAGAAGTGATGCCTTGAGAAAATGGAGTATGGGGTGGGTTTGTTTGATTAAGGCACTAATTGGTCACTCTCCCTCAAAGGCTTCTAACATTGCCTAGGAAAAGGCCAAGCTTGGAGTCTTGGAGGGGAGTGAACATGTTGTCGTGCTTGCTACTGGTGACCTGGGATCATCATGGTAAATGTTGTGTACTTCTATATGAAATACATTGTTATATGCAATATAGAAGTTTGTTGATTGTTTGGTGAGTTCGTATTTTATTAGATTATGGTAGCCATTGATTGTGATTCAAAGAATCAAAACTATACTATCCAAGGGTATAATAGAATAGACAAGATTATGGGACAACAAAGATTTTGACTAGTTCATAAGTTTTGTTATGTATTTACAAATTAAATTAAACTAACATTTCTTAGATCAATTAGGACCCCAACAACTCAAATACATAACTTTTCTCAAAGACTCCTCTGATTGTTTAATCTTCTCTTGACTCAATTTCTTCCCAATTGCAGAAGTAGAGGCTGAAGTAGACACTCTTTTAACTTGTAAATAAGATATAAGGTTGGTTTTTGCATGTTGGTTAACTGATCTGAACACATAATTCCACCTGTAGATACCTTGATCTTTCAAAGCCTCCACCACTCCAACACTTGCTGCCACCATCCAACAAGCTTCAGAAAAGGTAGATAGATATTCTCAGATATTAAGGACTCTGGAGCGTTCTCACTCTTAACTAGCCTTTTCGCACAAGGGTACTACATAATCACCTGCGTGATAGATGGGTCAAAAGCTATGGTCTTAATGAATAGGAACCTTGACATATTTCTCCGGATAGCAACAATGGAAATCTCTTGCTTTCTCTTCATTCTTCTATCCACAACATTTCCTTCTGCTGCTGCTGCACCGCAGAACAATGATGTGGCGACTTTGATGGCTTTCAAGCAATCTTCTATCCAGAGCGATCCTAGTGATTTCTTAATGAATTGGTCTTCAGGTTCAAGTAGTTCGTGCTCCTGGAATGGAATCATTTGTGATCCACACGCCAGAGTAACAACTCTTGATCTTCTGATTCAAACAAAAATGGTTTTCTGCCTACCAGGCTGATAATTTTCTAGAGGAGATCTGATTCATCGAGAGAGAGGAGATCTGAGTTTTGTTCCCTTCCCAATTTTCTCCCACTCTCACGTGCCCAATACCATCCACTCTCACATGACCAAGAGGGTCCAGGTGCCAAGACCAAGCTGGAAAGAACGACTCCTTAAGCACATAGAAATCTGCTGGAATATCAAATAGTTAACCTGCACCAACACATCTTCCAACAAACCTCGAGGATATGCATTAGAACGGCTAGCCAATTGAATAATAACACCATCATTTTTTAACTTCCTGAGATTCATAGATTGATAAATAGAATACGGCATAACATTAATTGAAGCACCTAAGTCTAGCATTGCATTTTCAATTTTAGTATTACCGATAACACAAGGGATAGTGAAACTACCCGTATCCTTACATTTCGGCGGCAATTTCCTTTGAAGAACTGCGGAAACATTCTCACTCATCTTAACCACCTTTCCGTCTCGAAGTCGTTTTTTTGTTGTGCAAAGCTCCTTAAAAATTTTTACATACTTAGGCAGTTGCTTAATAGCATCAAGAAGTGGAATATTGACTTGGACTTTTCGGAAGGTTTTCAAGATTTCCTTATCCTGTTCATCTTTCCTAGATTTGGCAAACCTACCTGGAAAATGCACAAAAAGGTGGAGAAATATTAGCAGAAACTGAATTTGGAATGCTCACCTTCTTACCTTGGAGCTCTGGTGTCTCAATGATGACTGGATCATCCTTTTGGAACTCAGCTTCCCTATTTCAACTCTGTTTAGGGATTATTGGCTCATTCTCAATTTTCCTACCACTCCTCAATGTAATTTCTTTTGCGGTATCAAACCGGCCTTTCGAATTTGGAATGGTAGAACTAGGAAATTTTCCTTGCTCGCGAATTTGTCCAATAAACTCAACTATTTGTCCCATTTGTAGCTTCAAATTTGCTATATCTTTTGATTGGTTCTGTTGAGAAATAGTTAACGATTTCAAAATCTCATCATAATTAAGGGGCATACCCGAGTTGTGCTGAGGTGGTTCTGGCGGCCTTTGGAAGAAACCAGGGGGTGGTCGATTCGAAGCTTGTTGTTGAGGTTGTTCTGAATTTCTCCATCCAAAGCTGGGATGATTTCTCCAACCTTCATTGTAAGTGTTCGAATAAGGGTTATTCATATAGTGATGTTTCCCCTGAAAACCTACTGCGTTAACATTCTCCCAACCGCCATTCTCAATCAGTTGAGAACATTGATCAGATGGATGTCCTGGCTGAGTACACACGCAACAAACTTGTGCAACTCCTAGCACATTTGGCTTCCCTAAAGCCTGAGTCACAAGTGAAGTAAGATTAGCCATTTGAGCTTCCAAACTAGAATTAATAATTACCTCATTGACTTGGCGTGAAGGCTCTCCAATTCCTTCATACTACTGGGCATTTAAGGCTCGGTTTGCAATCAAAGTATTTGCTGCTGCTAGAGTTTTATCAACCAAAGCTCCTCCTTCCGCTGCATCTAACATCTATCGCTCAAGAGGAAGCAATCCCTCATAAAAGTATTGAATCAGGAGCTCCTCTTTCATCTGATGCTGCGGACATGATGTTATGAGAGTTTTGACGTGCTCATAGTAAATTGGATATGATTCTCTTGGACCTTGATGTATACCACTGATTTTCTTCCTCAACAAGATAATTTTGGAAGTTGGGAAGAATTTATCTAGAAACACCTTCTTCATGCTATCCTAAGAATATATTGTTCCGGAAGGTAGTTCATAGAGCCAATCTTTAGCCCTATCAGCCAGAGAAAAGGGAAATGCTCTCAGCTTCAGGGCGTTCTCATCCACAATCATTGGCGTCATACTGGAGCATACAACTTCAAATTCCTTTAAATGTTTATTTGGATCCTCCATAGAAATACCATGATACTTCGAAATATGATGAAGTAAGCTGGATTTCAGCTTGAATGATTATGTCTTGCCCTGTGCTGCTGTTGGATACTGAATGCACAGGGGTGTGGCATTGTCCAAGGTGGATGCCGAAAGTTCTTTAATAGATCTATTGTCTCCCATGTCGAACTCTTCATATTCAAATTCTAATTCAGATTTAGACGTTTGTGACTTTTTTGTTTATCTCATTCGTCTTCTAAATGTTTTTTCAAGCTCTGAATCATACTCTAATAAGTTTTTGCTGGATCTCCTATTGCGCATGAACTAGTACTTGAGATAAAGAAAAAAATCAACAAAAATAAATAAATAAATAATGAAGTAATTAACAATTTTACTAATCCCCGACAACGGCGCCAAAAATTGATGCGCTATTTTAGTAGCACACAACTTAATACCTTGTTTTGTGATTGTAGTATAGAATAAGTAGGGATCATTCTGGACCAGGGATTAGAGGGCTTGCCAATTAACACTAAGAATAACTAAGAGACAACTAACAACTTAATTAAGTAAATATTGGGGGATTGGATTTTCTAAGTTAAACTATGAAAATAACTATAAATATAATAAAACTAAAGGGATGGCAAAGATGAGAAATTAGCTAAGGTTTTATCTTCACACGCCAAACATATGCTCATAAATCAATCTTCAATAATGACTTGCTAACTCGTGAGAGACAATGCTCAAGATTAACCGTTATCAACACTGCATTAATCTTATTATTTTTCCAAGTTCATTGAATTAAACGTAGCGTCGCTTTCAAACTATTCTTATCATGCTATCTAATCAGGAATCGCAATTAGATAAACAATCCAAGATCATTGAGTTTTGTGGAAAATATGAACACTGACTAGGTAACTACAAGTATGATCAACATCTTGTTCTTACCTAGGGTTTTACTTAACCTTACCAACATTCCTTAGTATTTACTATTTGTGAGTACAAGATTATAACAATTAGGTGAAATTCTTCTATACTCTAGCCCCAAATCCTAGCATGCTTACTAAGTTGGCCACCTTAACAAACATACAAAGAACATTTTTCTATAAAGCAGTTAAACAAAACACAATCACTAATAGCAAGGAAGATTAAATTCAATTAATTCATAAAACACATGTTTGGGGTTTCGAATCCACCCCTAACTAAGAGAAGTTTAACTAAACATATTAATTATGTTCAAACAATAATACATAATTAATTATCAAACTAAAAATAAGAAAAATAGAGGTTTGGAGATGAACAACGTTGTCGCCTGATCCGTGGTGGAAGAGAAAGTCTTTTGGGGTGCGGATAGTGGAGATGAAGAGAAATAACTCTTCTTCGCGATCTGTTTTCTCTTCATCAATATGATTTCTGCTCTGTAAGAGAGAAATCAGACAGACAAATAGATGAACAAGGGTAGTCAGCCAACGAGAGGGGCTGCAAGTGTGTGGCGACGGAAGGACGACAATCTGCTGAGAGAGAGATCAAGTGAGAAGGAGATGAAAAGAGAAAGGGGGGTTGTGGTCTGCTGGTGATGGTGATCGATGGTGGTCTGTGAATTGGTGGACAAAGACGGTGACGGTGGGTTGGCAATGAAGAGGATTGATGTTGGTGATGGACTGTTGTGTTGGCTAGATTGCGATGAGGAATTCTAATGGAGAGAAACGAAGAGATTGAAAGGCGGTGTTGGGCTGCTGGCGGTGATGGCTGTGGAGGACGATGGGTCTCAATTGGGTTTAGGGTTGTGTGATTGCGATGAATAGTGGAATAGATGGATGTTGGTAGTGGTGTAGCTGATGTCGCGAGGATGGGGAGGCAGAGGATGGGTGATGGCTTGTTGCGATTGCAAGCGTGAGGAGGCTATGGATGGGTGACGACTTGTTGTGGTTGCAAGCGTGAGGAGGCTATGGATGGGTGTTTGCTTCAATGCAGGTATTGTCCCTTTTATAATTGTTTTCTTCTCAGTTTCCTTCCTTGCTTGGTTTCCTTTTGCAATCAGTATTTCTAAATTGCTAATTTGCTTCACTTACCTTCTATTTTGGAATTTTGTAATTGGAAATTTACACAAACACAAAAATAACAATTAGTGCCATAATTAACAAGTAATAGCCAAATATACATATAAAAATATGGTACTAAAAATAGCCTAATTATGATGCTATCAGTTTGTCTCCAAGAGACAAAGTGGAAGGGGAACGAGGCTAAAGATTTAGGAGGATGGTTCAAACTCTTCGATTCTGGTAAAGATGGAACTAGGAACCGGGTGAGAATAGTGGTAGATAAAGTTTTTAATGATGCAGTAATCGACGCTAGGAGGTTTGGGGATAGAATCATAAGTATTAAATTAGTTTTAGACCTAGAGATAGTGCATGTTATTAGTGCGTATGCACCCCAAATGGGTTTAGACAAGGAGACTAAAAAGGGTTTTTGGGACTCTTTAGAGGAGTTAGTTCTTGGGATCCCCTCTTCCGATAGGGTATTCCTAGGTGAGGATTTGAATGGCCATGTCGGTAAGGATAAAGTTGGGTATGAGAGGGTACATGGAGGTCAAGGCTTTGGGGATCGAAACACTATGGGGATTTCTATTCTTGATTTTGGGATCGTAAATACTTTTTATAAGAAGAAGGAAGATCACTTGGTAACCTTTGCGAGTGGGCACAATAGAAGTCAAATTGATTATTTTCTTGTTTGGAGACACGATTTATGTAGGTGTAAAAATTTTAAGGTTATACTAGGGGAGTGTCTGACAAACAAACATAGGCTTGTAGTCCTCGATTTTTGTCTTAAGAGTAGAGGTCGTACTTCTAAAGAACGGGTTAGACCGAGAATTAAGTGATGGACCTTACAGGGAGATGTGTGCCGAAAATTTAGAAAGAAGATTTTGGATGGCCAGTCAGTTTAAGAGGGTTGGAAGAATCTAGAACCAAAGGATAGGACTAGTAGCGCAAATCTTTTTGAACATTTGGCAAACCGAATAAGAAGATGTGTGAAGGAAGAGTTATGATAGGTCAAAAGAGGAGGTGTATATGGATAAGAAGACATGGTGGTGGAATGCTGATGTGTAACAAACCATTGTGGAAAAGAAAATATGCTTTAAGGAGTGGCAAAGAGATAGAAGCCTATAGTCTTATAAGCTTTATAAGCAAGCTAAGAAGTTGGGTAGTAAAGCAGTAGAGGAAGCTAAGAAGAGGGCATATGATGATCTGTATAATAGGCTAGGTACAAAGGAATGGGAGAAGGATATTTTCAAGATAGCTAAAGCTAGAGAACAAAAAACTAGGGACTTGAGTCATGTTAAGTGTGTTAAGAATGAGGATGGAAGAGTTTTAATACAGGATAAAGCTATTTTAGATGGATGGAAGGATTACTTTTGCAACCTACTCAATGGAACATATGTAGGGGAGTTAAACTTGGAGGGGTATGCTTCGCAAGAAGGGAGACATCGCGTGTTCCATCACAGAGTTAGTGCCACAGAAGTGAGGGGAGATTTAAAAAGAATGAAGATAGGAAAGGCAGTTGGACCGGATGATATACCAATTGAAGCGTGGAAATGTCTGGGAGAAGATGAGATTCAATGGCTATCTAAGCTCTTTAATAGGATTTTGGAAATTAGAAAAATGTCAGATTCGTTGAGGCATAACATTGTGGAACCAATTTATAAGAACAAAGAAGATATTCAGAATTGCTCGAACTATAAAGGGATAAAGCTTATGAGTCATACGATGAAACTTTGGGAGAGAGCTATAGAACAAAGACTTAGGAGTTTAACCACAATTTTGGAGAATCAATTTGGATTTATGCCGGGTAGGTCTACTGCGGAGGCCATCTTCTTGCTTAGGCAAATTATATAAAAATATCAAGAGGAATATAAGAGTTTGCATATGGTTTTTATTGATCTGGAGAAAGCTTACGATAGGTCCCCATGGAGTTAATTTGGTTGGTGTTTGAAAGGAAGAAATTGTCTCAATTTTTTGTCGATATCATTAAGGATGTGTATGAAGGGGCTATAACAAGTGTTCGCTCAGTGGGTGGGATGTTCAGTGAATTTCCAGTGTCAGTAGGACTACATCAAGGGCTGGCCTTAAGTCCATAACTCTTTGCTTTGGTCATGGATGAGTTGACGAGACATATGCAAGAAGATATACCTTGGTGCATGTTATTTGCAGATGATATTGTCTTAATTGATGAGACTAATGAAGGTTTAGGTCAGAAATTAGATAGGTGGCGGGAGGCTTTAGAGAGTAAGGGTTTTAGAATTAGTCGTTCAAAGACGGAGTATCTAGTGTGCAGCTTTGGTTGTGAATCACAATGGAAGAGTAATGTAATTGAGATCAAAGGTGTGGAGGTCCCAGAGGCTGAGGCTTTTCGATATCTAGGATCTATAATTCAAAATACTGGGGCTATTGGAGAAGATGTAGACCATAGGATTTAAGTTGGTTGGCTTAAATGGAGAATGACGTCAGGAGTATTATGCGATAGAAGGATGCTGCAAGGCTAAAAGGCAAATGCTATAAGACAATTGTTCGACCAGCCATGCTATATGGTTCAGAATGTTGGGCTACTACGGGACAACATACGCATAGGATGGCAGTAGCAGAAATGCGTATGTTAAGGTGGATGTGTGGTAAAACCCGTAAGGATAAAATTATGAATGAAAGAATTATGAGACACTTAGGTGTAGCGCCCATAAAGGACAAAATTAGAAAAGATGCGTTTAACTTGGTTTGGTCACGTGCGGAGGAGACCAAGCACGATGCCAATTAGAAAATGTCTAGATTGGTAAGTTAATGGAGGGTGTAGACGGAGGAGACGACCGTTGAAAACTTGGATGAAGGCGGTGAATGAAGACATCATTGAGCTTGGATTAGGCGAGGATATGCGGGAAGACCGCGTTGCTTGGAGAACCAAAATCCATGTAGCCGACCCCGAAAATATCGGGAATGGGCTTTGATGATGATGATGATGAGAGGCTTAGGCATATTTAAGGGGCTGGTTTTTATTGTAAATAATTTAAATATGTGAGGCTAAAATAGTAAAAAAAACGTTTAATAGTGTTTTACACTAAATTACATAAACACCCTTTTTATTTTTATTTTCTTTTGACTTTTTCTCGTAAATACCAAAGAGTTTGGAAGGCATTTCTGGAACCTGAAAATCAAGTTGAAGACATAAGAACTGTTCATTTCAGGGAACTGTCGTTACAATAGTACAGATTTTGTGAATGGCAACTGACTTTTTAACACATCTTTTACTATCCCACACCACATTTCTTTCCCAAATCACCAATTAAAAAAAAACTTCAATTCAAATGCCCTTCTTTTTCTCCTCTCTTCCTCCCTCCCTCCCTCCCTCCCTCTTTGCTCCTCTCTTCTTTATCAAGCACCATTACCCAGCCAACATCACTACCAAGCCACACCCAGTCACAACTGGCCCACCAAGTTAAAAAAAACATTTTATGCAATCTTTTTTCTTTCCTCTCTGCTCTATCTTCTCTGAAAAAAAAATAAAATAAAAATAAAAATAAAATTCCACTTCTCTACTTCTCTGCTCATCTTTTTCATCAAACACCACCACCATGCCGGCAACACCAAAATGTCACGCCCGTCACCGGCGGCCGCACCATCATGCCCTGCCACTGCCTCATTCTTCTCCTTTCTTATTTTCTTGCGGGGATGGCTTACCCACTAGTGGCAACCTTTGCGAGGGCAAATTTTTTTTGACCCTTGTAGAGGCTCCTGTGAATGGAGAACCCATCCTCGCGGAGACCTCTACGAGGGCCAATTTTTTGCCCTTGCAAAGGCCGCCGTGAGTGGGGAACCCCTCCTCGCGAAGTCCTCTGAGAGGGCGATGGGGAATAAAAAGAACAGAGAAGAGAAGAAGAATAAGAAGAAGAAGAAGAAGAGAAGAAAAAGAAATGAGAAGAAGAAATAAGAAGATGAGGAAGATAGTAGAAGATGAAGAGATGAAGTGAAAAAGGAGGTAGTGACGGGCTAGCCGCCGGTGGTAGGGTGTGGTGTGGTAGTGGTGCTGCCAGCGGGATGGTGATGCTTGATGGAGAAGAGATGAGAAGAGAGGGAGGGATGAGGGAGGAAAAGATGAGAAGAAATAGAGTGTTTGAGTTAGAGTGTTTTTTTATTGGTGGTGTGCGAAAAAAAGATGGTATGGGACAGTAGAAGATGTGGTGTTAACAAGTCATTGCGTTTTGAATGAATGCACATGTTTACTTATGGTGATCATCATTGATAAGACATCAAACGGTCACTCAATCACAACCGTACACGTAGCATGGCTAACCCTAGCACGTAAAAGGCTTCAGCGCGGACCCATGCGCAAGACTACTACTCAACTTGTAAGTCAGGCGCCCAGGCCCAAGACAAGCCAGCCCTAGAGGCACAGGTCTTAGGGTTTAGCCCAGGACATTAAGGCCCAAACATGGATTTCAGAGCTATCACAGGCCCTAGATTCACTCGCACGAAATCAGCTATAGCCCAATCATGTATTGGGTCTTAAACAAAGCCAAGTGCTAAAGAATTTAGCCATGCACATGTAAGATCTTATGCCTCCATCACGCCCTCGATCACAGGGACAGTTGGGGAGGGAAGGATCGCTATAAGGTCGGTGAAACGAGAAAAAAAAAAGGTACACGCACATATACACAAGTATGCACACTTCAATTTTACATTCAGTCTTCACTCTTTCTCGAACCGGTATCTGACTTAAGCATCGAGATTCCTGGGCTTAACGCTGCTCATTTTTGCAGGTCAGATATTGAAATTGGCAAGGATAGATGTGAACGCATCAGTTTGGTGTCGTCCGTGGGGAAGACAACAATAAATTTTCCATAAAACAAACTTACAAAGTTCTTTCTAAGCTGTGCAAAGTATCGAGAAATGGTCACCAACACCAGATCTCGAGCCGAGCCAAATGAAGCTTTGGGCGGTGAAGTCCAGCCACCAAGCAGAATAAATCTGATCGAGGAGGCTGAACGACCCAGTCACAAAGGCGACCGCGACTGCCTCTGACATGAGTCTAATCCTGCTCTTCCTAGACCAGTTAATAAGGGTGGTGGAAAGTATGACTTGAAAAAGACAACAACGATCTAAGGCCAACCAAGATCCGGGAGGACCTCAAGTCTCAAAACATGCCCAGGAGGGTGAAAACCCCTTGCAAAAGAACAAAGAGTCTGCCAAAAAAGAGGCCTAGGAGTGGGTCATAGGGACCACACCCTAACGATTAATAGGACCATGGTCGATAATCTGCTCTGATTAGGGGCATCTGACCCTGATGTCTTATATGATCTCACGGTTCCTCTATTCTCAGAAGAGATCACGAGTGCCCCTCTTCCTAAGAAGTTCGTCCGGCCAAAGCTTGAGTCCTATGATGGAATGTTGGATCCGTTAGATCAACTATACCATTATTACCAAGTGATGGTACTCAAGAAAAGATCAGAGGTCATCTTGTGTCGAACATTTCCCACCAGCTTAAAGAAGGCTGCACTGATCCGATTCCACAGTCTCCAGCCCAGGTTCATTCGATCATTCCAGGACCTGGCAAAGATATTCATCACCAGATTCATTTGGAGCCAACGGATTAGAAAAGGGTCACACTACCTGCTGAATCTCAAGTAAAAGCAGGGATATACCCTCAAGGAACACGTCACTCATTTCAATGACGAGCTGACCTTGATCAATGGGTGCAATGAAGACACATCAGTCACTGTTTTCACCTCAGGCCTCCGAGGAGGTCAGATTTACAACTACCTCACCTTGGAGCTCCCTACAAATATGGTGGGATTGCTAAGGAGCGCCCAGAAGTACATCACTCTGGAAGAAATGTTGGCTGTCATGAGGGGAAGAAGCGAGCCAAAACACCCTTCCAGAGCCAAGGACAGGGATGAAAATGGGACAATTCTAACCGAAAATGTGGCGAGAATCATGGGGTTCTAGCCAAACAAAATTGTTCAAGCCCAACGGCTCCACTTACCCCACCAAACCTCGTTCAATTCTGGTCTACCCTACATTTTGTCCGCCATGAAAAAATGGGCAGACATCAAGTGGCCATCAAAACTCAAAGGAGATCCTTCAAAGCTTGATGAGAGTAAGCATTGTTCTTATCATCAGGACACGGACCACGACACCAAGATTGCAAGAGCCTCGGATATGAGATCAAGTACTAGGTCCAGAGATGATTTCATCGACCTTGGGGTGACGCATCATCAAGGCGATGGAACAACACAAGACGCATGAGACATGACTCTTAATGTGGTATTTTTCCTCAACGTGACAAGTGAGAAGAGTCAGTACTCAATTGCTCACTGAAGAAATTGTTTAGGAGCTGCGGGTCGGATTGAACTACCGATACCAGCTCGTACAACATGTACGAGAGGAGAAAAAGTCCTCGAGCTTAACATTCACATAACGAGCATGAAGGATGTCCTCTTCCCACACAACGACGCCCTAGTCATCTCAGTAGGGATAGCAAACTAGGAAGTGAGAAGATCACTAGTGGACACATGCAGCTCCTTCAACGTATTGTTCCTAGATGCATTCCTGAAAATGCAACTAACGGAAGAGAGATGACACCTTCAAATCAAGCCATGTTTGGCTGCAGCAGAGAAAGCTATTACCCGATCGGTAAAATCACACTGCCAGTAGTCGCAGCGCGGCCATACCTACAAAGGATCCTTATGACGGAGTTCTCAGTCGTAGACGCCTACTCCGAGTACAATGTAATCTTGGGTCGTCCTTGGTTACACCACATGGAGGAGTCGTCTCCACCTAGCACCTGTGCCTCAAGTACCCCTCAGACAGTGAGGAAGGGAATATCAGAGGAGACCACTGCCAGCAACGACACTTGAACAAAATCCATGAGTAGGCCAACCTCGTGAAGGGGGGAGGGGAAGTCGCTTTAGTCCTTTTAAGGATAACGACGGTTTGATGCATAAGTGACCTAGTCCGCCTCAGAGCTAAGAAACTCCAGGGTTGACCAGACCTAGTCCATGGACAGTCAACAGCAAGCGGGCGAATCTAGTGTCTAGACAACTCACCACTCTCTATGGAACCTTATCTGAATACGGGGACCACAATGGCACACAGATGGCCAAGCCTAATCATTTTCAAGATGATGACAGCTTTTCGCATAAGTGGCCTAGTCCGCCTCAGAGTCAAGGAACTCCATTTCGGGCTAAATCCGGTCCATGGACAGTTCACCACAGATGGGCTAGTCTACTCCACAGACAACTCACCGGTCTGGAGATAGCCTAGTCCTCTTCAAGAACTAAGGCACAACACATGCTAACGAGTCCAGTTCTCAGATGACTCAACGCATTCAATCATTCCAATCCATACGAACCATGGCAACGCTTTGACCACCAAGACTTAATTAAACAATGAGTCAGAATATGGTCTACTCAACTGTCGCTCAAGTTCTCTGTAGAGCTAAGTAGCAGTACTTCAACAGGCCAGCACCTAATTAGAAAGCGGGCAACCCACAAGACACAACCAGCCTACACGAAAATCATTCTTCAATGACTTCGCTATCAATGGCGAATCAGGCTATTTTGCCAAGGGAACTACACTGGCTTAATCAGGACCACGCTTGTCTCTTTCAGAAACATTTCAGCCTAGTCATTTGCTCAGAAGGAGTTCAGATATCCCAAGGAACCACGAAGCTTACCCAAACCAGGTGGCTTCATCCAATAGCAGGTCTTGTCATGACTCATCGCTACAAATGTTATAACATTCAGAGACTCCACCAATGGAAATCTTCATTCATCTTCTGGAGAGGTCAAAATACATTCGTTGGGAAGGCACATCTGAGAAACAGGCTCTACAATGCTCATGGCAATGTTGGCCCTATGAAAACGCACGACGATTCACAGAAGGATGTCACCCAGCTGTCGCGTAGGCATTAAATGTTACGTGGGGAGTAAGGGGGGACGGTTCCAAGTACAACTGCACCAGTCCAAATTCATCAAATTAATGGAACTGGACGCAACCCTATAAACTGGGGGGAGTAGCTGATGAGACATCAAACAATCACTCAATCACAGTCGTGCACGTAGCATTGTGCGAGACTGGGTTTGGACAGACAACAGTGACATTACTGCTGGTGGAAGAATCTGGGTGGGCTGGAACCCTGCTCATGTAAAGGTCACCATTTTATCTAGATCAGCTCAAGCTATCTTCATTACAGCTACTTGGGATACTGGGTTCACATGTTCTTTGTCCTTCATATATGGTAGTAGTTCTTACATTCTGCGAAGAGAATTATGGAGTGAAATTGACAACTTCACTACCACTCACCCTTGGGCTATGTTAGGTGACTACAATGCGACTCTCCATGCTCAAGAACGGATTGGACACTCGGACAGATATGCAGGAGGGTCTGATGACTTCCTTAACTGTGTCACACAGTCCGGTCTTTACGACTGTCGTTATCGGGGTAACTATTTTACATGGAGCAATAAACAATTGGGTAGTGATCGAGTAGTGTCCAAAATTGACAGAGTCCTCGTCAACGGACTGTGGATGCAGGAACTCCCTAATGCCGAGGTTGAATTCATGAATCCAGGTGTGTCAGACCATTCTCCTATGGTTCTCTCACTGTACAATAACAATACTAGGGGCCCAATGCCTTTCAAGTTCTTTAATTATTGGGTTTATGAGCATGATTTCTTCAAAACTGTGGAAGATGCATGGAGAACTCCATTACATGGTGGCAATCCTATGTTCACACTTGTTCAGAAACTTAAGGTAGTCAAACAAGCTCTCACGGCCTGGCGTAAGAACAGATTCAATACAGCTTGCTCGCAGGTTGAACAAGCTAGGCAAAGAATGCATGCTACTCAACAAGTTATTCAAAGGCCTCCTGTACCTGATAGTGCCATCCGCGCAGAAAAGGAAGCAGTAAAAGCGTATGCAACTGCTGCTAGGAATGAGGAATCTGAGGCTAAGCAAAGGTCCAGATCTATGTCATTCGCGCTAGGGGACCAAAACACGTCCTATTTTCATCGTCTTATCAGGGAACGTCGAGCTCAAAACAGAATCATGTGCATATTTACACAGGATGGAACTAAGTTAGAGGAGCCTGCAGACATAGAAAATGAATGCTTGCACTACTTTGGGAATGTATTCGCCGGAGAACATGCGACCCAGTATGACCCGACCATCATTGATTCATTGGAGTTCCAGGGCTCTATCACTGAGGAGCTGAGTCAAGATCTTATCAGACAGGTTACTAGGAACGAAATTGTGGAGACACTGGCGGCAATTGACTCTAACAAAGCTCCAGGACCAGATGGGTTTTCTTCGTTCTTCTACAAAGCTACTTGGCGGATTATTGGAGATGATTTTGTCAGGGCCATTCTTAACTTCTTCAGAAGCTCTAAATTACTTGGCCAGGTAAATGCTACTGTAGTTGCTTTAGTTCCTAAAGTTACTAATGCTTCTTACTTTAGTGATTACAGACCCATCGCCTGCTGCAATGTCCTCTATAAATGCATTACCAAATTACTGACAAATAGATTGAAAGATGTTGTGCAAAGAGTAGTCAGCAACTCCCAATCAGCTTTTATCAAAGGCAGACACATTCAGGACAATATTCTGCTGGCTCATGAACTCGTTCGCAACTACCACAGAGACCATGGCCCACCTAGGTGCGCTGCTAAGATTGATCTCAGAAAGGCTTATGATATGGTGCGGTGGGAAGCGATATTACATCTCCTAGGCAAGCTTAATTTTCCTGCTCAGTTTATTCTGTGGGTGAAAGAATGTATCTCGACTCCCAAGTTCTCTATTAACCTCAATGGCGCTCCAAGAGGTTACATACATGCTACACGTGGAATTCGACAAGGGTGCCCCCTCTCCCCATACTTGTTTGTCATGGTGATGGAAATTCTTCATGTTTTGCTCAGGAAAAAGGTGCAGGATGGTCAATATAAACTTCATTATCGCTGCAATGATCCAATTATCACGCACCTTGGCTTCGCAGATGATCTTATTGCTTTCTTTCATGGAGATGGTAATTCTGCACAAGCTCTTGCTGAAGCCTTGCACGAATTCAAGGTTTGCACAGGACTAGAGGTTAATAATAATAAAAGCTCTCTCTTCCTAGCTGGTGTCTCTAGCAGTGACAAGGTTAATATTGGCACACATTTACAGTTTCAGATTGAAGAGCTTCCTGTCAAGTACCTTGGTCTTCCCATGATTTCCTCCACTCTCTCTCACTCACAATGCTCCCCGCTCCTTGAACGAATACGGAAGAGAGTTAACTCGTGGAAGAACAAATCTCTCTCCTATGCTGGGCGTTTGGTCTTGATCAAATCGGTACTGGCCAGCATGCATGTATATTGGACTTCCTGTTATGGACTGCCGATGAAGACAATTGATTGTATAACTGCTATAATGCGCAATTTCTTATGGTCCGCTGGTGATACCCCATTGAAGAAAGCGAAGGTCAGCTGGGACACTATTTGTTATCCTGCATGCGAAGGAGGCCTAGGTATCCGCAGCATTCGAGTCGGCAATGAAGTGGCCAGTTTGAAACATGTTTGGAACCTCATATCCAGACAGGATACGCTGTGGGTTCATTGGGTTTGGAAGCATCTGATCAAGCAACGGGATTTCTGGTTGATGACACCACCACGCGAAGCATCATGGTGCTGGCGACGCATTCTGGACTGTCGGGCGAAAGCGAATACTTTACTCACTCATTCCATAGGTAATGGTGAAACCACTCTTTTCTGGAAGGACCCGTAGCACCCGTTGGGTATATTGATGGACTTCTTTCCCCAAGGCTTTCTCTATAATTCTGTTATCAATAGGAATGCCAAAGTCTCATCTATTATTAGCAATAACCGCTGGTGTACCCCTCCGAGGATTGCAAACAGGATTCCTCATATTGTGAATCAGCTTGGAGATGTTGAAATCAATAGCCACTCTGCTGATACAGTAGTATGGAAAGCTAGTACCGATGGTAGCTTCCAAACTAAAGCTACTTATGATGCTATTAGACAGCGAAAAAATAATGTTCAGTGGGCCGCTGTGATCTGGTTCAAGCATAATATACCCCGACATAGTTTTATAACCTGGCTGCTAACAAATAAGGCCCTTACCACGCTGAGTAAACTGAAAAAGTGGGGCAAGACCCAGCAAGATTTCTGCCCCTTATGCGGTTATGAAGCTGAAACGGAGTCCCATTTATTCTTCCTATGTACCTATTCTAGTTATGTTTGGGATAAGATCCTTCAGCTTTTGCGTTACTCTAAACTGATATATGGATGGGAGGAGGAACTGCAATGGTGCATTCAACACTTTCGAGGGTCTGGGGTTACTGTTACATTGAAGAAAGTTGCTTTCAATGCAACTGTGTATCATCTATGGATGGAGCGAAACAAACGTCTATATGAGCGCCAATTCAGCACTGGGACAGACCTTGTGCATCGCATCTGTACGGATGTTAGACTGAAGTTCAGTGCTGGTACCTGGACAGCAGAGGACACGCAACAGACCAGGCACTTAATGAACTTATGGAACCTCGACTTTCAGCTGAGCTGCTCAACACCTAGACAGTGTTCTTGGACGAAACCTCCAATGGGCTGGTACAAGCTCAATACTGATGGTTCTCTTCGTAATGATGATTCTTTGCATGGCACCAAAGGAGGATACGGAGCCATTCTGCGGGATGCAAGCGGTGAAGCAATAGCAGCCTGTGCTGGGGACTGTCGGGGCCAGTCTGTAATCAAACACGAACTGCAGGGTGTAGCTGCGGGGCTAAAGCTGGCTGCAATGCACAATGCAATGCGGATAGAGCTTAGCACAGATTCTTCAACTGTTTTCTCATACCTCACATCTCATAAGTCAGTTTCTTGGGACCTGAGGCGCGTTATTGGGGAAATAAGATCTGAAATATCTAAGTTGGAAGAATTCTCGTGCAAACACGATTACAGAGAAACGAATAGGGCAGCTGACTTCCTCGCAAGCACCTTCCCTACTTCAGACTTTATAGAATTCACTCCTAGCTCTTTTGCTGAAGATCTGAAAAAGATTGTTTATGAAGACAGAATAGGGAAGATATATTTAAGATTGTAATCTTCATTCTTTAATATGGTTTGGGGTCCATTATTAACCCCCGCTCAATTTCCAAAAAAAAAAAAAAAAAACCCTAGCATGGAAAAAGCTTTAATGCAGTCCCAAGTGGACCCATGTGCAAAACTATTTTTCATCCCATAAGTCAGGCGCCCAGGCCCAAGACATGCCAGCCACAGAGGCACATGTCTTAGAGTTTGGTCCAGGACAATAAGGTTCGAACAGTGGATCTCAGAGCTGTCATAGGCGACAGCTCTGAGATCCACTTGCGCAAAATCAGAAACAGAGCCAAGTGCTGAAGAACTCAGCCATGCACATGTAAGATCTTATGCGAGATTTCTTCCCTCCATCACACCCTTGATCGCAGGGACAGTTGGGGAGGGAAGGCTCGCTATAGTACGTGAGACATAATAAGTTATTTAATTGTGACCAGTACATTAATCACAAAATGAAGATGAGACGATGTCTATATGCACCACATTTAAGGAGATCATATACCTTAGTCTAAGCAAACACAAACTTTGTAGTCTTTGTTTGGGTCGAGTTCACATTTGTTGCAAGTTGTACTCAAATTCAGGTCCTGGCATTGCTTCTGACAATTTTCTGGAGACACATTTTCCTACCGATATAAATGAAGAATTTGTCGCATCCGCCACCAATGGTTCACCCTGTGCATCACTCCTTGCACTTAAGGATTGAAAGTTGCACATAAACACTAACAATGTGTTTATTAAATAAAGTGTGTGGTGAATCCAACTTTGCATAGGGTAAACAGGGGGGGACTTGAGACATAATTTTATCAGAGTAATTCTCTCCCAGCTTGTGCAACTACAAAAGGTTAATTATTAGGAATGATGCTAGTATGAAAGATGTATCTCAAACTTTGTCATAAATGCTATCCCTTTCTTTTAATGTTCCAAAAAAAGGACCGATTTTGTATCCTTATTTTGTTTTTGTTCTTCAAACAACATCACAAACAATTCCATACGTTTTACAATCCAAATGAGATGCAAAGTAAAAGAAAGATACTAATTGATAAGCATGGGGCAATCAGAACAAAAATGGTGAGAGTAACAATCAAATGAAGAGTTGCCATGGCCATTTTTAATTAAGGAAATGAAGAAAATAAGAAAATGAAATGTGCTCCTACAAGCAATTTGGTCCTCTTCGTAACAAAACAGGATTTTATTGTGAAACAATTGTCTATTTTGTAGTAAAAACCTGAAACAATCAATACAGAACCAACTGCTACAAGTAAATCCAACACAAGGCTAAGACCCAGTTGTTGAAATGAATGACTAGAAACAATACTGTGAAATAAGCAAACAATAAATAATATGCAGAAAATTAAAGATCACACCAGGATTTATGTGGTTCGACTTTGCCTACTCCATGGACGATGACTCTCTTAGATCTTATTGATATGTGAAATAAGTATTGAAGATTACAACGTTGTTAAGCAACGATTCTTGAGATTACCCAATCTCAAACCAACAATACCACAAAGCAACATGAGTTTCTTTTCAATCTTCCTCCCTTCACTCCTCCCTACAATGGAAGTAGAACCCAAAAGTAACCCCAAAGATTTGGCAAAACTACGCAAACGAAGAAAACTCAAAATCAACCAATTTCAACCTTTGATCTTGGTTATTGTTTCACGCCTTGCACACATGCCGATTCATGCTGCACTCGCTACATTTTCGCCGCACATACGCTGCCCCTTTTTGTTGTGTACGCTGCCTTTTAAAAAAAGAGAAGAGGACTTGAAGCCCTTGTTTGTAGAGGACTTTGAGTCCTTATTTAACTCTTCCCATATAATTGGGAGCCAACCAAATAGGACTTTGAGACCCAAATAATTGGGAACCAATCAAAGATAGAAATAGCTCACATGTTGTTTTCACAATCTCCACCTTGGTGAACAATTTTAGGACACTACACAAGCATTACAAACAACCACATAAGCATCTCCTCCTTGGCATGAAAAATCGCCAAGACCCAATCCTTGGTCATGAGAATCATTGTCATGCCTCTAACAGCCCTGCTCCTTGGGGCCTCAACACTGAGAGAGCCTGGTCAAGTTGAGACAACGCTCAAACTTGATTCCTGGAACCGTTTTTTGTCAGCATATTAGCTAGATTGTCTTGAGTACCACCTTCTCCAAGAGAACCTCGCCATCTTCGATGACATCCCTCATAAAATGATACCACACATCAATGTGTTTCGTCCAGGCATGATGAACCTGATTCTTTGCCAAATGGATAACACTATGACAGTCACATAACATTGTCACGTCATCCTAAGTAAAACCCAAATCACTAATTAACAAGCCTTAAAGCCAAATGGATTCTTTCACCGCCTCTGATAAAGTCATGTACTCTGCTACAGTAGTAGACAAAGAAACTATAGACTGTAATTGAGACTTCCAGCTCACTGGACCCTCGCCAATGAAAAACAATAACTTGTAGTCGATAGGCGCCTATCAATATCACCAACATAATCCGAATCAACATAACCTCAGATCATATTTGACACATCTCCTTTCTCATATACTAAACCAACATCCAGCGTACCCCGAAGATACCTCAATATCCACTTCACTGCCTGCCAATGTTGTTTTCCCAAGTTTGACATAAACCTTCTAACCAAATTGATTGCATTAGCGATATTCGAACTTTTGCAAATCATGGCATACTTACCAACTGCACTGGCATAGGGAACATGTGATGTGTATTCCCTCTCATCCTCTGTGCTAGGAGACAACTTATATTGGAGCTTAAAGTGAGCATCCAAATGAGTACTTACTAGCTTAGATGTATCCATGTCAAAACAATGAATAACCTTCTCTAAGTATTGTCTCTGTGACAATGTAAGTCTGCCATTCTTCCCATCTCTCACTATCTTCATTCCAAGTATCTTATTCGTTGAACCAAGATCTTTCATCTCAAACTCCATGCTAAGTTTCCACTTCAATTTATTAATTTCTTTCATACTCTTCGCAACAATGAGCATGTCATCAATATAAAATAAGAGAAACACAAAAGACCCATCCTTGAGCTTCTGCGTGAATACACAACGATCATATTGATTCCTCGCATATCCATGCTCAATCATAAAAGTATCAAACCTCATGTTCCACTGCCTCGAAGATTGCTTCAACCTATACACCAACTTATTTAGTTTACATACATTTTCCTCCTTACCAACAACAGGATATATGTCGAGCTGAGACATTTATATGTCCTTCTCCAAATCTCCATGCAACAAGGCAGTCTTGACATCAAGTTGTTCAAGCATAGTCAAGCTGCACTGCTAAAGCTAAACGACTCGGATAAAAGTGTGTTTTATCACTAAGAGATTACTTGTAGTTCACACCTTCTTGTTATGCATATCCTTTAGCCACCAATCTTCCCTTGTATCGTATACCTATACAAGTACCCCTGGAATCTGGAATCTCGTCTTCCACCCAATAGGCATCTTCCTTTTAGGGAGTGTCACAAGCTCCCATGTATGATTCTTTTGAAGAGATAACATTTCCTCATCCAAAGCCTTATTCCACTCATTTTTGTGAACACTCCGCAAAGCCTTTGTATATGTGATAGGAACATCATCATACCCATCAAGAATTGAGAATGCGCAATTGCGCCCTCCTCATAATCAAATCTAAGTGGTGCACGTTTGACTCTGGGTTTTTCGCTTGCTGCTAAAGACAATGTTTGAAACTATTGAACCTGTTGTTGTGTAGGATCCATGTCCCTATCAGTAGGAACATCATCTTCTGCCACTGTCTCATTAGGCATCATATATGTACCACATGCATCTTCTCTCAGTAAAAGGAAAATCATGCTTAGTATGAGATCTAGGAGCTCTAAGCTCCACCCACAGAGAATCTCTAGCATCCTCATCTTCATCATAGCTATAACCCCTCCAAATAGAGGAACCATATTTGCATCTCACACTTTGCATGTAACTAAGCCTCTTCATGGAACTTCACATCTCGGCTAATCACAAACTTCTGCAAGTCAGGGCACCATAATCTATGACCTTTCACATTATCTTGATAACCGAGAAAAATAGTTTTCATGGCCCTTACTCCAATTTTGTCATCTAACATGAAAATATGTTGGACAACCAAATACTTTCAAGTTAGAATAATCTAAAGAAATACCAGACCATACCTCCATAGAAATCCGATACTCAATAGTTGATGAAAAAGAGCGTTTAATGAGATAGCACGTCGTGTTTACTGCTTTAGTTCACCATATTCTGCTCAAACCTGCATTGGACATCATGCATCGTGCTCTCTCCAACACTTTACGGCTCATCCGCTCTGCTACCTCGTTCTGCTGTGGTGTCGACTTCATTGTGAAGTGCCTTCTAATGCCATGTTCCAAACAAAATTGTTTCAAGGGATCCTCGGTATACTCACCGCCATTGTCAGATCTCACAACTTTGATCACCCTTCCAGTTTGTTTCCCAATCATAGTTTTCCAATTCTTGAAGATATCAATGACTTCAGTCTTATATTTCATGGTATACACCCATACTTTTCGGCTGAAGTCATCGATAAAAAGACACAAAATACCTGGAACCCCTTTAGATGCGACTCTAGAGGGTCCCCAAATATCAGTGTGGATATAATCCACAATCCCCGCAGTGCTATGAGTAGCATCACCAAAATTGACTTTGTACTGCTTCCCATAGGGTCAATGCTCACAGAAGTCTAGCTTTGTCATTTTATCACCGCCAAGCAAGCCCCGTTTGCTTTAAGTTATTAGTCCATTCTCACCAACCTCCCCTAATCGCATGTGCCATAATTGTATATGGGTCAAGCTCTTCTCATCAACAACTGTAGAAATCATAGCTCCACCTTCAACTACATTGCCTTGAAGGAAATACAGATTTGCATGCCTAACCGCTATCATAAACAACATGTCACCAAAATAAACATTGCAGTACCCATTCTCACCAACATACTTATAGCTTTGAGCTTCAAGCACCCCAAGAGAAATCAACCCCTTTGGAAGAGTTGGAACATGATGTACCTCGGTAAGTTGTCCACATTACCCATCTGCTAACTGAAATTTTACTGTACAAACACCCATTGTCTTGCAAGGCCGAGAGTCACCCATCTTGACTAAACTTCCCTTAACCTCGCGGTAAGTGGCGAACCATTCCCTTACGGGACACAGATGATACGAAGCTCCCGTATCCAACATCCAACCGTCATACAAATGGTCATAAGATTATGTCATCAATGCATATTCTAAGTCACCCCTATGAGAATATCGTCTACTATATCCGGTGTCTCAACAACATTTACTATGCCCTTAGTGTAACGACCCGTTCCGCACAGTAAGATATTGTCCGCTTTGGGCCCAACCGGCCCGCACGGCTTTAAAAGGCCTCTTACTATGGGGATCCAACCTCGCACATATATAGCACATCACCATCCCGCACCCAAGCGATGTAAGACTATGATTCCCCTTGTAGCTCGTCCAACCTCTCCCGGCCTGTTGGGCCTATTGGGCTCCAACCCTCACCCTCACCTCAGGTTCGCCCACTTAGGGTCTCACAATCCACCCCCCTTAAGGCCCAACGTCCTCGTTGGCCACAAAGGCACAACGTCCACGTTGCCCGAGGGCTCACCTCCACGTGGCACACTTTCGGCTGGGTCAGGCTCTGATACCATTCTGTAACGACCCGATCCGCACAGTAAGATATTGTCCGCTTTGGGCCCAACCGGCCCGCACGGCTTTAAAAGGCCTCTTACTATGGGGATCTAACTTCGCACATATATAGCACATCACCATCTCGCACCCAAGCGATGTGGGACTATGATTCCCCTTGTAGCTCGTCCAACCTCTCCCGGCCTGTTGGGCTCCAACCCTCACCCTCACCTCAGGTCCGCCCACTTAGGGTCTCACACTTAGTCTCATTATCTTACTTGTTGTGATTATCCTTCCACTTTGGGCAATCCCTCTTGTAATGGCCTTTGCGCTTACATTTGTGACATTCAACCTTAAACATATATTTGTCTTTTGATTGAGACTGGTTCCTTCTATAGTTGTTCCTCTTGTTGTAATTTCTTCCCCTTGTCACCGAAAGACCATGTGTTTGAACCTCCTCATTTGAAATATTATTTATGGAAACTTTTACAAGTACAGCTTGAACAATATCAATATACACAAATTTTTCCTTATTCAATATTGTCATCTGATCAACAAACGGTTATCATTCTGGTAAAAAAAAATTAACAAGAATAAGGCCTTCTGACTATCTTCAAATTTAGCTCCCAAGCTAACACAATCTAAGTATAAACATTCAAACTCATTTATGTGACCCGTCATGAGTTTACTTGACTACAACCTGAAAGTGAAAAGCTTCTTCTGTAGGTACATCACAATCATCTGATCATTCTGAAGATACATAGCCTGAAGCTTATTCCAAATACCCTGAGCCGTCATTTCATCAGCGAAGTTGTAAGCCACAATGTGTGAATCATATTACATGCCTTCTGATCCATTTTACTCCACTTCTCAATAACCTCAATCACCGCCTTATCTGATGATGATTTATTTTTCTTATCTAGTGCATCATTCTGATCCAAACTAACCAGAATATCTTTATAATCAATCTGTCAAGCTTTAACATTGTTCCTCCCATTAAATTGAACAATGTCAAACCCATGGACTTTCACATAGCTATCATTCCACAATAAAGAAACACCTATCTGACAACTTGAAGGCACAAACACTAACTAACTGGCGCCTTGATACCACTTGTAGTAAATACCTGAAACAATAAATCCAGAACCAACTGCTGCAAGTAAATTAACGCAAGGCCAAGACCTAGTTGTGAAAATGAATGACTAGAAAAACTATGTTATGAAACAGACAAACAATGAATAATATGCAGAAAAGTAAATATCGCACCAGGATTTACGTGGTTCAGCTTTGCCTACTCCATGGACGACGACTCTCTTAGATCTTATTGATATGTGAAACAAGTATTGAAGATTACAACGTTATCAAGATACGATCCTTGAGATTACTCAATCTCAAACCAACAATACCACCAAACAACAAGAGTTTCTTCTCAATCTTCCTCCCTTCACTCCTCCCTACAATGGAAGTAGAACTCAAAATGAACCCCGAAGATTTGGCAAAACTACGCAATCAAAGAACACTAAAAATCACTCGATTCTTGGTTATTGTTTCACACCTTGCATACATACCGATTCATGCTGCACTCACTATGTTTTTCACCGCACATACGCTACCATTTTTCTGCTGTGTACACTGCCTTTTTAAAAGGGAGTAGAGGACTTGAAGTTCTTGTCTGTAGAGGACTTTGAATCCTTATTTAACTCTTCCCATATAATTGGGAGCCAGCTAAATAGAACTTTGAGTCCCAAATAATTGGGAGACAATCAAAGATAGAAACGGCTCACATGTTGTTTTCACATATTTTTGGTAATACTATATTAAGAAAATTGGTGGAAAAGAATCCACCACAGGTCCACAACCTACACATGTGTGAGGAATAAAACACATAGCTTAAACGGGTGAATATGAAAATTTGAGTTTTAAGGGTATGTTAGAAAAAAAAATTCCATGAAAACTATGAAATGGTAAGTGAGAAAAGGGTGAAGATAATTGTTTTTTTAGCTTTCCATGGAGAAACATTCTTACCTCTATTAAAATAATCTATAATTTTGGGAGAAGATATGTGATAGAATATCAGAGAACTTTTATGCTGAGTTATCCCCATTCTCTCATCTTTTTCTTCCATTACACTTTCACTATTTTTTGAGTTTTTCATGTAAAACAAAAATCAAACACACACTGATTGGAATTGGGTTGCCACCTACTAGATATGTTTGGTTGAACGGAATCTCGTGCCATAAACTGTCGTTAAATAAAAGAGTAGTTAGTTGATAGGGCCAGGAATATTTGTAGGATGGGTGTTTTTTTGTTTTTTTGTGGCCATATAGGTATTTGTTCATACATGACTTTTAGGAATTCATTTAAAAGCCCGTCAATAACTTAAAAGGAAAGTAAAAAAATCTACAAAGTCTACACTCACACTTGGCAATTGTTTGACCTAGCAATACCTTTCCATTGGGGGAACATGTTCACTCAAATTATAGCTCAGTCACTAATCGCTGTAAGAGGTTTCAAGGAACTTAGATTCCTAAATTTTTTACGAATTTCACTTGTGCAATTTTGTTGGACTTGTCTTATAATGAACTAGAAGGTCCGGTTCCAAATGATCAAGTTTTGCAACTGCCAGTGCAATTTCAGTTGGTGGAAATAGTAAGCTTTGCAGAGGTGTTATTGAACTAAAGTTGCCTCCATGCCACATCAGCTAGAGGGGGTCATTTCTTGTCAAAGTAGTTTTTGCCAGTGATGTTTGTAAGTGTGTTCCTTTTGTTGTCATTCTAGTGATGTTTTTTGTGTGCTGCAAAAGAAAAATGTCCAATGCAATACCTCATTCATTGTCATCATTCGGCCATCATTTCACAAGGATTTCTTATGTAGAGCTTCTCAAGGCAACAAATGGTTTCTCTGTTGATAATTTGACTGGTGTTGGAAGCTATGGTTCTATATACAAAGGAGTTCTTCACCAAGTTAGCACAACCATTTCAGTTAAGGTAATAAACTTTCAAAGAGATGAAGCTTCAAAGAGTTTCTTTTCTTAATGCAATGCTATAAGAAATATTCGACATCGGAATCTCCTCAAAATCATCACAACTTGTTTGAGTGTGAATTTTCAAGGCCATGACTTTAAAGCATTGGTTTTGATATATGCCAAATAGGAGTTTAGAGGATTGGGTGCATTCAAGAAGAAATGAGCAACATGATGAGTTGATAATGAACTTGAATTTCCTTCAAAGATGAACGTAGCTATTGATGTTGCTTGCGCATTGGATTATCTTCACAATCATTGCCAACCACCGATAGTCCATTGCTACCTAAAGCCAAACAATGTTCTGCTTGACAATGATTTGACAGCTCATGTGGCAGACTTGGCTTGGCAAAGATTTTCTCCACTACTTATGATTCTTTACAAAGCCAAAGCAAATCCCTACTAAAAGGATTGATTGGGTATGTTGCTCCAGGTATCTATAACGACAATCATTTCCTCTCAGGATAACTCATCCATACTTCGATTCAAGCCGTACTACATCATGCTAATTGTTTTTTTATCAAAATTTCACTTCGTCATAGATTACACATGCATGGCTTAAAATTATCGCCACTTAGTTGAGTTCATCTCTTCTATGAAAATCAATCTTGCTTTGGGGTTTGATGGAGAAAATATACATCGGTGTTTAGCATGCCTAAAATAGCTTTCAAGAAAAAGTGAGTTCCATTTCAAATTTTGTATTTGATAGCTTAGCATTTACTTCCAATACAATTTTACCAAAGTAAAAAGTTTCTAATATGCAGAATAGGGGACGGGTGGTGAAGCTTCCATGAAGGGAGATGTTTATAATTATGGAATACTCTTGTTGGAGATTAGCGCGTCTAGAGAGGCATGCCCCTAGCGCCAGGGGAGGCTCTCTGGCACTTTTTAGAAGAGAGATGAGATCTTGAGTTCTTGAGGAGATCTAGATCTTGAGTTCTTGAGGAGAATCCTCTATTAATGGAGAATCCTCCATTAACAGACCTTGAAGAACACCAAGCCTTATCTTCTTCTCCCCCATTAAAGAGAAAATGAGAGTGAGATTGGAAAAAGAGAAACAGAGAGCAGTGGAGTAATCAGGTGCCTCAAGATCTCATCTCTCTCTCCTAAAAACGTGCTAGAGAGCCTCCCTGGTGCTAGGGGCTTGTCTCTCTAGAATTTTTCTGCTGGAGATGGTTAAGAGGCAAACTAATGACATGTTTCAAGGTGGACAAATTCTTCATGGTCTTGCTAGAAGTGTTTTGCATGAACAAGTTATGAACATTATGGATCTAAGCATGCTTATAGAAGGCACTGATGAAGCTATCAATTAAATTTCAAAACAAAGTTATTAAAAGGAGAGAGTGCAAGAATGTTTAGTTTCGACAGTAAGACTAGGAGTTGTATCTTCTGTTGAATCCCTTATGGATGCATGCTTATTGGAGATGTCATAACTGAATTGTATCATATACAAGACCACTATCAAGGTGGTGGGATCCATCTAGAATCTTAACTGGATTGGTGTCTTAGATGGTAATGATTATTGGGATAATAGTAGTTTTGTGTTGTTGTCTATAAGAGTACATAGGTGTCGTTTTGTATTTCTAAATTAATAAAATTTTGGATTAATTTGCATTTGGGTTCTATAGTTTGTATCAGTTTTGAGTTTGGGTCTCAAGTTTTTTAGCTTCGAGTTTAGCTCCCAAGATGATGTTGACCCCATTGACCATTTACTTTCCGCTACAAATAAAGGACCTAAACGCAAAGTTGGTATAAATTGTAGAACCTAAAGTCCAAATTTATCTATACTAAAGTCAATGTTATTTCAAAAAAAAATAAAAGTCCATTTAACTACTAGACAGAGAGTTAACAATCAACGTGGTCTTAGGACCCAGGCACAAAGTTGAACAAACTTGGGACCCAAACTCAAAGTTGGTATAATTCATGGGATCCAAACGCAAATTAACCCTAAAATTTACATGATCATACTTGTGTATGGACACTTTAATTTCCTTAATGCTCCATGATGCCTTAAATTTGTTGCCATGTAGTACCGAGTTGTGAATAGGGTGTCAGAAACTCAAAATATAAGGGACAAAATGGACATCTCATTCAAGTTAAGCTGATGGATTTCATTCAAGTTATGCTGATGGAAAGTTAAGCTACAATGCTGAAGGAGCAACGGGAGGTGTTTTGAGAGAAAATAATGTAACCATGCAGTTCCAGTATATAATGACATTATAAAGTGTATAGTAATAGCTGAATTACATGTATGAAATAATACAAGTCACAAGTACTTAGTTTAGAAAGCCTTGTGTTATGTAGCACCAATATCATATCAATAAGAGATTATAGAAGAGAAATATCATATGCAAGAAATATAAGATTACTTTCAATTAAAATCCAACAAGTCTAAAGAGTCAGGCCTTGACGTCAGGAGTGTGCCAGGCTTGCTGTCCAGCATGTGTTGAGGAAAGGGTTTGGGGTTTTTTTTTTTTTTTTTTTTACAACAATTCTAGCCAACCTTGTTTGCTGGTCTATTTTGGGCATTTTTTTTTGGCTTTTTTTACAATTTCACCATTTCTATGAGTGGTGTTTGTGGTTGTGTTTTAAAGAGAAGGGGTAAAAAATGTAAAAAAAAAAAAACTCAAGAAAAAGCTACAAAAATGCCAGCAAACATGGCTGGCTAGACTTACTTTTTTTTTTTAATCATTTTCTCTCTCCTTACTTTGTTTCCTCTACCTAAAACACACAAAAACATCCATGTAGAAAGATTGAAACTTTGGAAGAACGACATTGAGAGTTGAGAAGCCATAGTGTGCATTCACCCTCAACAGCCCCTTGTCTAGCCATCAACAAGTTCGAATCTGATTTGAAGTTATTCCTTATCACTTGATGTGCTTCTTGTTCTTTAGAAAACATAGTAAAGCTATGGTTCTTCCCTAAACAATTCTTGCTCTAATAACAAAAGGGGTAGTAGAGAAGAAGATTGGGTTGTTGTTGTTGATGAAGTTATTATTCCACTAAGATTATAACTCTCTTCTTCTTCACTCTCTACTACTAATCCATCCTCTCCTTCTTATTCTTCATCCAAGTTGTCTTCTTGACAGTACAAAACATCAAAAAGAAGGTTTGGGTTTTGTTGTTCATGGTGAGGAAAAGCCATATTCTTCTAAAGTTGTCTTTTTTTTTTAATCACTCAACGCGTGCTCGACAGCCGGCCTGGCGCACTCCTGGAGTCAAGGCCTAGCTCTCTAGACTTGTTGTTTAAAACCACAGATTACATAAAAAGCCAAATATAAGTAAACGAAAAGGTCAAATACTTTGAAGTCTACAATCTACTAGCGACTAACAAGCTTGTCCGCAAAGATTTAAAACAAAGATATAGTAAAAGTTGACCTTCCCAAGAAGGAAAATTCTAGAGAAGCCTTAATAATAAAACTGCGAAAATTCTAGGGGTCGAGGGAGGGAACGAGGGAAAGGGGCGAGGGATGGGTGAAAGCCACCCATCCGCCTCGAGATGAGCGACATCACGCATGAAACCGGTGCGCTCATCTCGAGGCAGATGGGTGGTTACCACCCATCCCTCGACCCCTAGCAAAGCTCATAAAACTGATCACCTCTTCCTTCTCTTATTTGCTGGAAGATCACCTTTGCCCAAGGCTCTGAAGTCATTTGTTGTTTCAGCTGTGTTCTGCTTCTTCATACCTTTCCTCCCTCCATATCCAAACTTTGAATCTCGGTGCTCTCTGCTCTTCCTCGTCTTGTCCATGCCTTTCTTTCCTTTGCCTCCACCTAGTCTTGCCATCCCTCCTGATCTATCTCCTGGAGACACTCCAGGCCTCTTCTTCTTCGACCTCTCAAACCCCTTTCCGTCCTCAAAAGAAAAACCCATATCTTCACCATTTTCACCAGGAGCAAACCCACTCTGCTGCCTCTGCTTCCTCCATTTTTTAACAGACTCAAACTCATCTTTCTTTTGCTTAGCCCTCTCCTTTTGCTTTTGAGCCTGAACCTCCTTGGCAATCTTTTTGGACTCTCTAGCCTTTCTCCTTTCTTCAGCTTCTTCAATCCTTTTCTTCTCTACCAAGAGTCGACCCTTGATCTTCTCCATGTGATTATCTGTCTTCACCATCTCTGCATAATAGTCAGTAGGCCTGAGGAATGGGACTCCCATTGACTGCAGCTTCTCAAAGGTTTGCCTTGTACCCTCTAAAGCCTGGGTGTAGAAGGCCAACTCACGTGCAAGATCATCGTTCACATCCACTTCCTGCTCTTGTTTAATATCAACGGATAGCTTGTGAATCCAATCAACATCATTTGGCCAGCTTATATCATCAAGCTTCTCAAGCAGCCCCTCTCTATTATATATAGATTCCTTTTTTGGTTCAGTCACCAAAACTTCCTCCTCTCCTGATTCCGATTCAGACTCGGATACCTCGCTTGCTGTATCTCCCATGTCATCTCCGTCCATCATTGCCTCATTAAACAAGGAGGGCTTTTTCTTGGTCATACTCATCCTCACTCAAACTCAACAAGAAATATACCTGAAACCATGAAGGAGTCAACTGAACAAGTAAGTTTGAGGACATATACCTATGTCAACTGCATTTTGGAACAACAAAATCAAATTTTTTTTTTTTTAAAAAAAAAAAAAATCCCCATTCTTCTATAACCCAATCGTAAAATCGCTATTTTTGAGAGCCATGACAATTTCAAAGAAACTAAAAAAAGATAAGAGATTTTGGATGTTAAAAGTTAGGAGAAGTGCATCAACTCGTCATAATGGAGAACAACACAAATTGTAGACATAATAATCTACTGAAAGACTGGAAGGTCACAGAGTAAATAGCTTAAACGAACATCAAGTAGAAGCAATAGAAAGCATTTGGTTGATACAATAAAAGATAGAAAGACCCATTAACCCACAGTATGTATGTATGCATTGATATTGACATTCAAAAACAAACCCTTTTTGAATAACCCAAAATTGATGCAAGAGGCGAGAGGCGAGAGAGATAGAGCCATGGAAATCGATTTGGAAGCTAGGGGTATACCTTAGGGAAGAAAGCGAAAGAACCAATAGAAATCCAATCCAATACAATACAGCAACGATTCACGCAAGGGTTTGGGATCTTCCTTCCTTCTTCACCAGAGAGAGAGACGGAGTCTCTGAGAGCAAACAATGAAGTAGCTAGCGTAGCGATGGAGGAGGGTTTAGGGTTTACGAATAACAAGCGAAGCCCAAGACCCCAAGAGTGGGTTGGGCTGGGCTTGCTTCATCCCAAATGCCTATGTGACCAAACACTATTTGGCACCACACTATGATCCTTCTCCTTGGGCCATGGTTTTTGTTGTACCATAAACATAGGCCCCTGCTAAATAACACTATCACTTTTACTGATGAACACCACCACCTGCTAAAGGACACCACCAATAAAAGAAAATAAAAAATCTCTAACTCATCTTCTCATTTCTCCCTTTCTTTTCATCTATCTTTTTTTTTCTCCATCAACCACCGCCCCCACTTCCTCTTCATTAATTTTCTTTTTCTTTTTTCCTTTTCTTTTTCTTTTTCTTCTTTTTCACCACCACAACCACCGCCTCACTACTGCCACCTCTCATCCCACCTCCTCCCATCTTCTTCTTCTTATTTTTTCCTCCCTGGCGATAATGAGGTGGTGGTAATTAAGGGGAGGAGAGGTGGCGATGTCCCACCTCCTCCCTTTTTTTTTTCTTCTCTTTTTTTTCTCCCTGGCAGTGGCTAGGTGAAGGTGGTGGTGGTAGTGATGGCGAGGTGGTGGTGGTGGTGGTGATGGCGAGGTGGTGGGGGTGGTGGTGATGGCAAGGTGGCGATGGTGGTGGTGAAGGAGATGAGGAGGAGGAGAGGTGGTGGTGTCCCACCTCATACCATTTTTTTTCTTCTTTTCCTCCTCTTTTTTTTTCTCCCTAGCGGTGGCGAGGTGGTGGTAATGGTGATGGCGAGGTGGCAATGGTGGTGGTGAAGGGGAAGTGGAGGGGTGGCGGTGGCCTCTTTTTTTATTTTTGCCCTCGTGGCAGTTCCTACTAATGGTGAACCAACACCCCCAGAGATTTGGGCGAGTTTGGATCCCCCATTTGCAAGAACCGCCACGAGGGACAATTTTTTTTCCCTCACGGCAATTCCTACGAGTGGGGCCCCACTCGTAGGAACTGCCATAAGGGTGAAGATAAAAAATTTTAAAAAAAATGAGGAGGCCACCGCCATCCCTCATCCCCTTCACTACCATGCAACAGGGAGAAGAAAAAAAAACAAGGAGGAGGAGGTCACCACCACCATGCCACAGGGAGAAGAAAAAAAATGATAAAGAGGCCACTGCCACCCCCTCATCATCATCATCCTCCCTTTCACCACCACCACCATGCCACATGAAGAAGAAGAAGAAGAAGAAGAAGAAGAAAACACATATAAAGAAGATGGGAGGAGGTGGGATGAAGATGGAAGGATGAGAGGTGGCGGTGGTGGGGTTGATGGAGAAGAGAAGAGGGGCTAGGGTTAGGGATTTTTTGTTTATATAGTGGTGGTGTCATTTAGCAGATTCAAGAAAAAGTGGGTGGTGGTGTCATTTAGTAGATCCAAAAAAAAAGTGGGTGGTGGTGTCCATCAAGAGAAGTGGTGATGTTATTTAGCAGGGGCCTAAACTTAGTTGTATTATAAACTCTTTTTTTTTTGTAAGTTTATAGGTAGGGTTTTTTTTTTTTTTTTTTTATCAATATAGGTAGGATAGTGAAATTCATAAATAAAAACGTTTTATTTGGTAGTGTCTTTCTCTTAATTCATCATTTGTTGAATGGTTCATTTTTAACTTCAAATACAAAAAAAAGGTTAAGTTCATTTTTTATTTAGTCAATTTAGTACTTGTTCAGTGCTCCTCACTAGCCATTGTGAAATTCTACAAATCTAGGATGTGACCATCATATACAATGGTGGTGGTAGGTGGTGGTTCGCTAGCGTGGACCTAACTCCAGGATTTTGGAGGGGGTTGAATAAAAAAAAGAGTCATATCCTAATATCTATTAGGTCTCTTCTCTACTCAGTATCTTTTTTTACGTTCTTTCTCCTAAATCCATTCATGCAATACATAACAAGTTTTTTTTTTCTTTCTTAAAGTAATGACTTTCCACGTGGTACTTTGAAAAATTAAAATCCCTTAACTCCATTGGTCCATAAGTATGATGTTAATTTTTTTTTAAAATTATCAGTTGTGATGCATCCAAAATCGTCCTCCTATGAGTTTGACCCGCAAAACAATTGTTAGATTGCAAAGGACCACCTTTTTGGTGGTCGAAGGCACTCCGATGCTTAAGTCAGTAACTCTATTGGAGGAAGGAAGTAAATCTGGACAAAACTCACTTAAAGTTGCATACCTTTGTCGAATGTTCCTTTTACCTTTTATAATGGTCGCGGTTAACTCTCTGTATGACTTGAGCATGTAAGGCGCAACGGAAGAAGATATTTCTCGTGACAGTCTCCTCCGTAATGAAGATACGTCCGTGGAAGCGTAACTTCCTCCACGACTTTTTTTGGTGCAATGTTCCTCTTTTTTATAAGAGAACTCATGTCGAGCCTGGATTCGGGCCATGTTCACATCTCCTCATTCGCGAGCCTAGTCTAGGCCTCTGTAATTGGCTTTATTCTTCCTGGGCTTTATGAGTTGGCCCAATAGGCTGGACGCTATATCCTCGTGATGAGTCTATATGCCACGTGTACGGCCATGATGATCGGTCTATTTTGATGTATCATCGGCTACTCCCCTCTTTAGTTTGTGGAGTTTGTGGGCATGCTGACGTGCCCACTAATTTCGTGATGGTTTGCCTTTCAATTCCATCATTACCTTGTATTTAATGCTATCAGTAACTTTTCGCAAGTTGGTGTCTCGACTCTTTGTTTGTCTGTTCGTTTTTGCGCACATTTTTTGGATTTCGCGTAGCCATCATATCTCGCACGCTGTCCCATGAGTCGCTAACTTTATTGCTTGGCTCTATAAAAGGAGAAGTAACGACTTCGTTTTCCCTCTTCACATTATCTTTGAATTTAGGGTTTGCTCAATCCTTTGTCTTTTTGTTTTCATTGCTTTTTTGTTTTCCAACGACATTTGTTGGTGATAAGCTAAGTGGTAAGTCGCTAACTTTGTGTGAGGCTCATTATTCTGCCAATAGAGCTTCTCAAGCAACGCTGGACAGTCTTCATTCTGATTATAATCTCCCGCCCGACCTCGAGATTATCCTGCCTGGACAGAATGATAGCCCTTGTAATCCAAAGACTGAATACATCGCACTGTATTCGTGCATGTTTTCTTCTAGCTTTCAGTTTCCGATTCTGAAACTGTTTTGGGAGTATCTGAACTTCTTGGGTATTCCTCTTGCTCAAATGGGCCCCAATGGTTGGAAGGTGGTATTTTCTTATGTGATGGCTATTCTATTCGGCATTCCTTTGATTGTGAAGGTTTTGCATTCAAAGGTTGGTCTGTTGGTGAACAGAGATAATTGATTTCTCAGTTCTCCAGAGTGTTTCGAGAAACTTAGCAACGACATTCGTGATTGGTCGCGGTCTTGGTTTTATGCTTCCGTGAATTTTGGCTACTTCCAATTGCGAGGTCGTTTGATTTTTCGATCTTTCCGATTTCCCAATAAGCGGAAGAATCTTCACTTAATTGTTGAGGAGCGGAAGATCAGTGACCGATTCTCGAAGCTTCACTGTTTTACTGTGGAGGTATTTATTTCCAAGGATATCCTGGAGCGTAATGGTCTGTACACTATGAGTGAAGTGGAACGAGCTTTATTTACTGAGTCCAATGTTGAGGCATTTGCTGCTTGCGCTGCTCGTGCTGGCGTTAGTGATGCTAGCATTGATTGGGAAATGAGCTCGGATCGGCTTGTTACTGATCTCGATGCTCCTGTTAATATCATAGTCCCTGCTTCAAGAAAAAGAAAGCTTGCGAGGTCTACGAGTCTGTCAAGGCAATTGCCGATAGACCTTGGTCGAGTTCCGAGGAAGAAATGCTTTCTAATCGTGGTTCTGTTCTGATTGTGTCTCGTCCAAATCATGTTCAGGATGTTACGGGGGCTATGTCTCGCCCAAGTCCTTCCCACGACAATGTTGAAAAAGGAGATCGTGAATCTTTCGAGGAGGCTGAGGAGCTGAGGCTTGCGTTGAAAATGAGCAAAAAAAAAAGGAGACTACTCGTCCGCTAGACGATAATGAGAGGAAGCTTCTTTCGGCTTATGGTGTCTCGGATGCTGCTGAGTTGTCTAATGATGATCCCCGGGTCATTAATGAAAAAATGCTTCAGCTAGCAGTGGAGCAGTCTAAAGACATTGATGGTGGTCAGAGTTTCAAGGATCACTCTCCTTCTCCTTCTATTGATGTCAGCGAAGCAGCCGGGTTCTTAGTTTCTTCTTCTATTCGTCAGGTTTCTTCGGCTCCCGTATTTATTGTTAGTCCTACCCTTGCCACGAATGCTTCTCGATGGGAGGGTAAAAGTGGTTTTTCCTTTGTTACTGCTATTCCTTCTGTTTTTCTTGCTGTTCAGGGTGGTTCTTCAGTGCTTTCGGATCCTAGTATTCTTCATCCACGGGTTGGTTGGAATGAGCCTGGCATGAAGGATACTCAAATCAAGTTGAATGGCATGTTCTGCTGGTTCACTTAGCTTGATGTGCAGGATGGTGCATGTAGGTTGGTAGGCGGTTGGTGGAAATGCCTTTGATGCCCGTACTGGATCCGTTTGATCACATCGATCACGGTCTTGAGCAGATAATGGACGGGATGAATCATCTCGCCTATGTAGGGGTGATGTGCTCGGTCTATCGAGTTGGTCGTGATCAAGTGGCTTCGTTGGAGAGGAAATTGGCAGCACTGTTGCTGGTGTTTTCTCATGTTTTTTTTCCCAATTTGATGTGTTGAAAATGCAATGCGCGAAATCGGTGAAAGCTGCAGGGGTTGCTCGATAGTAGTTGGTTGAGGCGAAAAGTATGCGGGATAAATAGTGTTGAGCTTGATTCTTTGAAAGCCAAGTTAGATGGGGTTTGTACCTGTCTACGTAATGTGGAAAAAGAGTTATCCGCTGAGAAAACAACTTTTGATGAAGCTTCTTATGCTGAAGTGGAGCAATCCGTTATGTGTGATACTACTAAGAGGCAGATATTTGTTGTGTTCAATGATGTCAAGGCAGATACTTCTGTTATGTTTTCTACCGCTGAGGAGCAGTTTGCCGCGGTAAAAAATGAACTCGCTGCTACCAAGGATTGGCTCCGTATAGTCAAAGCTGACCATTGGAAACGAGTTGTTGACGGACGAGTTGAGCTTATTGACTATATCGAGGGGCTTAACGAAGATTTGTCTAAGTATCTGCTTCAGTAGCTGAGGAGTCATCGCTTCTTCTATCCTCGAGCGCCCCAGAGTCATTGTTATTCCCCTCTCCTTAAAAGAGTCATTCTCATGTTCCTGCGAGTGATGATCCTGTAATTGCTTCTGTTTCTTCCCCCACTTCTTTATTTCCTTCTCCGGATGTAACATAGTAGTATTATCAATAAAAATGGACTTGTGTTGTTTCTCTTCTTTATAGTTTTGTTGTAGTTGTCGTGGATTTTGCTTTGAATTCTTTTGTAGTTGCTTTCGTGCTTTGGCTCGTCATTCGTCGAATGGTGGGTCAACGTTGTCCTTCCTGATTTGTTGCATAGAGTTGTTTTTGTTTGTATTTCCTCGAATCACGTTGATTTGTTCCCCTAATTCTGACTTCGTTGATTCAAATGTGTCTGTCAACTCAAAGTCCTTTTGTTAAGTTAACTTGTTTGTTGAGCATTTACTTCGTTAACTCGACATCTTGGCCGACTCGAAGTTTTTTTTTGCGATAAGTTGACTCGGGTGTACAACCTTTACTTTGTTGACTTGACATCTCGGTCGACTCAAAGTTTTTGTGTTTAGTTGGCTCGAGTGCCCAACCTTTATTTCGTTAACTCGACATCTCAGTCGACTCTAAGTTTCTGCGTTTAGTTGACTCGGGCCAACCTTTACTTCGTTAACTCGACATCTCGGTCGACTTGAAGTTTCTATGTTCAGTTGACTCGAGTGTCCAACCTTTACTTCGTTAACTCGACATCTCGGTCGACTTGAAGTTTTTGTGTTTATTTTACTCGGGTGTCTAACATTTACTTCGTTAACTCGACATCTCGTTCGACTCCAAGTTTTTGTGTTTAGTTGACTCGGATGTCCAACCTTTACTTCGTGGTTGATCAGACCAGAAGTTATATATATTCGACTTTTGTCGTCGATTGCTCTATATGGCTAATTCTTTGACGTATCTATTTTGTTGTCTATGCGAAAATTTGGGGCTCTAAATTCGTAATCTTATTGATATTCCCTTTTTTGATGTTTTCACCAACCTTAGCTGTTAAGGCATTTACGCTAGTTCAAAGTACAATTTGTTTTGCCTTCCTTTGCTCGTTGTTGGTCTTCGTATTAGAGATTGATGTTTTTGTTGCTTTGTTTTTCTTTGCTTCATCCTCGTATGTCGTATATGATGTCGTGACTGGCAGGCTCTAGGTGCTTTTCTATCCGGTGGTTGAGTAGCATTGGCTTGTTCGATCATGTTCATTTCATTACCAAACTGTCTGATCGTGCTTTTGTCAATACCAAACTGTCCAATCATGCTCACATCAACACCGAATTGTCCAATCATGTTCACATCAGCACCAACTTGTCCAATCATGCTGATGCTAACTCTATGTTTGGTGTCAACCATCAGGGTTTGGTTGAGTCTGTTGCTGCCAGTTTTGTCGTTAGTGATTCTGGTCGAGCTTGCATCACCCGATAAGATCTTTTGACTCGTATTAGTTAGTTGATGCAAACTTCTTCATATTTTGACTGAGAAGTTTTCCTGGTTGCTTCGTGTGTTTTGCTTCCTACGGATATGCAGTGTGAGGCGCATATTAGCTCTCTGGGTTGTTCTTTTAGTCCCGCAGCGTTGTCTGGTTTCTCCTTCCATGTGAGTTGTTTATCTGGCCTTCCAATGAACTCGTCGAGTCGTCATTTCTAAGTGCTCGATTTCGTCTTTTAGATTGTTGCAGTCTTTGATATCGTGCCCATGATCCTTATGGAATGAACAAGATTTGTTTTTGTCTCTTCCTTCCGGGTCTCCTCTCATCCTAAGCGGCCAATTGACGTTATCCCATTTCGCTATGTGTTTCAGTATATTTGCTTGACTTGTTTTCAGGGTTGTATATGGCTTGTATGTGGTCTTCATCACACTCGTGTCGAGACCGAGTTGGTTGTAGCTTTTCGGATGCTTGTCGTTGTGAATCACTCCTTTCGCCATTTCGATGGGTTGTTATTTTCCCGTTGTCCATCGTTCTGTCTTCTTTCCTCATTTTTTTCCGTTTTCTTGAAATACTTTCTCTTTCTTGGTCATTTTTTCTCCTGACTGCCTTCATCTCCTCAAGGGAGATGTGTTTTTGTGCTATTTTTTGCAGGATGGTCATGCCCTTTGGAGGTTCTTGGTTAAGAGCATCAAAGAAGGGGCATCTCTTCAATCCTACCACAAAGGTTGCAGCGGATGTGTCGTCGCTACATCCATCAATCATTGTCAATTCATTGGTAAAGCGGTTGACATATCACGTATTGTCTCTTCAGGTTTTTGCTTGATATGCAGGAGGTAGTGTGGCTCTTTCCTCATTCGTTGACTCCCGATGAATCTAGTGATAAAAACGGTGGCCAAAGCTTGAAAGAAATCTATCGACCTTAGTGGTAGGTTGTTGAACTAATTCATTGTTGTGGACGTAAGGCTGATAGTGAATGTCCTGCATAAGATCGACTTTGTGGTTTCCTTCAGGGCCATCATGTGGTGGAAGTGTCTCAAGTGATCAGTTGGGTCGGAAGTACCATCATATATTTCAAACTTTGGCGGAGTGAACTTTTTCGGCATTCGTGTTTTCATGAGGGCATCAGAGAATGGCAGCTTTGCTAACTAGTATAGTATGTTGGGATTTGTGACTCCTATCCTGAACGGGATTTCGGTAAGTGTCCCTTCATACAGTGGATTCTTGCCTCGAGGGAACCCGTTTCTTTCAAAGTTTCCCTATTTGGGTTTTGCTGGGACTTCGTCCCTTCCTTGAGTTCGATTGGCGGAGTTCTGTTGTGGCGATGTCTGAACAGGATCAGCTGGCTGAATGCGCTCCTGGGTGATCTTCTCCAGCATCTTTGTTATGTGACTCATCTGGATAATTAGTAGGTCTACCCGAGGATCTGTGGCAGTGTCGCTTGATGTTTGGGTCATTTGGGCTATTGCATGCTGTGGATCCACATTTTCGGGTGCTACTGGTCCGATGATCCGAGGGTCTTCTTCTTCGTAAGCTGTCAGTGATGCATTGTTGTCAATAAGAGAGTCATCGTGACCATTATCGAGTTGAGAATCTGCAGACTGTGTCATTTGCTCTGACAACTTATCGATATTTTATCAGGTTATGGTGAGCTCTATCACTGTGTATTTTGTTTTAGAAAGGGAACTCGTCGTTCTCCACAGACGGCGCCAAATTGATGCGTCCAAAATCGTCCTCCTGTGATTTTGACCTGCAAAGCAATTGTTAAACGGCCAATAACCAACTTTTTGGTGGCCGAAGGCACTCCGATGTTTAAGTCAGTAATTCTGTTGGAGGAAGGAAGTAAATATGGACAAAACTCAGTTAAAATTGCATACATTTGTCGAATGTTCCCTTTATCTTTATAATGGTCACGGTTAAATCTCTGCGTTACTTAAGCATGTGAGGCGCAACAGAAGGAGATGTTTCTTGTAACAGTCTCTTCCTTAATTGAGATACGTCCGTGGAGGCGTAACTTCCTCCGCGACTCTTTTTGGTGCAACGTTTCTCTTATTTATAAGAGAACTCGTGGGCCTGAATTCGGGCTCTGAATCATTCAGGCCTAGAATCTCCTCATTGGCGGGCCTCGTATGGGCCTTTGTATTTGGCTTTATTCTTTCTGAACTTTATGAACTGGCCCAATAGGCTGAACGTTATATCCTCATGATGAGTCTCTATGCCATATGTACGACCGTGATCATCAGTCTATTTTGATGTATCATCAAGTTGTAAAATTGTCTCTATAAAACATTACTAGTGTGATGCGAATTTTCGAACTTGCCTACTAAACGACTTTGATTTGAGTTTCAGAAACATAAGAGCGCCTCCAGTGAAGCGGGGGACCCAAAATTGGCTGTAATATCTATCATGGTTTTGAGGCACCTCCTTTTTCTTCCTCATTCAGCGGGTTTAGAATTTCAAACCTCTACAATAACTTGTATTAGACACCTGCCTCTGACCTACAACATGAGCCCTTAGGGTCAATGTGAATAATGAAGAAAATATGTAAGTGGTAAACATACAATTTACTGATTAGTGTATATACATCAGCCACTAGTTTGCCTAGCCTATCACTTGGGTCTTGGTATAGCTCTATGTATTGTACTTGGTCAAATGTACCAACTGCGAAGCATATTGGTAGCTGAAGCAGAAGAGTAAACCAATAGACACGACTTAGTTTTTTTTAACATAATTTCTGTTTGCTTGTCATATTAGTGTTTAAATTTATGCTCTTGAGGTTGTGGTATCCATTTTTTTTTTCTTTTCTTTTTAATGTTTCGGTGGAGGACAGCAGGTGGGATTTCCATTACAGCACACAGACTGTATCATGTGTCACGAGATTTTTTTCCCAAGTACTTTTCGTGCGGCACTAGCAAACTTTGCCCCGACTTATCAAAGAAAGTTAATCAGTCTTGCTCACGAAAGACTTACTTAGACTATGGAAAGCTAAGCAAGCTAAGAACACACAAGAGAGCTTAAGAGAACTAGAACTTGTATTGTTTGAATTCTCTGAGGTGATTACAACAAATGAGGCATTAGGTTATTTATACAACTCCACATCCTCAATGGACGATGGTGATCAATTTGATCCAACGGTCTATAATGATCTTCTACACACTTCCTTAGAAATATCTAAGGGCTAGAATCCTATGGAACTTTATGGAAGGTTTTAGAGAACTCTCTAGAACAATGTGGAATACTCTACATTATTTACACTTGCTAACCTCACTTGGCTAGGCAAGAAGATAGTTGTGACATTCTCCCCCACCTAATCAGGCGACGTCATCGTTGCCTTCAAATCCTCGTACGTTTGGATTTGCTCCTTGAATTGCCACAAAAGTCGGATTGGCTCCCAGCTTGCTTCACTTTCTGGCAATCCCTTCTACTTGACGAGTAGCTCATGTGTGGGAGGTTGGTTGGAATGGCGCACCACACGATCTAACAAGATTGTATCTACTTCCTTGTCAAGTTGGATCCCCATGCCCATTGGTGCTCTTTGTGAAACTCTTCTGCTTGGATCATCCTGATCTTCCTTATACGGCTTCAATAGACTCACATGGAAGACTGGATGGAACTTGATCCTCGGCAGCAACTCGACCTTATATGCTTGCTTTCCCACTTTCTTGACTATGGGGAAAGGACCCTCATATCTTCTGATAAGGCCACGATGCAGTCCTGAAAGCCTAGCATGAGCATGCATCTTGACAAGCACAAGGTTCCCAACCTGGAACTCTCGAGGTCGTCTCTTCTTGTCGGCCCACTTCTTCATCTTCTTGGATGCCTTCTCCATGTAAGCTCGAGCCTCATCAGCTTGATCATTTCATCATTTGGCAAACTTATAGGCTGATGGACTCACTCCAGTGTAGCTAGTGGCAATAGAACTCGGGGTTATTGGTTGTTGTCCCATGACAATCTCAAATGGGCTACGACCCGTCGCTTCACTCTTCTGCAAGTTGAAAGAGAATTGGACAACATCCAGCAACTTAGCCCAATCTTGCTGGTTGGCACTCACATAGTGCCTAAGATATAACTCCAGCAAGGCTTTCATCCTTTCCATCTGACCATCCGTTTGAGGATGAAAGCTAGTAGAGAAATTAAGGTCGGTACCCAACAACTTGAACAACTCAGTCCAAAATTTCCCCGTGAACCGAGTATCCCGATCACTGATAATAGATTTTGGCACACCCCATTGACCCCAATACTTCACCACATGTTTGAGGAATAAATGTGCGGCTTGCTCGGCTGTGCACTCCTTGGGTGTGGGAATGAAGGTGGCATACTTCGAAAATCTGTCCGCGACCACAAGTATACAGTTGCAACCTTCCGATACGGGCAAACCAACTATAAAGTCCAAGGAAACACTCTCCCAAGGTCTCTCTGGGATGGGGAGAGTTTCAAGTAAGCCGGCAGGTGACTGTTGTTCCACCTTGTCTTGTTGGCATACAAGACAAGTTTTTACATATGTTTCGATATCATCTCTCATATGTGGCCAATAATAGGAATCTTCAACAAAAGCAAGAGTCCGATGTATAACTGGATGTCCTGCCCACTTGCTATCATGGCATTCTTTCAAGACTTCCTTTCTTAGGTTGTCATGAGGTGGAACATAGATTCGCCTTCTCTTAGAGTATATCAAGTCGTTCTCCACCCAAAACCGTCTTGTGTTCCCATTTTTGACAAGAGATATGATGGTTTGAGCCATGGAATCATGTGCCAATCCTTCCTTTATGCGTCCCTTCAAGTTGCTTTGAGGTTGACTTATGTCAGCGAGTTCTCCTTTTCGACTCAAAGCATCCGCAACAAGATTAGCCTTGCCAGGCTTGTACTCCAAAGTGTAATCGAACTCTACCAAGAAATTTTGTGTGAGCTTCTTCTGTGTCTGGAAGTAGCTAGTGGCAACATTGTCGGTCTTGACCACAAATTTGCTCCCAAGCAAGTAATGACGCCATGTTTGCAAGCAATGCACAACCGCAGTCATTTCCTTCTCTTGCACTGTGTGCCGCCTCTCAGTATCATTGAGCTTCCTACTTTCAAAGGCAATAGGATGTCCTTCTTGCATCAATACTCCACCAATAGCAAAATCGGAAGCATTCGTATGTACCTCAAAAGACATAGAATGGTTGAAAAGTGCCAACATCGGTTCTTCCACAATTGCCTTCTTCAATCATTCGAAAGCTTGTTGGCATTTTGAACTCCAATCCCAACTTCGTCCCTTCTTGAGCAAGTCCGTCAATGGAGCGGTTATGAAATAGTAGCATTTGATGAACCTTCTATAATAGTTCACCAAGCCAAGGAAAGATCTTAACTCGGTGACTTTGGTCGGTGGTTCCCACTCTTGGATGGCTTGTACCTTGGACTTGTCCATACGAAGCTTGCCCTTGCTAATGATATGACCCAAAAATGTCACATCCTCTTGGGCAAATGAGCACTTCTCCCTTTTGAAAAAGAGCTCGTTCTCCTTTAAAGTTTGGAACACTTGCTTCAAGTGATCCACATGTTCCTCCAATGTCTTACTATAGATCACAATGTCATCAAGGTACACAACTACGAATCAATCAAGGTAAGGAGCTAGTACCTTATTCATTAGAGTGCAAAATGTTGTCAGTGCATTAGTTAAACCAAATGGCATGACTAAGAATTCGTAAGACTCGTACCTTGTAACACATGTCGTCTTTGGTTCATCTCCTTCGGCTATGTGGAGTTGGTAATATCCCGAGAGCTAGTCAAGCTTGGTAAAGTACCTTGCATCACCAAGTTGATCAAAGAGATCTGCAATAAGTGGAATCGGGTACTTGTTCTTGATAGTGACCTTGTTGAGCAATAGTCAATACAAAGCCGTAGGGATCCATCATGTTTCTTTTGAAATAAGATCGGCGCGCCATATGGAGTTTTGGAGGGTCGGATATAACCAGCATCAAGTAAATCCTTCAATTGTCTTCTTAAGTCCTCGAGCTCAGGAGGTGTCATACGATAAGGAGCAAATGTCGGTGGTTTTGCTCCAACTTCTCACTCAATAGCATGATCCACCTCTCTCCTTAGTGGAAGCTTCTTAGGCAAATCGGCAGACATAACATCCTTGTGCTCCTTGACAACATCTTGGACGGCCTTAGGTGCATTCACCCCTCCATCCATGGGACCTTCGTCTTCCTTGAGGGTAGCCAAGTAAGTAGGCTCATTCATCTTTACTCCTTTAGAAAGTTGGAGAGCGGACATCATTCTCTCCTTACTTATCTCCTGTACCATGGGCACAACACAAGGTTGTCCCTTCTCCATGATGCACATGGTGTTGGCATATGGGATCAGGAATGCCTTCACCATGTCTAAGAAATCTATACCCAAATAGAACTTGTGATCATCATATGGAGCAATAGTTATGTCAACTTTACCTCGCCATTGTCCAAGCCGAATATCGGTGCCACGAGCTACGTACTCCTTCAATTGGGAGACTTTTAGCATTGGCTCCCTTGATATATCATTTCTCCTTAGTATATGATAAGCCAATTTCTTTAGCAAGGTCCTTGGCCATGTAGACTGTGTCGACTTCGGTATCCACCATGGCTTTCAAATTCTTGTTCCCGATCTCGGTCTCCACGTACATCCTTCCACGTAGTTGTTCCTCGACCTTAGCTTGAATGGCACTTAAAAGATTCATTGATGCGATCTTCCTTTCCTCCTTTGCTTTTTCCTCCATGACAAACGCGGCAAGTTTCCCACGTTTTGGACACTCAAATGCCCGATGAGGTCCACTACATAAGAAGCAAGATATCTTCTTGGGCGATCCATCTCTTTTCTCCTTCCCCTTGTCTTTGGAATTCTTGTGTTCCTTGGAGGACTTCTCTTTGTCTCCCACACCTTTGCCATCATTACTCGACTTTTTCCCTTGCCCCTTGGATGGGTCCTTTCTCTTGAACTCAATCAAGGACTTGGCCGCAGCCATAGCCGTTGCAAGGTCTTGCACACCTCGCCTCTTCAACTCCAACTTGGCCCAACCCGTTAAGCCATCAAAGAAGCTAAACAAAGCATCCCTTTCTCCCATGTCAGTAATCTCCAAGAGAAATTCTAAGAACTCCGTCACATACTCCCTTATGTGACCTTCCTTATGTTGAAGGCGACGAAGCTTGGCCCTAGCTTCATTTTCGGCATCCTCCAGGTAGAATTGTCTCTTGAGTTCCTTCTTGAATTCTTCCCAAATGTCGATGGTGCACAATCCTTTCTTGACATCATCGAACCTTCTGTGCCACCAAACTGTAGCAACATCATTCAAATATATGGAGACACTACGTACCTTTGTCGCTTCATCTTTTATGCCAACTGCATCAAAGTAGCGCTCCATGTTCCACAAGAAGTTGTCGATCTCCCTTGCACTCCTTGCCCCACCATAGGCCTTAGGTTTGAGAGCTTCGACTTTGTAAGTGATCGTCCCTTGTGTAGCCCCACCATTGGTTACCGCAGCCATGCACACATTGAGTTGAGTTTCAAGCTTCTCAACTTTTTCCTTGTAAGCCTCCATCTCCGCATCCTTAGCAACAACTTGGGCCTCTAGGGACTCAATCTTCTTGGACACCATGTCCACCACCGTGTTTAAGGCACCTTGCATCTCTTCACGAAGCTCTTGGTCCTCCCCATTGGACGTTTGCCCCTCGATGCATTGGTCCATGTCTTCGACTTTCTCCCTCAAGTCAGACATGGTGGCACACAACTTAGCCAACCTTTCATCCATCGCAGCGATCATGTCCTTCAACTTGTCCTTACGGACTTTCCCACCTTTGTCATTGTTGCCAATTGATGGGTTGTTGACCTCCGACGATATTCTCTTGTGTAAAATGATTTCACCAACCTTGCCAAACCTGGCTCTGATACCAACTGTCACGAGATTTCTTTTCTCAAGTACTTCCCGTGCAGCACTAGCAAACTTTGCCCTGACTTATCAAAGAAAGCTAGTCAGCCTTGCTCACGAAAGACTTACTTAGACTATGGAAAGCTAAGCAAGCTAAGAACACACAAGAGAGCTTAAGAGAACTAGAACTTATATTGTTTGAATTCTCTAAGGTGATTACAACAAATGAGATCTTAGCCTATTTATACAACTCCACCTCCTCAATGGATGGTGGTGATCAATTTGATCCAACGGTCTATAATGATCTTCTACACACTTCCTTAGAAATATCTAAGGGCTAGAATCCTATGGAACTTTATGGAAGGTTCTAGAGAACTCTCTAGAACAATGTGGAATACTCTACATTATTTATACTTACTAACCTCATTTGGCTAGGCAAGAAGATAGTTGTGACACATGTCTCTTCTTTGACACTCAATTTCTATACTTTTGTAGAACAAATTATTCAGGATGAAGTCATTTCTCATTTTTTTCCTCATACAGCCCAGTTCTACAAAGGTCTCTGACGTGTGACGATTTTGTTGTAGTGTCTTCGTGGATTCTCTCTCTATATATAATTATAACAGTGATAGTAACATTAATAAAACCCTCTTATCTGTCGTCTTATTGTCCATCAAGGAGCTATGCCACTACAGTTTGTTTCTTCTTTGTCTACAGAGTTTCTTTGCACAATTGCCTGTTCTTCTACACTGCACTTTCTAGCTGAATCATCTGCTGCTAGAATGTGGCATTTGATTTACATTCTACAAATCAGATATTTGTGAAATTGGTGACGAATGGAAGCTTTATTAATTCCATTTACATAGCAGGTAGAGTTTTAATAAGTACAATTACGCTATGTGATTTGATTTATGCAATGTTGGTTAATGAATCAAATTGTGTAGTAGTACTGATTTAAGAAGAGACTGAGGGTGTGTTTGGTTACATGGAATCCTATGTCATGGAAATTCATGAGGGGACCCCTACATTTTAGGCTAAATTGATAAATTACTCCACATCTACCCTTTGATCACAATTTGATTTTTTGATTAATGGTGGGAATGTAAGTCCCATGAACATGAAAATCTCACTCATTGGTCCCCCAAGGCATGTGATTTCCATATTCATGGGACTTTCATTCACACCATTGATCACAAAATCAAATTGTAGATGTGAAGTGATACATCAATTTAGCCTAAAATATAGTGATTTCCTCATGAATTCCCATAGCATAGGATTCCATGCAACCAAACACACCCTGAGAAAAGTCGTGGCATAATTAAGGAGTTGAAGCATGCTTTCAAGAAGCAAGATTAGGATTGATGAATCCAACAGGAGTTCAAATTGCAGAAAATTTCTCCGCTACTCAAAAGTTCTCAGAGCAGCAATCAGAAGAATGTTAGACGGTGAATTAGGAGTGGTCATTGTTTCATTTAGAGCATATCCAGTGGGAGATCCCCAAGCCCAAAACACAGGGCTTAAAGGGGACAAATCCTCCAAATTGCTAGTGTAAACTCCTATTAGTCGTAAGTACCCTAATAAATAATAAGTCAAAGTTTGTACCGTCTTAAACTAAACTTTGTGGGGTTTCATTTGTACTCAATAAATAATGTGATGTTATATCACGTGTTTGGCACCCGCCATCAAAGGTGGCATTTTAATTGGAAATGTTACTTGGAACTTTGATGCTAGTTTTGAAATTGAAAATGATAACAGTTGTGTGTTGTTTGATTTAATTATAAGTCGATCTATAACAAATGCTCGCTCTCTCATAAATCGAAGCTGGATAGTCCTGAGGATCTTTGAGTCAGAGCAATCTGGTCCCGTGTCTCATTCATTTCTTAAGTGGTAGGAGCATCTCAAAGATGAGCAAGTACTTCACAACACGGTGCTAAATTTTTTTTTTAGTATACATTCTAAAGCATGGTCATGAGCTTGATCGAGAAGCCTTCAAAACGATCGAGTAAGAATGCTTGGTTGCTTGCATGTAGATTTAAGTGGAAGAAATAGATGCATGGTAGATTTGGGTGATTCCACAGAGAGAGCATCCAATGAGTGGAGTGATGAAATTTTACATTTTTCACGGGCTGATGAGTCTTAATTCACATGTATTGCTGACCACTCGATCACAAGGGAGAGTGAGTGTGAGAAATCCCATATCTCCTCTTCCTCACCTTTATCCCATTCTCGATCTCTACCTACATCTTCTTCTCATGCATGTGAAGTGAATCAAAGAGAGTATCCAAGGAAGAGTGATCAATTCCCATTCCGATTCTCTCCAATCAGCTCAACTCATTTTTTACTTGAGATATATAATCACAAAGTTTTAACAAAGAGTTTTGAGATTTTAATTTGAACGTGTATGTGCATATAAGATTACCAACGAATTGAATAAGAAGAAACACGTGTGATTAATTTCCTTGAATGTACTACCCGATTTTAATTTCATTATTATGTATATACATCCACGTATTTTAACATTCTTGTAATAATTATTACAAGGGGCGAAGTTCACTCCTTGTTGCATGAATCCCTCCCTCCCCCCTCCAAACTATATATATCAAATGCCTCTGTTCTGTGCCCCCTCCATTTTACATCTACTTACTTACTTATCTACTCCCATAATTTCTATTGGTCCATGAGTTCTACAAATTGGTTTTATTCCCTTAAATATATTTTAAGGAAAGCTTACAATTTTAATACCTCATCTATCACCTGGCCTCCCTCCCATATTTTCTTTTCCTACTAACCGCGCGCGCCCCTGCCCCTGCCCCTGCCCCTCGATCTGTAACCAAATAAGTCTTAGACACCCCTAAATTAAATTTCAACATTGCCTTGGTGGGTCAACTGGTATTTTACCTAAATAATAAAATACATATATAAGATGTTGAAAAAAAACTTAATCAAAGTTCACGAGAGCATACCTGATATCTCCAAAATTGATTTTATCTAACTATTAAAATTCTGAAGCTAACTAAGAGTTCAAACAACCTGTTGATATAATGTTAATAAGCAAATTTACCTAGATACAACTTCCAATTATATGAATGAAATCACACATCAAATTCATATAATTTATTTGGATAAATAAGTAACTATGCTTTACCCACCTCGATGAAATTCCTAGCTCTGCCACGGATAACCATTCATCTTATCAGTTAAATTCCATAAAATAAAGTGGTTTTTAGGAATTTGTTGTTTTTTCACAAATTTGGAAGCTGACAAGCCCATACAATAAAATTTGTGTTTTGGCGCCTTATAATACAAAGTTTAGTCGAAATATCTTTTATCAAAATACATTTTTAAATCATTCATTGGTTCTAATTGATGAACACATCAACAAGTGTAAAATGACTATTTTATGAATTCCAAATTTGCAACATTAAAACTCAGAACTTTCAAAAGCCTACCAACCTTGAAACGCTAATTTGAGAAAAAAATAAAAATAAACAAGGATTATACAGTGACAGTTTGCTAAGGAACTCAAAAAAGATTATGGTTTGAAAGATATGAATTTGACCTTTTGTTAGTTTGAAATAATAACCAACGGTGTCTCAGAACTATTATATAGTCTCCAACAGCTAAATAATATAATCCACCCAAAGATTTGATTATAACATCATTAGGGGAAAAAAGTTAAGGTTGAGTTTAATTACAATATTGGGCAGTATTTTATTCTTCTAGTTCTAGCTAGGTTTGGCACCAACGGTCACATGGAGCTTCAAAGTATTTGTCGAAACGTGAAAACATTTAAACCCCAAAACCACTTGCTACATAAACCCCGAACCTCCCCTTTACTATCACTGCAACTGCATTGCACTTCACTAGTACCCACCCACAGTAGTAGTAACACACTCACTAACAAATGGATTCTGGCAGAAGAAAGGCTCCACTGAAGCCATGGAAGAAAGGCCCCACTAGAGGCAAAGGCGGTCCTCAGAACGCTACGTGTGACTACCGCGGAGTAAGGCAAAGGACTTGGGGCAAATGGGTTGCGGAGATCAGAGAGCCGAAGAAGAGGACTAGACTCTGGTTGGGCTCTTTCTCTACTGCCGAAGAGGCTGCCATGGCCTACGATGAAGCTGCTAGGCGGCTCTATGGACCTGAAGCCTATCTTAATCTACCACACCTTCTATCCAACGCCAACATTAACAATAGTCTCAGCAAATCCAAAACTTATAAAAGTTTTCAGTCCAACAACTTCGTTTCCATGCTTCCTTCCTGTGCTTTGCTCAACTTAAATGCCCAACACAATGTTCATGTCATTCATCAGAGGCTGCAAGAGCTTAAAACAAACAAAACTCTTGACCAGTCTTTATTGTCTTCTTCCACGTCTGAGTTTCAAACTCTAGAAGCTCAAGCCAGCTTAGAAAGGTCAGTAACTATTGATGAAATCCAAACAGTTTCAGCACAAAAACCATTGGAGAATTGTGCAGAGAAACCTCAGATTGACCTGCATGAATTTCTTCAGCAATTGGGCATAGTTAAAGAAGATAGTAATGGATCAGATGGAAGCGACACGTGCAAAAGTCTTACATTTCAGGACTCCTCTTTGGAAGATGGTAGGATTGGGATGACTCCTAACGAGCAGAGTATCAACTGGGACATGATGATGGAAATGAACAGCCTGCAGGACCACCAATTTGAATTGGCTACTGATTTCCATGTTGATGATCTACATGAACTGAGCTTTTCAACTTCTATTTGGAATTTTGGAAACAATAATTAATCTTGATAATGTGTGAAGAAAAAAAGCAGTTCAGGGGAGAAGGAGATGCTAAACTATCTTTAGCGATTACTCAAGTCTAGCTACTATACAGGATGCATGTCAGTAGGACTAATACATGGTCGTTGCGAGTGAGTTAAATCCATGCAGTTTCATGGAGTCCACTTTAAATGTAGCGTTGGGGTTATAGTCTGTCTCTCTCTACTATGGGTGTTTTTGCTAATGCTCTACGTAATGAATATGTTTTTGAGCCAAATATGTGTAGGGTCCGGATAATCTTATTTTTCTGTGATAAGTTATTTTGTATGCAAGGGAAAATCTGTACCAGAGCACTGCATCAAGGATCCCCTTGTATCAAAACAGAATCTTCATGCTTGAAACAGTCTAGTTATCATGTTACTTTCTCAAGTATCTGACTTGTAAATCAAAGATCAGAAACAAACCCTCATTTAGTTGCTTCAAAAACTAATAAAAACAACAATAAAATGTTGACCATAAAAGAAAAAAAAAATTGCCTCGAAATAAAGGAGCGTTCATCTGATTTTCACAATATTAGCTGCAATTGTCTGCTAGAAAGAAACCACTAACACAAAACAAATGAGAAGATGAATGAGCAGATCTATGAGTAAATAGCTTGCAGAACAAGATCACAACCAAAATAATGGAACAATGCACTCTTACATCATGTGAGATTTGCCACGGCAACAGTCATCCAGCATGTGAGGTTTGCCATCATTTCTCTTTGACAGGCAACAGTCGTGCATCAGCGTACAGATGGTAAGTATTCTAATGCAGCCACCGAGGAGCAAACACTGCAACAAGTAATCTCGCAGAGCCATTCTGAGTAAGAATTACTTCGGGGTGCACTTCAGAACTTTCTCTTCACGATTCACTTGGCAGGTTAAGAATGATTTTTTGTCAGTGGTTACTCAATTCATACTCTGATGCACTCAAATACTCACCACGCTCCTCAAAATACTCAGCTAATCTCTTCAAGAATTGATCACTACTCACAGTCTCTATGTCGCAGATAAGACAACACTGTCTCCTAGCTCGTGTAATGGCCACATTCATTCGCCTTCGATCACTTAGAAAAACCACCTGGAAAATTCAGCAAAAAATAAAGTACCCACCCTGGTCATACCCTATTACACCAGCAAAGAAAGGAATTGACGCCAAGACCACGATTACTTAAATACCTCTCCCTTTGAGTTCGACCGAACCATGGATATTATAATGGCTTCTTTCTCCCGCCCCTGGAAACCATAGACTGTAGATATCTCAACCTCCTTTAGTTTATCATCTTTGCTTCTGCTCATCTTCAGCAAGACAACCTACACCACCATGTGACACCCAGCAACCAATACTTCATCATTTTTTGTATACAACTAAATGGTCAAAAAGAAAATGATCATTTCCAAGAGAACATATTGCTGTGTGAGGCATACATTTGTAGTATCAGCTTAAAACTACTACATTGTTACTTCTTTTTTTCATCCTAAAGCGTTAGTTAATAATGACAATAAGCTATGGCCCACAAAAATGATATCCTAATAAAAAAGTTTCCTCCCCCTTTGATAACTTGTTTGATAAGATTTTAACTGGAACTTTCTTCCTTGCTAGACTTGATCAATAAACTTTTGGAAGATAATCATTCTCACTAGGCTCATGCCCACAATCTTTCCTATTTCTTGTTGCACATGCTTCATGCATTGAACTCTTAAGTATTTTGTGGAAACAAGAAAGAAATATTCAGAAAAGGAAACCTCCACTTCCACATTTTGCTCTTTTTTGAACTCTCGTGAAAACCCCCTTTGCTCCCAAAAATTTATTTGTTACTATTCCTAAAGCATCTCAAGACATCTGAAAACATACAAACTACAAGCCAAATAAAGGAACTTCTTTTACCTGTGCAGAATAAGGAGTAATAATTCCAATGTCAGATGACCTGACTCCACTCTGAACAAGTCTTCTTGCATGGGCTATAGCAACCTGAGCCTCACCCTCATTCATTGTGCTGTCTTCTTCATCTTTTTTTTCTTCCATGTCACACCTGAAAAGGATTTGCATGTAGACAAAATACTTAAAAGATAATTAAGATATACAGATACGTACATGTACACAGTCAGAATAGGAGCTTGCATACCCTGCTATATCGACAAGAATAAGGGTTGCCTCTGTAGAAGATGTCCTCTTTACATTCTCGAGATCATAAAGCATATGTCCAGCAACACTTGGATGGGCTTTGATCTGTAAGAAATACAAAAAACAAATAAATCAAGTCCATAGGCCTTTTTGGATTGGAGAATCATCAGCACACTTATCACTTATATTACAAAGGCGGGTGTAAATGAGATCAGAGATTTTTGTCATTTTAGGCTCAAACCTCTTTTAACTCTATTATTGGTTCATATCAAAGTGCTTTTGAGAGTATTTGGTGGCTAATGAGTTAGTGGACTCAAGGTTCGGGTGACGTTCTCGCCTTCTCCGCGACTATGCGAAATAGATTTTGAGAAGGTGTAATGACCATATATTGGGAGTTCTTGCTATCATGAATGAGACAGATGGGATTTGCGATGGTTGGGGTGGGTGAAGCACATTCTACATCAACATCTCTTGATTCCTGAGAGTGAATCTCCCGTTGGTTTCTTCGAGTCCTTTAGGGGAATCAACCAAGGTGATCCTGTGTCTCCATTTCTCTCCCTCATTGTAGTTGAAGCATCTGAGCAAATTAGTGTGCAAAGCTCTTCAATTGGGTTTCATATCCGAGTTTGAAGTTTCCTCTTCTAGTCCAAAGATGGCTTATGTTCAATCTGCAGATGACACTATCTTTCTTGGATTAATATCATAGCAATTTGGAGACACCCCAAAAACTTTCCTCCGAGGCTCCGATCTAAACATCAACTTCTCAAAGAATGTGGTCGATTTCAACTTTATTCCGATATAAATATCAACTTCTCAAACAATGTGGTGTGTGTGTGGTAGTTGATAATGCAAATAGCATCTTGGGAGCTGAAATCATTGCTTGCCAAGTAGGTATTCTCCTTCTCTTTATTTGGGGCTTAAGAACAAAAACAAAAAGCCTATGAAATCCAGTTATTGAGGTGTTGGGCAAGAGGCTTGTCATGTGGAAAGCTAGATTACTATCCAAAGGGGGTAGGAGTTACCATATGAGAAAAGCCCTCGTGAATATGTCAATTCATTATGTCTCTCTTCATGCCAAGCTTTCTACAATGCAATGAGATTTACAAAGCTCTTGTACCACCCATAGTGTCCTTACTAAAACATCCTCGCTGAGGTGTAAGCGTTAATAGCTCAACCAATTATGCAACAAATTGGTCCAACGAAGATCGAATCCTTAACCTGTGATACCATCCCCCACAACATCTGCCGGTTGGGCTGAAAAAGCCTTGGTGTTAGAAAAATGCAAGTCCACACTTAAGAATCTTCGATTGAACGATTCTCCAAGCATGTGAGACACAACCTCTCACCACGTCTCTAACGAGGTGCCTTTCTAGTGCCCCACCCTCTATCTCATCGAGAGTCAGAGTAACATAGTCCCACCTCAGAACAAAGTCGTCCCTAACTCTGGTACCAAATATAACGAATCATTCTTGTACCACCGATATCATCCCACTTAACCACACCCCATAGGTGTGCATTTCTAGCTCAAACCAATTATCTAACAAATTGTCTCAACAGGTATTGAGAACAGTATTAGAGGAATGCAAGTTACGGCATCAGACTTAAGAATCTTCTTTTGGACGAATGTGTAAGCATCTAGAACACAACCTAACACAATCATTACCATCTCTCGAGCTAAGTCTCTTTCTAGTACATCTCCTTACTCTACCTCATCGGAAGTAGGGGGTCACACTCAAGCATTTTATTTGTCAACTAGGGTTGGAGGGAGATCATGCAAATGAAAAGATGATGGAAAAAAAATTCTCAATAAGTTCTTGCTTCAAACATTTTCCAAATCATCATATTTCCTCCGGATCACTTTATTAACTTTCTGTTCAAATTTGGTATAAAAGGAGATTTTGACTATAATCACATTGGTATATTGGAATAGATAAAATTTGAAGTAAGCTTTGGCATATAAAGACATGCAACTTGGTGTAGATTGCACAATGTGTCTTTGTTAAGAGTGTTTCATTCTTCTTCCATCATTGCAACAGAGCAAAGGAGATATGGAATCACTTTATGTCGTTCAAAGTGCTGTAGGTTGTTTTTGGTTCAATGGAAACTCTTATTGTTGGAAGGCCCTGACTCATGTTTCTCTCAAAAAAGGAAAGTTCTTTGGAAGTTAGTTCCATTTGCTATATGTTTTGTTTAGTTCCATTTGCTATATGTTTTATATTTGGAGAGCATGGAAAATAATTCAGAAAGAAGTTTGCGAACATCGAAGTGGTTATGGTTGATTCGAGGGTGACTTTTTGAATCTTTAATTGTCAATTGGGATTTTGTTGTAATGGTGCCTTACGTCATTAAGGCTGAGTCCGTTCAAACACTTGATGTTCTTTTGTTAAGGCTAGTTCTTCCTAAAAATAGGTGAGGAATTTTTCCGCCTCTCGAATAAAAAAAAACCTTTGGAAACAGCTAATATAAATGCTATTTGAGCACCTTACTATCATAAAGCTCTGTAGATGACCACTTCATGATATGCTCGTGCATGCGATACTGAACAGTAAGCATGGTCATAACATCATCACGATACAAGCCTGCAAGACGCTCAAAGAGAGTCCTTCCCAATCCTTTCCTCTCAGCTTCGGCACTCTGAATAGTGGGGGGTAATTGGAGATGGTCTCCAGCAAGTATACATCTCGAACCCTGAAACAGTGCATTAAGAAACAATCATAACAAAGAATAAGATGAGAAAAGCTTACAACATGGCGATATCTAAACAGATTTCAATTTGAGAAGAAATGTAAAAAATGCAATAAAAAAGCAAGATAATGATTTACAAATAAACAAATAAATAAATGAACAACTGAAAATTGTGGATCAAAAAATCTGAGGAATTGAATAGTACAAAAATGTCATTTGACAATAAAAGCAAGTAAAAGGCAAATCTAGAAACTAATGAAACAAAAAAGACAATAAAAACATGCATATCACAAGGCAATAAGATGGGTTTAAATATTGAGAGGAAATATCTAAAGATGTACATGGAAGTATCAAATGAACTTTTGTTAATGTATTGTATCGTGTTTCACTTGGATCTAGTATGACGGTTTCCCTTGCCCAACCAGTGGAAAACTTGATGATGAAGTGTAACTCTTAGTAATGTAAATAGAGGAGTTCACCTCACATTGTGGTGACTCAAACCTAACTTCTTTTCTAACCCAGGAAACTTATGCCATAGGTCAATCATCCCTCTCCGTTTAGGGGAGAACAAGATCTTCAACTCCTCATATTTGATTGTCCTTAAATTTCCTGTGTGAAAGAGTTTTCACTTCGCCATGGTTAAAGGTTCCAAGCTGTTTCTAGGATGAAGATTAACCTCGAAAATCCAGCTTCTCTGCGGTGAGTGAGGTGCAATGTTCCTTCTCGTCAAATGACTAAGTTATTTGAAAAGTGCACAACAATAACAGGGAACAACCGAGCATTGGAAGTGTAATAGTATGGGACATCAATGGAAAAGATGGTTGTTGGTGTTTATATCCCAGGTTTGTCACAACTCAAAAACACTATTTTAATTGGATAACGCCTCTTGGAGCTGTGAAATGTTGAAAGGGACATATTTGTTATTATTGTATTCTGAGGGAGTTAAATGTAATCATCACAATTATCGTATTATGAATATACACAAGGTGGAAAATGAAGATAATTTTGATAGCACCTTTTTGCCAATCTTATTCTCTTCGCTCTCTTTCACGTAGTTTGAGTTTCTCTTAAGAACAACATGAAGGCCAGTTATGACAGTTTTCCATGGGAGGAGAAGGGAAGGTGGGAGGTACAGTAACTTCAGCGGTGACTTGTGTGCATTTACAAGTGGTTCCTTGGTCTGGAGTTGAGTGTGACAAGCATTGGATTCCAGCTTAGATGTATCCTTGGTTGACAGAAAGATAGAAACTGTCTCTGTCAACCTTCAGGCAGTTAACACCATTGAAAAAATATGCATGCCTATAGAAAGTTCAGAATGCACTATTAAGGATCAAAAGCACAGTAGTCTGAGAAGATTTCTCTTGTGACCCCACATCTTCAGGACGAAGTTAGTGCCTGATTTGCATGAAGCAATGAATTTAGTATGAGTAATCTTCTTTGTCGATCAATAAATCTGGTAAGGATCTGCCTAACACACCCCCCCCCCCCAGCACTACAAAATAGTACAACTATTTAATAATGAAAGTACCCTATATTAGTGTCAGGTAAAACATAACCAACCATATCTGTGTACATAACTATATGAGTAGCAAAAGAAAATTTCAATTTTACCTTTAGCAGAGCTATCCAACATGCTATTTCAAGTGCCTGAGCAGCTTCATCAATTATTACCAAATCAAATGAGGTAGTATCAAGTTTGCGACTCGATGAACCCGTCAAAGTTGTCAATACCACATCTGCATTTTTTATTACATCAGTGACTGCCAGCTGCTGCCTTTTCTTTTCTTTCTTGGAAAGAGATCTAAGCACCTTCCTTATGTCTCTCATTGTATTTTTATCTTTGGTCTTCAACAGCTTTGAGTTCAGAGCCTGACAATAAATGAATACAGACAATGAAAGATGTAAACTGAAAATATTTGTCTGAGAACAAAAGACATCAAAGAGTCCAATAACTTTTTTAGCCACATAACACCTATTTGGAGTCGTTCAAATAGTTAATATATAAAAGTTTTGGTTGTGTATGAGCTTGGGTACTAGGGATAACCCTTGAATTTTTTTAATCTTTCCTATTTCCCAGCCAATATAATAAAACCTCAAATAATTTTATGGAACTATCTGCTACCGTTAGAGTAATGGGCTTAACCTCAAATATATATTCACCAGATTAAACCAAAAAAAAATCTCATCCTTAACCAATTTTCCTCTCATTATTTCTTCTTTCAGTCGTGGCTTCATATTCAACTTGTGTCACGATTGAACAACTGCATGGGCACATATCTGATAGCACAGTCCATATCATTTTTGAAACCTCTTTCATGCCTAGGAAACAAGGAGTCACATCCTAGATGCCTTGTGACCAAGTTTTATATCAGATACAAAAATCCCCACACAAGATTCTACCAAGTCATGCAAACGCATGTTCACAAATGTCTGATGATAAACATGCGTGCATTATAACATGTATTCGATGAGAGAATAACTTCTACAATTGCAAAAACCAAAAACAAACCAAAAAAATTGGCTAATATAATATATCATTATTCCTGCAATACCTTCATTTCCTTTCATATATCATTTGCAAGAGCACTATTATCCCCTCGCAAAACCTAAAGTGAAACCAACATAATATATCAGCACAAACAAGATAGCTTGGGAATTCATAATGGAGTATGAATATGTATATTGATCGTAAAAAAATAAAAACCTATCACAACAAAGACCTTAAAACTATTAAGGTTCCATGATCATCAAACGCCAATTAGCATACAATCAATTGAAGAAAGTCCATTAAACAGAAAACCTCATTAAATAGAGAAAAGATGAGACACTCAATCCCAATAGTAATCAGAACCAAGAAATTTGAATTCTTAAAACACTTAGAAATCTCACGAATTATTTTCTTTCTTTTCAGGTCACCGAAATATTTCAAAATTTTGTGAAATATATCTTTTTGTTAGCAGGCGGCTCACATTCCCCATATGTTTTAAACTGTTAAACCTTATTTTAGTAGTTTCTTATCTGAGTGATTTTATGCAGTTGTTCTTGAGAAACTCTTTAACTCCGCCCGTTGCAACGGCCGGTCCCAAGCCCGGATAAAGGAGGAGGGTTGGTGTTAGGCTTGTGATAGCCAACCGTAAAAAACCCATCACATCCCTTTTCATGGATATTGGTTCAAAAAGATTAATGCAGAAGGATAGGGCGTCCCCCGCTATAAGCGACGCGCTGCACCTACGCTCGGGTGTAGTGACAAATGAGCAAGGCGCGCTGCAGCGGCGCCCGGCTGTAGTGTTAAATAGGCAAGGGTTCTCGCACCTTTCTGGACGGGGGCGAGTAAAGAAGCTAGTCCAGGTTAGAGCTAGAGATAGAATGATTAGATTAGCCTCTTGGAACATAGGAACCTTGACGGGAAAGACAATAGAATTAGTGGATGTCATGCGTAGGAGGAAAGTAAACATAGTTTGTCTTCAAGAGACAAAATGGAAGGGGAACAAGGCTAAAGATTTAGGAGGAGGGTTCAAACTCTTCTATTCTGGTAAAGATGGCACTAGGAACGGGGTGGGAATAGTGGTAGATAAAGTTTTTAAAGATGCAGTAGTCGACGTTAGGAGGTTTGGGGATAGAATCATAAGTATTAAATTAGCTTTAGAACTAGAGATAGTGCATGTTATTAGTGTGTATGCACCCCAAGTGGGTTTGGACGAGGAGACTAAGAAGGATTTTTGGGACTCTTTAGAGGAGTTAGTTTTTGGAATTCCCTCTTCCGATAGGGTTTTCCTAGGCGGGGATTTGAATGGCCATGTCGGTAAGGATAGAGTTGGGTATGAGAGGGTACATGGAGGTCAAGGCTTTGGGGATCGAAACACTGCGGGGATTTCTATTCTAGATTTTGCTTTAGCTCAGGATTTTGGGATCGTAAATACTTTTTATAAGAAGAGGGCAGATCACTTGGTGACCTTTGCGAGTGGGCATAATAGAAGTCAAATTGATTATTTTCTTGTGAAGAGACACGATTTAGGTAGGTGTAAAAATTGTAAGGTTATACCAGGAGAGTGTCTGACATCCCAACATAGGCTGTTAGTTCTCGATTTTTGTCTTAAGAGTAGGGGTCGTATTGCTATAGAACAGGTTAGACCGAGAATTAAGTGGTGGACCTTACAGGGAGATGTGTGCCAAAGATTTCGAAAGAGGATTTTGGGTGGCCAGTCAGTTTCAGAGGGTGGGGAGAATCTAGAACCAAAGGATAAGACTAGTAGCGCGGATCTTTTCGAACATTTGGCAAACCGAATAAGAAGATGTGCGAAGGAAGAGTTAGGACAGGCCAAAAGAGGAGGTTTCTATGGTAAGGAGACATGGTGGTGGAACGCGGATGTGCAACAAACCATTGCGGAAAAGAAAAAATGCTTTAAGGCGTGGCAAAAAGATAGGTGCCTAGAGTCCTATGAGCTTTATAAGCAGGCTAAGAAGTTGAGTAGTAGAGCAGTAGGGGAAGCTAAGAAGAGAGCGTATGATGCTCTTTATAATAGGCTAGGTACGAAGGAAGGGGAGAAGGATATTTTCAAGATAGCGAAGGCTAGAGAACGAAAAACTAGGGACTTGAGTCATGTTAAGTGTGTTAAGCATGAGGATGGAAGAGTCTTAATGCAGGATAAAGCTATTTTAGATAGATGGAAGGATTACTTTTGGAACCTACTCAATGGAACACATGTAGGGGAGTTAAACTTGGAGGGGTATGCTTCACAGGAAGGGAGAGATCGCGTGTTCCATCGCAGAGTTAGTGCCACAGAAGTGAGAGAAGCTTTAAAAAGAATGAAGACAGGGAAGGCCGTTGGACCGGATGATATACCAATTGAAGCATGGAAATGTCTGGGAGAAGTTGGGATTCAATGGCTAACTAAGCTATTTAATAGGATTTTGGAAACTAGAAAAATGCCAGATTCATGGAGGCATAGCATTGTGGTACCAATTTATAAGAACAAAGGGGATATCCAGAATTGCTCGAACTATAGAGGGATAAAGCTTATGAGTCATACGATGAAACTTTGGGAGAGGGTTATAGAACAAAGACTTAGGAGTTTAACCACGATTTCGGAGAATCAATTTGGATTTATGCCAGGTAGGTCTACTACGGAGGCCATCTTCCTGCTTAGGCAAACTGTAGAAAAATATCGAGAGGCACGTAAGAGTTTGCATATGGTTTTTATTGATCTGGAGAAAGCATATGATAGGGTCCCCAGGGAGTTAATTTGGTGGGTGCTTGAAAGGAAGAAAGTGTCTCAATGTTATGTCGATATCATTAAGGATATGTATGAAGGGGTTGTAACAAGTGTTCGCTCAGTAGGTGGGATGTCTAGTGAATTTCCAGTGTCAGTAGGACTACATCAAGGGTCGGCGTTAAGTCCATATCTCTTTGCTTTGGTCATGGATGAGTTGACGAGACATCTGCAAGAAGATGTACCTTGGTGCATGTTATTTGCAGATGATATTGTCTTAATGGATGTGACTAGTGCAGGTTTAGGTCAGAAATTAGTTAAGTGGCAGGAGGCTTTAGAGAGTAAAGGTTTTAGAATTAGCCGTTCGAAGACGGAGTATCTAGTGTGCAACTTTGGGTGTGAACCAAGAGGGAGAAGTCATGCAATTGAGATCGAAGGTGTCGAGGTCCCAGAGTGTGAGGCTTTTCGATATCTAGGGTCTATAATTCAAAAGAATGGGGCTATTGGAGCAGATGTAGACCACAGGATTAAAGCTGGTTGGTTGAAATGGCGAATGGCGTCAGGAGTATTGTGCGATAGAAGGATGCCTGCAAGGCTAAAAGGGAAATGCTATAAGACAATTGTTCGACCAGCCATGCTATATGGTTCAGAATGTTGGGCTACTACGGGACAACATACGCATAGGATGGCAGTAGCAGAAATGCGTATGTTAAGGTGGATGTGTGGTAAAACTCGTAAGGATAAGATTAGAAATGAAAGAATTAGGAGATACTTAGGTGTAGCGCCCATAGAGGAAAAAATTAGAGAAAGACGTTTAACTTGGTTTGGTCATGTGCGGAGGAGACCGAGCACGGCGCCAATTAGAAAATGTTTAGATTGGCAAGTTAATGGAGGGTGTAGACGGAGGGGACGACCGTTGAAAACTTGGATGAAGACGGTGAATGAAGATATCATTGAGCTTGGATTAGGTGAGGAAATGTGGGAAGATCGCATTGCTTGGAGAACCAAAATTCATGTAGCCGACCCCGAAAATCTCGGGAATGGGCTTTGATGATGATGATGATGATGTTCTTGAGAAACTCTTTATATAGTATGAAATAGTTCAAAGTACATAACTTCTATTGTGAACTTCAAAACTATAACAGAAAATTTTCATAAAATATCTCCAAAAATCATGGTACCAAAATTATATCGTTCCATGAAATCAAAATCCTCGATCAGACCATCCATAATCACCACTTTAATTTCCTCCACCTTGTTTTGAAAGATTCCACAATTGATTAGATGGACATATGTAGGCATAAATATGGAACGGCCAAGTCCATCATCATTCCTAAACATGATATCTTACTAAACTAAAAGAAAACCTTTAAATGCTTGAACACAGAGTCATTAACTCTTGAAAAATGGAGAAAGACGAATGACCACCGAAAACAAAAGAGAAGTAAAAAGCGAGAAAGAGGAGGTTCTGCGTAATCAGATCTTTCTGATATAGTACACCAAAAGGTACATAATAATAATGGAAGGTGGAGGTGAACCCCTAAAACAATATAAATCAATGATCAAAGAGAATAGACAAATATAACAAAATCCAGAAAGATTGATGTAAAATGGAGCGGAACTGAATTTCTTTACACTAACTAGGGCTGTTCTAATCTCAGAGGGGAAATAAGAATTTTAATTAATGACAAATCTAATAGAACTGGAACCCCAAACCAATTAAAATTTACATAACTGACCCACATCAAAGTTAACTATAACCCACAAAAGAGAAACAAATAATAAAAAGTTCAATAAAGACATAGACCATTCACATGAATATGAATACATCAAACATGAAACAACAGATCCTTTATTGAAGAAACATAAATTGATAAATGTGTGTTTCATTTTTTTTAAAATTTTTGTTAAACAAACTCTCAAGATAAAACCATGTCAGTAGATAATATTGACTTCATCTGATGCGACATAAACAACTTGATGTAGTGCATCCACTTAGACGTGCGAAGGTGGCGAAGAAAGTACTTGTGTTATTTAATGTAGTAGTTACCTGTGCATCTAATGCACTATCCAATACTTGAGGTAGCAAATGTGCAGGGTGGCCCAACCTCACCAACTTTACTCTACAAAAATAAAACAAGTCAAGTAAAGCGACTTTAGACTTACAAGTTGATGAAACCAAAAGTATATAAAATGCAGAAGGGATTTTTTCTTTCGTAAGGTCTTTAAATTGTACTTTGCCAATGTAAGAAAATAACTAGAACGTAAACGATAATTTAATCCTCATTTCACAAGACCAATCTAGTTGATCTCCTAGAGATGGTCTCAAATTCAGTAGAATACCCATAACAAACTAGCTGACCCTTCGGTTAGTATATCCTGAATCCCAATAAAAACCTTGACAAAACTTCCGAGTCCCCCAAACAAGGATGACTTGAAAGCATGCAATTAGAGCTTATCCTGAAGCCCAATAAAAGACCTCGACACAATATCTTCCAAGTCCCCCAAGCAAGGATGACTTGAAAGCATACAATTAGAGCTGTTAGCGAAGGAAACGTTTTTTCTCTGAAAATCAGTTCATATTCATCAATAAACAAAACCAACTCTTTGTTTTTTGGATATTCACAATATACCGGCAGCAAATTCCAATCAACCATTTCTGAATTTTCTTTATCTATGAAAAGAAAATCAGATTTTTATTTTGTGTATATTCAGAAACTGAAATATCTTTTGCGCAAAATAATTGAAAGAAGCAATGGTAGCTTGCATTAGCTGATTTGGTTGTTATGAATGAAACTAAATCAAATCCATAAGAAGGTTGTAAAATTAAAGGTTTCAACACTCAGCAAAGAGCAAAGAGAAGGGAAAGTTCAACAAAAGTTTCCAATTTATGGTTTAATTAGTTTGTGGAAAGACTATACGTGGTATGGTTGAAAGGTTAATGGGAGTGAAGCATCAGATCCAAAACATCTACCGTACGAGGCAATTTTGAGACTGGCTCGTGTGCCTCGAGAGGCGGGTTCGCATTTTGATTGGGGCCTTAGCCATCGAGACTAGGTTTCCTCCATGAATCCATGGCGGTTGGGTCAATGGTAATCTACCCTCGGCTGGGCTTGGTGGCGGCTCAGCTGAGGTAACTAAGCCTCCATTATCTTTTGCACGAGTTCTTGGGGCGATCAAAAGTGCAAGTTATGATGATTCTCATATGGAGAGAATGAGCTTTCGCAAGGAAGTCCTGCACTATCTTTAACAGACTGTGATATGGCTAGGAGAGAATCTTGTGAAAAAGTATGTCATCGTTCTCAAGTTTTCGAGCTCCCGTCCCACCCTGGAAGCAATCAGAGATTACATCCATCTCGGGGGATTGCTAGTGATTTCACCATGGGTTTGTTAAGACTCAAGATACGTTATAGTCCGTTTGCAATCCGAAATGGAAGTTAAAAAAAAAAAATTACTCTTACTTGATTCAGGGGGTGGCATTAAGGATTTAGCCTGAGGATGGATCCGATTCGAGCTCCTCTATGGGTGGAACTCCAGCCCTTCCTCTTTGGTACTTCCATACCATGATATCTATTGGCAATTCTTTGATGTGTTTCTTCGTGTGGATGACAGTACAAAGCCCTGCACGAGACTGAAAATAGCTCATATGTGCCTGGAGATGGAACTATCAGAACCACTTCCAACCATATTACCACTTCCGACCAAAATATGGATTGACAAATCGGGTAGTAATGGTTTCTGGCAAAAACTTGTGTTTCTGAGCTTTAAATATTTGGAATATTGTATGATAAGAACTAACCTGTTCTTGATTGCTAATTCCTGTTCTTGATGCTGATTTCTGTTCTTGATTGCTAATTTCTGCAGACAAGGAAGATTACAAGCAATGCAACTCTGGACTACAAAGTCAGAATGGAATGCTTGGGAACAGAAAGCCTGACAATTACAATCTGAAAGAGAATAAGCAATAAGGAATTTGTATTCAAGGAAACTAGTTTAGAAGGAATGGAAGACTGATATTAGATGAATTGTAGAGTTACAATGAAATGTATCAGGCAACATTCGAGAGTGCCAGTCTCCTATCTGAGCATAGCTCAGTGTACAATTACTTCTTACAGAATGAATGAATGAATTTCTCTAATTCTCCCTCTATTTATATACAATGCTATCTCACTGATTGTCTAACAAACTTAACAGAATTTCTAACAGACTTAACAGAGCAATCTCCAAACTGACAGAGCACCTCACAGACTTGCAACTTTGTAACAGACAGAATGCCACACAGTCTGAGCTTGTTACTGACATAGCATCTCCCAATAGCACCTCACAGCAGCCCACATAGCACCTCATAGTCTGCGCATCTGCCATCAGTCCCGCCATCAGTCCCGCTTCCTCCTTGTATAAGTATACTTGATAGGAGGCCTATCAATACCCCCGCCCCAATGACGCACCTTGTCCTCAAGGTGAAAAGCAGGAAATTGACGTCGTAACAACTCGAAATCCTCCCAAGTAGCTTCAAAAGCTGGTAACCCCTCCCATTTAATCAACACCTCCAATGCACCCGGAGTTCCCTTAGATTTGTGACGAATAGCCAACAAAGATTCAGGATGAACCATCATTTCGCCATCATAATTCAACTGTGTAGGTAAAGGAAGAACCTGAAATTGTGAACCATGGGCACGCCGTAATTGGGAAACATGAAAAACAGGATGAATCCTGGAAGTGACAGGAAGTTCCAGCCTATACGCCACTGATCCCACCCTGGCCGACACCTTATAGGGTCCATAAAATCGTGCTGCTAACTTCTGATTGGCTCGGCCTACTAAAGAATTTTGTCGATAAGGTCTAAGCTTCAAAAAAACCTGATCGCCCACCTCAAAGGATTCATCTCGTCTCGATTTATCAGCCTGGAATTTCATCCTCTGCTGTGCCCGTAGTAAGTGTGATTTCAAAGTCTCCAAAATGCTGTCTCGAGCCAGTAATAAGTGTTCCACAGCAGAAACAACCGAAGAACCAGTAGAATACCTCAATAATGGCGGGGGATCGCGGCCATACAAAACCTTAAATGGAGTATAACCCGTGGCGGAGTGTACCGACGTGTTATACCAATATTCAGCCCAAGCTAACCATCGATACCATTGCCTTGGCCTCTCCGAAATAAAACAACGAAGGTACGTTTCGAGACACCGATTGAGGACCTCTGACTGACCATCAGTTTGAGGGTGATAAGCAGTGCTGTATTTCAACGTAGTCCCTTGCAATCTGAAAAGCTCTCCCCAAAATTTACTGAGAAAAATTTTATCTCTATCCGAAATGATGGAACTGGGAAACCCATGTAACCTGATGATATCTCGAACAAAAACTGCCGCCACACTCTCAGCCGTGAAGGGATGCTTTAAACCCGAAAAATGTGCAAATTTACTCAAACGGTCAACCACCACCAAAATAGTATCGAAAGTATCCGAACGTGGTAATCCCTCCACAAAATCCATTGTTACCTCATCCCAAACCTGAGTTGGAAGAGGAATAGGATGGAGCAATCCCGCAGGAGACACAGCCATTGATTTACTATGCTGGCACACCTCACATTCCCGCACCCTTTTCTTAATATCGGATTTCATGCCTACCCAATAAAGTTCTCTAGCAATGCGGTGGTAGGTCTTAGTCTCCCCAGAATGGCCCCCCATTTTTGACCCATGAAATTCCCGGAAGATAGTAGGGATGAGAGAAGAGGAACGGGAAATGACTAGCCTGTTTTTGAAGTAAAGCAAATCCTCATAAATTGCAAAACCGGCAGGAGCTGATCCCTGATGAACTTTCTGTTTTAATTGATCCACCTCTGCATCAGCCACTATCTCTGCCTTCAACACAGACCAATCTCTCCAAGTAGGTAGAGTGATCTGAGAACAACTTGGTGTAGGAGAAATGCGTGACAATGCATCTGCCGCCGCATTGGATGCGCCCGACCGATAATGAATCTCAAATTGGTATCCCATCAATTTGCTGACCCATCGCTGATACTCTGAGCCAATCACACGTTGCTCCAATAAGAACTTCAGACTTTTCTGGTCAGTCCTTACGATGAATTTCCTCCCCAGCAAATACGCTCGCCACTTGGTGATTGCCAACACGATGGCCATCAATTCCTTTTCATATATTGGTTTAAATCGAGCTCTCTGACCAAGCACTTGACTGAAATACGCCACCGGTCGCTGAGCTTGCATCAAAACAGCGCCGACTGCGTAACCCGAAGCATCAGTTTCGACGATAAATTCTTGCGAAAAGTCAGGCATTGCAAGCACCGGAGCCTGAGTCATGATATGCTTCAAATTCAGGAAAGCCTCCTCAGCCTCTTGTTGCCAATCAAACCCATCCTTCTTAAATTGAGTTATCAATGGCCAATCCAACCTACTGTAACCTTGTATAAATTTCCGGTAATAACCTGTGAGGCCTAAGAACCCACGTAGTTCAGTGATGTTCTTAGGTCGAGGCCATTCCAACATCACCTGAATTTTGGACTGATCCACTGCCACTCCCTTAGCCGAAATAATGTGACCCAGATAACACAACTCCGAGCACCCAAATTCACATTTCTTCCGATTAGCATACAACTGATACTTCTGTAATAACTCCAGCACCGTTTCCAAATGAAGCAAATGATCTTCAACGCCCTTACTATATATCAAGATATCGTCGAAAAATACCAAGACGAACTTACGAAGATGAGGCCTGAAAATTGAATTCATTAGCGCTTGAAATGTTGCAGGCGCGTTGGTTAGGCCGAAAGGCATCACCAGGAATTCGTAATGCCCCTCGTGTGTGCAAAAAGCGGTCTTGGCTTCATCCCCTTCGCGAAGCCGAATTTGGTGGTAGCCGGACTTGAGATCCAATTTAGAAAAAAATGGCAGCTCCATGTAATTCATCCAATAATTCGTCGATAATCGGGATCGGAAACCGGTCAGGAACTGTTTGCTTATTCAACGCGCGATAATCGACACAGAATCGCCATCCGCCATCTTTTTTCTTTACCAACAAAACGGGACTAGAATATGGACTTACACTCTGTCGAATGATTCCGGCCTCCAGCATCTCCGAAACCAACCTCTCAATTTCATTCTTTTGGAACTGAGGATAGCGATAGGGCCTCACATTCACTGGACTGGAACCCTCCTGCATAACAATCGCATGTTCATACCCTCGTCTTGGAGGCAACCCTGAAGGCATCTGAAACACCCCTTCATACCTCAGTAAAGCTTCAGATAAGAATTTCGGTGGCTCTGTCTCCTTTGTCACCGGTAAAGACATCTCCCCAAATTCCACTAAGTAGCCATGCCCTTCCTGCCTGATGGTTTTTAACATAGATTTGAGAGAAACCAAACTTCTTCCTAATGAAGGATCACCTTTGAGATCGAAAGATGCAGACCCACACTGAAATTTCAGACTCTGCTCCCTCCAATTGACTGATATGGTTCCCAAGGTTTCCAACCATTTTATACCCAAAATTACATCAGAACTACCCAACGCAAGTGGCAAAAATTCTTCCACAATTTCGATTCCTTGCAAGATTAATCTGACCCCTTGACAGACCCCACTTCCTTGCACCGAATCACCCGAGCCCATCATCACACCATAACTACCAGTAGACGTAATGGGTAGTTTGAGCTGATCAACCACCTTACGGGAGATGAAGTTGTGTGTCGCTCCACTGTCAATCAGAACCACCACCGATTGGTCTTCAATGTCTCCTCTGATTTTCATTGTTTTTGGATTTGTCAAACCTATGACTGAACTTAACGAAACTTCGACCCCTCTACTGATTTCAACCACATCAAGCTCCTGTTGAGTCTCACACTCTTGCACCTCTTCTTCCTCCCCTTCACTTTCTGCTTGAGCGATGAGAACGCTAACTTCCTTCCTCTTGCACCTATGTCCCGGCGAATATTTCTCGTCGCACTTGAAGCATAGCCCCCTAGCCCGCTTTTCTTGGTACTCGGCATCTGAAAAGCGTCGAACTTCCCCCCTTGCGGATGTCGATTTCTGGTTTTCGATAGGTAGAGCTGGTGGAATGTTCTTGCGTTCGAATTCTCTGTAATAGGGAGAACTTTGATGCCCTAATGAACCATTGGCCAATTGTTTTGGGCCGCTCATGGGCTTATTGATAAAACCCTGAAAATTTGGTTTAGCCCAACCCATTTGCATTTGTTTTTCTTCCACCCGTTGGGCCAGCTCCATGGCCCGACCCAAGAAACCCGGATCTAACATTCTAATCTCAGCTCGAATGGATGGTTTCAGGCCATTGATGAATTTGCTAAGAGCAATTTCTTCATTCAAGGATTCTAATGGAGCAGCACGGGAGACGAAGAGTCGTCGATACTCTGCCACCGTTCCTTCTTGTTTTAGGGCAAGGAATTGCTCACAAAGAGTCCCATCTTGGGTAGATCGAAACTGCTTCAAGAGAAGTCCCTTCAATTCCTCCCAAAAAATGATAGGTCGCCTCTTACTTTCCCACTGATACCAAAGGAGAGCATCCTCTTCAAAAGAAATCACGGCTGCTTCGATCTTCTCTTCATTTCTGTATCGATTGAGGGAAAAAAATCGCTCAGCTTTCATAATCCAGCCATCTGGATTTGAACCCTCAAAGGTAGGTAGTTCCAATCTTTTAGGTCTTCTGTCACATTGAAACCCTTGGGAAGAAGATCCCCCTCTGCCACAATCAAAACTTTGTGTTTCAACATTGTCTGGAGGAATTCGATCTTTCTCCTTAGTAGGAACTGTGTTATTGTTTTCTTGTTGCTTCTTCAAAGCCTGTTCCAACATTTGTTTCAGTTCTTGGAAACCCCCATCCAAAGATTCCAGTTTTCCTTGTACATTTGTCATCGATTCCTCCAAAATCTCCAATCTTGAATTAGTATTAACTCCTTTTCCAGCCATTGCCCCTAAGAATCGATTTGCTCTGATACCAATTTGATAAGAACTAACCTGTTCTTGATTGCTAATTCCTGTTCTTGATGCTGATTTCTGTTCTTGATTGCTAATTTCTGCAGACAAGGAAGATTACAAGCAATGCAACTCTGGACTACAAAGTCAGAATGGAATGCTAGGGAACAGAAAGCCTGACAATTACAATCTGAAAGAGAATAAGCAATAAGGAATTTGTATTCAAGGAAACTAGTTTAGAAGGAATGGAAGACTGATATTAGATGAATTGTAGAGTTACAATGAAATGTATCAGGCAACATTCGAGAGTGCCAGTCTCCTATCTGAGCATAGCTCAGTGTACAATTACTTCTTACAGAATGAATGAATGAATTTCTCTAATTCTCCCTCTATTTATATACAATGCTATCTCACTGATTGTCTAACAAACTTAACAGAATTTCTAACAGACTTAACAGAGCAATCTCCAAACTGACAGAGCACCTCACAGACTTGCGACTTGCAACTTTGTAACAGACAGAATGCCACACAGTCTGAGCTTGTTACTGACATAGCATCTCCCAATAGCACCTCACAGCAGCCCACATAGCACCTCATAGTCTGCGCATCTGCCATCAGTCCCGCTTCCTCCTTGTATAAGTAAACTTGATAGGAGGCCTATCATTGTACTCCTATTGGTCATAAGATCTCTAATTGCAAGAAAAAAAAAACTAGAAGTGATTCAAAAGCATAATCTAGCAAGGAAAGAGTGACGAAAGCTAAAGTAGGAATGCTCCAAAACAAGTTTACAAACCAATCATCAAGGAGAAAGTCGCAGCAAAACATGGCATTGGGCCGAGTGGGGCAAAAAACTTTGTTGGAGAAGAAGTTCAAAGCAGGGAGGTTCGCAACACAAGGAGCAGCCATTAGATAACGAGTCTTCTATGGACAAGCTAATTAAATAAACCCGTTCAATGCGCTTGTCGAAGAGCTAACGGATGAAGGGGCAGACTCGACGATTCCAGATGCATAGCCAGAGATGCACACAGACAATAGTTCCATCAAAAAAGAGCTCAAAGGTGCTGGGTATACCATCAGTGTTGTTAACAAAGTCTGAATGGTAATTTAGCAGAGCAGGACACATGACATTACCAACCAGAGCAGCCAGCTGCTCATTATGTAGTAGAGCATCAAGTTGCAGAACTTGGAGTAGAGCACACAGTTACAGCGTCCTCACAGGCTGAGAGTAAACAAGCGGAGGTTGAAGTTGCAGGTGTAGCTATGCAAGGTACTAATGCCAATGGGCATGACATTCAAACTGGTCTAGCTAATGAACCCGTAGTGGAGCAGGGTAGCGCATTGCAACCAAATATGACTGACCAGCCAGGTTTGATCGCTACAGATTTGGTGCTAGTGCAGTGCAAGCTAATCTGCTAATGGTAGAATCACGAATCTAATGCAAAAACAGAGCATTCAAGTCACCAACGAAGTAGGGATAGACCTGGTAGTGGATTTGACTGGATGCAATCTTGAACTTGTTGAAAAAGCGGATTCGGATAGAGGCGAAGATTGGTTACAGGTCAGAGGTTGAGAAATACGCGATCTCGAAGGGAGAGAAAAAGAACAAAGGTAAGAAAAAAAGAAGGAGAATAATCCAATTAGGGATCGTCCCAGGACCAGAAAACTGACTATCAATTTTCTAATGATAACGATCAATAGTCTCTTTTGGAACGCCTGAGGGGTAGGTGACAGAGCTACAATTAGTTGGATACAAAAGTTGGTTAGTGAATGATAGTTGAACCAATGATTAGAGCAGATAATGGGGAAATTAGTCGCAAAACATTCTTCATAATTTCGCTTCCAATGAAGATGATGGCGAGAAGTTGTGGTTGTAGTGATCTTGTGTTGGTGACCCGTTCCACTGACCAGTTAATACATTATGTGGTTAGAGATGTTGGGAATAACATGGAGTTCTCAGTTTCAGTGGTATATGCTAAATGTACAGCTGGAGAGAGGTGAGCTCTTTGCCGAGATCTTGAAGAAATCGCTTTGAGCAGCTTTAGATGAAAAAATGGGAGTTACTGACCCGGATTGGAATGACATTGGTGAAGTCGTGGACTGATTGGAGTTGTGTGGTTATTTGAACGTAGGTTTTCGAGACCCAAATTCACTTGGTGCAACAACAGAGGTAGACATCATATTTGGGAGCGACTTGATAAGTTTTGGTCAACATACTCCGGTTGGATAGTTACCCAGTTGTGAAGGTGGAGAACTTTCTTCGTTTGCTCAGATCACTCTCCCATCCTCACCTCCCTTTCGTCGGTCTCCCTCTCAGGTAACTCCCCTTTCGGATTTCGACGTATGTAGATGTTAAATGATAATTTCTATGATTTTGTGGCTAATGTGTTGAATGTAGATGGTGTTTAGAACCGCTAGACAGGTTGGATTTTAAGATTAAACATGCAAGAACGACCCTTAAGGGATGGAACAAAGAGGTTTTTGGGAATACTTTTATTAATCTCCGTAGGCTTTCGAAAGAAATGCGCATGTGGGAGAATATCTCTTAGCTCGTGGGACGTCCAAGCGGTAGTAATAATAAAAGATGTGAGGCGGAATACAAACATGCTTTACTCCATGAAGAAGTATACATAAGCATAAATCAGGAGAAAAAAAAAATCAAGACGAAACTTGTACCAAATAGTTAAAATCAAACAGAAATGCAAAGTAATGTTTGAAATTTGTCTCCCTGATGGCTCTACTATCACGAATCCGAAAGATATCTTAAAGGAAGCTAATAGATTTTTTCAAAACATGCTCAAGTCTCAAAATATATCTCCCTGATAGACTATATTCCCAGGCTGGTAACAGAAGAGATTGTTCCCTTTTATCTAAGCAACCACCATTAGAACACATAAAAAAAAAACATTGTTCATTATTCTGCAAGACAGCGCTTCTGCCCAGACGAATTCACTTCTGGATTCTACCAATTTTGTTGGGATATCATTAAATTTGACCTATAGGAAGCAACGAAACAGGTTTTTTATGGGCAATCTTTGCCAGGTTCTTTCAAGTCTAACTTTATTGCCCTAATTCCAAAGGTCGATACTCCGAAATTTTACAGTGATTTTTTTGGCTTATTAGTCTGTGCAATGTGGCTTACAAAGTTTTTAGTAAAATTTTATTTGCAACAAATTGGCTGGAAAACTCCCGAACATTATTTCGGAGGAACAATGAGCTTTTGTGAAATGTAGGCTCATTTCAGAGAACATCAGGCTGGCCGAGGAGCTCACGCGCCCGATTGGGAAGAAATGTTTCGGAGGTAATGTGATTCTTAAACTAGATATGGAGAAGGTGTATGGCAAGGTTGAATTGTGTGACTAAATGTGGCTTTTCAGTGTTAATGCAAGGTGTATATGATGGGTTTCTCAATCATCTAGAGGATTAAGATAGGGAGATCCCTTTATCGCCATTATTATTTGTAATAGAGGTCTCACTAATGCCTTCTACAGGGGGAAGATAGGATACTACTACACACCCAAGAATTGTAATCCTATAACTATAACGTATTTTCTTTATGCGGATGACATGTTAATATTCCTTAATGGGAGGAAGACATCTGTTAGAGGGTGCATGGAGTTTTTGAAACATTATTGCATAGCTTCCAGGCAAAAAATAAACGAAGGTAAAAACTCATTTACGGTTGAAAAAGTGTTCCTTTATCTAGAGTCGATGCCATTAAAGAGGTGACCAGGTTTCGGCCAAAAATATCACCTCGTATGTACCTGGAAGTCCCCATTTATCAAGGTAAAGGTAAGGTGTCTTATTTTGAAGAGTTGGTTGAAAAGATCCAGAAACGAATGGGTAGATGGAAGGCTAATTTGCTCTCCCCAAGAGGACGAATGGTGCTTATCAGACGTGTTGGCCTCTATCCCTGTCTACACGTTTGCTGCAACTTGTGTTCCATTCAAGATAATTGACCACATTCAAGGGTTGATCGCATTCCTCTTTTGGGGTGACTCTGAGGACAGATGCATGCGTAAATGGGTTGCCTAGCAGCGTATTAGCTATCCCACAGTTGAGTGTGGATTGGGAGTGAGAGACCTGTTCTTGGTGGTGCGAACTTTCTGTCTTAAGGCCTGGTTACATCAAGATCTCTTTGGGCTGTTTTTATGCAGCAAAAGAATTAACTGGATGCGCTTCCATTGATGATGCTGAAGGTTCAAAATGACTCTTCTAAAATGTTCAAAGAGTTGATGATACTTCGAGCTTGGCTGACCAACAACTCCACTTGGAAAGTTGATACGGGTTTTTCGATCAATTGTTCTATGAGAACTGGAGTGGGAATGACATCTCGTCCCGAGCTCGGATTCTATTTCGTGAGTGGTTTTATGTACTCAAAGTTCCATGGCACTTAAAATCTATTTGGCAGAAAATCAGATCAGCTTGTAAACAACTTGAGTGTGTCTGTGTTCACATTTTTTGTGAAGCCAATTCAGTAGCGGACGAGCTTGCAAATATTTCCCAGAGGGAGGAGAAGCCGAGTCTATAATCCAGCCACGTTGCCTAATCTCCCTAAGGCACTATTGAGTCTGAACAAATCCCACACAACTTATTTAAGAAAATCTTTTTACGGAATAGTCTTTAACTGGTAAAGTCGTAAGGTATCCCGTTTGTACTAAAATCTTTTGTATGGGATCCCATAGTGCCCTTCCCTCCTGGATGTTTAGCAAAAAAAGAAAAAGAGGGTTAATGGAAAGCTATTTCACATAGTTGCTTCAGCTTAGATGATAAGATCTAACAGAAGGGGCTCCTTGATTTAGCTTTTCTTTGTAAGACGATGTGGCATGGTGTTCCGATACAAGCAGTGGCTTTGGGAAATATATGGTGATGGATACAGGAGGTAAGATGACAACAACCGCATCAGAAGTTGTACTAAAAACGGTTGTGGTGGTTGTGGAGATAACTGTGATATTGGTAAACTAAATCCACATACTTGTCTTAGTAGTCTTACTACTTCATCACCCTATACTTTGGTGCAGGAACCATCCCAGAACGAAGCCAAGTACCAACATTGAATCCAGCCACTGATACAAAACCTTCCAAGGTCTTGAGGATCCCTCGCAAAGACATAGGAGAAGTCTTTTGTCAGATCCACAGCCAATTTATACAGAAAAACAATAAAAATGACAAGAAAGTTTACTGATATTTCAGAAACACAGAGAACAACACTTCTAAGGCTCTAATGAACCAGAAGACCTTACTTCACTTAATACTCAATGTCCTCTCTCTCTGTTTTCTGTTCTAGTGTTAACAGAATTACAAAACAGAATCCATCTGCACCCTACACGTGTTCTAATCCACATAGTCTAACTAACAGCCTTTTCCTAATTACAATAATACCCCTCATTTGAATTTGACTTCAATTGTAAAGGGCGCCAATAACTGGCACTTCTTTTTCCCGCTAAAAACAGCAAAGCTTTTATTCTTCTCTCACAGTTTGCTTTTGGTTGATTACATAACAATACCCTCATCTTCAGACAATCCTTGTCCTCAAGGATGAAAAGCAGGAAACATGGCTCGGATGTGTTCCAGATCTTCCCACGTGGCATCTTTAGCTATGGCAATTGACTACTGAACCAACACCTGCTCGGTTATGGGGTGGTACCAGCCTTCGTGCTAGAATATTATCAGGCTCAGCTCGAAAATGTCCTTGGTTATCTACCAAGGAAAGCAACGGCATAGGGATGACAGTAGCTCCAAGACGTCTCTTCAACTGAGAGACATGAAATACAGAGTGGATTTTTTTATTTTGGGGGAAGTTGCAATCTGTACGCCACAGTACCAATTTTGTCCAAGATCTGAAATAGGCATAAAAAATTTTAGTGCCAATTTCATGTTTTTACTCAAGGACACACTTGTTTGCCTGTAGGGCTGAAGACGCAGGTACACCCACTCCCATGTCTTGAATTGTCTTTCAGTCTCCTTTTGTCAGCAAAAAATTTCATTTTCTCATGTGCTTTAGTCAGCTTCTCCTTGATAATATCTAGCATGTGCTCTCTATCTTGCAAATACTGTTGCACATCATCAATTCTAGCTGGAAATTTGGTGGCAAAGCAGGTAATGGGGGTGTGTAGCGGTATAAGGCTTTAAAAGGTGAGGTCTTTAGGCTAGTGTGGTGGGTGGTATTGTACCAAAATTCAGCCAAGTAAAGCCACCTTGACCATTTAGATGGTGCATCTCCTGACATGCATCTTAGGTAAGTTTCAAGGCAACCATTGGTTCTTTCGGTCTGCCCATCAGTCTGTGGGTGGTAGGCCGAGCTAAGAGTCAATTTAGTACCAAGAGTAGCAAACAAGTCTTGCCAAAAGGCACTCAAAAAGATTTTGTCTCTATCAGAGACAATAGTGGAGGGTAAACCATGAAGCTTATAAACGTTGAGGAAGATTTTAGCAATTTGGGCAGAGGTAAAAGGGTGTGACAGTGAGATGAAGTGGGCATATTTAGTGAGTGTGTACTACAACTAGGATGACTGTGTGGCCATGTGAAGGTGGAAGTCCTATAAAATCCATGGCAATGTGTTGCAAGCATGGTTGGGTATTGGAAGTGGTTGGAGCAATCCACCATAAGGGCTTTAGTCATTTTTGTTTCTTTGGCAATTGTCACACTCATAGATGAGTTTAATGGCACTCAAAGATGAGTTTAATGACCTGAGCCTTTAAGTTAGGTCAGAAGAAGTATTGTCTAACCCTTTCATATGTGGTCGTAATGCCTGAATGTCCACCCATAGCCGAGTTGTGAAACTCTTCCAGTATGTGTGTTCTAAGGTTGCCATGAGTTTCTATGTTGTGCAGTTAAAACAACATTATAACGCCAAAAAAACTCTGATATAACGCTTAACAGGGATGAACCGTTACGTTATGAGATTATCACGACTCCAATATAACGCCAACTCTGCCCGTGACAACGGCCGATCCCAAGCCCGGATAAAGGAAAAGGGTTGGTGTTAGGCTTGTGACAGCCAACTGTAAAAAAAAACCGTCACATCCCTTTTCATGGAATTTGGTTCAAAAAGATTAATGCAAAAAGATAGGGTGTCCCCCGCTATAAGCGACACGCTGCACCTACGCTCGGGTGTAGTGACAAATTGAATATTTTCAAGATAGCTAAAGCTAGAAAACGAAAAACTAGGGTCGTGAGTCATGTTAAATGTGTTAAGCATGAGGATGGAAGAGTTTTAATGCAGGATAAAGCTATTTTTGATAGATGAAAGGATTACTTTTGGAACCAACTCAATGGAACACATGTAGGGGAGTTAAACTTGGAGGGATATGTTTCACAGGAAGGGAGACATCACGTGTTCCATCGCTGAGTTAGTGCCACAGAAATGAGAGAAGCTTTAAAAAGAATGAAGACAGGGAAGGCAGTTGGACCGGATGATATACCAATTGAAGCGTGGAAATGTCTGGGAGAAGTTGGGATTCAATGGCTAACTAAGCTTTTTAATAAGATTTTGAAAACTAGAAAAACGCTAGATTTGTGGAGGCATAGCATTGTGGTACCAATTTATAAAAACAAAGGGGATATTCAGAATTGCTCGAACTATAGAGGGATAAAGCTTATGAGTCATACGATGAAATTTTGGGAAAGGGTTATAGAACGAAGACTTAGAAGTTTAACCACGGTTTCGGAAAATCAATTTGGATTTATGCCGGGTATGTCTACTACGGAGGCCATCTTCCTGCTTAGGCAAATTATAGAAAAATATCGAGAGGAACGTAAGAGTTTGCATATGATTTTTATTGATCTGGAGAAAACTTACGATAGGGTCCCCAGGGAGTTAATTTGGTGGGTGCTTGAAAGGAATATAGTCTCCATGTTATGTCGATATCATTAAGTATATGTATGAAGGGGCTGTAACAAGTGTTCGCTCAGTGGGTGGGATGTTCAATGAATTTTCAGTGATAATAGGACAACATCAAGGGTCGGCCTTAAGTCCATCTCTTTGCTTTGGTCATGGATGAGTTGACGAGACATCTGCAAGAAGATGTACCTTGGTGCATGTTATTTGCAGATGATATTGTCTTAATTGATGAGACTAGTGAGGGTTTAGGTTAGAAATTAGATAGGTGGCGGGAGGCTTTAGAGAGTAAGGGTTTTAAATTAGTCGTTCGAAGACGGAATATCTAGTGTACAACTTTGGTTGTGAATCACAAGGGAGGAGTAATGCAATTGAGATCAAAGGTGTGGAGGTCCCAGAGTGTGAGACTTTTCGATATCTATGATCTATAATTCAAAAGAATGGGGCTATTGGAGAAGATGTAGACCATAGGATTAAAGCTGGTTGGCTGAAATGGAGAATGACGTCAGGAGTATTATGCGATAGAAGGATGCCTGCAAGGCTAAAAGGGAAATGCTATAAGACAATTGTTCGACCAGCCATGCTATACGGTTCAGAATGTTGGGCTACTACGGGACAACATACGCATAGGATGGCAGTAGCAAAAATGTGTATGTTTAGGTGGATGTGTGGTAAAACCCGTAAGGATAAGATTAGGAATGAAAGAATTAGGAGACACTTAGATGTAGCGCCCATAAAGGACAAGATTAGATAAAGGCGTTTAACTTTGTTTGGTCACGTGCGAAGGAGACCAAGCACGGCGTCAATTATAAAATGTCTAGATTGGCAAGTTAATGGAGGGTGTAGACGGAGGGGACAACCGTTGAAAACTTAGATGAAGGCGGTGAATGAAGACATCATTGAGCTTGGATTAGGCGAGGATATGTGGTATGACTGCATTGCTTGGAGAACCAAAATCCATGTAACCGACCCCGAAAATATCGGGAATGGGCTTTGATGATGATGATGATGATGACTCCGATATAACGTCGTTATTGAGATAACGTTTTTTTCAATAACGTCGTTATTGAGATAACGTTTTTTTCAATAACGTCGTTTGAACTTTTTGTTCTAATATATAATAAAAAATTCACCCATTTCATCCTCGATCGAAGGACCAGAGCTCGCCGTCGCCAATCGACAGAGAACCTGACCTCGCCGGTTGACAGAAAATGAAGAGTCGATCGCACTCTCTATTGCAATCTCACTCTCATACGAAGGGAAGATTTTTTTTATTAATGTTTTAATATTTTTTAATTTAATGTTATGAACATTATTTACTTTTTTTTTCTCTATAATACATCAATACTTTGTGGGGATATTAAACATATAATTAACAAAATATTCCGTTATATACTGTTATATCCCGTTATAACCTATAACGCTCCTGGACTGTTATGGGTCCATTATCCGTTTTAACTGCATAGTTCCTACGTATATCAGGTTCTTATATCTAAGCAGCCCTTGTTGTAGTAAGGAGGAAGGGAATCCTTATCAATGCCCAATTGCTGGATCATTCCTTGTATTGTTTCATCATCTTTGTAGCTATCCACTACTTCATGTATCCAGTGGGGAATAATGGTAGTCATAGCAAGTATCTCACTGTAGTGTTTAGGACACCTAGATAGTGTGTTTGCAGCCTTATTCTCCACCCCCTTCTCATAGAAAATTTCATAATCAAAGCCTAGTAACTTTAATAATCATCTTTGCTGGAGCATAGTGGTGACCTTTTGGGATAAGAAATATTTTATGCTTTGGTGATCGGTGTATATGCAAAATTTTGCTCCAAGTAGGTAGGATTTCCACTTGTGGACTGCCATCATAACAATGGTTAGTAACTCCTTCTCATAAGTGGATAGTGTCTGATTCTTTGGTCCTAGAGCCTTGCTGAAGTAGGTTATAGATTTCCCTTGTTGAGATAGCCAACACCTTTAGAACTTGCATCAGTCTCTATTGTGAAGTGGAGATTGAAGTTAGGTAACCCTAGAACAGGAGCCTTGCACATGGCTTCTTTCAATTGTAGTAAGGCCTCAGTGGCATGACTTGTCCATTCAAAAGCATTCTTTTTCAGTAGATCTGTTAGTGGTTGAGCAATCAAACCATAGTCCTTGATGAACTTCCTGTATGCCCTAGGAAGCCTCTCAGTTGCTTGATATTGGTAGGAGTGGGCCATGAGCTCATTGCTTCTAATTTGGAAGGGTCAGCCTCCACCCTTCCAAGCTTATGATATGACCAAGGTATTCAAGCTTGTATTGCAAAAATGAACACTTCGTCAATTTAGCATAAAGAGAGTGTTGTCTCAAGGTAGCCAATACAGTGTGTAATGATCAATATGCTTCTCCTCTGTAGGACTATACACAAAGATGTCATCCACAAACACTAGGACAAATTTCCTCAGATAATGAGCAAAGACATGGTTCATCAATGCTTGAAAGGTAGCAGGAGCATTGGTGAGGCCAAAGGGCATTACCTTGAATTCAAAGTGCCCATGATGTGTTTTGAAGGCTAAGATTGTGGATGTCCGTAGGGTGAACAAGGATTTGGTGATAACCTAATCTCAAGTCCAGTTTATTCTAAACAGTGGCTCCATGAAGCTCATCTAGTAATTTGTCTATAAGTGGCATAGGAAACTTATCTTTTATAGTAATGTCATTCAATCTCCTGTCATTCTTCACTAATAGTATAGGGCAGCAAAAGGACTATGTGAGTGTTGTATTATTACTGCTTCCAACATTTCCTTCACCAACTGTTCTTTAACTCCTTTCTGCATGTAAGCTACCTTATAAGGGTTTTGGGCTGTTGGAGAGGAGTCAGGTTTCAGTGGTATTTTGTGGTCTAGTTGTCTTGTTTGAGGTAATGTTGATGGGGTTTGAAAAACATCAGCAAGGGGTCCAAAACAGAGCTGATGGTATTTGTTTTAGGGCAACTACTTAGTGAAAAAAGTTGACCGAAGAATGCAGATGTGGTCTTCTCAGAAACTTGCTAAACCCCTTAGAGTCTATTAAGCACAAAGCTCCTGTATCACTACTACCCTGTAAGGTAACAGTTTCCCCATTGATTTCCACAGTCATCTGAAGTTCCTTCAAAAGGCCTACCCTGTATGGTTCATGTTAACCTTGGACAAATAGCATTACTTACAAGTTGTTCTCCATTAGCTACTCTCACCAACATTTGGGGTGTTAGTGTAGTAGGCCACTTAATTTCTTTAATGACCCTGGGATCAACAAATGAGTGTGTACTCCCTGTATCAATCAAGATGGAAATGGCCTTCTTCTTGAGCATTCCTTTGATCAACAGTGTATTACTGGCCACACTGCCATGAATGGCATGTAATGAAACTTTCATTTCAGTTTGAACTTCCTGATTTTCACATTCAGTTGGCTTACTCTCTTCATCATCTTCATTTACTTCATTTTCAGGGACTAACACGTATAAGTGTCGGTTCTTGCAAATGTGTCCATACCTATATGTTTCATCACAGTTATAACACAATCCTTTCTCTCTTCTAGCCTTCATTTGTGCAGGAGAAAGTCTTTTAATTGGAGGAGATAGTCTTTTAATTGGAGGAGTATTTGAAGCAAAACAAATGGTATTTGAAGGATGGTTTGGGAATGTAGGTTTAGACACACTAGTAGATGCTTGACTGGTTTGTTGTGTAGGTGTGTAAGCTGATGATTTATTGCTATTGTTGGTAGAAGGTATAGTTGAGTTGTTTGGTATACTGTATAGGCTGTAAGTTTGGTCTGGTGTTTTGCTTATTGATGGAGGCTTCATGAATCCTAGCTAGGTTGAAGGCCTGTGAAACTGTTGATGGTCTTAGCAGCTGCACCATGGCCTTAACTTCAGGCCTTAAGCTACTTAGAAAACTGAGAACAAAGTAGTTCTCATCCCAGGATTGGTTGTGTGACAGCATTAGTGACTTTAGCTCTTCAAACTTGTCATAGTAATTACTTACTGATGAATCCTGATTCAATTTATTGAATGAATCTACATAATTTTCAAGCACAGCTTCTTCAAAGACATCATTTGCAAATAAGGTCAAGGTAATCACTCCCTTACCAGTCTGATAATCCAGGAACCACAGATCTGCTTTTCCAGAGAGGTGAAGTGAAGCTACATTCACTTTATTTTCCTTTAAGACTTGATAGAAAGCAAAGTACCTCTCACTTTTCTTGATCCAAGATCTAGGGTTCACACCATCAAAAAGAGAGAAATCTAGCTAGGAAGTCTAGAATAGTTACCTGAGTACTCCCACTGTCCCGGAGAGTGTCACAGCAGATCTACTAGAGCTAGCAGCACCACTGGCTTCCTGTTGGCTCTGCAGTAACTGGATCACTTGCTCAAAACGAGCTTCCAGTCTCTTTTCCAAGATCTCCTGTGTCTGAGTGATCTTCCTGAGTTCTCCCTTCACCTGGTCTATTTGTCCAGCATTTTCAGCCAATTGCTTCTTGGCCTCCCTCATGAATGATTCCATCTCCTTAGACCTAGTTTCCATGGTGTTTTGAATGTAAATGAATGATTTCTTCACAGAGTGTCATGATCTGAGACAAAGAAAGCGAGGGGAAAATACAGAGGAAAAGAAGGCACGAAGAACTGGCGCCAAATGATTCAAATTAAAAATGAAGGGCAATTTCATAATATTGTGTTGTTATTTTAGTGGAGCCAAAGCAGCCACGTGTTTAACTGTGATTGGTTTATTTTGAAATTCTGTTAGAAGTCTTAACTATAAATAGAGAGGGCAGAGTAGAGGAAAGGTAAGAGATGTGTGAATGTTGAATTGGGGATCTTTGATCCAATAGTCTGAAACTTGTAATCCTTCTCTGGAGTTATTCAATATAGCTACTCTTCCCTTTAAATTCTCGATTTGAATCCTTCTTAAGGTCGCGACTGTGACATTTGGTATCAGAGCCAGCTTCAGGATCCTAGATCGAACTCATCATGGAGACAAGAGCGAGAGAGTTGGAAATATTGGTGAAGGAGATGAAGAAGACTCGGTTAGAAACCACATGGCAGATGGAACTCATGAAAACTGAGTTGAAACGATTAGCAATGGCGAGTGAAATGCAGGGTCAGCGTATGGAAACAAGGATGGAACAATTGTTCCAAATGATGAACTATCGCCCTACTGTTGCCTAAGGAAGCACCATACCTAGTTCACAAGTTAGTGAAACTAGGGAGTTCCACCGAGGAACTACTCTCCATACTCCAATGGAGAGCAACGGTATGTTTTCTAGAATCCCTAAATTGGAATTTCCTCATTTCGATGGATTGAATCCTCGTGCTTGGGTTAAAAAATGTGAGAGGTACTTTGAGTTCTATCAAGTTAGGGATGAGAGTAAGGTGGCAATTGCTTCAATACACCTTAATGGTAGGGCAGAAGTCTGGTTTTTAGACTACCAGGTGTGCAACGAAAAGCTACAATGGGCCTCCTTCACACAAGACATCTGTGAACGATTCGAGGAATCGATCTCAGACAATTTTGTAGGAACCTTCAATAAACTTAAGCAGGAATCGACTGTGGAAGACTATTATGATCGATTTGAGGAGTTGAAGTCCCTCATGATCAACCACAATAAACATTTAGATCCTGCCTACTTCATAATGAGTTTCTTAAGTGGACTCAAACCCGATATAAAAACAGTGGTCCAAATGTTTAAACCTACTACTTTGATTCAGGCTTTTACATTAGCTAGGATGCAAGAATCATCAACAGACACCATCCTCACCTAAGAAGGAACCCAGGATACTCAACTGATTATCCCAGAACAGGATCACAGAACACTAACCAGGCCACCAACACCCAGTTTCACCCCAAACCAAACACTGCTAGCCTGAGTTCCAACAACAACAATGGTCACACAAACAACCAACCTAGAGCTACCACCCAAGGTTCTTACCAAAACACCAATAAAACTCCATTTTCACCATATATACCACCAATTAAGAGGATGACTCAGGCCCACATGAGAATGAGGAGGGAGAAAGGGCTATGCTATCACTGTGATGAGCAATACAGGCAGGGCCACATATGCAAGCAACAACATCTGTATCTCATTGTTCCAGATGAAGAGTACTCTGAAGAAGGGACTGAAGTTAGTACTCATACAGAGGATTTAGTTCAAGAAATCCAATCCGAGATGGAAGTATCATTACATGCCATCCATGGCAGCTTCTCAGCCAATACACTACTCCTCAAGGGAAAACTAAGAAGAGGTTAATCTCCATCTTAATTGATATTGGGCGTACTCGTTCGTTTATTGACCCAAGGGCAGTGAAAGAGACCAATTGGCCCACTCAAATGACACCCCAAATGATTGTCAGGGTTGCCAATGGTCAGCAGCTTATAAGCAATGCTATTTGCAACAGACTTCAGTGGACAATGCAGGGATTAGTATTTGAAGGAACAGTCAGGGTGCTTCCTCTAGGTGGCTACGACATGGTCTTAGGTGGAGATTGGCTTAAGCCATTCGGGGACATTGTCATCAACCTACAGAAATTGCAGCTCACCTTGAGTATTTCAGGAAGGTCCGTCACTCTACAAGGAACCACAAATGAGGGAGCTCTTCATCTCCTAGAGGCCAAGGGCATCACGAAGTTTATTAAGAAACACACCCCATGTTTTATTGGCCAACTCTTTCCTCTCACTGAAGAGCCCACTGAGGTATCATCAACTCACCCTGCACTCTCTCCATTACTGTCTGAATATTCTGATGTGTTTCAAATCCCCACAGGTTTACCTCCTACTAGGACCCTGGATTACAAAATACCCCTCAAACCAAATACATTACCCTCATCCCAAAACCCATACAAAGTACCCTATATGCAAAAGGCGGTTGTTGAACAACTTATCCAGGGGATGCTTCAATCCGACCTTATACAACACTCCCACAGTCTGTTTGCTGCCCCAATACTACTAGTAAAAAAGAAAGATGGTACATGGCGGTTTTGTGTAGACTATAAAAGGTTGAATGACATAACCATCAAGGATAGGTTTCCTATGCCATTGATAGATGAGCTTCTAGATGAACTCCAAATTAGACCTTAGATCCGGTGTTCTCCAAATTAGACCTTAGATCCGGATACCACCAAATCCTTGTCCACCCCCCGGATATACATAAAACCGCCTTCAAAACACACCATGGTCATTTCGAGTTCAAGGTCATGCCATTTGGGTTGACCAATGCTCCAGCCACATTCCAAGCCTTGATGAATAACATTTTTCAACCTTACTTACGAAAGTTCATCCTAGTTTTCTTTGATGACATATTGGTCTATAATTCATCTTTGTCCTTACACTTATCCCATCTACAAACCACATTGGCCACCCTTAGGAAACACACACTTTATGCAAAACTATCTAAATGTTCCTTCGTACAACCAAAGTTGGAATACCTTGGGCATATAATCAGCCAACAAGGTGTTGAGGCTGATCCACAAAAAGTAGAGGCAATGGTGAGTTGGCCACTTCCAAAAACACTCAAACAATTGCGGGGATTTCTTGGACTAACCGGCTATTACAGGAAATTTATTCATCACTATGGGGTCACTGCTCAGCCACTCACTGACTTACTGAAGAAAAACAACTTCCACTGGAATGCAAGTGCTCAAAAAGTTTTTCAGTCCCTAAAGGTTGCTATGTGCAGTGCCCCTATGCTAGCACTTCCAGACTTTTCTATGCCTTTTACACTGGTAACTGATGCATGCTCAGAGGTGTCGAGCAGTTTTAACTCAAATGGGCAGACCCATTGCCTTTTTCAGTCGAGCCTTGGGACAAAGGAATCAAGCCCTTTCAACCTACGAGAAGGAGCTCTTAGCAATTGTATTGGCAGTCAACAAGTGGAGGTCTTACCTCTTGGGTTCAAAATTCTATATACTCACAGACCATCAGAGTATCAGGTATCTTCTGTCACAAAAGGTTACTGCAAAACTCTTGGGGTATGATTACGAAATACAGTACAAGAAGGGAGCAGACAATAAGGCTGCGGATGCCCTCTCACGCTTTACTGAGGCAACAGGAGAATGCCAAGCCATTACCAATGTGTCTCCTACTTGGTTGCAAGATGTACTGGACAGTTACACAACTGATGCATTGGCTCATGAGCTCAGTCAGAAATTGATACTACACCCTGCTTCTGTCCCCAGTTTTACACTAGTACAAGCTCTGCTGAAGTTCAAAGACAGATTATACATTGAAAGCCATGGCCAGCTTAGAACTCAGATTCTTCACACCATACACAACTCTCCAATTGGGGGACACTCAGGTATTCAAGCCTCCTATAAGAGATTAGCAATGTACTTCTACTGGAAGGGAATGAAACAGACCTGATTACATTGATCACCAACTGTGATGTGTGCCAACATAACAAGGCAGACCAATCAGCCTACGGGGGTCTACTTCAGCCACTACCTGTGCCTTCCCAAGCATGGAAACATATATCGATGGATTTCATCGAGGGATTACCTAAATCTCACCACAAATCAGTGATTTTGGTAGTAGTAGATCGGCTAACCAAATATAGCCACTTCATTTCACTAAGCCACCCCTTCACTGCATCAACAGTAGCAGAAGAGTTCCTACAACAAGTATACAAACTACATGGATTACCTGAATCCATAGTGTCAGACAGGGATAAGATCTTCATGAGCGCTTTCTGGCAGGACCTATTTGGAGCTTTGGGTACAACTTTGGCATTGAGTACCGCCTATCATCCTCAAACGGAACGCACAAACTCATGCCTCGAGACTTATCTGCGTTGTATGACTGGAGAAGCACCTTCCCAATGGGCTAAGTGGCTCTACCTGAACAGCACTGGTTCAACACCTCATTCCACACCAGCCTACAAACAACGCCATTCCAAGCACTTTATGGCTATGCTCCCCCACTTCTGGCACTGCCTCCTACTTCCTTCATTGTTCAGGATGTCAAACAGTACTTAGAAGACAGAGATAAGACGTTGCAATTGATAAAAAACAAACTACACCTTGCGCAAGAACGGATGAAGACTTATGCTGATAAGAATAGAAGTGACAGGAATTTCTCCATTGGTGATAGGGTGTATCTCAGACTTCAACCCTACCGCCAGACCTCTGTCAACTTACGCAAAAACCTTAAGCTTTCAGCGAGGTTTTATGGTCCCTTCCAAGTCCTGGACAAAATAGGCTCAGTTGCTTATCGACTGCAACTTCCAACCAACTCGAAGGTACATCCCGTGTTCCATGTTTCCCAATTAAAAAAGAAATCGGGCTCCTCCATAACAGCTACTCCTCACCTGCCATTAGTCGATGCCCAAGGGAGACTCAAAATGGAACCAATTGCAATCTTAGCTCGGCGTTTGATTCCGCGAGACAACAAAGCAGTAACTCAGGTTCTAATACAGTGGGCACATTCAGCCAAAGAAGATGCTACATGGGAGGATTGGTCCCAAATTGCTTCTTCTTTCCCACATTTCCGTCCTTGAGGACAAGGACGTTGTGAAGCAAGGGGTAATGTCATGATCTGAGACAAAGAATGTGAGAGAAAAATACATAGGAAAAGAAGGCACGAAGAACTGGCACCAAATGATTCAAATTAAAAATGAAGGGCAATTTCGTAATATTGTGTTGTTATTTTAGTGGAGCCAAAACAGCCACGTGTTTAGCTGTGATTGGTTTATTTTGAAATTCTGTTAGAAGTCTTAACTATAAATAGAGAGGGCAGAGTAGAGGAAAGGTATGAGATGTGTGAATGTTGAATTGGGGATCTCTGATCCAGTAGTCTGAAACTTGTAATCCTTCTCTGGAGTTATTCAATATAGCTACTCTTCCCTTTAAATTCTCGATTTGAATCCTTCTAAAAGGTCACGACTGTGACACAGAGATTAGGGTTCGGATTTGGCTCTGATACCAAATGTGAGATCCACAGCCAATTTATACAAAAAACAATGGAAATGACAAGAAAGTTTACCGATATTTCAGAAACACAGAGAACAACACTTCTAATGGCTCTAATGAACCAGAAGACCTTACTTCACTTAATATTCAATGTCCTCTCTCTCTGTTCTCTGTCTCTTTATAAAGCAACAGTGTTAACAGAATTACAAAACAGAATCTATCTGCACCCTACACGTGTTCTAATCCACATAGTCTAACTAACAGCTTTTTCCTAATTACAATAATACCCCTCATTTGAATTTGACTTCAATTGTAAAGGGCGCCAATAACTGGCGCTTCTTTTTCCCGCTAAAAACAGCAAAGCTTTTATTCTTCTCTCACAGTTTGCTTTTCGTTGATTACATGACATCTTTCTCTAAAATATATAGAAATAAAGAAACAAATAGCAAAATCTTTATTCATAAACTCAACTCTCTGACGAAAGAAAAACCTAGCAAAACCTACAACTTGCAAACCAAGAAGCTTAAACCTAAGACAACTCAAACTTCTGTAGAAAAAAAAAAAGCAAATAACCCCTATATCGAAATACCAATCCTGGGCCGAATCTTGCAGTGTTGCAATTGCCCACCAATTTGGCAACTTTGTCATAATTGATTGTAGGGGCAGACATGCTTATCATGCCCTTAGACCCAAATTTATCACACGTCTTCCAGGGGTGAGGCAGTACCAGTGGAAAAGAGTGGGGTTTTAAATTTTACCCACAAGGAAATTGACTGCAGCCTGCAGGAGTATGCAGGTGTACAGAAAAGACTGCCCACCCAAATATTACTCCATTATAAAATATTGTACAGCTATCAGATTTTGTGGTAATAAAAAGACACAATACATGTGAGGAACAAAGACGCTCAACAATATTATCAACAGCAATATTAGAAGCAGCACAAGCAAGAATCTTTGACCCGCGTTTGACTTCTTGTAAGATAATCTCAACCACGGTAGTTGTTTTTCCAGTTCCTGGGGGGCCATGCAACAAAAATACATTCTTTGAAGAAAGAGCCTTTGTAATGGCATCTTTCTGGGAATGGAAAACAACGAAGTGGATTTGCTTAGTGTATAAAGTTGGAAGTAGCAAAGGAACTGAGTCCCATGAGATCAAAATGCATATATATATATATATATATAGAAAACACTATTAGCTCAAATGCATGGACATAGAGTAACAAAGTTGCACTTCTTGATATGAACATGTTTTCTGAGACCACCTTTTATAAGATATCTTACGATCTAGTAAAAGAACCCTAAAATTCCTAGAACAAACCACTATTAGAGATATTCAAGAATAGCGTAACCAGCTCATATAGACAATCTCAATCGAGCATGTACAACTCATAAAAACCTTATTCGTACATTTCATTTATCATACAAGCAGGAATCTCCTATCTAAGTTTGTTGAGTGTATGCATATGACCCGTCAACTAGGCATGATTCTTTCATATTTTCTTGACAGGAATTCAACTTAAATCATAGTATCTACTTAAAAAGAAGCACTGTCCACTCATTCTTTGGTGAGATATCTTCATCAATGTCAAAGTAGAGATTGCAAACCTTGATTTGCCTCAGAACGTGTATAAAGGAGTGCTGCCCTTTTATTGGGGTTTTGGGGGCATTGCACTCTAAATGGTAGTATTTTACTCGAAATGTATTCATGCATACCAAAAGGGACTGTGAAAAAGAAATGCATGAAGATAGATGGGAAAACCTAAAGGACATGACATAAATTCACTTTTTGAGAACTAAAGGAGCACCTTTTGCGTAATCGAACTAGATTACTAGTGTTGCATACTACAAAGCATCTCTATCTCCCTAACTCAAATGCTGAGAACTTGCAATTGCATATCTCATGCATAATGAGAAGTATAAAAGGTCTTAAGCACCTGAGAGTGATCAAGGCTAGAGTTGTAAGCAGTGAAAGAAACATCCTTTTTTGCCACAGTGGGTGGTTTTTCCCCAAATAAGACAGGAACCAAGTCAGTAGCAGGTCCCTTTAGCACACCTATGCTGAGTTGTATTAAGGTATCCTTCATCCTACGGTATGTCACCTACATAAGCAATAGAATCAGAATCACAGGAAAGTAAATTAATCATGTAACTAGATTAAAGGAAAACATTAAACGTTTCCAACCTTATGGATTCTGATTCACCTAATATATACAGTTTAGCAGCATATATATGCAAAGGAAATTCGGACAACTAAATTGAGACAAATTTAGAATCTGCATTACACACTTTTCTGTAATCTTTATGAATTGTATGAACTGAAGTGAACTGGCTGGATCTCTTTCTACTGAATGAAATTTTTAATAGGTGAAATGGCCAGAAGCACTCAAATGACATAAATCCATCAATGAGAAGTGAGTTTCACTATGAGTTTAAAAACCACAACGAATAAGAATATTCTTAGTTCTATAAAATAAATATATATTACTTAATAATAAATAATAAAGTATAATTCATAGTGAACAGATGATTCACCTCATTAGCAAGTTTCTCAAGACTTAGAGGACTGTTTAAACCATCTTCTGGAATATCATCAAAAGCAATAGTAATAGAAGAGTCCTGTTAAATAAGGAAACAAGTTATACAAAAAAAGTTGAAGGGGTCAACCATAGTGTAAATTACAAGGAGAATACCTTGAGCCGGTAAACTACTCCTTGTCCAAGGGGAGGAGACCCTGGATCAGCTTTATTAGATTTCAGAACAACCACGTCATGGTTGCCAAACTGCAAGCAAGAATAGATCTTAATTATTCAGAACTAAATATAAGAAACAATGTAAAGTAAACTGCAACAGAGATCAAAAGTGAGACGCCAACCAACTCTCAAAAACTAGTTATACTAAGTCAAGTAACAAGAAACCGAAGTCTTAGCTGATAAGCAACTGGAACCACACAAGGCTAATACCCCTGAGAGGGTAGTATATCGTTGCACTCTCTAATACTTGTTTCATATTTTCCAAATCAATATGATTTTGATTTTAACACAAGGGTATTTTCAAATTTTCGATCATTTTCACATCCATTCAATTTCCAAAACTATCTTGTCCAATTGAAATGTCCAAAAACTTAATTAAAATGAGTTAGTGCAACAGATGCAAAATATCATATGAGGTAGTTTGTTTTTGCCAACTGATGTAATTGGGTTTCTTTTAGTAATAGTATTATTAATTATATTGTAATAGGGCTTATTTAGTAACAGTCCATAATGGTTAATGGTTAGGATTTTAGTTTTCAATTAGGTTTAGGGTTTGTTTCTTATGAGAAGTTAGGTCAGTTAACGAGACGTAGGTTGTTTATTGTTCGTAGGTTGAGTGATGAAAAGAATTTATTTTCTTATTAGTCTTTCAGTTATCGATAATTTATTTCAATTTCTGCTTTATTTTAACTTCTCGTTTATTTTGCAAGTTTAATTCTATGTCACATATACAAATGAGCTTAAAGAATCAAATACAAAAGGCGCCAAACTAAAAAGGAACAAATACAAAGGCGCCAAGAGCGCCAAATTCAAAATAGTTGAAATTTGAATTTAGGGGCAAAGTAGTAATAATACTTCTTCAGGTTGTTATAAAGGCACATGGGCCAAACACGTGTAATAATTCGATTGGTTTACATTTGAAAATTTGTTACAATAGAGCAGAAGAAATACAGAGCAGAGAAAAGAGTTTTGTAAACAAAGGGCTAGATCTGTAGATCGATCTGAGCATTAGGGTTTGTAATTCCCTTTTTCGTATTCAATAGAGCTTACATTACCTTTTGTTCTTCTTTTTCTCAATTCCAAGTATCAACTATGACATTTGGTATAGCGGAGTCGATCATTTGGGATTGTGGACTGAGTATCACCATTGCAATATATGGAAACAAGGGCGAAAGAAGTAGAGCAATTCATGAGAGAAACAAGGAAGAACCGGAGCGAGACCTCAGGTCAGATTGAGTTCTTAAAAGGCGAAATCAAAAAATTGGCTCTAGCTAATGAGGGTCAAGAGAAACAAATTGATTCCAGGTTCGATCAACTCATTCTGTGGATTCAAAATCCACCTGCTCCAGCAAGAGCGACGAATCCGAGTACATCCACTACTCCAATTTCTAGTCATACGGATCACAGATCCAACTCCCAAAATCATTGGGAGAGCCAAGGTATGTTCCCTCGACTACCAAAGTTGGATTTCCCTTATTTCGATGGCACAAATCCCAGATCATGGGTGAAAAAATGCGAGAGATACTTCGAATTTTTTCAAGTCTCAGATGCTAACAAGGTTAGCATGGCTTCTATTCACTTATCGGGTAACGCGAATCTTTGGTTTCTTGACTACCATGTGGGGAGAGAAATGCTTCAATGGCACCAGTTTAGCCATGATCTCTGTGAACGATTTGAAGGAGTCGGTGCTTGATAATTTTGTCGACTCCTTTAACAAACTCCATCAACAAGGAACTGTTAATGACTATTTTGATAAGTTTGAGGAGCTACGTTCCCTGATGCTGGCTCACAATCGCCACCTAGATGAATACTACTTCGTCCTTAGTTTTTTTAGTGGGTTGAAAACCAATATTAAAGCCTTGGTACAACTCTTTAAACCTACCACATTGACTCAGGCATTATCACTGGCAAGGATGCATGAGGCATCTCAATCACAAAACAGTCCCAAACCACCACACCTTCACTCGTACTCCCCTAGACCAAACACCTACTCCACCACTTTTGCAAACCCAGCTGGTACTCCACCTGCCCCCCCCCCCCCCCCCCCCCATCACACCACAACAACTCTAACCACTCCCCTTCCAACTTCATTCCACCTCAGAGAACCCCATATCAATCACTCCACCAGCATACATCTCGCCTTCCTTCCACCTTACCACCAATCCGACGTCTCACTCCTAACCAGATGAGATTGCGCAGAGAGAAAGGTCTCTGCTACAATTGCGAGGAGCAATATAAACCTGGCCATTTGTGTAAGTCACAACAATTGTATATGTTGATCCCTGAGGATGATCCACAGGAGGAAGTAGAGAGTTCCCCAGAAAGTGTGACTGAGAACCTCCTTCAAGAGATACCTACTGACATGGAGATTCCATTACATGCTCTCCATGGTTGTTCTTCAACAAATACACTACTACTCAGGGTCTAATCAGGAAGAAGCCAGTGTCCATATTAATCGACACTGAGAGCACCCATTCTTTCATCGACCCTAGTGTGATTAAAGCTACAAAATGGCCTACATGTTTAACACCACAGATGCTAGTCAAGGTTGCTAATGGGAATCAGTTATTAAGCATTGTTGTGTGCCAACGTCTCTTATGGACTATGCAGGGAGTTGCCTTCGAGGGTAGAGTACGAGTATTGCCCTTGGATGGTTATGATATGGTTCTTAGTGGGGACTGGTTGAAAAAATTTGGTGATATACTGACATTGTCCATTGATGACCAATCTATTACTCTACAAGGAGGGTCTGAGACTGCTGATCTTTGCTTATTGGAAGCCAAAGGACTGTCTAAGCTATGGTAAAATCATGCTAGTTCCTTCTTTTGTCACCTCTTCTCCATGACTACTGCGGATTCACCTCCACAACCTGACCCTACAGTACAGCACCTTATCTAAAAATTCAGTGATCTCTTCCAAACTCCCACTGATCTTCCTCTTAGCCAAGCCCTCAACCATCATATTCCCTTGAAACCAGGCCATCATCCACCTTCTCAGAACCCATACAAAGTCCCTTACATGCAAAAAAGCAGTAGAGAAGTTGATACAAGAGATGTTGGAGTCTGGGTTAATCCAACACTCTCAGAGTCCCTTTGCAGCTCTCATCGTTCTAGTCACGAAAAAAGATGGTTCCTGGAGATTTTGTGTGGACTACAGGAAGTTGAATGAGATTACCATCAAAGACAAGTTTCCTATGCCTCTCATAGATGAGCTTCATGGTGCTACTATCTTCTCCAAGCTGGATTTAAGGTCAGGGTATCACCAAATTCTAGTTCATCCCCCTGATATCCACAAAACTGTTTTAAAACACATCATGGCCACTTTGAGTTCAAGGTGATGCCCTTTGGTCTTACAAATGCTCCAGCCTCCTTTCAGGCTCTTATGAATCAAATTTTTCAGTCCCTCCTCAGGAAGTATGTACTTGTCTTCTTTGATGACATTTTGGTATACAGCCCCAGCCTATCCATCCATTTAGATCATATAGAGGTTGTCTTCACTATTCTCAGGTAACATCAACTGTTTGTCAAATTCTCAAAGTGCTCAGTCGAGATTAGAATATCTGGGACACATTATAAGTGCTCAGGGTGTTGAAGCCGACCCTCAGAAAATTGAGGCTATGACCAACTGGCCCACTCCAACCAATATTAAGCAGCTCAGAGGATTTCTTGGCCTCATGGGGTACTACAGGAAGTTCATTAAGCAATGTGGTCACAGTGCAAAGCCTTTGACTGATCTTCTTAAGAAAAATGCCTTCAATTGGTCTCCACTGGCAACTACTGCCTTCTTACAGCTGAAGCAAGCAATGTGGAGGCTCCTATATTGGCACTTCCAAATTTTCAATTGTCATTCATCATTGAAGCTAACGCCTGCTCCAAGGGTGTAGGAGTTGTTCTCTCTCAGGATGGTCGCCCAATTGCATTTTTTAGCAAATCTCTCAGCCCAAAGAATCTCTCCTTATCAACATATGAGAAAGAACTTCTGGCGATTCTTATGGCAGTCCATAAGTGGCGTTTTTACCTTCTTGGCTCTAAGTTCATCATATACACAAACCACCAAAGCACTAGGTACTTTTTAGCTCAGAAGGTCACTACAATGACCCAACAACGTTGGCTAGCCAAACTTCTTGGATTCGAATACGAAATTTTTTACAAAAAAGGGGTTGACAATACAGTCGCCAATGATTTAAAAAGCGATTGGGGTGTACGCCTTGAGGCGCGCGTCGAGGCGGGGCGACCAAAAATCGCCTTTAAGCGTACGAGTCGGGATGTTATTTGAAGGCGTTCGCCTCACTGTGACGAGACGCACGCTTTGAGGCGTACGCTTCAAACATATGGGCTCATCAGATCTGTTTCGGATCTTTAGACAGATCCAATGGCTGAAATTACGACCTATTCTCAATCTCATACTTTGCAGACAGAGAAAGAGCAGAAGAAGAGAGGAACAGAGAAGATCGAACCAGCCGAAGAGGTCGAACCAGCCGAAGAGAAGATCGAACTAGCCGAACACTTTGAACCAGCCGAAGAGTAGATCGAAACCCTTTCATTTGCCATTCGAACCCTTTGATCCAACTATCCAAACTCTATTTCTGTACGTATTCTTCATTTCTTCCTATTCTTCTTGTTCTAATTACACTTCTTAGTTCTTATTCTTCTAATTACACATCTTCTTTAGTTCTTCTTCTTCTAATTTGTAAGTCTGTCATTTGTGAAAGTGAATGAAATGCTATGTTATCTATATATCTGTTTATCTACTTTGTATATACGTGCTTTCTAAATGAAGAAAATAAACAAAAAACCAAACAGGTCAGAGTCAGACACTTGTGAAAGTGAATGTTTGGAGGCGAGGAAAAGAGAATTCAACATGAACTCGTCTTTGTATTGTGATGACCATGATTGGAGTTAGAAGTTACTCCAATTTTCACAAGAAAAATGTGAAGATGACCAAATTCTATAAAAATGAAATGTTAATCAGTTGGGTATGTTTTGTATGTTTTGTTTGACCAATTTGTATGTTTTGTATGTTAATCAGTTAATTCTATAAAAATTCCATGTTTTGTATGTTTTGCTTGAAGAATGGATTACAGTTTTGCATGTTTTGTATTTATAATTCAAGATTTTGTTCATTTTATTGATTATATTAATTGAAACAATGCCCAGAGGGCCTGACATCTATAATTGCAATTGCCTAAGAGTAATCTAAACCAAACACAGGTTTGTTCTATAATTTTGATGATGAAAAGAGCATTCTTCATTTCTTTTTTGTAAGTTTGTCATGTCCTCAAAACTGTTTTAATATAATTGAAGTACTGTATTGTACACTCTCTAGAATATAAGTAATGCTACAAAGTATGTTATTGATACTATAGTCCCTTGCATAACTTTGAAATGTTCAGTCTTCATTTCCATGTTGGTGCTTCATTCAATCTGCAAAAAAAATTCCTAAAATAAGTAAATAACGATTAAACAAGAATGCAAGTCTTCTAGAATATCTTAATATACACTAATTGTTTCAACTGTTTTTTTGGTAATTTTTTAATATTTTTTCATAAAAAAAATTTATTAAAAAACGCCCGCTTCGCCTCGGAAAAAGCTTGACCGCCTCGAGGTTGAAAAACGTTTTTTAAAACATTGACAGTCACATATGCATTATCCAGATGTACTGAGGACAATGGCCATTGCTTGGCTCTGACATTGATTACCCCAACTTGGCTCACTAAGGTCTCATCTTCCTATGCTCAAGACCAATTCATGCTACAACTGATACAACAGTTACTCATCAAACCACACTCCAAACCTCCTTTTTCATTATCTAGTGACATTCTCAAGCATCATCCCCAAGTTTGTATCGGCTCAACAGGTCTCTCCGTAAGCAACTCTTACATGAGCTTCATAGCTCTGCCTTAGGAGGACATTCGGGAATCAATACAACCTATAAGAGACTCCACCAGTACTTCTTTTGGCCCAGAATGCAAGCCGATGTTCTCACATGTCTCTGAGTATGATACTTGCCAACGTAATAAGAATGATTAGTCGGGTTACGGTGGTCTTCTTCAGCCACTACCCATACCGGAGCACGCATGGCAACACATTCCAATGGATTTCATCGAAGGGCTTCTTCCATCTAAACACAAAACAGTCATATTGGTGGTCGTTGACAGATTGACTAAATTCAGTCATTTTATAGCCCTCTCACACCCCTTCACTTCAGCCATGATTGCCGACATATTCTTGCAACATATCTACCGCCTTCATGGCCTCCCTACATCAATTGTTTCGGACAGAGACAATTTTCTTGAGTGCATTCTGGCAAGATCTATTCTCAACACTTGGAACAACTCTAAACCTCAGTTCTTCATACCATCCCCAAACAAATGGGCAAACTGAAAGAACCAATGCTTGTCTCGAAAATTACCTCCGTTGCATGACTAGTGATGCTCCTCTTCAATGGTCGAAATGGCTCTATTTGGCAGAGTTTTGGTACAACACCGCATTCCACACAGGTCTCCGAACTTCTCCATTTGAAGCCTTATATGGATATCGACCCCCACTAATGGCTCTTCCCCCTACGGCTTCCAATACAATCTCTGATGTGCAACAATTTCTTCGGGACAGAGATCAGATGTTGAGTATCATTAAGGAGAAACTTCACCGTGCTCAAGAGCGGATGAAACACTACGCAGACAAACACAAAACAGAGCGTGAATTCGCTGTTGGAGATTGGGTGTATTTGCGCTTACAGCCGTATCGACAAACATCCGTGAATCTTCGCCACAATCTCAAACTCTCAGCACGATTTTATGGGCCTTTCCAAATATTGGAGTGCATCGGTGTTGTTGCTTACAAACTGAGTCTCCCATCCAGCTCTAAAGTTCACCGTCTTCCGTGTGTCCCAATTGAAGAGAAAGGTGGGAACAAACACTGTTGCAGCTCCATTACTGCCCCTGGTTGACCACTCAGAAACATTTCGAGCTGAGCCAGTAGTTGTTCTAGCACGACGTCTCATTCCTCGTCACAACAAAGCAGTCACGCAGGTCCTCATACATTGGTCAAACTCAGCACCAACGGACGCCACTTGGGAGGATTGGACGCACATTCAAGCAACCTTTCCTTACTTCAATCCTTGAGGACAATGATGTTTTCGAAGGGGATGGCATTGTCACATATACAAATGAGCTGAAAGAATCAAATACAAAAGGCGCCAAACTGAAAAGGAACAAATACAAAGGTGCCAAAAGCGCCAAATTCAAAATAGTTGAAATTTGAATTCAGGGGCAAAGTAGTAATAATACTTCTTCAAGTTGTTATAAAGGCACATGGGCCAAACATGTGTAATAATTCGATTGGTTTACATTTGAAAATCTGTTACAACACTGTAGTTAAATAGAGCAGAAGAAATACAGAGCAGAGAAAAAAGTTTTGTAAACAGAGGGCTAGATCTGTAGATCGATCTGAGCATTAGGGTTTGTAATTCCCTTTTTCGTATTCAATAGAGCTTACATTACCTTTTGTTCTTCTTTTTCTCAATTCCAAGTCACAACTTTGACATTCTATTAATTGATATCAGAGCCGAAACGGTTCTTGTTTATTTAGTACGATTAAAAAAAAAAGTTCGGAGGAAGAAGGTTAAAAATCATTGAAGATTCGAAGAGTTGATAAGAGAAATAGGGAAGACAGAAAGAAATCGGTCCTATCATCAGAACAGCCACCATGTTGCCGCAAGATCCTCACCATCGTTCATCGAAGTCAGTCTGGTATAAAGCAAGTAAGCAACTCCCATCCATCGCAGCCAGCCAATCAATGTCGTTCAGTTGATCTCTTTTTCAACGGTCGACGCAAGCCATCATATGACCAAATCGATCGCAGTCAGTTAGATCGACTGCTTCAACAATACCGAATCGATCACACACGGCAGCCAAACTTCCTCCCATCCGTCGCAACCCCATGTTCCCTTGGTGGATCACACACTCCCCCCCCCCCCCCCCCCCCCCCCTCAAAACAAGCTCAGCCACCCCGCCACCGCAAATGTCCATCGCAACCCCCCTTCGCTGTCGTTACCCCGCCTCATCTAGCCGCAGGCCTCCCAACCCCCCATCCACCATGTTTCAATCTAGTTGGGGAAGAAAAGGTCATTTTTATTTCAATCCCTGCTATTCTTTTTTTATTTAATCCCTTTTTACTTTAGTCCCTGCTAGTGCTTTTTCACTCAAGTCCCTAGTCTCAACAGCCTATTTTCACCCCCGAGTATTATAAGAGCACTCTAGTGAAAAATGAGTTATATTATGACTCGCATCCATACCCCTATTATTCCTATTCGTACCCATCTTATTCCATGTCCCCTTACCAATACCAATATAGCCCAATACCCCAAGGGGACTTGTAGTAATTATCCCCAAATTAGCTTTTTTCCACCACAAACCACTTATGTCCCCTCTTACACCCAACCTGAACCAGTTTGCCCTAACCCCAACCTCAGTTGCTAGTGATGTATACCCACTACTATCTTCTTGTGATACAGGTTGAGACGGACACAAAGAAGTTATTGTGAGAGTTCGCGGATCTGATTGACACATTTTTTAATAGTTGTAGAGAATGAGACGCAACAAAGGAGGAGGAGAGGCACCAACAGAAGATTCGAGAGCGTCAAGCAAAATTGGAAGCAGATGAACTTGCCCAGAAGCGCAATAGAGATTTCAGAAAATGGGTAGAACATATAAATCAGAAGAGTGAAGATGGGATTAGAGCGCTTGGCAACAACAAAATATGGGAGGAAAATGCACTTGAACAGAGGCACACATAGACGGATGAGTCATAATGTTTGTCAGAGTCCTCCCACTTTTTGAGGAAATTAAGGTACCATCACACACTCAATTTTCGACTTGTGGGTCATTTGTGTGCTACTTCTTTTCTATTTTTTAGCAATTAGAGGATGTGCCTATAGCGGAGGACACAGTGAGTGATGAGGATTATGTTGATCCGTATTGAAACATTTTTGTGGCACGAGCGAGCTTATGCACAGGCATCTTCTCAAGTTTATTGCACGTTCTGATTCTTTGAGTCCCCTAGTTTATTTCTGAGTTGGTTCTTCAATTTTTAGCCAGTGTGTATCGTGACAAGTTTCGGAGTAGACTACTTCGAGTGCACTTCACCGATTACTTGTGTTCATCAAACTACGATTTTAAGCTCGAGGACGAGCTTCTTCAACCCGGAGAGGTTGATAATTGGGTTTCTTTTAATAATAGTATTATTAGTCATATTGTAATAGGGTCTCCTTAGTAATAGTGCTTAGGGTTTTAGTTTTCAATTTGGTTTAGTATTTGTTTTTTGTGAGAAGTTAGTTCTGTTATAAAAGGGACGTAGGTTATTCATTGTTAGTAGGTTGATTGATGAAAAGAATTTATTTGTTTATTTGTCTTTTAGTTATTGTCAATTTATTTCAATTTCCAGTTTATTTTCAATTCCCATTTATTTTGCAAGTTTAATTCTATCAGCCTCTTGATCTAGTGAAAGGGTCCATCCAAATTTCTTGAAAAATGTTGAATATTTTACAAAATTCAGACGTCTGATTATTAGATTAAAGAGGCAAAAGCAAACTAGCTGGAAAACAAAATCATGTATATAATGAGTTAGAAGGAAGTGAAGATAAGTTGACCAAGAAAAAAAACCTTGTGAGCTGGAAGAACATCCCCTTTAGTGGATTGAAACTCAAGAAGAGTCTTGCCCATGAGTCCCGTCTAAGATTAAAACTGAAGAGGAAAGAAGACAGTAAGCATAGCGAACCCACCCTCTGAATTGAGCATAAAAAAAAAAAATTTTAAAAAAAAAAAAAAAAAATGGATTTTTATTCAGAGATACCTGGGCGTCAACACACTTGAGATTGAGCATAGTGGTGCCCTTGTTTTGAGCAGTTTCGAGGGTCCTCGACGAACCCGAACTGATGGACGCCGATATCTCTGCTTCCTATTAGATTGATTGCAAAAGAAGCTAAATTGAGAGAGGGGTTTTAGAGGCAAAGAATGATGAGTGTGAGTTTGCGTGTCACCTTCTCCATGTCGATTAAGGGGTTGGTGATGGTAATGAAGTGTTGAAGAGAAATCGCAGGTGCAGCTGCTGATTTCTTCATGCTCGAGTTAGAGCTTCCTCCTCTCTCCATTACTGCTTCTTCTGCTTCTGCTTCTGCTTCTGCTTTCTTTCACACCGATAATTCTAATTCAGAGAAGATGAATTTGGGTGGGTGCCTTTTGCTGGATATTCAAATAACTAAAGGCTATGTTCCCCCTCCCTAATGTTTTTCTACTATTGTAGACAGTTAATCCGACCCAGGAGCTGGTTACCATTCCTTGTGTTAACTTGGAGTGGGAATACAGAGGTGTATGTCTTGTCTATCTTGTCCCAACACTTCAAAGCCCTAAATATTTTGGGGATTGACTTTAGAGGCTACCTCGGAAACATCTGAAATCCCATGTCAGATTAATTTCATCTAATTGTTTTTTAAGATTTAACTCTAGCATGTAGTTTTCATGTTCATTGATTAATTTCAATTAGGCGGCGACTACACCACGCCACCATTTCATCTCTCTTACACTACTTACTTTCTTTTTCACACCACCTATATAAATAAAAATCATACATTTTTTCCCCTCACCATTCAAATCGACAATGTTTCATCCCTTCCTCATTCCAAATCTCTTTCAAATCTCTCCCTACACTCAAATCCCTCCCTCTTCCTTGAAAACTCTCAAAATCGAAACTCTTAAACTCAAACTCAATAAATATGCATAATTTAACATAACAGAGAAATTCAAACTCAAAACGAAAAAAACGCAAAACAGGGTAAATTTTGACCAATTTAAACCATCAATTGATCGATTCTTAAGTTGATCAAAACACAAAAGTTGTAGTACTCTGATTTATCTAATAAACACAACTTGAATCACTTGAAAATGTTTTTAAATGAGCAAGTACCATTACTTACTTGCTCATTTTACTAAAGTCGCGCAAATCTATCCGAAAAATGAAAACGGGATAATATTCCTGACTTTCGGCCAACTTACGTGTTCGATCGAGACCGATTCTTAAGTTGATCAAACACAAAATTGTAGTACTCTGAGTTATCTAATAAACACAACTTAAATCACTTAAAAATGTTTTGAAATGAGCAAGTTATAGTAATTTTACTAAAGTCGCGCAAAACTTTAGTAAAATGACCATAACTTGCTCATTTCAAAACATTATCAAGTGGTTCAAGTTATGTTTATTAGATAACTCAGAGTACTACAACTTTTGTGTTTTAATCAACTTGAGAATCGATCTTGATCGAACACATAAATTGGCCGAACGTCAATAACACTATCCCATTTAGATTTAGGCTATTGTAACGTGATTTATAAAGAAATTTTAAAATTGGAAGGAAGATATGGCCAAGTTTCTTTGGGGTTTTAGTACAATCACAAAAATCTTTAGAAATAACCTTAACTTTTATTTATACCTATCCAATACTCGAACAAAGTTTCTGTGTTTCTCTCTGATTCAATGCTTAGATTAAATTAAACTTCTTTTTAGATCCAATCATTGAAATTAATGAAATATTGTGTTCCATGGTTCCAAAATTATACTTTATTGTAGATTTATCATGAACATATAAATCTTCAATTAGACATCCATGGTGTTTGTGATTCATCTTCCCAAATCACAAATTTTGATTTTAAAAAAGATCACATATAATTTTTTACTAAAATCCTAGGATGATATTATATGTAGCAAATGGTCGAGCTAAAAATGAATAGAAAAACACGATAGACTAGAGTTGGAGATTACAAAAGAGGTTGGGTCAAAACTTTAGACCCAATAAATTTTGCCATATGGAAGAGTAGACCTCCATCTAAGATTGATTAGCCACATCATTAGGTCATTTTAAATCAGCATTGTCAACTCAATTTACTAAGTCCTCAGTGGCTTTCAACTTTCACAAATCAACAAGCATTACAAATTAACGAAATGACTTTTGAATTGTCAATGGTAAAATAACCAATTATTTCTATTTGGATTCCTTTTGGTTATCTTTTTTGAAGTTTTTATTCTTAATTTGGTTTTATGTTATTTCCTATGTTATACTCATTATTTCTTTAAAAAGTTATTAGTACTCAAATATAATTAAGTCTTCATTAGTACACTATGTTTAATTGCCAATGGGGTATCAGCTTTACGAGAGACCTGTGGCGGATGGAATCACAAGTCCAGGGTTCGAACCTTGCCGATAGCATTTGGGGCGGAAGGGGTTAAGGGATAAAAAAATAATGTTTAATCCCAAATTGCTTAGATTTGTAATTTACTTAGTTGCTTGGCTTATATAAAGGTCTTTGGAAAATAATAATGATAATAAATCAATATTTCCTTCATTTCTTGGTGATGACAGAGATTCCATTACCATTATTATCATGTTAATGTTCGATGAGATCACAGGTCCAATCTCGTAGGTAAAGCCTTCTAAGTTTTTACCTTTCCACTTGCTCTAATTTTATTTCTTATTTGATTTTGTTTTATTATTTATGCACTTTGGTTCGTGGAGTCTCCCTTTAGTGTAGAATTATTATTGGTGTAGTCTTATTTGTTATTATATAGTATTCTATCAGTGGAATGTTTTGTAGTTTTGCTCTCAATTCATTATTTTTGGAAATAATATAATTTACTCTGCATATTGGCATACCTTGTAAACATAAATGAATAGACTTAAACTAATCACAAGGATGTGTTTATTTCTCTTGTGAATTAGATGTAAACCACAAGACTTAAACCAGGGTTTTATATATGTAAATTAAGTTTTTTATTTTTTGTTTTGAAGGTGCTTGATAAACATGCGTGCATTCAACTGTTTTGACTTTGAAGTGGAGGTGTACTATTGGAAACTTAAGTTTTGACTTTGGGCTGAAGCATTATAAATATCTTTTTTTCTCATCTTGTTGTTACAAAAGCTATTTACACGTTTCAACAAGTTCAAACTATTTACAAAGATGATTGTTGCAGAAGATAAAACTAAGTGAGGGCAAGCCATTAAATTTTCTCAAACTTTGTATTTGTGATCTTTTGTTTTTAAAAAAAATATTGTTAGGTGCTTTCGTAATTTATGTACCAATGGCTCTACCTATTTAAATTGTGACTTTTAAATGATGGTTTGCAATTTATGCAACCAATAAGTCTACTTCCACGTCTTTAAGCAAATGTTAAATCTCTATACATGTTTGACCGTTTCATACTAATGTAGAATTATTGAAAATTATAAGATCGAAGGGGGTTGGGGTTGTAAGTGATAGTAGAGTGGAGTGGAAGACTAACGGGTCAAATTGTCTCCTATGCATCACCATATTTTTATTTTTTTTACAATCAGTCCACTAGTATGTTCTTCCACGGTTTGAAAGTCTATACTCATTTTTAGAAAAAAAAACTATGTTTGAGGAAGATAGGAAAGTAAACAATATATCCTTCGAAGTGAGTTATATATTAATGGGTGAATTTGCATTTGGGTCATATAGTTTGTACCAATTTTGAGTTTGAGTCTCATGTTTGTCAAGCTTTGAGTCTGGGTCTTAAGACCATGTTTTTTTTTTGTCAAACAATAAGATTTTTATTTAAGAGGAAGACAAACCACAAAGAAAATGGTACAATCCTAAAGCAAGGAAAGCCCACAACAAAGAGCCCAAACTATCAACTCCCAAAAAGAAAAAAAACAACCAAAACAGACCTGAGCAAGCTCTCCCAAAAATCCCAGAAAAAAAAGCTCCGAACAATAAAGCCCCACGAAGAACTAATAACAAAAGCCACGATTGAACTGCAAGACGAAGAAAAAGATTGGCACAAAATCTCCGCAAAAACCAGACCCGAAAGAAACAAGAACCACAAGCTCGACACAAAATCGACGAAAAACCTCAACCTGAATACAAAGCTTGCACCATATTCAAGGCCCAGTCTGCATCTAGGCTGAGATCAACCCCTATCAAATTACCGATATTTCTGAAAGATGAACGGACTTCGTCCTCATCGCTGCTAAGCTCTGATTCAACAAGACGCCGCCCTAAACCAGTGATGAGATCACTGCCAATATTGGCCCTTAAATACTCGCCTGAAGTAATCCCTATGGGCTGGTTTGAGGCAGCTTCGATAGAATGTTCATCGGTTAAAGGAGCTTCAAAACCTGGCGAATCTCCCAAATGAACAAGCATGGAAGAGCTTCCCTCAAAATGTTCAGTGCAAGGTTCAAAACCTGGCGAGAAAGGAAGACTATTTTCCTGAATCGTCTCAGAAGTTAATCTCCGCTCCAATTCAAAATTTGCATCCAATTGTTCCACCTGCCCCGATTTCTTAGGAATGCCCAATATCACTTGCCTTTGTTTTAAGATGAGAGAGGACCTAGTTGGGAAGATTGAGAAATTAGCCCAAAGGAGATATCGATCTCTTTGCTCCTTTTTGGCTTGTTTACGGGCCATATTCTCTTGTTTTTCAAACTTGTTCAGAAGAGGGTCCAAATTGAAAAGGTCCTTCTCCACTGCCTCGAGATATGGGACCTGATGAGTAGTAGCTCTTTGTTCCTGGACTCTGTCCTCAACTCTGATCTGCTCCCCTTCCAATCGAAGTTCCTCTTCTGATACAACTTCCAATGAGGCAACACATTGTTCCGACTTAGATACCTGGGTCGGAGAATTTACCAGAAGGCCTTTCCCCTTATATAACGAACTCGGTCGAGAAGTCACGGGCACCGAGTTTTCACCACTCAGAACAACACTCGGTTGCACCAATGGGGTTGCTCTGACTGTACGACCTGTCGGAGAGATGTTTCAAGAAAGTCCTGAACTCTGGGTTTCCAAACCTACTGCTGACTGCCAACCCTCTGTTTGGTATTAACAAACACCAATAAGGCATATTGGCCACCCAGCATCACCAACGGTGACCAACAGATCTTGGAGTTAATCGTCATCCTCGCCAAATTGACCCCATTAACTCCAACAAGATGTTCCACCTAAGGAAGAGGTACCCCAAGAACTCTGGAGAGGAAATGAAGCGGAGAATCGTGCCTAATATTAGCCGATTTCTCCGACTCTTTCCTGACAACTGTGGAATTGGGATAATAGAAACTGTTGTTTGAAACCACCTCAGCATAAGACCTAGGATAGGGAGGGGGATTCAGTCTGGGGCTACTGAGTGAGAGAAGTCTTGGTTTTGGATGGTCTGGGTATCAATTGCTTCTGATGCTTGATAGTTGTCCCATTCACCAGTTTAGCCAGATTCAACCAGCCGTATCCTTCGAGATCGGTTGGAACTCTCAAAGTCTTGGTTCCAGAGCGCCAACCAATCATGATTGAGAGGAAAACACTACCTCTGTTTGACTCCTTCACTACCATCATCCACCGATTCTTTTATTTCCTATTGGCAGTGAAGCTATATTTGCCTACTCTCACGGTTTTTTCAAGCTGTAACCCTAACCAAACTCCCATATTAGATTCCAAAAAAACCTTAGCCCAAAACTTTGCACTTGATTCAAACAGGAAGAAACCACCTTTGGTCTTTGTAATCCCAAACTCCTTCCCTTCGATTTTAACCACTGATATACTCCTATCATCAGCTGCCATCACCAATCACTCCACTGTCAAGCAAGAACACAAATTGCATTAAAGAATTTGAAAAAAATACTCATGATTCGGCCCCTCGCAGCCCTTGCTCACAGTCGCAGCCTCGCAATCCTTACTCGCAACCCTAAATCTCTTACAACACTTGCTCGTACCTCACAGCCCTAACGTGGTCTTTGAATCGCAACCCTATCGTGTGATGCGCTATTTTAGTGCACACAACTTAATACCCTGCTTAGTGATTGTAGTATAGAATAAGTAGGGATCGTTCTAGACCGGGGATTAGAGGGCTTGTCAATTAACACTAATAATAACTAAACGACAACTAACAACCTAATTAATTAAATAAAATGGGATTGGATTTTCTAAATTAAACTATGAATATAATTACGAAAATTACTGTAAAGATAATAAAACTAAAGGGATGACAAAGATGAGAAATTAGTTAAGGGTTTATCTCCACACACCAAACATATGTTTATAAATCAATCTTCAATAATCATTTGCTAACTTGTGAGAGACAATGCTCAAGACAAACCATGACCGCACTACATTAATCTTATTATTTTCCCAAGTTCGTTGAATTAAACTAAGCATCGCTTTCAAACTATTCTTATCATGCTATCTAAACAGGAATCGCAAGTTAAACAACAATCTAAGATCATTAAGTTTTGTGGAAAATATGAACACTGACTAGGCAATTACAAGTATGATCAGCATCTTGTTCTTGCCTAGGTTTCTACTTAACCTTACCAACGTTCCTTGGTATTTACTACTTGTGAATACATGATTATAACAATTAGGTGAAACTCTCCTATACTCTAGCCCTAGATCCTAGCATGCGTACTAAGCTGGCCACCTTAATAAACATATAAAGAAAAGTTCTCTATAAAGCAGTTAAGCAAAACACAATCACTAATAGCAAGGAAGATTAAATTCAATTAATTTATAAAGCACATGTTCGGGGCTTCAAATCCACCCCTAACTAAGAGGAGTTTAGCTAGACATATTAATTATGTTCGAATAGCAATACATAATTAATATCAAACTAAAAATAAGAGAAAGAGATTAGAAAGAACGTTGTCGCCTGTGCGTGGTGGTACTGAGTGGAAACTAGGGTGCAAATAGTGCGATATCTCTTCACCTTCCTCACGCGATTTGCTCCTTCGCGATCTGCGACACTAGTTTCTCTGCTCCTTCCTCTTCACGATCTGCTTGTGAATCAGAGTGTGAGAGAGAAGGGGATGTGAGTGAGGGGGATGGTGATGAAGGCGAGTAGGGCAGAAAAATGAACCGACGGTTCGATTTTTCACCTAAATCGTGAACCGAACCGACTTAGGTCGATTTTAAAATTTTCAAACCGAACCGACTTAGGTCGGTTTTAAAATTTTCAAACCGAAACCGAACCGACCATCAACAAAACCGAACCGATTCTAATTTATGCAAACCGAACCGAACCGACTAAAATTGAACCAAAACCGAAATAAAACCGAACCGATCGACTTTTTTCAACATATTGTATTATTTATATATAAAATATATATTATTTATTATATATATTTGGTCGGTTCGGTTTGGTCGGTTAAAATCACATAGAAATAGAAAACCGAACCGACCACTTCGGTTTTGAATTTTTTAAAATCGAAACCGATCCAAACCGAATTTAAACATAGCCGATTGGTTCGGTTTAGATCGGTTCGGTCAGTTTAATCGGTTTGATCGATTTTTTGTTCAGCCCTAAAGGCGAGAGAGAGGAAGATCAGGCGAGTGGCGATAATCAAAGAGGAGGTCGACTGCTTGAGTGAAGATAGGACGACGAAGGGTTGTCGCGAGGAGGAGGGATCTTCGAGAATGGGTTTAAATTTGGTTTAGGGTTTGTTGTGGAGGCCGTGAATGTGTTGGGTGTTAGGAAGGAAAAGGAGATGATGGAGGTGGCTAGGGTGATAAACTGAGACAGAGATGGGGGACGATAATGGCTTTTGTGAAGGAAAAGAGGAAGACGGCTGAGGTAAAGGAGGACGACGTTGGCCTGCTGCGCGGTGGATTAAGAGGCTATTGATGGATGGAAGAGGAGGTTGTAGATGTTGTGGATGGATTATGGGTGACGACGGCTAGGGTTTGGCGAGGTGACGATGGGTGTGATGGAGGCTGTGGATGGATGATCTCTCAAAGCCAGGTATCGTCCCATTTTTATTCTTGTTTTCTTCTTTATGTGGTTTCCTTGTTGGTGTGGTTTCCTTGCTTGTGTGATTTCCTTGTGCAATTAGTTTTCCTAAATTGCCAATTTGCTTCTATTTTAAAATATTGTAATTGAAAACCTACACAAACATGAAAATATCAATTAGTACCATAATTAACAAGTAATAGCTAAAAATATATATAGAAATATGGTACTAAAAATAGCCTAATTATGCCCCTATCAACGTGGTCTTTGAATCGCAACCCTTACGTGGTCTTTGAAACGCAGCCATCTCAGCCCTCCTGAATCTCAAGACCATGTTGACTGTAAACCCTTTGTTATAAATATAGGAACTAAACGCAAAGTTGATATAAATTGTGAGACTTAAATTCTAAATTTATTTATATTAAAGTCAATATTATTTCAAAAAAAAAATTCATTTAATTACTGGACGGTGAATTAAAGGTCAACTTGGTCTTGGTATAAGGGTGATCTTGTTATATTTAAGCTTTGTTTGAAAAATTGTAAAATAGTCTAAAGTTCAGAAAAATCGTGTGATCAGGAGTATAGGGTACAAATGTGTAAAGTATCCCTTAGAAGTGGCCGCTGCAATGGTCAAATAATTAGTTTAAGCTTTGAAGTCATTTTATTTTGATTTCATTTATATATGAACCATTGAATATCCTCGAGATTATCCCATGGAGATGATTATGGGCTATGGATTTGCAGTTCAATCGGACTTAACATAAGTATATTTTAGTCTAGAATTCACCATTATCAATCAGTGTGTTTGACTTGGCAGTTGAAAATGATCATTTAAAAATAAAAGATTTTCAATGGCATCTCCTCAAAATTACACTTGATTATTTAAGGTTCACGTAACTGAGATTTCTTGATATGACTAATGATGTCTTCATTTTTAATTCAGAAATACATCCTTTGTGTGCCAATGAGATAGAAATATTGTTGATTGTCCCTTGCACTAGATGAGCAAACTCAGCAGGAGCCAAGAAAGAAGCGCACACCAACTCCATGACTTAAGGATGTGAGATCTAGATAAGGATTTTACAGAGGCACGAAAAGAAAATAAGAAAACATAAATAAATATATATGTCAGGGAATGTCTGCCTTCTTATATTTTATATTGTGTCTGATTCAACCATTCATGAAATAAAAAAAACAATTTGAAGAAGAACAAGACATCCAATTTGAGTAACATAATTGGGCTACAACTTCAAGTGAGGTAAGTGAATCTAATTTTTAACAAGAATTTGGAGCTACAATCTCCATAGGAAGATTGTACTCAATAATATCATGGGGGCAGTAGTGATTATGATGACTAACGGTCTAATTATGAATTTAAAGATTACTACTCAGATCTAGATGCCAAATCAATTAAGAGCAATAACAAGAAGTTTAATTGACATCTCCATAAATATTCCGTGCACTATTAGCTTTTGTTACGGGTAAGGCTCCATGTCCCCCCAATTTATGCATTTTCTTTTTTTAGTATTCAATAAAAACTCTTCCTACGTGGATATATATATATATATATTCCGAGGAATACAACGTATCACATATATGGAGGTGATGTGCCCACAGCCCACCACGAAAAATACAATATCTTCCCCATTTGTGCAGTCATTTTTTTTGTAATAAAACGCTCCAGAGGGAAGGGGTTAGGCAGACCCCGACTAGTTTATTAGAAATCAAATAAGAAGCTTGGGGGAGGGGGCGTAATGTACCTTACCCCTACAACTGAGTGTATCGATAAAACAACTAAAATACATGTGAAAGGAAACATATTTATAAGGTTGTTGCTAAATAACATCATCATTTCAACTGAAGGACACCACCACCCCATTTTTTTGGATCGATATACTGAAAGACACCACCACCCACCCTCACTTTTTATTCTTTCTTCACCAGAGCAACACTACCCGGCCAACCCCACAACCTGACCAGCCCCACCACCACCTCGCCCCACCACGCCCTTGCCACCGGCCGACAATGGTGGTGGTGGTGCTTGGGAGAAGATTAAAAAGAATAAGAAGAAGTGAGGGGGAGGGGGAGGGGGAGGGGGAGGGGAGGAGATAGCTTCGTCGTTGACGGTGTCGTCGAGGCGGTGGCGGTGGAGGTGGTTCGAGATAGAGAAGAGAGTTAGAAGAAAGAGAAGTGGAGAGCTATATCAAAGAGCAGCAGTAGAAGTCGAAGAAGCAAAGGGGAAGGGGCATTTTCAGTAATTCTGCAATACACGAACACACACACGCACCGACGCCAATTGTCGTTATGAAAAAGATATATAAGTTGAATACATAGCCTTGAGCTCACTTCTTCAATTTTTCTCCACCAAGGCACTAAGTGCCTAGGCAGATTGAACTTTTTATAAAATCATTTCCAAACTAGGAGAGAGTCCTTTTGAACTTGGATGTTGGAGAATCCGTTATATTTGCATAGCGACAAACCCATAAATAGTGTTCTAGTTTTTGTTACGAATTAGTGTTACTATTAATCCTAGGATCTTGAAATTCAATAAAATAGATAACAACCAAAGAAAAATCTAGACGAAGGCAAACAACCAAACCAATGCAATAAACTAAATAAAGCAGAAAATAAAGGACACAAGAATTTAACGTGGTTTGGCCAAACCTGCCTATGTCCACGGAATGCACCACAATCCACTATGAATCTGAGAATCAAGGTTACAATCACCAATGAAGCCTCTCTCAATCTCTAGGTCTAGGTCTACACAAACCTCCCACAAGAAATCTATATATAGATTCATGCAAGGAAGACATGTGCTCTCCTACTAGGAAACTTTTTATTGTCTCCTACAAGGAAACTTCCTATTGTCTTCTACAAGGAAACTTTTTATTGTATCATACAAGGAAACTTCATATTGTCTCCTAAAAGGAAACTTCCTATTGCATCATACAAGGAAACTTCCTATTGTATCTTACAAGGAAACTTCATATTCTCCCATACAAAGAAACTTCATATTCTCTCATACAAGGAAACTACATATATTCAGACTCCACAAATCTCAACAATCTCCCACTTGGGGACTAAATCAAAACAGTAAACCAATCTGCATCATAGTGTTGCATTCATCCTGGTCTTCTTAAGCTGAAAGACCAACTGAGGTTGAACACAACCTCACTTTTTCAATTGTCACTGCCTTTATCAACATATCTGCTGGATTTCTACTACCCTGGATCTTCTCAAGTTTCAAGATCCCATCTTCTACAACATATTTGATGAAATGGTAACGAGTACCTATGTGCTTAGTTCTCTGATGAAATGTAGCGTTCTTGGCAAGAAAATTGCACTCTGAATGTCATTGTACATAAACTCTTCTCCTGTTTTAAGCCCAATTCTTCTAACAAACCCTGTAACCAAATCATCTCTTTACCTACCTCAGTAATGGCAACATATTCAAACTCTGTAGTAGATAAAGCCACCAGATTTTGCAACCGAGAAGTCGAACTAACTGCTATATAACCAATGGTACTCCTCTTGTTGTCCACATCACCTGCATGGTCTGCATCTACAAATCCCTGCAATCTGATATCTCTTTTACCAAAACACAAACACATGTCAGTGGTACCTCTTAGATATCGCAATATCCACTTAACTGCCTCCCAATATTGCTTTTCAGCATCACGCATAAATCTGCTCACAACTCCCACTGCATGAGCAATGTCTGGCCTCGTGCAAATCATGACATACATCAAACTTCCAATGGCTGAGCATACGGTACCATAGCCATGTGATCCATCTTTTCCCTTGTCTTGGGAAACTGCTCTTCTGACAACCTGAAATGATTTGCCAAAGGTGTGCTAACAGCTTTAGCACCACTCATATTGAACCGCTTTAGAACCCGTTCAACATATTCAGCCTGAGACAACTTCAAAACATAATTTTGTTTATCCCTGCTAATCTTCAACCCAAGAATCTGTTTTGTTGCCCCCAAATCTTACATGGAAAATTCACTTGCCAGCTGCTTCTTCAATATTTTACTTTTACTCATATCTGAGCCTGCAACCAACATGTCATCAACATACAATAACAAAATAATAAAACTGGATGCAAAACTCTTAAAGTAGAAACAGTGGTCAACATTGCACTTGCGAAAGTCATTCTTCTGCATAAAACCATCAAACTTCTTGTACCTAGGAGCCTGTTTCAGACCATACAAACTTTTTCTCAATTTGCACACCAGACTCTCTTTACCATTAACTATGAAACCCTGAGGTTATTGCATGTATATTTCTTTCCTAAGTCGCCATGGAGGAATACAACTTTCACATCTAAATGCTCAAGGTGCAAATCTTTTGTTGCAACAATACTCAATACAGTTCTAATTGTATTTTGTTTCACAACTGGAGAAAATATCTCTGTGTAGTCAACTCCTTCTGCTGGAACCCCTTGACTACCAGCCTTGTTTTATATCTCTTGGAACCATCATGTTCCTGTTTAACTCGATACACCCCCTTATCATGCAAAGCTTTCTTCCCTTTGGGTAGTTCAACTAACTTCTATGTCTCATTTGAGATGAGTGATTTAATCTCATCTTCCATTGCATTCTCCCACTGTTTTGAATCTGTTACTCACATGCTTCATCATAGCATTCAAGATCTCCTGAGTGCAGAGGCTGGAGAAGGAACTCTGTGGAGTATCATTTTGTTGTCTCGTGTTCTCTAATGTAGTACCCTGTGACTACAAACTCTGACATGTTTGTTGTACCACATCATTATCTGGCATACCATCCAACTCAACATACTTAGGATCACTCTGCACCTTTCTAACATGTTGTGCTTTATCTCTATCATTGTACATTAATTTTTCATTAAATATAACATCCCTGCTTCTAATGACTTTTTTTGTTCTGATCATCCCAAAATCTATAACCAAAGTCATCACCACCATATCCAACGAAAAAATATTTACGTGACTTGGAGTCAAGCTTGCTCATAGAATTATCACTTACATGCACATAAGAAACACGATAAAAAACTTTTAAGTGGGAAAGGTTTACAGTCTTACCAGTCCACACCTCTTCTATTATCCTCTGCTCCAAAGGAGATGATAGTCCCCTGTTGATCAAGTAACATGTTGTATTGACTGCTTCTGCCCAAACCTATTTTGGGAAACCTGCCTGCAAACGCATACATTTGGCTCTCTCAGACAATGTTTTGTTCATCCTCTCTGCCACACCATTCTGCGGTGGTGTTCCTGGCAAAGTCTTTTCCATTCTCAGCACAATACCATTTGAAACCATCATTAATGTACTCTCCACCATTGTTGGATCTCAACTTCTTCACCTTCAAACCTATCTCATTTTCCACTAGTGCCTTCCACTTCTTAAACACATCAAACACTTTTGATTTATGTTTCAAGAAGTATACCCACACTTCCCTGCTATGATCATCAATGAAAGTTACAAAATATAACTTCCCACCAATGGATGAGACTTTGGTTGGCTGCCATACATCTGTGTGAACTAACTCAAGTTTTTCCTTTTCTAGAGTTTTTCCACACTTCTTGAAACTAACCATTTTCTGCTTCTCAAGGATGCAACTCTCACACAAATCAATATCAATTGATTTCAATCCAGGTAGTTTCCCATGACTGCATGACCTTCAGTCATTTTTCACTCATGTGGCCAAGCCTCTGGACCACAAGTCAGAATTCTCTTTTATTTCAGCAATAACTATTGACCCACTTGTTTGTGATGTCGTGTAGAGAGTACCATTTTTCTTACCACGTGCAATAGTCATTGCACCTTTAGAAACCTTCCAGCTATCACCATTGAAGGTTATCAAATAACCTTCTTTCGCCAACTGCCCCACTGAAATCAGATTTCTCCTCAAGTCAGGAATGTGTCTCACATCCTTTAACTTCCACATAGACCCATTCAGCTTGATCTGTACTATACCCTTGCCAACTACGTTGCAAGGCTGATCTTCACCAAGGTACACCTTACCTAGGTCACCAGGTTCATAGTTCTCTAAGAACCTTTTGTTTGTGGTAGCATGAAATGAAGCACCTGAATCTATTACCCAACACTCCAGTTTGCTTTCCATAGAACATATCAAAGCATTATCTAAATCTTTCGTCAAAAGATTTGTTTGATCTAATTTCTTTTCACAGTGGTTTATAAAGTTGCCATTTTTGCCACAGTTCCAACACTTAATGTGATAAAAGGAACCATTTGGTTTTCGAGACTTCGATCTGTGGTTTTTGGACTTATACCTATACTAATCATGGCTTTTATTTTTGCTCATGTCTCTGCTTTCTACATTCAAAGCAGACCCCGAACTGGAACCTCAATCTGTCTTTTTTCTTAATTCTTCAGTCAAGATCATATTGGCTACATCACTAAACTTTAATTTGTTATTCCCTGTAGAGCTACTAATCACTGTAACTGTGCCAACCCAACTCTCTAGTAACTGGGACAAAATCAACAACGCTCGAATCTCATCACTAAATTCAATTTCCACTGTTGTCAATTGGTCAACAATCTCACTGAAGTTATTACGATGATCTCTGAAGTCCATCTTCGATTATTTTCATATTAAACAAATTTTTTATCAGGTGAACCTTATTCACTGCAGAAGGTTGTTCATACAACTTCGACATGGCATTCATCAACGATACAGTTGTCTTCCCACTCTTAAAATTGAAGAAAACAGACTTCACCAATGTCAGTCTTTTGGTGCTGAGTGCCTTTCTGTCAAACACTTCCCACTCTTCTTGTTTCATACTGTCCGGTTTATCATCCTTCAATGGTTGGTAGAGATCTTTCTGATAAAGATAATCCTCCACTTGCACCTTCCAAAACCCAAAGTTCGACCCATCAAACTTTTCTATCTTGGTTGTATCCTTCTCCGAAGTCATTGCTTCCACTCGAACCAACAAGAAAAAACTCACAAAAATTTCTTCAAACACTTTCTGTGCCCTCGGTTCGCAAACCCAAGGCTCTGATACCACTTGTTACGAATTAGTGTTACTACTAATTCTAGGATCTTGGGATTCAATAAAACAGGCAACAACCAAAGAAAAATCTAGACGAAGGGAAGCAACTAAACCAATGCAATAAACTAAAGAAAGAAAAAAATAAATGACACGAGAATTTAACGTGGTTCGGCCAAACCTGCCTACGTCCACGGATCACACCACAATCCACTATGAATTTGAGAATCAAGGTTTACAATCACCAATGAAGCCTCTCTCAATCTCTAGGTCTAGGTCTACACAAACCTTCCACAAGAAATCTATATATAAATTCATGCAAGGAAAACATGTGCTCTCCTACTAGGAAACTTTCTATTGTCTCCTACAAGTTAACTTTCTATTGTATCATACAAGGAAACTTCCTATTGTCTCCTAAAAGGAAACGTCCTATTACATCATACAAGGAAACTTCCTATTGTATCCTACAGGGAAACTTCATATTCTTTCATACAATGAAACTGTTGAGGTCCAGCCCATTAGGGTGGATCCAACTTTGGTAAGTAATCAAACATAATTTCAAGTTTTGTTGATTAAGGAAAAAAGGTTTTCAATAAGAAACAAAAACAGAAATAAATAAAAACAAAGTTCTATTTGAGGCGGTGTTAATTAAATAGAAACAAAGTTCTATTTAAATAGAAACAAAGTTCTATTTGGCAGCTGGTTAATTAAATAGAAACAAAGTTCTATTTGAGGTAGCGTTGGGTGGCTGCAAACTAGTATAAATAGGTGCATAAAACAGAGAACATAGTATTCTCTTTGGTGTTTGGTGCGGCTGTGTGTGCGTGGACGGTGACTTTGTCTCTGATTCTTTGGGCGCGATTTTGTGCGACAAAGTGTGACGTGTGGTTGCGATATCGACTTAGTTTTGTCGATTGATTTGGTAGAATGAGCTTTTATGTTAATTTGCTGTGAGGTAACCTGTGTTATTTACTTCTTGTATTACTCAAGCTTTGGGCAAAAAGTTTGAGAATTTATTGTACTTCTTCTTATTTGATTAGTGGATTCTGTCGGATTTGCCCCGTGGTTTTTCCCTTCACATTGAAGGGTTTTCCACGTAAATCTTGGTGTCTCAATTATTATTGCTTTAAATTATTTCATTGGTATTGTTTTATTGGTATTAGTCCCAACAAAGTGGTAACAGAACAATTTTTGGGAGATTGTCAATTAAGAGAGTTGACACGGAGAATAACAACAATACAAGGATGATTAGCCTTAATAGCTCAAACTATGTTATTTGAAAAGCCAAGATGGAAGACATATTATACTGTAAGGATTTGTACCTTCCAATTGAGGGAGATGTGGCTAAACCCAAGGATATGTCAGAAGAATAGTGGAAGAAATTAAACAGAAAGGCTATTGATCACATCAAGCAATGGTTAGCTGATTTGGTATTTCATCATGTGTTAGCTGAGACATCTGCACATGATCTTTGAACCAAACTTCAGAATTTATATGAAAGGAAAACCGCTGCAAACAAGGCCTTCTTGATAAGAAAGTTAGTGAACTTGAAATTCAAGGAAGGTAGTTCTATTGCTAAGCACTTAAATGAGGTGCAAAGTGTGGTGAATCAGTTGTCCATCATGAAGATAGTGTTAGATGATGAAATGCAAACACTATTACTTCTTAGCTCATTACCAAATAGTTGGGAAACATTGGTTGTGTCGGTTAGTAATTCGGCACCGAATGGATAGCTTACCATGAAGTTGGTTGCCGATAGTTTATTTAATGAAGAGACTAGAAGGAAGTCTGCCGGTACTAATCATTCCCAAATACTTGTGACTGAAAACATGGGGAGAGAAAAATATAAGAAATGTCATGGTTATGATAAGAACCGTGATAAGTCAAGAGGGAGATCAAGGTCAAAAGATAGAAGTTTTAAGTGTCATTATTGTGGTAAACCAGCCCATTTCAGAAAACAATGTTATAGTTACAAAAGATATTTGAAAGAGGGAAAAGTGATGAATGGTGATAGTAAAGAAGCTACAGCTGCTGTTACTGATGAACCCGTGGATCTTTTGTATGGCGAAGGTGAATGTTTGCATGTTGCAAATGAAGGAAGCGAATGGATTATTGACACTGGTGCATCTTATCATGCAACCCTAAGGAAAAACTATTTCACTACTTATAGAGCAGGAGATTTTGGCAGTGTGAAGATGGGAAACACTAGCAACTCTAAAATAGTGGGAATAGGTGATGTGTGTGTCCAGACTAATATAGGGCGCACATTGATTTTGAAAGATGTATGTCATGTTCCTGATCTTCGTCTGAACCTGATTTCTGGACTTGTTTTGGATAAACAAGAGTATATTAATTATTTTGGTAATGGTGCATGGAAGCTTACCAAATGTTCACTTGTTGTGGCAAAGGGTAAGGCGTGTTGCACACTATACAAGACTCAGGTGAAATTGTGTAAGACTGGTTTGAATGCAATTGAAGATGGTTCTTCTACAAACTTGTGGCATAGGCGACTTGCACACATGAGTGAGAAATGTATGCAACTCTTAGAAAAGAAGAAATTAATTCCCTCCTTGAAAGGTACTCCTCTTAACCCCTGTGATTATTGTTTATTAGGTAAACAACATAGAGTTGCATTTCGTAGATCATCAAAAATAAAATATGGCTTGTTAGATTTGGTTTACACTGATGTTTGTGGTCTCACTGAAGTAGATTCTCTTGGTGGTAGTAGATATTTATTGATGATGCATCAAGAAATTGTGTGGATATATTTTCTCAGATCTAAGGACCAGGTTTTTCAGTTGTTCCAGCAGTTTCATGCCAAGGTTGAAAGAGAAACAGACAGAGTTTTGAAGTGTCTCCGCATTGATAATGGTGGCGAGTACACATCAAAAGAATTTAAAGCTTATTGTAGTAAGCTTGGTATACGACATGAAAACACGGTTCCTGGCACTCCACAACATAATGGGGTAGCAGAAAGAATGAACCAGACTATTGTAGAAAATGTGAGATGCATGCTTCGCATGGCTAAATTGCCAAAAGAGTTTTGGTTTGAAGCTTCTAGTACAGCTTGTTATCTCATTAACAGGTCTCCTTCATTTCCTTTAGATGGTGACATTCCAGAAAGAGTGTTGAGAGGGAAAGATAGTTCATACTCTCATCTAGGGCTGGGCAAGTACGGTTAACCGGCCCAAAAGCTAAAAACCGAAAACCGGCCCGAGTTTCTCGGGCCCGTGTTTATGAAAACTGAAATCGGACCGAGTTAACCGGGTAATCGAGGTCCCGGTTAACCGAATTACGGGCCGGTCTCGGTACTAAAAGCAAAAAAATACTTCTACAGTTAAAAAAAAAAAAAATTCATTCATCGTAATTACAAAAATTATATCAAAAAATTACAAAAAAAACCAAACAGCAAATTACAAAAAAAAAAAAAAAAAACAATCTGTCTGAAAAGATCGGATCAAGATCTGATCGGATCTGATCAAGATCTGATCTGATCAAGATAAAGATCAAGATCAAGATCTGATCTGATCAAGATCAAGATCTGATCTATTCAAGATCTGATCAGATCTTGATCTTGATCAAGATCAGGATCAAGATCTGATCATCAAGATCTGAGAGAGAAGATATGATCATCAAGATCTGAGAGAGAAGATCCGATCACTTGTTCAACCACTGCGAGAGAAGATCGGATCACTGAGAGAAGATCACTGAGAGAAGATCTCGTTCAACCACTGGTTCCCAGACACCGGCCTCCATCGAAAACAGCCTCCAGTTCACTTCGATGGCGGTCGATGCTTCGCTGTGAGAGGGAGAGGAGAGGGAGGCGACAGTCGATGGCGGTCGATGCTTCGCTGTGAGAGGGAGAGGAGAGGGTGCTTCGCTGTGAGAGGGAGAGGAGAGGGAGGCGGCAGTCGATGGAGGTCGATGCTTCGCTGTGAGAGTGAGAGGAGAGGGTGCTTCGCTGTGAGAGGGAGAGGAGAGGGAGGCGACTGCGGGAGAGGAGGATGCTTTGCTGTGGGTAAGAGTGGAGAAATTATTTAACCGATTTTAAGTTTACTATTTAAATTGGGCCGGGCCGGTTACCCGACGGGCTTCAGAAATGGAAACCGAGGCCCGGACTAGAAACTTCGGGTCGGGCCGGGCCGGGCTTTTACAACCGAATTTTTTTAATAAATAAAAACCGGTCCGAACCGACCCGATCGGTTCGGTTGTCGGTTCGGTCCGGGTTTTCGATCCTAAATGCCCACCCCTACTCTCATCTGAAGGTATTTGACTGTAAAGCATTTGTTCATGTACCAAATGAGAAGAGATTAAAGCTTGATGAGAAGGCATCTCTATGTTTTTTCATTGGTTATGGAGATGAGCAGTTTGGCTACAGATTATGGGATCCTGAGAATAAGAAAATTATTAGAAACAGAGATATGGTATTTTATGAAGATCATACCATTGCAAATTTTGAGAAAATTGAAAAACCCAAGCAGATAAATAATGAGGTAGCAGATCTTACACCACTTCCTCTTCCTTTGTCGCATGCTGAAAATGGGGGAGAGATGCCAGATGATATAGTTGGTGACCATATGCCAGAAAATGAAGTTGTTAATGATGATCATGTAGAAACAGATGAAACTGAGCATGAAGAGCAACCCCTTCAGCAAGAAATAGTAGAGCCTCAATTAAGAAGGTCTACCAGAGAACGCCAACCTTCAAAGAGGTATCCCAATGATGAGTATGTTTTCCTTATAGAAGAAGGTGAACCAGGAAATTTTCAAAAAGTACTAGATCATAAAGATAAAGATAGTTGGATGAAAGCTATGCAAGAAGAGATGAGTTCCTTGCATAAGAATGGTACTTATGATTTAGTTGAGATTCTAAAAGGTAGAAAACCTTTGAAGAACAAATGGGTGTACAAATTGAAAAAGGATGGTAATGGAAACAATGTGAAGCACAAAGCTCGGTTAGTGGTAAAGGCTTTGCACAAAAGAAGGGGATAGATTTTGATGAGATATTCTCACCCGTGGTGAAGATGACATCCATTAGAGTGGTGTTAAGTCTTGCAGCTAGCCTGGATCTTGAGATTGAGCAGTTAGATGTTAAAACTTCATTTCTTTATGGGGATTTGCATGAAGAAATTTACATGGCACAACCAGAGGGTTTTGAAGTGAAAGGGAAAGAACATATGGTTTGCAGATTGAAAAAAAGCCTTTATGGATTGAAACAGGCTCCGAGACAGTGGTATAAGAAGTTTGACTTCTTTATGGTAGAACATGGCTACAAGAGAACACTTCTAGACCATTGTGTTTATGTCAGATATTTTTTGCCCGATAGCTTCATTATTCTCTTGATTTATGTTGATGATATGCTAATTGTTGGAAAAGATGTTGATATGATCGGCAGGTTGAAAAAAATTTGTTTAGCTCTTTTGATATGAAAGACTTGGGGCCAACTCAACACATCCTAGGGATGAAGATTACACGTGACAAAAAAATTAAGAAGTTGTGGTTGTCACAAGAAAAATATGTTGAAAAAGTACTTGAAAGGTTTAACATGAATGATGCTAAGCCCGTGAGTACTCCACTTGCTAATCACTTCGGGTTAAGTGTCAAGTTATCTCCTTGTACTAATGAAGAAAAGAAGCATATGTCAGGTATTCCATACTCCTCTACTGTATGGTGTTTGATGTATGCTATGGTTTGTACAAGACTAAATATTGCTCAAGCAGTCGGTGTTGTGAGTAGGTATTCAGAAAATCCAGGAAAAAAACACTGGGCTGCAGTTAAATGGATTATGAGATATTTGAAAGGTACTTCAAAACTTTGGTAATTCAGGAGCTGTGCTAGAAGGGTACACATATGCAGATTTTGCAGGTGATTTAGACAAGAGGTCGACTTCAGATTATGTTTTCAATTTTGCAGGGGGAGCTGTAGCTTGGCAGTCTAGATTGCAAAAGTGTGTTGCTTTGTCAACTACTGAAGCCGAGTATATTGCCATTAATGAAGCTGAGAAGGAAATATTATGGTTGAAAAGATTGCTCAAGGAGCTGGGTGTGAATCAGAATAAGTATGTGGTGCATTGTGATAGTCAGAGTGTATTGAGTTGAGTAAGAATGCCACATACCATGGACTTACCAAGCATATTGATACACGTTACCATTGCATACGTGATGTGCTTGAGAAAAATTGTTTCCAGGTTGCAAAGATTCATACTAGTGAAAATCCTTCCGACATGATGACAAAAGTAGTTCCAAAAGGAAAACATGAGTTCTGTAAAGAACTCATTGGAATAGCCTAATATGATTAGGCGGTGATTCTTCCCTAATGGTCTGAAGGGGGAGATTTGTTGAGGTCCGACCCATTAGGGTGGATCCAACTTTGGTAAGTAATCAAACATAATTTCAAGTTTGGTTGATTAAGGAAAAAAATATTTTCAATAAGAAACAAAAACAGAAATAAATAGAAACAAAGTTCTATTTGAGGTGGTGTTAATTAAATAGAAACAAAGTTCTATTTGGCAGCTGGTTAATTAAATAGAAACAAAGTTCTATTTGAGGCGGTGTTGGGCGGCTGCAAACAAGTATAAATAGATGCATAAAACAGAGTTTTATTCAGAGTGTTTTCAGATAAGTTGCTACATGAATAAGCAACAGAGACCATATTATTCTCTTTGGTGTTTGGTGCGGCTGTGTGCACGTGGACGGTGATTTTGTGTCTGATTCTTTGGGTGCGATTTTGTGCGACAAAGTGTGACACGTGGCTGCGATATCGACTTAGTTTTTTCGCTTGATTTGGTAGAATGAGCTTTTGGGTTAATTTGATGTGAGCTAACCTGTGTTATTTACTCCTTGTATTACTCAAGCTTTGGGCAAAAAGCTTGAGAAATTATTATACTTCTTCTTATTTGATTAGTGAATTCTCTCGGATTTGCCCCGTGATTTTTCCCTTCACATTGAAGGATTTTCCATGTAAATCTTGGTGTCTCGTTTATTATTGTTTTAGATTATTTCCTTGGTATTGTTTTATTGGTATTAGTCCCAACAGAAACTTCATATTCTCTCATACAAGGAAACTAACAGTTTCGACACTGATATTCGTTCCTGCACCAAAGAAAGAATGAAATCTCAACAAGAAATCGCCATTGCAATTAATCACACCACCTCTAGTTGATAACTCACCTTTCATATCTCCGTCAACATATAGTGTGACCATAATTGGCAAAGGTTTACTCCATTCAACAATAATCGGTGGCGTCCTATGGATTCATCTTACTGGGGATGAGAATTATGTTGAGCTTTTGAAGTCATCTCTTCACTGTAAGAATAGTCATTTAAGCATCATGAAAATTTCCCTCATACCTCCTTTGATTCCTTTCCAGGCATTTCTCCCACAATATAATTAAGGGAATCATTCTCAGATTCATACAAAATGTCAAGCAAGAAATGGAACATAGGAGATATACAGATAAATAGCATCCACATAATAGAACACCACATGCATAAAACAACAATAAAAAGAGACATAGATTTGAAGATCTATACTCTGTATTGTCCAAGAGAACGCCTTACCCACGTCTTACGGTGGTTTTAGTGGTTCAACCAAGTTCAATACGATCTTTTAAGTATAGAGTTTTAAGAAGAGAAGAAAACAGAGACATATATAAGAAAAGATGCTTATATTAAAATCTGAAAATAACATACAATAGAGGAGACTTACTAGGATAGAGAAGCTTTACAAGAATGTACAAAAGCTCGAGAGGATAAAGACGAACGATTACAAATACTACTAAGGGATACAATAATGATTTTGGGTTCTAAGAGAGTCTGCCCTTTTTTCTGATACCACTAGTGTTTCTCAGGACCAAAGGCACTCAGTCAAGAAGATCAAGCAAGAAATGGAACATAGGAGATATACAGATAAATAACATCCACATAATAGAACACCACATGCATAAAACAACAATAAAAAGAGACATAGATTTGAAGATCTATACTCTGTATTGTCCAAGAGAACGCCTTACCCACGTCTTACGGTGGTTTTAGTGGTTCAACCAAGTTCAATACGATCTTTTAAGTATAGAGTTTTAAGAAGAGAAGAAAACAGAGACATATATAAGAAAAGATGCTTATATTAAAATCTGAAAATAACATACAATAGAGGAGACTTACTAGGATAGAGGAGACTTACTAGGATAGAGAAGCTTTACAAGAATGTACAAAAACTCGAGAGGATAAAGACGAACGATTACAAATACTACTAAGGGATACAATAATGATTTTGGGTTCTAAGAGAGTCTGCCCTTTTTTCTGGGACCTCCTCTTCTTTTATATGCTTGAAGAGATAAGAAGGACGAAGAGATAAAGCTCTTCGACTGTTCACCTTTTGATTGTCGGCAGGTACTGTTGAAGATGCTTCGACTGTAGCTGCATTGATTGAGTTGACTGTAGCTTCACGCGGATGCCTTTGGAAAAGAGAAATGATGCTTGTCGGGCTGTCTGGAGACTGTGGCCGAAAGCAAACTTGTTTTACTTGGTGCTGGCAGATGCTGCCTCTGAACATAATAATGGACATGGGTCCTATCTACAAATCTCGAGGGTCGAAGATGTTGTAGCAATCATCTTCATTGAGATCCACTGTTGGATCTTCTTCTTCAGCTTCATCATCTGCTTCATCTGAACAGATCTGAGACAGGGTCTCCATAAGCTGAGCTCTGGTAGGTTTTGCCATAATAGTCTTCATAAGTTGTTGTTTCAGAAGCTTGGCACTTGATGGTGATTCTGGCGGAAGGCCATCTTGAACTGGTCTGGGTGGTGTAGAAGACACCTCTTTTTTGGAGAAGAAGGCAGTTACGCCTTCCTTGGTAACCTTGGAATGGTCAAACCTTTGCCACCATTTTACTTTAAAACGACGACAAATATAAAAAGGTTTAACCTTTAAAAGGGTAATTGCTAAGTCAAGTGGGGAACAAACATAATCCCAACACAAGATCCAAGCAAGATTGAAACGGATAAGGAAAAAACCTGTTGATCGACAGGAGCAGGGTGCTGGTACTTATCTTTGAAGACATTCCAACCTTCTTTTACTGGGACAGGAAGGATGTCAGGAACTGGACCGAAAGAACTCCACCATACATGCTGGAACCAGAATGGTAGAAACTTTTGATTGAATTTCTTACAAAATAAAAAGAACCAAGAATGGCCACTTTGATGAGGACTAACTAAAAATGCTCGATGCCAAGCATTTATGTAATCCAAATAATTATAGGAAGAAGGAGAATAGGTCTGGGAGAACTTCTTGTGGTAACGGGGAAGTTGTCCCCAATCTGCTTCAGTCAGAATCTTGAAGATCTGACATTTGGAGAAAGTGATCTTTGAATTGGAGTCACGGTGGTGAGTGACTGCAATTGAATCAGAATCAACCAGGATGAATTCATAGAATTCTCTGGTTTTTGATAGGTCTGCTTCTACAAATTGTTGGTCTGTAGAGAACAGATGATTGGAAATTGTTTGAGGGTCAGGGATCAGAGCATGAACGCAAGATTCCTACCAAAGCTTGATCAATTCAAATGAATATTGAGCTTATGGAATATTGCAAAGAAGAAATCAAAGGTTTAATTGACAAACGTCTTATTAGGCCATCCAAGTCACCTTGGAGTTGTGCAGCTTTCTATGTCAGAAAAGCAGCAGAACTTGAAAGAGGTAGTCCTCGTTTAGTCATCAATTATAAACCTTTAAATCAGGTTCTTCAATGGATAAGATATCCAATCCCCCATCAAAGAGATCTTCTGAAAAGATTACACAATGCTTGTGTATTTTCAAAGTTTGATCTCAAGTCTGGATTCTGGCAAATCCAGGTTCATCCCAAAGATAAGTATAAAACCGCCTTCAATGTCCCATTTGGCCATTACGAATGGAATGTAATGCCATTTGGTCTCAATAATTCTCCTAGTGAGTTCCAGAATATCATGAATGATATTCTGTCCCAATTTTCTCAATTCACAATTGTGTATATCGATGATATACTTGTCTTTTCTGAATCTATTCCAGCACACTGGAAATATATCAATTTGAAAATTGTATCAAAAAGAATGGATTGGTTTTATCCCCTACCAAAATCAATTTATTTCAAACAAGTGTTAGATTTTTAGGTCACAAGATTTTCAATGGAATGGTAACCCCTATTTCCAGAACAATTGAATTTGCAGATAAATTTCCTGATGAAATTCAGGATAAAACCCAATTGCAAAGATTCCTTGGATCTTTAAATTATGTTGCAGATTTTTACAAAGGCCTCCGAGTTTTACTTAAGCCCTTATATAACCGTCTTAAGAAAAACCCAAGCCCATGGACTGAAGCCCATTCGCAAATAGTCCGCCAAGTCAAAAGTCAAGTCAAGAGTCTTCCCTGTTTAGGAATTTCAAATCCCCAAGCTTTCAAGATTGTTGAGACTGATGCGTCTAACCTTGGGTATGGTGGTATCCTCAAACAGCGTCTTCCTAACTCTTCTAATGACCAATTGGTCCGATACCATTCTGGTATTTGGAATTCTACACAGGTAAATTATTCTACGGTCAAAAAAGAAGTTTTAGCGATCGTATTGTGCATCATGAAATTTCAAGATGATTTAACAAATCAAAGATTTTTATTACAAGTTGATTGTCAATCTGCAAAAGATATTTTAACTAAAGATGTACTCAATTTGGTTTCCAAACAGATTTTCGCCAGATGGCAAGGTTTGATTTCCGCTTTCGATTTCGAAATCAAGTATATAAAGGGAGCAGATAACTCTCTTGCAGACTTCCTCTCCCGAGAATTTCTTCAAAGATGAGTTCTTCTCAAAACTCATCTCCAAAGCAAGGAACTCCTGCAAAACCTCAATCCAAAGCTAGCTATGCTAAGAAGCCTTCTGCTTCTCAGCCTCCAGCCCCTCTTTCTTATGCCATCCAATTATCCCAGAGGTTCACCCCTTTAGGAAAACCAACAGAATCAAGCTCGTCTATGACAAGCTTTCCAAAGCCCTCTCAGGCACCCCTTGTTTATGTCAATAAGTCTAATATAGACTTCATCAGCATGATCGAACCATGCCTTCATGCTCTGATCCCTGACCCTCAAGCAATTTCTAATCATCTGTTCTCTACAGACCAACAATTTGTAGAAGCAAACCTATCAAAAACCAGAGAATTCTATGAATTCATCCTGGTTGATTCTGATTCAATTGCAGTCACTCACCACCGTGACTCCAATTCAAAGATCACTTTCTCCAAATGTCAGATCTTCAAGATTCTGACTGAAGCAGATTGGGGACAACTTCCCCGTTACCACAAGAAGTTCTCCCAGACCTATTCTCCTTCTTCCTATAATTATTTGGATTACATAAATGCTTGGCATCGAGCATTTTTAGTTAGTCCTCATCAAAGTGGCCATTCTTGGTTCTTTTTATTTTGTAAGAAATTCAATCAAAAGTTTCTACCATTCTGGTTCCAGCATGTATGGTGGAGTTCTTTCGGTCCAGTTCCTGACATCCTTCCTGTCCCAGTAAAAGAAGGTTGGAATGTCTTCAAAGATAAGTACCAGCCCCCTGCTCCTGTCGATCAACAGGTTTTTTCTTTATCCGTTTCAATCTTGCTTGGATCTTGTGTTGGGATTATGTTTGTTCCCCACTTGACCTAGCAATTACCCTTTCAAAGGTTAAACCTTTTTATATCTGTCGTCGTTTTAAAGTAAAATGGTGGCAAAGGTTTGACCATTCCAAGGTTACCAAGGAAGGCGTAACTGCCTTCTTCTCCAAAAAAGAGGTGTCTTCTACACCACCCAGACCAGTTCAAGATGGCCTTCCGCCAGAATCACCATCAAATGCCCAGCTTCTGAAACAACAACTCATGAAGACTATTATGGCAAAACCTACCAGAGCTCAGCTTATGGAGACCCTGTCTCAGATCTATTCAGATGAAGCAGATGATGAAGCTGAAGAAGAAGATCCAACAGTGGATCTCAATGAAGATGATTGCTACAACATCTTCGACCCTCGAGATTTGTAGATAGGACCCATGTCCATTATTATGTTCAGAGGCAACATCTGCCAGCACCAAGTAAAACAAGTTTGCTTTCGGCCACAGTCTCCAGACAGCCCGACAAGCATCATTTCTCTTTTCCAAAGGCATCCGCGTGAAGCTACAGTCAACTCAATCAATGCAGCTACAGTCGAAGCATCTTCAACAGTACCTGCCGACAATCAAAAGGTGAACAGTCGAAGAGCCTTATCTCTTCGTCCTTCTTATCTCTTCAAGCATATAAAAGAAGAGGAGGTCCCAGAAAAAAGGGCAGACTCTCTTAGAACCCAAAATCATTATTGTATCCCTTAGTAGTATTTGTAATCGTTCGTCTTTATCCTCTCGAGCTTTTGTACATTCTTGTAAAGCTTCTCTATCCTAGTAAGTCTCCTCTATTGTATGTTATTTTCAGATTTTAATATAAGCATCTTTTCTTATATATGTCTCTGTTTTCTTCTCTTCTTAAAACTCTATACTTAAAATATCGTATTGAACTTGGTTGAACCACTAAAACCACCGTAAGACGTAGGTAAGGCGTTCTCTTGGACAATATAGAGTATAGATCTTCAAATCTATGTCTCTTTTTATTGTTGTTTTATGCATGTGGTGTTCTATTATGTGGATGCTATTTATCTATATATCTCCTATGTTCCATTTCTTGCTTGACTCCAATTCAAAGATCACTTTCTCCAAATGTCAGATCTTCAAGATTCTGACTGAAGCAGATTGGGGACAACTTCCCCGTTACCACAAGAAGTTCTCCCAAACCTATTCTCCTTCTTCCTATAATTATTTGGATTACATAAATGCTTGGCATCGAGCATTTTTAGTTAGTCCTCATCAAAGTGGCCATTCTTGGTTCTTTTTATTTTGTAAGAAATTCAATCAAAAGTTTCTACCATTCTGGTTCCAGCATGTATGGTGGAGTTCTTTCGGTCCAGTTCATACAAATTTTGAGAATTTCAGGAAGCCACTCTAGTCTTTTCAACACAGCCTTTACTGATAAGCAATTGCCTATGTACACATTACAAGCTTGAACAAAATAAATTCCAAATTGTTGTAGCTAACTCACTCTAAAAGATAAATTTTTGTTCACTCTCTATGTCATGTGAGGCGCAACTCCAACATTTAGATGCAAGCTTGTATATGCAGCTTTTGTGTCAACTGCAACTAGGGGTGGGCACGGTCCGGAACGGTTCCAAATTTGGAGGAACCTAACTCAAACCGTTTAAAAATAACGGATCCGGTCCGGTCCGGATCCCCTCATTTTGAACATTGGAACCGAACCTAACTCGAACCGTTTGGAACGGTCCGGTTCCTACGGTTCCAAACGGTTCTAATGTTCAAAATGAGAGGAATCTTACAAACAACTAATAGATGTAAGAGGAAGAAAATGTCTGAACTCTTTGGAACAAAAATATATGAATAGCTTCTAAAGTAAACCAATATTGTGATTATAGAGTTCTAGCAGGTAGCACAAAATAAAAACATGCTATTCAATAAACCCAAGTTGCAAGGTTTACCTGAAGAACTCTCCATGGTGAATTAGGCCAGCGAACGGGATCCACAACCTGAACAGAAGATATGGTGCCCATGAACCAGCTTATTCTTGAAGAATCCTCATATTCAAATGCAATTTTAAATCGCATCCTAGGACACCACTTAATCTGCATTGCAGATCTCACAGATGACGCTTTCACGCAAAACTCTGGAGTGCCTGCTCTTGGATAGTAAACAACCTCAAAGGGCCTTCCATTAGCAGCCAGAGTTGCAGCCTCAACAACAGAGTCGGGCTTTACTCGTCCCCTTCCTCTTGAACCACCACAGAAGTTTGAATTCATCTCATTAGCATTCCTCATCATCTTGTTCTCCTCCTCTCTTAAAAATGCAGAAAATCCCCCATATGGTGAGACACAATTTCCAGCGGCTGGATTCCACCCTGATGCAGACTCAGAGCCACAATCCACCCTCGCTTTGCTCACCGAATTCCAACACAAAGATCTCCATTCTCAGTCCTCAAGAACACAATAGAATCCCCAGCAATAAGCTTCTTTTGATTCACAAAAGTACTCCACCCGGTTGTCAACAGATGGCGACAGAGAGAGATCTCGCTGAGGGAGCTGCTGCTTCTTCTCTTCGACAGAGACAGAGAAAGGAGAGGAGAGGGAGATCTCGCTGCTTCTTCTCTTCGACAGAGACAGAGAGAGGAGAGGAGAGGGAGATCTCGACTTCTTCTCTTCTGATGGAGAGGGAGATCTGAGATCTCGGCTTCTTCTCTTCGACAGAGACAGAGAGAGGAAAGGAGAGGGAGATCTCGCTGCTTCTTCTCTTCGACAGAGACAGAGAGAGGAGAGGAGAGGGAGATCTCAGCTTCTTCTCTTCTGATGGAGAGGGAGATCTGAGATCTCGGCTTCTTCTCTTCGACAGAGACAGAGAGAGGAGAGGAGAGGGAACTTTTGTGAGGGTATGACTTATGAGTTGCTACTGCTAGGGTTGGGATCGAAAGAGAACTTAGAGTTAGATGAGTGAGTGAGTTACTCTGTTACTGTACTTAGTTCCATATTTAGGATTTTATAACTAAATTGATTTGAAACGGGTCCAACCCGGACCGTTTCGTTTTTAAAATTAGGAACCGGGACCGGACCGTTTTATAACGGATCCGGACCGATCCGAACCGTATCTAAAAACTTATAATTTAAATCCGGACCGTTTAGAGGAAAACGATCCGGTTCGAGTTGAATCCGCGGATCGTCGACCCGTTTGCCCACCCCTAACTGCAACAACCCCATTTAATAGTTTCCATATAAAAATTGACACCTTTGAAGGAATGAACTTATAAAAACCAGGTTGATTATGAGCATGTAGTACCTCGTGGACTGACTTTATAGACAATAATAATCCATTGTTATCACGTTTCCAAATTCTTTCATCAAATTTAATTTCTAGGCACCAAAGGACCCTTAAGGTCCAAAGCCATCCTCATGCTTTGCATCAGGAGGAATTGAGATATAATTGAAGTCAACACTTGCAACCACACTTAATGAGTCGTGCTTGAATTCATTTGGAACTTCCTCTGTATCCTTGATTGGCCCTAAGCCACTCCAATCCTCGTATAGAAAATTGAGAGATCCATCACTTATACTCCATGCATGCAGAGTTATGAACCACAAATTCAATTTGATCAAATATCTCTCTCTCTATATATATATATATATATTTGAAGTATCTCTTCACAGTGTTTGACAACTTAAGGGGAACACCTTGTTTCATGTACTTACATCCTCATGTTTCAGCCCCAAGGGAGTCGCTGGACACCACTCTCCATAGTGCCTTAACTCGAAACGCTTGAAGAACATTGTCTAAGCTTCGAATGCCCAAGCCACCTTCAATTGGGAAGCAAATTAATGTCCTCCCAAGCCACCCATTTCTTTATTTCTCTTGCCCTTGGATTCGCCCCAAAAGAATGTTGTTAACAACTTTTCAATCACCTTGTTAGGTACAGAGTAACAAGAGATTATGTGAATGGGGATGCTAGATAATACATGTTTGATCAAAACAAGTTTACCACCTTGAGAAAGTAATCTTCTTTTCCAACTTTCAATTTTCTTTCTAATCTTCTTAACAAGCTCTTCCTAATAGACAATTTTTTTAGTGTTTTTCGTAGATTGGTGCACCCAAGTATGTGAAGGGAGCCAATTTGTGTTAAAAACCTGTTATTCTAGCAATCAAATTAACACGAGCTCTAGGAGTTTTGTTCGCCATCACAAAAGAACTTTTATGAGCATTTACCTTGTGACCTGAACACTCACATTAGTCATTAATAACTCTTAAACAAGCTTGCAATGAGATTTTTTACCATTAAAAAAATATAAGGGCATCATCAGTATAAAATGAATGAGCAATGTGTTGGATTAGAAAAATATTTAATTTTACTAGATTCAAATTCACACTTCATATTTATGTCCAACACTTCAGCAGCCAGAATAAAGAAGATGGGGGAAAGGGGTCTGCTTGCCGGGGTGGCCCCTAGTTGATTTAAAGAATTCCGATAAGTGCCTTGAAGTAGATCTGAGTAGTGAGAACTGTTGAAAAAATATGCTGAGAATTCGAATTAAAAGGAAGGAACGATTGTACCAATTTTGCTTGGGTTGAGTCGCGGACTAGGTCGCTCTCTTTAAGACGTTTCGCGGCTCTGCCCAAAATTGTGCAAGCAGTTTCGTAGCCCCGCCGTCCCCAGGATAAAACAGCCCAGAATCTTCTCTGTCTCGTTCAAAAATTGCACAATAGATGAACGGTATACAAATCACCCTTAATCTCCTTATTTGCTCGGAATCACCAGGAAATAAAACAGCAACAAACAAGAAGCATAAACAGAGTTTCTGATTTCAAAAACTGTAACTAAGGAGCATAATCTCGTTTGCAAGAACTCTGTTTCTCTGTACGAAGCATAAACTGAAAGCTAAAACTGGAAGCAGAAAATCGTTTGCATTAACTCTGTTGTTTCTCTCTTGTTTTTGTATATATAAAACTCTAAAACTGTATGGTATTTATAGGTAGAAAACGTACAGTCGAAAAACGAAAAATAGACCAGGTTCATTGGCAAGATCAAATCGTGGAGAAGATATGGCAGGATTTATGCCAAAAATCGCGGAGCCAAGACGTGGTCTAGAGAGACCGTTTGGACTCAGTCCTCTTCAGAAATTGATTTTTTCGTTTAAATAAAATTTCAGCAAAAAAATGTTTTGCTTTCTAAATGACCCAACCCAACCCAACCCGACGGACGGCGGCGGCGGCGGGCGCGAGGGCCTATCTCTCCCCTCCTCATAAAAGAGTTGTACCCCCAAGGGGTCCAAACCCAAGTCCTAACTATCTTCTTATATACTCTACCTCAAAGAGATATATAGTAGATATGAGACTATAAAATAGAGAGTGGTTCAAAGATCAAAATAGGAGAGGGAGGTCCAGGGTTCAAAACCAGGTAAACACACATTTGTTTTTATTTTTAAAAAACCAAATTTGCAACAATCCCCCACTTGGATTTTTAAAAACAATTTTCATCGAGCAATCTTTAAAATATAAGATTGTGCATAAACAAAAGTGTCTTTCGACTTGAACTCTTGCGTAGTGTTCATGCTTTAGAATATACTAGAGTAACTCGTAGTTTTGAACTCTATCTCTAACAGACATTACACGCACAACCTTACCAGGGTGAAGTCTAAAAAGCCCGTGCTTTACGGCCATGCACGTATATCCCAGTGTAGTGAAGGCTCTAGGAATTTTGCCCACAAATTCCATAGGAAGCGGCCAAACTTCCACAATCACTTAGGTGAGTCTATCAAGAGTACTCCTGTAGCTAGGTACTCCACTCCACATAGAGTATAGACCTCATTAAGAGTTTTTAACTCATCCTACTATCGCTTCAGGAATTCATGCTTTAATCTAGGAATGGGACTGCTATTTTGTCAGCATGATTCACATCATATCATTCACGACTTGTTATTACCCATTGAACCTATTTCTTGGGATCTCCAGTCTATAGGTTGGGTTACCATCGTGAATAACTCATCAAACTAAGGGCATTAGTCCCATTCCTTTCGAGGTTTTGAAAACCTTCTCTCTAGCTAATCCTTTCGTCAAAGGATCAGCTAAGTTCGCATCAGTTCGTACATGATCCACTCTCACAGCACCAGTAGATAGAAACTCTCTAACTGTGTTGTGCTTACGACGTATTTGTCGTTTCTTGCCGTTATAATAACGGTTCTGTATTTTTGCAATAGCCGCGGTACTATCGCAATGGATCAAGACAGCTGGAATCGGTCTTTCCCATAAAGGGATCTCTGCTAGCAGGTTTCTCAACCAACCTGCTTCTTCACTAGCCGTGGCTAGTGCTATAATCTCTGACTCCATCGTGGACTGTGCCAAAATGGTATGTTTCTTTGATTTCCAAGAAACAGCTCCACCAGCTATATTGAAAATATAGCCACTGGTGGCTTTGGAGTCATCTGAAAGGGTGTTCCAATCAGCATCGCTATATCCTTCAAGGACAGCGGGAAACTTCTGATAATGTAATCCGAGGTTCTTAGTCCTCTTCAGGTACCTCATGACCCGTTCAATTGCATGCCAATGCTCTATACTAGGTCTACTTGTAAATCTGCATAGTAATCCAACAGCGTAAGCTATGTCGGGTCTAGTGCAATCGGTAGCATATCTAAGACTACCAATGATGCTCGCATACTCAGATTGTCTAACACCGTCACCGGTGTTCTTGAACAACTTTACACTAGAGTCATAAGGAGTACATGCAGGTTTACAGTCAGAGTAATTATATTTATTTAGGATCTTCTCGATATAGTGAGATTGATCCAAAGAAATTCCCTTTTCAGACCTAGTAATCTTGATACCAAGGATTACACTCGCTTCTCCAAGGTCTTTTATATCAAAGTTTGCACACAATAAAGCTTTCACTTTATTCACGGCATGGATATTAGAACCAAAGATAAGTAAGTCATCCACATACAGACATATTATAGTGCAAATGTCATTTTCAGCTTTATAGTAAATGCATTTGTCACTTTCGTTCACTTTAAAGTCATGTGCGATAACAAGATTATCAAATTTTTCATGCCATTGTTTTGGAGCTTGTTTCAAACCGTAAAGTGACTTATCTAGTTTGCAAACTTTATGTTCTTGTCCTGGAATAACAAAACCTTCAGGTTGGTCCATGTAAATTTCTTCTTCCAAATCGCCATTAAGAAACGCAGTCTTAACGTCCATTTGGTGCAAAACTAGGTTATGTATTGCAGCAAGAGAAATTAACACTCGAATAGATGTAATTCTGGTTACAGGAGAATATGTGTCAAAGAAATCAACATTTTCTCTCTGTCTATACCCTTTGGCTACGAGACGAGCCTTGAACTTGTCAACATTACCATCGGGTTTCAATTTTTTCTTAAATATCCATTTACATCCTATTGTCTTACAACCTGGTGGCAAATCGACTAAGTGCCAGGTTCTGTTAGACTCAAGAGAGTACATTTCATCATCAATAGCCTCTTCCCAAAAATTGGCATCTATAGAGGATAGTGCCTCTTGAAAACTAAGGGGATCCTCTTCGACTGAAAAGACATAGTAATCGGGGCCTAAGTTTTTAGAAGTTCGTTTCCGTTTACTTCTTCTTGGCTCAGATTCTATGGCTTTATCAGTTTCATTAACCCTGATCAAGGGTACGTTATTTGAGGATGTACCCCCACTATTCCTCGAAATAAAAGGAAATTTATCTTCATAAAAGTCAACGTCATTTGATTCTATAATAACTTGATCTTTAAGATTATAGAATCTATAAGCTTTGCTATTCATGGCATTTCCTATGAATGCACATTCATATGCCCTACTAGCAAGCTTGTTCCTTTTAGGATCAGGAATTCTAACATAAGCTAAACAACCCCAAGTTTTCAAATAAGACAGGTTTGGTTGTCTATTTTTCAGAATCTCATATGGGGATGTTTTACTTTTCGATTTGGGGACTCTATTTAACACATAACAGACTGTCAAGATGATTTCTCCCCACCAGTGCGATGCAGCACCGGAGTTTAGCATTATGACAACTACTAACTCGGTAAGAGTTCTATTTTTCCTTTCAGCTTTGCCATTCATCTCAGGAGAATATGGTGCAGTTGTTTCATGAATAATTCCTTGAGAATTATAGAACTCTATGAAAGTACTGCTATCATATTCAGTGCCTCTATCACTCCTAAGTCTCTTAATCTTTCTATTATATTGATTTTCAACTTCAGTCAAAAATAATTTAAACATGTCAAAGGCATCACTTTTATTTTTCATTAAGTAAACAAAAGTATAATCAGAACAGTCATCAATAAACGTAATAAAATAACGTTTTCCATTTCTAGTCAAGATACCATCGAGTTCACATATATCTGAGTGTATCAAATCTAAAGGTTCAGATTCTCTAACTACAGATTTATGTGGTGTTTTGGTTATCTTTGCTTGACTACAATAGTTGCACTTTTCAAAGTCATTTAAGGACAATTTTGGAATTAGTCCTAAGTTACTCATGTTTTTAATAATACGTTTATTAACATGACAAAGTCTAGCATGCCAGATATTAAAAGTGCACAACATGTAAGCAGAACTAGAAATTTTATTCACTTCAACATTTAATTTAAACATTCCATCAGTAGCATACCCTTTCCCCACAAATACATTATTCTTTGTAATAGTGTATAAATCAGCCCCTATAATTTGAGTAAACCCAGCCTTGTTTAGAAGAAAACCAGAAACTAGGTTCTTTCTCATCTCTGGAATATGCAAGACGTCTTTCAGGATAACTGTCTTTCCAGAGGTAAACTTCAGTTCTACTGTTCCAGTTCCAGCAACTATAGTGGAGTGGGAATCACCCAATAGCACTTTCTTGTCCTCTGCTTCAGAATAGGACTTGAACATTTCTCGATCATAGCAGACATGTCGAGAAGCACCAGTGTCAACCCACCATCCCTCGGATCCACCAACAAAATTGATCTCAGAGATCATGGCAATAAGTTGGTCTTCGGTTAGGTTCGCCTGAGGTGCAGGGCGAGATCCGTTCCGGCAGTTCCTGGCCATATGCCCTGGCCTACCACAGGTGTAGCAAAAGAACTGTGCTGAATCATTCTTGGAGGGATGTTTCTGTCCATTCTGATTTCGCGGAGGATTCTGATTCTGATGGTTGCGGTTCTGATTGTTCCGATTATGCTGGTTCCGATTCTGATGGTTTCGGTTTTTATTGTTATTATGATTTTTCATTGTCTTCCCATTGGGTTTCAGAGAAACAGGGGTAGACTTCTTATTGTTTGAAATAATCAGAACTTCCTCTTTCTGATCTTGTTTCCTGGCTTCCTCCTCAATGCGAAATCGGGTAATCAGGCTTTCTAGGACATTCTTAAAATCTTTCCAGCTAGGGGGCAATTTGTCTATCACAACAGCTACTTGAAATTGCTCATCTAAAGTCATTCCCTCAGATATAATTTCATGAGCAATCTTTTGAAGCTCGTGTGATTGGGTTTCCACAGACTTATCATCAGTCATTTGAAATTTCAGATAGCGACTGACAACATATTTCTTTGTGCCAGCCTCCTCAGTGTCATATTTCTTTCTAAGGGCTTCCCAAATATCTTTTGCAGTTTGTTCAGAACAGTAATAATCATAAAGATCACCAGACAGACCATTCAGAATAAAATTTTTACATAAAAAATCATTTTCAATCCAACGGTCTAATTCTTTAGTTTGGGTTTCAGAAGGTTCAGCAGGCAATATTGGTTTTTCAGTATCACAAACATATGCAACCTTTTGTGTTGTAAGAAAAAACAACATCTTTTGTCTCCATCTTTTAAAGTGTTGGCCCTCAAAACGAAAGGGCCTATTCAGGTCTTTTGCAGCAATTTCAGTAATTGAATTCATGGCAGACATAGAAATTCGTCTTAAAATTGTTGAAAAAATATGCTGAGAATTCGAATTAAAAGGAAGGAACGATTGTACCAATTTTGCTTGGGTTGAGTCGCGGACTAGGTCGCTCTCTTTAAGACGTTTCGCGGTTCTGCCCAAAATTGTGCAAGCAATTTCGTAGCCCCGCCGTCCCCAGGATAAAACAGTCCAGAATCTTCTCTGTCTCGTTCAAAAATTGCACAATAGATGAACGGTATACAAATCACCCTTAATCTCCTTATTTGCTCGGAATCACCAGGAAATAAAACAGCAACAAACAAGAAGCATAAACAAAGTTTCTGATTTCAAACCCAAGTCATAACTATCTTCTTATATACTCTACCTCAAAGAGATATATAGTAGATATGGGACTATAAAATAGAGAGTGGTTCAAAGATCAAAATAGGAGAGGGAGGTCCAGGGTTCAAAACCAGGTAAACACACATTTGTTTTTATTTTTAAAAAACCAAATTTGCAACAAGAACTCATTACACATTCCTTAACCAAGTCAATCCACTGCTCTGAGAAACCAAATTTGGTTAATACAACCTATCATAAGCCTTCCTTTTCCTATCTGGTTTGAAAACTACATCACCTCCCATGACTTTTTGCCAATATTACTACACATCACTTCCCAAGCCAACCCAATATTATCTATAATGAGTCTGCCTGAAATGAATGTGCCCTATTCCGGAGATACGATCTCTGGGAAGAATGATTTTATTCTTTGACACAAGAGTTTTGAAAAATCTTACATACCATGTTGCAGAAACTTATGGGCGAAACTCAATTAAAAGAAAGGGGTCGTCTTTTTCTTTTTTTTGACGGATCATAGCAATAAAATTCGAATTGAAAGAGAGGTAAAGGTCTACTGCAAAGAACTCTAATGTAGCCCTGACTCACCACATCCCATCAAGATTGAAAGAAGGCAGAGGAGAAACCATCAGGCCAGGCGCACCATCAATAGAGATATCAAAAACTGCATTTCTAACCTCTTCAAGAGATGGAGGAGCAACAATCATTTGATTGTCTGCTTATAAAATGCATTTTTTCTTCTTAAAGAACATGTTACAAAATGTATTTTTAATAGTTTGGTGTTGGAGAAGAGCTGAAGAAGAATAAGAGACGAGTAGCGAAATGCATGTAATAATTAGAAGACAATTGAAATTGCATAGTTTTGGGGTTAATCCACAGTAATTAACCAAAAAAATATGATTTTCTTAGACAAATAATGGGACTTGTAAAAATCATTGAACGAACATTGTTGCCAAACCCTCTCCTGCCAGTTGCTATCAGTTCTTTTTAGTCGATCAAATTGCGAGTTTATAAAGAGGTGTTGATGAAAAAACCCAAGGGCCACTTTTGTGACTCCATTTAGCATAAACCTCAAACTAAAGTCGCAATTTGCCTAGTGTTTAAAGCATACACCACCACTCACCAGGTAATTCAGTGAAATTACCATTAACTCAACATGATATAAATAAAAAGGAAATTCTGCTACTACACTACCCCTATGTCTCACTTAATCAAAGACTTTCAGGACATTTAGCTTCAAGAACAAACTTCTCACTCTCCCTTTTTTTTATTATGGAAGTACCAGTATTCATATCCATACATCAAAGATTACACAAGTTCTTTTCTTCTAACTCTGGTTGCCGGGGGAAATTTTGGCTAGAGATTGCTATGAATCAAAACTTATAACTGGACTGAAAAAATGTGAAAACATGAACCTTTTCAACTTTATGATCTTTTCCAACTTTACCTAATTGGTTGGTGCATTTCTACGACTAAGAGGTACCCATATCAGTCTCAGGCATTTGCTGAGACAGATAAAAGGGTTATCCATTAACAACAGAGCTTCTTGAACAACTGTCAATCCCTTGAGAGCAGATTCCTACTTAGCTTCACCCTTTAGTTGGGGCTTGCAAGCATTCTTTTGGTAATCCAAAGTCCTTCTCTAGATGATACGCAAGCTTTCGTCTCCAAGGTTCATTATGTAACTTGTAATGCAGCACCTGATAGAAAACATACAGAGTGAACATCTAGAGCTCATTGGCTAAAAGTAACCTGTCAACGAGTAATAGAGATAAACTGATTATTATAGAACGGACCAGAACTCGAAACAAAATTTTAACATTCATATACTTTCTCAGCCGCATAGCATGGCAAATATTTATTGTTGATAATATCAAGTAATGCATCTAGAAAGAAGGATACAAGAAAAAATAAGGTGAAATGAGGCACACATATGCTATGTGCTTATCAAGTGGCTCGCAAAACACCAACTTCAGAGGAGGTCTCAGGCAACCTATATGAGGATTACTAACCCAGCATAACTAATCACCAAATAGATTTCTTGGGGTTCACCTAGGTGTGTGTGCCTAGATGCTTGCCTAGGGCCTTAGCATCTCTAATTTCTTTCTTATTTTTAACAAATTCACTTAACATTTGGGCTGTGTTCCATTGAAAAAAAATTGAAACCATGTAAAATAGCAGAGGAGGAGAGAAATTCACTTAAACATCCTATAAAGTTCATTGCCATGATTTTGAGAGAAAACAAGTGGTTGAAGATTTATGTTTATCTTCAACCTCAAGTTCTCCCCCGTCCTCCTCTAATTTTAGTGATTATTCTTTTTTCTTTTTCCAATCAAACACAGGCGTAGGAAAAATAATTTCTCTTCCTATTTTCTTCTTCAAGCTTCTCATTATAGTTTTCAAGCCTCCAACCCATTTAAAACTACTCGTCCAATTATCGACTTCTCACAACGAGTGTAAATTTAACGTGATACCATAAGTTAAGGCCAGATATTTATTTTCTTGGTACTAATCTTTATTTAATTTTAAATTGTGAATATGTTTTGTTAAATTACTTGTAAATTGTAGCAATAAATAATTAGTAAACTATGTTTGGTTATGTTTCGAGTACTCGTATGTGCTTCATTGAAAGTCTACATTAATTTGATGACTTATTCATAATTTCTTTAGTTGTTTTTTTAAATGATCTGTGTCTGCATATGTAATTTTATTAATATAACAACATATTAGTAAGGAATAGATGATGTTAATTGCAGGAAATTTGAAAAACCTCGAGGATTTCCTGAGCGGTGACTAGGCAAGATAGAAGATTTTGTCAAGGCAATCCCCTCACCTCGAGAAAACATAGTTTGCATCATATAATAAGGTTATCTCACGTTTCCAGAAAACAAAAACCATTACCATATTTGCACTTGACAACTATCAAGTGAAGCATGTGCAAAATAAAATCAAGTGCTTTGGTTACGGAATGGCTCAAGTAAATCCTGGAATCCATTGCTTATGTCAACTTTTATGTAACTCATGCTTACTGAAGAACCAGAGGTCTAACAGTAAAATCCACTGGTATTGAGAGTAATGTTGGTACCTGTATAAAAGTGGAAAATACATCGTCGTCGTTTAGTCTTAAATATTGTATAGCCCAATCATTCACATAGCCAAATTTACTCTTCTGCCTCTCAGCCTCGAGCAAAACAGTATCCCTGTATAAGAACCTCTGCCAAGTCATCCGTACATTTGCCAACATGAACTCTATTTCAGTCTCGTTAAATCCCTACCAAAAGAAGGGATATGAAAGTTCAATAGTGAATAATAAGAAATTTTAATTTGCTATCCAGTGATATTAACATTATTGAAAAAAAATTTACCCTGAGAATGTTTATCAAGTTTGGAATCTCATCCTCATGAATTCGAATAGCAAAGCTTTCGTAGTTCAGTATATTTTCATACGGCGAGAAAATTCCATCCTATCAAAAAAAAAAAGATCAAAATGAGAGGTCACCTGTAAACAACAATGCTCAAGATCGTGACCAGAAGAAACTAACTTTCCTACTTCCCAGTCGTAAACAAGAAAATCCTTTTTCAGAGAGAGGAAATCCAAAGAGGAGATATTGAGGTACAAACAATGATCCCATCTCTATGGGTCAAAGCCCCCGATGTATACTCATCCAATCATCAATAACGTTATGATAGATTCACAGGTCGATTTTGCAAGGCGATCTGGCGTCAACCCATAAAATGATAGGTTTTATCGACATATCCACAAATCACATGTCCCCAGAGTGCTTTTTGTAGCCCATGCATCCTCATGGTCTAGTCAATAATTGTATATACCTTTTTTCATGCTGAGTGAAAAACAAATGATTGATTTACAATACCTGAATGACCACTGGAATGCATCCATGCAGGATGCTATCTTCCATTCGACCACTCCAACCATCTCCAGGTAACACACCACAAAAAACAGAGCTAGCCAACTCCTCGTGATAATTAGCAGAGCGCAGTGAGGTTACAACCACATCTTCCTGATGTTGTTTCCCAAGTTTTCCTTCCTTGTCAGGTGTTGAGCCAAATTCTTGCGCCAATTTCTGTCTTATCCCCATGCTATACCTGATATTACCACCATCAACACATCAGTTCCTCTGTAAAGGGTAAGAAAGTGATTGTTCACATTGAATAAAGTGTACTTTGGTTTACGTACGTAGCTTCAGGTCTGCCACCTTCATAAGCTGGTCCAAGATTTCCATTGAAGTAGAAAATTCTCTTGCGCTTTGTACGGAGTCTGCATGTAAGGTTCAATTAATTTCATTCATCTTTTAAACATGTGAATGTGAATATCATCCTAAGCCTTAATGATCTGGTCAGAGATGAGCAACCAAAATAGCGTTTTGATGATGCAAGTACCTGGACCATGATTTTAACCTCAAGGTATCTGGGTCAGGCCTTTTCCATGCAGGAAGAACAAGGTCCTTCTCGGGATCAAAGCAAGGATGGTTTCCTCGTTTGTCAGAAGAAATGCCATCCCAGTTGTCTGCCCAATATGCAGTTGTTGAGTGGTTATGCTTTGAATTAGTGTTTCCCCAATGAACTAACATCATACTATTCCGGATCTCCTTTGGAGCATAGCAAGCACCTTCATCCCATGAAAAGAACTGCCTTAAGATATATAAGTCACCATTAGAATACACATCAAGTAGAAGTTCAAGTTAAAGCAAAACTATAAATATTTAATTTCTTCTGCCTTCTCACACTCGCAACCAAAAAAGCTACTATTCTATATCATACCCAAATATGGTCTTTTCCTGATGTGCGGTTCCAGAAAGGATACTGCTGGACAATATGATCATATGCCTTCTTATAAAATTCTAGTGTCAGGGAACTCCTCAAACCCAAGTGATCCTGAAATTGATTATGAACATCAGAATCAGTTAAATACTGTCCTATGAAGCTTAAACCATGTTTAACACAAGCTAAAAGAAAAGTTGTCAAGGACAATACACAAACCCAGAACTGGGAATGGAAGGCCCGGTTGGAAAACACTTTTTAGAACATTTCACACAATAGTACATTCTATAGTAATATCAACAGAAAAAGAAAGTAAACCTTCATATTGATATGTGGTGCATCATCTGCACGAGTTATAATACATGAATCAAGAACTGGAACAAAAAAATAATCTGCTTCTTCTCCATTTAAAGTTCGATAAGGACTAGCCAGAAGGCTTTCATAAAGTGCCATCTGCAGAACAGCAACACAAAATACCAAAGATTTTTAGCCATTATCAAACATTTACTAAGCTTAGATATGTCATCTGAGATGTAGTGATACCTGTGAACCATACAACTGCTCCGTCCAAAATGTTGCATTCCGGTCATCGTATATTCTGTTCACACATTCTAACCTGAAGTGCCGACCCTGCAATTCCCAATTCAAGGAAAACATGAACAACATGATGGGTTGGAAGGTGAAATCATTATGAAGATCTCATGCTAACCTCTAGAAGATGACTATTGAATTCTGGAGGCAAATCATAAACATATATAAGGGGTCTTTTCTTTTTCACAACAGCATCAAAACTGACAGGATCTTTTGTAAGATGTGCATTATCAGGCACATTAATTGTAGCTGGTCGAAGCCATTGAGGCCATTCCTTTACAGATGATAAAACAGATGGGATACTGCAATCAGTCCCATACCAGCCCCTGTCACACTGACATCAATGTTGATTTGGTCAGATGAGTTCTGTTTTTAGTCACATTATAGGGAAAAATTGAAAAATAGAACACGTGATGAATTCATTTAGTAAATGTAAAATTTCTATGGCGAACATCTCATTTGAAGGATGAAGTTTCCCCTTCAAACAAGATAAGAACTCTACATGCTTTTCATTATATAATAAGCAAGATGAACGTGAAAAAAAGAGTGACCCTTGAACATTCTGTAAAAGAAACAGTGCTCTACTATACACATATTTAACATAAGGAAGCTCACCTACCTGACAAAATCCACCACGACAATAGCCATGGCCAGAGCATTGGTTGACACAACTGCACAGTGTAGGAATCTCACAGTACCGCCCCCAAACACAATCATATTTACACTCGCATTCCTCTTTGACTCGCACCTTAGAAGCATATGCCTCCTGAGGTTCAACATTGCACCAGCCAGGTTTGCTTTTGTTTGTTGTGAAAATATCAAGATCAGCTTTTGCCCAATCAACTGACGCAGAACCACCAGGTTCAGAAGGTAAGCTGAAACGGATGCACTGTACCTCAGATTGGTTTTGTTATGGAACTGGAGCATCAGAGATATATGGGTGTCAAAGACAGAGTTCTTACTTGATTTGAAATCCACAAGATTCAGCCACAGGGCGATTCGGGTACTTTGTTCCCTCTCCACAAAAGCACATTGCCTTTGTTGTATCACAATGGGCAGAGCAAATTGAGACAACCCATGGCCCATAGGGTTGCTCTGGTGGTCCTGGATAGTTACAGTTCAATTGCAACCTCTCAGAACAATCTTCCCCTGTTAAAAGAAAGACTTATTTAGGACTGCGACGAATGCATATCGAACAATTGGAAAATTTCACTCTCTAATATGTTGGTATGATAAAGAAATTTCGTTTTACCAAAAATGACTGAGAAAATCAATAAGTTGACATGAAAAACTTTGTTTTCTTGTAGTAAACTAACTACAAATAAGGTGCAAGACCATTTGAAAATGAAATAAATATCCATGCCAAAAGTCAGTTTAAGATACTGAATTTCATTGTCAGAGAATAAAAGATGGTGCATTTCAAGCCAGAAATTAATAGTAAAAGATGCTTGCATAAATAGTTTTCATCGTATTCTGGAAGTTATTCCTGAGGATTATCCCTGGTGACATGTAAAATGAGATGAATTTCCAGTACAGTGTTCTACTAACAACCGCATGGTATTGACCTAAACATTACAAAAAATTTCAGCGGAACAATGACCAAAAAAATATATATATATAATAATTTAAATAAAGACAAATGAATAAATAAAAGAGGAGGAAACAGCAAAAATGACAATTTTTTACTAATGTTCACGATGTGCTTGTGCATTTGATCCTCATTCATGCATTCCCATATATCTTTGATGCACTACTGAACATCTCTTTAAAGATTGGAAACATCATGACTCATGAGTGAATGTGTTTAAAAGACCACTGAGGACGCTCCCCTATCTTATTATGGAAACTCAACTATCCAAACTTTGAAACCTTAGCTCTAAAAAAAACTGAGCTTTAGGAAGTTGATTTATGTCCATATACTTGGATATTTAACCTCAAATAAGATTCAACCTTGTCCTCTAAAAATTTGGTCACATTGTCATTCAGCACCAGCAGTCATTTTCCTTTTTTGAAACCAGTATAAACAGATCCTAAAGATGAAGTTGCGACAAGCCCGCTTTTTAACAATTTGAAGTTCATAATAACAACCAATGTTGTTAAAGCCTAAGTGATTATTTTATTACATTAAATAATAAGTATATGAAGCTTGTATGGAAATATTCTTCAGTGAACAGCCCATGATCAGTGACAAACAAATGGTACATAAGAAACAACCGAACATAAACATCAGTTACACACCATAGACAAACCGAATAGAACCAAAGGATAGGACTGGTAGCGCGGATCTTTTTGAACATTTGGCAAACCGAATAAGAAGATGTGCGAAGGAAGAGTTAGGACAGGCCAAAAGAGGAGGTTTCTATGATAAGGAGACATGGTGGTGGAACGCGGATGTGCAACAAACCATTGCGGAAAAGAAAAGATGCTTTAAGGCGTGGCAAAAAGATAGGTGCCTAGAGTCTTATGAGCTTTATAAGCAGGCTAAGAAGTTGAGTAGTAGAGCAGTAGGGGAAGCTAAGAAGAGAGCGTATGATGCTCTTTATAATAGGCTAGGTACGAAGGAAGGGGAGAAGGATATTTTCAAGATAGCGAAGGCTAGAGAACGAAAAACTAGGGACTTGAGTCATGTTAAGTGTGTTAAGCATGAGGATGGAAGAGTCTTAATGCAGGATAAAGCTATTTTAGATAGATGGAAGAATTACTTTTGGAATCTACTCAATGGAACACATGTAGGGGAGTTAAACTTGGAGGGGTATGCTTCACAGGAAGGGAGAGATCGCGTGTTCCATTGCAGAGTTAGTGCCACAGAAGTGAAAGAAGCTTTAAAAAGAATGAAGACAGGGAAGGCCGTTGGACCGGATGATATACCAAGTGAAGCATGGAAATGTCTGGGAGAAGTTGGGATTCAATGGCTAACTAAGCTCTTTAATAGGATTCTGGAAACTAGAAAAATGCCAGATTCATGGAGGCATAGCATTGTGGTACCAATTTATAAGAACAAAGGGGATATCCAGAATTGCTCGAACTATAGAGGGATAAAGCTTATGAGTCATACGATGAAACTTTGGGAGAGGGTTATAGAACAAAGACTTAGGAGTTTAACCACGATTTCGGCGAATCAATTTGGATTTATGCTAGGTAGGTCTACTACGGAGGCCATCTTCCTGCTTAGGCAAACTGTAGAAAAATATCGAGAGGCACGTAAGAGTTTGCATATGGTTTTTATTGATCTGGAGAAAGCATATGATAGGGTCCCCAGGGAATTAATTTGGTGGGTGCTTGAAAGGAAGAAAGTGTCTCAATGTTATGTCGATATCATTAAGGATATGTATGAAGGCTGTAACAAGTGTTCGCTCAGTAGGTGGGATGTCTAGTGAATTTCCAGTGACAGTAGGACTACATCAAGGGTCGGCGTTAAGTCCATATCTCTTTGCTTTGGTCATGGATGAGTTGACGAGACATCTGCAAGAAGATGTACCTTGGTGCATGTTATTTGCAGATGATATTGTCTTGATGGATGAGACTAGTGCAGGTTTAGGTCAGAAATTAGTTAAGTGGCAGGAGGCTTTAGAGAGTAAAGGTTTTCGAATTAGTCGTTCGAAGACGGAGTATCTAGTGTGCAACTTTGGGTGTGAACCAAGATGGAGAAGTAATGCAATTGAGATCGAAGGTGTCGAGGTCCCGGAGTGTGAGGCTTTTCGATACCTAGGGTCTATAATTCAAAAGAATGGGGCTATTGGAGCAGATGTAGACCACAGGATTAAAGCTGGTTGGTTGAAATGGCGAATGGCGTCAGGAGTATTGTGTGATAGAAGGATGCCTGCAAGGCTAAAAGGGAAATGCTATAAGACAATTGTTCGACCAGCCATGCTATACGGTTCAGAATGTTGGGCTACTACGGGACAACATACGCATAGGATGGCAGTAGCAGAAATGCGTATGTTAAGGTGGATGTGTGGTAAAACTCGTAAGGATAAAATTAGAAATGAAAGAATTAGGAGATACTTAGGTGTAGCGCCCATAGAGGAAAAAATTAGAGAAAGACGTTTAACTTGGTTTGGTCATGTGCGGAGGAGACCAAGCACGGCGCCAATTAGAAAATGTTTAGATTGGCAAGTTAATGGAGGGTGTAGACGGAGGGGACGACCGTTGAAAACTTGGATGAAGACGGTGAATGAAGATATCATTGAGCTTGGATTAGGTGAGGAAATGTGGGAAGATCGCATTGCTTGGAGAACCAAAATTCATGTAGCCGACCCCGAAAATCTCGGGAATGGGCTTTGATGATGATGATGATGATGACACACCATAGACTAGGTAGGATACATGTGGAAAACCCCAGATCCAGGGAAAACCGGGACCAAACAACAATATGTCAATACCATAAAAGCCCTTGAAAAAGCCTCCAAAACATTCATAGAACCCTATTTAATAACGATATCAATATGGATACGAGGTAACGGATACGTAAACTAAAAACCAAAAACCACAATACTGGGACACCATGTACCTAATAATATTATATACTTTTCAAAAATAACTTTTGTATTATTAGCAAAGTTATCAAAATGCATACAATATCGTATATCGGAAACCCAAATTTAAGAGAAGTGTATAGTATTATGTCGTGTATTTTAAGATATCATACAAAAACAATGTATATTGTATCGTATAAATGTCAATGTTGTAAGCTTAATTGCTTAAATAAGAGAGATTATGTACAACAACGAAGAATTTCATGCACAAGCATCATTTTCAGAGCTTCAAAAATATGTTTGAAAGCAACTATTCTTGTCATTTATTCAAATCAAAATTCTACAATGTAAAGGAAAACTAATACTAACCGGAAAATCCATGAAAGCACCTGCATTGCCCCAATTCCCAGTTGCAAATGCCTTGACCATTACAGTCGCTCTTGCATACGCTGCCACTTATTCTCTATGCACATGCGAAGAAGATACAAGCTAAGGATTTCAAAGCGGCCATAAAATGAAAACCCCTATTTGTGAAGATATGATTCGGAACTTTTGAACTTGCAGATCAAACTTCTGTGAGTCATATTTATGAAGATTCAACATAAATAAATAATGGAAGCAAACTTTCCTATTTATACCTCAATTATGCTCACTGTAGTAGTGACTGCATCACATCCAGAAAGCCACTGGCCTATTTCTGCCTTCCATGATGCACCGCGGTAAACGACAGAGTTGTGTAAATCAGCGGGAAAGCGATTGGGATATGCCAGTTGAACACTAGGTAATACTTTGTCGGAGCCATTGATTGGGACACAAGAACTTTGAAGTTGCTGGGCATTATTAAAGTAATTGAAAGATGATAGTGGTGTCAAAGGAAACCAAAATAGATGCACAACTGAAATGATTGTTATTATGGAAACAACGGACGCTATGAGAGACCATGACCATTTCCATGTATGCAAATTGAACATGATCTGAAGACCAGTCTCTGACTGTTCGTTTATGATTCTGACGTCAGCTTTATCACTTAAATAGCCAATACGCTCGCTACAGCAGCTCGATTACCTTCAGAACAATGAGAAACCAATTCAGCTATAAGGACTAATTTGCACAAGATCGAAATAAGACAGATGCAGTACCCCCTCTCTCTCTCTCTCTCTCAGCTTAAACTAAATCCATTTTATTCTTTACTTATCTTAATCGTGTTTTAATACTGGAATTTACCAAGCCCCATTCGACTTAAATTATATGAGGCTTTTCAAGTATGAATCACAAGTCACATTACACAGTCATCACAAGTGAGGTTAGGCTAAGAAAATTTCTAGTACCAAACATAACAACTTATAAAAAGTAAACAAAAATTGGGTTATTCTATTCATAGAAGACAAAGAGCAAGCATTTATGCAATGATTATGTATGTTATGAACTCAAAAGAAGAAACACTTACAATAACTTCATCCAAACTAAATGGGGGTAGGGGCCAAAATATATTCAATTTAAACTTGCATTGAAAGTTGGAATTCCCAAATAACTCAAAACCCATAAAACTTAGTGCATAAAGAACAGCCCACTTGAAACATGAGGTAAAGTTCATTTCAAGCAATTCAAACAAGTCAATATATGTTATGTTGTAAGTAAGAAGAATACATTCAATATGGGTATCACTGAAATGAAGCAAAACAAACCTTGTTGAATGGATCTGAAGCTGAAGCTCTCACCAATGACCACAAATTGAAACAAATGAGAAGAGAGGAGATCTCAAAGAGAGAAAGAAATATATATTGCAATGAAGAGAGTTGACTAAGAGGTGTTAATGATTGATCCCCAAATAAAATTCCTGATTTAGATAATTAATTAAAAATAACGAAGATAATGTAAGAGAGAGACAAATGAAGAGAGGAGATTGGAGCCACAAAGGCAAAGCCAAGCTCTCTGTTATTTGTTTGAAGTTCAAACAGAGAGAACAGAACACGGTAACAAACAAATCATCAAACAGGTTGTGGACGACATTGACCTTATAACAGTATAACTTACTTGGAAGTTCAAGAGACGGATAGAGTTAATGCTAATTATTGACGCAGAGTAGCTGAGGTAAAGTGAAAGACAACGACTACTCCACGCCACCAAAGCGCTTTCTCACACCACTGTCCTCTTTCTTTCTTTTTTCTTTTTTCTTTTTTCTTTTTTCTTTTTTCTTTTTTTTTTTTTTTTTTTTTTTTTTTTCTAACTCACACCACCACTCAAAAAACAGTTTTTGTTAAACTAACTTAAAAATAGGGTAACTTTTGACCAATTTAAACTCTCAATTGAGACTGATTCTAAAGTTTATCAAAACATGAAAGTTGTAATACTATGAGTTATCTAATAAGCACAACTTGAATCACTTGAAAATGTTTTGAAATGAGCAAGTTATGATCATTTTACTGAAATCGCGCAATTCTGTTTCGCAATGAAAATGGGATAGTGTTCCTGATTTCGTTCAACTTATATGCTAGATCAAGATCGATTCTCAAGCTCCTCCAAATACAACAATTGCATTATTATAAGTTATCTAATAAACACAACTTGAATCACTTCAAAATGTTTTGAAATGAGCAAGTTATGGTCATTTTACAAAAATTGCGCAAATCTGTCTCGGAATGAAAACGGGATAGTGTTTCTGACTTTCGGTCAACTTAAGTGTTCGATCAAGACCGATTCTGACGCTGAGCAGAATAGCGATTATTCTACAGGCTAATAGCAACAGATAATTGACAGGGAAGAACACAAGAGAATAGCCCAAAACACAGAGAAATAACTCTAATGTTCAATTAAATTATTCAGATCAAAGATCTCTTTAAAATCAGCCCACAAGCCGGGCTTTATAGCTAAAACTTGTAATTTTTAGAATTTTACCAAAATTAGCAAAACCCCAATAATCATGCTAAAACAAATTACGTAATAAAAGAAATAAATTACCAGAAATCTGGCCCAAATTGGGTTCAGAATCACTTCCTAAACAATAATTGAAATATTACTATAAAGGAAAATAAACTACTAAAATTAACAAGCAGTCTATTCCTAAAAGAAAATATTGCCTAATCCTAAAAGGAAACTAAAAGATTCCTAATTAAATTAAAAGATTACTCAAAGTTATTTAGGAACCCTAAAAACCCTCCTGCATCAGATTCTCAAGTTGATCAAAATACAAACATTGTAGTACTCTGAGATATCTAATAAACACAAATTGAATCACTTGAAAATGTTTTGCAATGAGCAAGTTATGATCATTTTACTAAAGTCGCGCAATTCTGTCTTGCAATAAAAATGGGATAGTGTTACTGACTTTCGGCCAACTTATGTACTCGATCGAGGCCGATTCTCAAGTTGATCAAAACACAAAAATTGTATTATTCTGATTTATTTAATAAACAAAATTTGAATCACTTGAAAATGTTTTGAAATGAGAAAATTACAGTCATTTTACTAAAGTCGCGCAAATCTGTCCGAAAACATTTGCTGAAATTTTATGTTCGCCCGGTACAATGCGAGGTTTATGCAAAAACTCGCAGAGTTCTGGGCTAACAGGAAATTTCAGCAAAAAAATTTACTGTTCGCCTAGATCAATGCGAGGTTTTGCAAACCTCACATTGTCTCAGGCGAACAATATTTTTTTCTGAAGTTTACTTTGTTTTTGTGATTGAAATTTTTTCTGAAGTTTCCATGAGATTACTTTGTTTTTCTAAAATTTTTTGGGGAGGTTGAGATTTCGGGTTCGATTTTTAAGGGTTTCGATTTTGAGGGAGAGGGAAGAGATTTTGAAGGAGTGATAAGAGATTTTCGAGGGAGAGGGAAAAAATTGGTTTCGATTTTGCAAGAGATTTGAATATGGGGAGAGATTTGCAAGAGATTTGAATGTGGGAGAGGGAAGAGATTTGAATGGGAGAGAGGAATAACATTTCGATTTGAATGGGGAGGGGAAAATGTTTATTTTTTTTGTTTATATAGATGGTGTGGGAAAGAAAGTAGGTGGTGTGAGAGAGTAGAATGGTGTGAGAAAGCACTTATGGTGGTGTGGTGTAGTCGTTGCCAAAGTGAGATGAGGTCAATTTTGCCCTCTTCCCAGCATACCATCTTTTGGGATTGCAAGCTCTTGGATACACTTGGTGATCCACATCAGGATCTCATAACCCTAAAAAGGGTAGGACAGCAACATGCGAAAATTGCAATTTGGGTTGCTCTATCCAAGGATTGTGATTTCGTTTTTCGAGTTAATTTTAGTATCCTGATTTTAAGAAGTTTCTAGAAACACTTTGGTGGGTAAAGAAAAACGTAAAAATTTCGAGGATATATAGATGAAATGTATCAAAGCCTAAAACATATGAACACATTAACGAATTTCAAGGGTATATGAAATATGTACAAAATAAGATGCAATTAAATAAATATATTGAACACATTAAACGAAGCCTAAATACCAAGAAATCAATATAGAATTAAAAAATCAGGAAGCGATTTCAAAAATCAATATATAAATAGAAGAAATGATAATTAGAAAATCAAAGGTGATTTCAAAAACCAATAAATAATTAGAAGAAAAAAAAACTTCTAAATTTATGAAAAAATGAAACTTTTCAAAAAAAAAATGTACTTTTTGGTAGCTGATTTTTGTATTTTTACAAAAAAAACCTCAAAAATTTTCGTTAAATTCTAAAAAAAAATGTAATTATTTTTTTCGCCTTTTTTTCATTTTGTAATTTTAAAAAAAAAAAAAAAAACAAGATTTCGCTAAATCACATTCCTTGGTCTTTAGTGGCATCCACTGAAGGTGGTTGTTGTTAGAGCATTCACAATAGGTTTGGGTGGTTTACCTAGAATTTTGTGTGAAGCATTTTCATATGAGCTTAGCAAACGTAGTCCTCTTTGGCGTAGGTAATTATGTTCCAGGACATGGGTACATGCATGAGCTAGAGAGGTGGGTATGCAGAACTAGTCGTCAGGTAGGCAGCTAATCATTAGTCGCAAAAACGTGTTTGCAGTGGTGGAAATGATTACGTGGATGCTAGTATTGCGTCAATAAGGGCTGCCCTTTGGCATTTTCTTGTTGTCGAACCCTCATTTTTGCTAGTGCTACCCCTATCTGCATTGTCAATGTTAGAGACAATCCTCTCTAGCCCTGCCATTGTCGTGAATGCTCAATAAATTGCTAAATGTGCAATTGCAGTAGTAACATGCTTTTATTAGCACGGTTGTAGCAACTAGCTTGGTCTGAGCGAGGGTCAAAATTGTACTTCTTTTTTTATGTACCTCAATATCCATTTGATGATTTAAAGAATAGAACATTGACTTCAATATGAGAACCTAAAAAAGTAGTTTTCTCATATCCCAGTTTGTCTTTTTACGCATCTTAAATACCCAATATGCATTTGAACTTTATTTGAGTGGAAATTTGAGGATTTGTGCAAATCAACATAAAAAAAAAAAAAAAGTTGTTAAAATTTTGACATACGTTTTTCGAAATACATGTCAAATGTGATTTAATTACATATGAACTATGTTTTTTGTTGTTTCGATTGAGCTGAACTATTTTAAGTAACATGTGAATTAACAATGCTATGAATCTCTAAATGACTGGAGTTTTTGTTACAGTGAACTAACTACATGGTCCAGATGATGGGGAAAAAAACTTTTTTTGAAATTTGTATGCAAGTATACACTTGAGTAAAAGAAAATTGAGACCCCCATCCAATTATATTGATTTAATGGTGAAGCAACTTTCATAAGAAAAAGAACTTGGACTCGAAACCTCAATTTTCATGGAGCAAAAATCCTCCTATGGGCGCCCTTAAGAGTCAATTCACTTTCAAGTAATTTCTTACCTTTAAAAAATAAAGAAAAATACAAAAGACTATATCTAGTCTACTAAGAACTGAAAGTAGTGATTCTGCAGCTACTATCATAGATTTGAGTATGGTGTCTGTTATCATAGGCGCGATGTAGGACTAACAAGCACTCTCCATGGTGATGAAACTTAACCTTTATCAAGTTCCACACAACTCTGAAATTGGACTCCAATTTGAAGTGGATTCTCAGTGGGAGTCCCTTTCTTGACTGCAATATGTCTTGCATATCTCTACCTGCTCCATACATTGGCTTCTTCATTGTACCCACAGATACTTGGAATGTTGTAGAGCCATAGATGTTGGCATATATTTCAGGACCCTAACAGTGTAGAAAACAAGATATTCAATTAGTCATGTTCATGTGCATTAAAGAACCTTGGGGGGGTTGGGATCGAGGGACTCAAATTTCCATTTAGCTGAACGAAATTTGAGTCCCTGGATCTTGACTGTAGTCTAAACTAGTACGATTGGAGGCAGATATGCGTATGACTAACATTAACTAGCTAATATCGGGGCAGGGATATTAAGGGAATGGGTATTAGTATGATTACTTGTGAAGTAGCAAAGATGAGAGGACCATAGGACATTTGAATGGTTGAAGGAAGAATGTGGAGCCTAAAGAACTTGGACTTGTTGTCAGCATTTACATCCATGGAGCAGTTACAGGTGAGGATCTTGGTTGCAACACCTGATTCATCCACACCTTCTCTGAGCCCAAATTCACTGATCCTTGCCATCTGCATAAAACAAATTAAGTTCATGATGATGGGGTTGTTAAATGACGAAATAAATAAATAAAATACCTGCAGAGAGATATTTGGTTGGGGAGGTTTGGTAGCCAGGAAGAACACAAGCAGAGCAACACCCAAGCTCACCATGACCCTCCAACTTAACTGGAGAGCAATCCAACAACATGAAGAAGACGTATGAAACGAAAAATACTTCCAGCACCCTATCTTCTTGTCATTACCACCATACTCATCTTTGTAATAGTCGTCATCACGATGACTCAGAGCCTTCCCATGTGTAGAAGAGTATCCCGTTGATAGTATGAATCGCTGATCAATATCATCTTCATTAGGGACTTGTTCTTTGAGTGGGATATCATCGTCAACTGGATCTATAACAAAGTTTTCTTCTTGATCTTCGGTATGAGATGGATAGTACTCTAGAGCCAAGAGAGTTGGCGAAGATTCATCAATGTTTTTGTTTGCTTGAGAGTACACGGTACATGGACTCTGCACATAATATGCACATTGGTATGAGCTTAAGAACACTGCTTCCTCATCTTGCTCTTGTAGTACTCTTCCCATCTTCATTCACACTCACACTTACTTACAAACAGAAACTTGCAGAGAATGTCGGATTTTAAATCAAAATTGGCAGTCTTACCTCATTTTTGAAAAACCAACTAGTAATAATTAATTCAAAATCATAATTACCAAAGGTCCGTCCTCCTCATTTTGGGAGATTGAAAAAGTGAGCCCACATGCATCATTAACAACCTAGCTACCTCCCTTCCTATCCTATATATTCTTTCTTCATAAAGAAAAGGAAAACATGATAATTACAGTATTCAATGAGCTTTGAGTCTTACAATCTAAGAAAACGATCCCTTAGCTAGTCCAACTGATCATCAAACGTAGAAAAGGCTTCACGGTGGATATTCAACTAAATACCCGGTTCATTGCAACCAATAGCTTTACAAACCTTTAATTTTTTTAGTCTTTGAAACGACAACTTTCAGCGCAAAGCAAATCTTGTTCTCCATATTACTTTAATCGGTCTTCTTTAAATAACTTATAGAAACAAATAATGCAAAGTTGGCACGCTTTGTTTCTCCTTTATCCATCCTTTTCAATTAAAGAATGACTCGACTAAACTACGCACACATCTCAACTTCATATTAAGCAAGGAGTGTGATGAGTACTACAGCAGTGTCATCGGTTAATGCCGCCACGCATTCGATCCTATGTAGCATGCATGAATCCAAGGGTTGTGAGTACTACTCTATTCTTTCAAAAACTAGAGTAGACCTTAATTGGATTTGCTTTGTGTTGAAGACTTTGATGGATTAGTGTGTAAGGGTGCCATTAATGATTAAAATGTGGGGTGAGAACATTGAGCCTTTGAGTCAATGGAAGAAACACTTTTGCTTTCAAAACAAACACCAAACATGACCTTTATTTTATTAATTCCCAGGGATAACAACAAGTTTTTAGAATTTGAAACCAGTCACATATTTGCTGTCGAGACGAGGCCTGTAGAAAAACTTCGGATTCAACTTTTAAACATAAATTTTACTCTCAACATGGAATGCAATGAACACTATTTGTTGTCAAGACCATGAACGTAACAACACAGTGGCAGAAATTTAGTCAAGAGAGGCGAAATGACAAATAATTATTAGTTGATAATAGTAGTTAATCGAGGGTTAAGCAAAAAAAAAATTCCTACCTGAGCTAGTAACTAATAAAAAATACAACTATCAAAAATATATTGCATATACAAAATTGAATCTAGTGTAGTATAATTTTAAGCTATAATAGGGTCGCAATATTGATAACCTTAGTAAGGGGCAAACGAGCGTAATAACTAGAATATATAATTGAAATCACAAAATAATTATAATAAGTATCTAGTTGAAACTAAAAAAATTCAGAAATTTGTGAACATAATACGATCCGAATACAATTTCATAGAAAATAAAAATGGTTTATATAAAGCTCAAATTTTGTACAAGTTTGTTAATGATATATACTTTCATTGAATTCTATAGTTATTATTTTAGTTATTAATTTCAAATATTTTTTTGTTGAAGGTTTTATACCACTTGTGAACAAGCAATTCATTTCTTTACTATTTGCAATTACATAAAATTGTGTTGAAAACAAAAAGGTAGAGGAAAATCACAATGACAAAACTAGTAATTGTGAATAGTCATAAAGAAATCATACGCACTAAGAAGACCAAAAATAAGTTTGTATTAAACTAACAATTTTTAATGTTAAGTTGCATTGAAAAAAAAAAAAAAAATCTTGCGCTCAAAGAGCACGAACTCAGATTGTTTACTAAAACTAATAAACTTCTAACCACCCCAACAACAAATATATGAATGAACAATTATAATATTGTATTATACATTATATAATTAATTTTTTTAAGACTAATATATAGTAAAATTATATTTTGAAAGTTGAAGGGGCAGCTGCCCCCTCGCCCTTGACTGTATAAAGAGAAAAGAGCTTTGAATGGATACTTGTATTCATGCTTTGAGACCTATATATACACGATTTACAAAATGAAAATAACTAATTGCATGAAGTAATTGCTCCTGAGGAATAACTAATTACATGAAGTAACTGCTCCTGAGGATTATGAAGTCACTGCTCCTGAGGACTCGGTCTGGGAGACTTTCCTATTATGCCCCCGCAAGACGGTGCTCCCATTGGAGATACCGATCTTGGACCGTAAGAGGGTAAAACGGGACTTAGCCAAAGGCTTGGTGAGAATGTCAGCAAGCTGGTTTTGGGTGGAAACATGAGCAACTTGGAGAGACCCAGTTTGAACTTTCTCATGAACAAAGTGATAGTCAAGAGCAAAATGTTTCATGCGAGAGTGGAAAACCGGATTGGCACTGAAGTAAGTGGCACCAATATTGTCACATAAGAGGCGTGGTGCTGCAGGAAGAGAGATGCCAAGTTCAGTAAGCAGATTTTGTATCCAAGTGAGTTCAGCGGCAGCAGAAGCAACAGAGCGATACTCTGCTTCAGTAGAAGAGTGGGCAAAAATTCGTTGTTTTCTGGAACACCAAGAGATGGGATTCGAGCCAAAGAAGATAACATAAGCAGAAATGGAGGTCCAATCATCAGTATTCTGAGCCCAGTCAGCATCGGAGTAGGCAACCAGTTGAAGGGGTTGAGATCGACGCAAGAAGATACCATGGTGGATGGAGTGCTTGAGATAGCGAAGCAAGCGTTTAGCTACTGTCCAGTGAGTCTGAGTTGGACAATGCATGAATTGGGCAAGTTTGTTCACCGTGTAGGCAATGTCCGGCCGAGTGAGGGAGAGATATTGCATACCACCAATAAGACTGCGAAATTGTGTGGCATCGGTTGACGGAGAGCCATCACGCAAGAGCAGCTTGGCTGAGGTACTGCTGGGTGTGGAAGTTTCTTTAACACATCTGAAATTCACGATGCTCATCTGCGCTTAGCTTAAGCATATAACACATTTTATGTCAATGTGTACTAAATAGCATGTACTATCAATGCGTTGTGGTATCTTAGCTGCTAAGACTTGTAGCGGATGTCATCAAAAGTATAGTGTTTGAATCCTGGCAAACGCATTTAAATGGTTCAGGATCCAGTAAGAAAACCTGTTGGCCCTTCAAACAAAACAAAATGTTGCAGTATCTTATTTTTATCTATTGATGATATGTAAACTTGCACCATATTTTTAATATCCAGGTTGTTGTTTCAAAGTTCAAACAAAAACTCAAGATCAGTGAATGATGAGGATTCTAGGTTGTGCTATTGCACTGCTATGCGGGCTTCATATATAAAGTGTACACATCTTTGTGGATGTAAAAACACTTGACTCTGCCATCTTTTCTAAAGTTTACAAAGTTTGCAGGTACAGATTGGCATATTCATCAAACTACAGCAGCATCTTGGATCCAGTTATTAAGAACAATTACCAGTTGTTCATGGTAGAGAGGTTAATCATGATGGGAGCAAAAACTTTCATTAGAACATTTAAAGAAGATGATACAGATCTTAGTTTAACTGATGATCCTAAAAAGAACATGAAGATGTGGCAAATACCTGTATATACCTTGGATGGAGAGGCAAAATGAGTTCATAGCCTAAATCCTTTATCAGTCCGCCTAAATTTTCAAGGCCCATCATCGTTCCTCTTCATTCACTTTTTGGAGCTTCTTCTCCAGCATCCATATGCGTCAGAGACTGGTTCACACAACGGGGACTATACCCCTCAGTCCCTCACTGCTGGAGTACACTGTGAGTAGACAGATAAGATTTTGCTGTTGTAAAATGACATTTTCTTTCCATCGGCAAAAGATGTTTTTTTTTTTTTGAAAGGCAAGCAGGGTTTTTATTGGATCCCAGAACCCATAAAGATGCTGCAAGCTGGGTTTGAACCCATGACCTAGTGGTACCATCCGCCAAGCTCTAACCGTTGAGCTGTCATGCCGTTGACTCGGCAAAAGATGTTAGCTGCAAGTAGTACGTACTCAGGTGTTTATTTAATATCTAGAAAGGGGCTTCTCGGGTTGTCTATTTGGAGGCGGCTTAGTTAGTTTCAGATCAGTTTACACTTGGGCGAAGCACATAAGTAATGTGATTCACAATTCATTGTTCTTTGGAAATCGTGTGAGCATGGTGCGCTTCACGTGCAATTATGTAACATATCTTGATTGTTATGTAAATACACAGAAATTTATTTAGCCTGTTTGATTAAATTCGTTTTGTACACCTGCATTTGTTAGTGATGAATCCTGCTCGTGGTTTTATCTGATTTGGGAATTTAGATGCTTAGCAGCTAAGATATGATATTTTCAGCGTTTTGCTTTGTACATCTCGATAAGTGGAAGACATTTACAAACTCTTTTACCTTTGTAGCAATTTTCATTCTTCAGGTGATGTGTTTTGTATTTGAAATGAATTGGTCCATCAGGATGAACATTCCTACTCAAGTCAGAATGGCAACATAAAATATTTCTGTCACAATCGGCATGTGTGACCAACTCCCAAACGTGGGTCTTGATGGTATGTTCTCATTGATATTTGGTTGAAGTTTTGATACAATAAGACGGACTTCTTTGTTATTCAAAAACTTGTTGCTAGTTGCTACAGGACTATATGAATTTAACATCTTGTCATGCGGTTCTGTCAATTTTTTAGTTTCCGAGTATTGGTGCATACCAAAAAGTTGGTTCTAGCTATATACTCAAAAGGTGAGATACTGAAAAAGCAAACTGATACTTGGTGTTTTGGATGTTATATGCATATTTCTCACATTACAAATAACACAGTAACAATGCTGATCCTGCTAATCAGGTACTTGGAGTTTCTGCATTAGGAGATTAGTTTGGGTATGATGTAGGAGTGCTAACTGTTGATCCCTCTTTGAGGGGTTCTGCTGTGTATTGTGCCAGTTCTTTGGTCGTTTGTATTTTTGGACGATCTTTATGCACAGGGTTTAGGGTTTTCGTGTGATTTCAAGGGCGCCAACTGTTATTCCTCTGGTATTCTGTTTCTTGGATGCTTTCGCTGCGTGCCATTGACTCTACGGAACTATCTGGGGTTAAACCACCATCTCCTTGTGTTCCGATTCCTACATATTGTTGAACCACCAACACTGACACAGTTGCTGCAAAGTCTGATGACGCTAGTAGGTCTCCTATTATACCTAGCTCTGGGCACTCACTCCAATCAGTTAAACCTGCAGTGAGTGGGGAGCTATGCCCCCTCCCTACAATGAACAAGTCATTCATACTATCAATGGACCGTATTACAGCCACTGTCTCTTCTCCATTATCCACCACCTTCTGTGTGTATGTAATGGAGCTGTTGTTCATATTCTTCATTCTAAAGGCGTTAATGAAATCGTCATCCGTTTGCTTATCATTCTCATTCCCAGTGGCCACTGTAAGGTTGCTCTGGTTCTTGGACTCATTGGAATGGACTGCTGGGTCGACTACTTCTTGAGGCATGAATCTTAGTACAGTTAGGCTGATGCTAGGGTGCTCCACCATCCTTGCGGCATAAGATAGTGCCTCTCTGTCATCTGGACCTCCAAAGAAGAGTACAACCATGTGATGTGTAATATTGGTATCTGTGACTCGTACGGAGGTTCCTAGACCCCTGTCCACAAGGATGCCTACAGAGCAAGGAGCGTTGGCCAACACATTCTGATTTACATCACGGAGGGATGGGTTGGTGACCTCCATACCGCCATCAACCGTTTGTTGTTTGTGGAAGGGAACTATAACGAATGCCCCACGCTTGTCCTCAGCAAGGTTGCATATGTCCTCGTGCATAGTAGAATAAGGGGAGATGACAGTGAGAGGATAAACTGAGACGCCAACCGTATTTTGCTCATAATTCTCGAATGCATTAAAGATGTGGTCAGACTGGGCCTGGGTACGGTTGAGTGCTGGCCGACCAGACTTGCGGGTATTGTGGACTATTAACATCGCTGATGCCCGACCTGTAAGCTCTACTAAATGGAGTGCGTACACACAAACGTGAGACCTCTTAGTGGGGTGAGTCGCCTCCAAAAGATTAATGATGGTGGGAACATTCCGCGGTGTGTGTATGCATGCTAACATGCGTAGCTCTGAGTCCGGTTTTAATTTTTGAATAGTCCTGCGCTTGTACGGCCCGAATCGCCTTCTAGTTTTGTGGATGTTAATTATTGTAGGTGTGATGATACCTGTCGTTACCACTGCCACTATAACCATAGTTGCGAATGCTTGCTCATCCAAAACCTATACCACAATGACAGTTACAATATTAACGTAGATCAAGTTAGTTTTATACACACACACACATATATATATAAAGAGCAAGTGAATACCTTTTGGTCCATTCCTATATTGAGGATGATCATCTCTATGAGGCCCTTAGTATTCATGAGCAGTCCAAGAGCAACACCTTCATGAAATGGCATCTGATACAAGAAAAGGGCAACAAGGAGAGTGATACCCACCTTTGCAGCACTAGAAAAAATGATGACTATAAATAGGAGTACCCAATTGCTAGAACCATCAATGGAACGTATATTAGTCCTTAGCCCACTTGTGGCGAAGAAGAGCGGGAGCAGCAAACCTGAGACAAAGTCCTCAAGCTTCTCAATTAGTGTAACTCCAATTGGGCCATTGGGTATCACTAATCCATAAACGAATGCACCAAAAATGGAATGAGTACCAATAGCGTCAGTGATGAAGCCACATACCATTACCCCAGTCAGGATCACACATATATATAGGTCGCTGATGTTCTCTCCTTCTGGTGTACGCTTTATTATCCAATAGATGGCTGGACGAACGACATAGATACAAAAGACCACAAACACAACACTCGAAAAAATGACACCTAAGGAGGCCCAGGTATTGATGTCTTTCTCAGCTAGAGCTATTGCCACAGCAAGAAGAGCCCATGCGCACATGTCATTGACAAGTGCTGATGACATAGCTATCCTCCCAATCTCTGTATTCAATAGTTTGAGCTCAGCCAGAATACGAGCTAGCACTGGAAAAGCTGTGACAGAGACGGATACCCCCAAGAAGAGGAGGAAGCTGCTATTTGATACAATCTTTGTCGTGTCATCCTTGAGAAAGAAAGATGTGGATGCACCAATGGCGAATGGCAAAGCCATACCAGAAAGAGCGATAACAATGGCTTTTTTCCCAGTACGCCTAATTACTGCTATATCCATCTCCAAACCCACCAAGAACAAGAAGTATACTAGTCCTACATTTGCCATTGTCTCTAAAACCATTACACTCCTCAAAGGGAACACAGCATTTGCAAAAAGTTTGTACCTTCCCAACAAAGAAGGACCCAACACAATACCACCCTGCATATTAACATAACATGACAATCGGTTGATGCATTATTTAAATTATACATAAAAACAAAATGCATGGATTTGATTGTAATTAGTCGTGCTAGAAACAAAAAAAAAAAACAAAAAACTTACAAGGATCTCAGATATGACTTTTGGTTGTCGAAGGGGTTTGAGAAGAAAGTAGATGACACGAGTAGTTGAAACAACGAGGGTGGTTTGTAAGATGAAGGTAGGTAGAGAGAAGTACATGGGATTGTCACCCTGCCACACCCCGGATTTCGACATCGTGTATGGTGAATAACATATTGTCGCTGCATTGATTCCAGTCAGATTTGACATTATATCAGCACTAGTAGCAGCATCACCACCATCCATGGCGACACCAACTTTTATTTTTTTTCTTTCTTGTGTCTAACAGCAATGACCATGATGGGTGCAAAGCACCACAAGAAAAAGAAAAGAGAAAAAAACAAGAAGCAATGTAGAGGATGGTTGAGGAGTTGAGGCATTGTATTGGCCAATAACAACTAACAAACAGTATATTGGTATAATAGCTATATTTGTAAAACAGAGTATTCCTCCAACAACAGTAGACACCATATCTTCTCCCTTGTTTTTCTCTACTTTTTCTTTGACAAAAAAAAAAAAAAAATCACCTTTCTAAATTAAGTTTGATAGATCTAACAAATTCATGAACCCCAAGTGTCGTACAAATGTATGATTCCTCACTTTACATTTTTTTGACTGAAATCCATATTTTTAAATGCAAGAGTAGATCCCAAATCCAATCCAATTAATGCCCAATGGTGAAGGCAGGCATATATGCCTTTTTATATAGTAAACATGTAACAAGACATGTTCATTTCTTATGTTTAAAACTCAAAACGATCCCAAGCTACACCAAAACAAGCATTTACTTAATTAGGCAGGCACTTGTAAACCAGTCAATCAACCATTGTTTCACAACTCACAATACAATTTACACAACAATTATGCAAACTAATTTCTTGATGAAACATAATTCACAGAGATTGCTTAAAAGTAGAGGCATATGGGCATTGATGAACATGTTCTTTCTCCTATGTTAGTTCTTCATGAATGTGCTCCTTAGCACCTAATAAAAACTCATTTAATAAACATTTGTAATTAATGTATCTTATTCAGTTTCGTGATAGTATTGGTATGTTTAGTCATTTATGATTTAAACTTTTTAAATTGACAACTAAACCAAAGGCGATTGCTTTTCAATGAACAACAAAACATACTGCCAAAAACAACTCCCCCATACCAATTAACCTTCCCCCTATACTATGCATCCCACTCCCTCTACACGCCCACCCCTTTAATTTAGTCCCCTTCAACTCTTCCACAACACTCCCACATCCCCTCCAACTTTTGAACCAACATCCTCGACCCATCCAATAAACCATCTTCCCCAACATGCCTCTACCACCATACTTAAAATTTGATCCGCACTCTGGAAATGCAATTGGCAAAAAATTTGACTCTCCCGGCGCATGCTTTTGAAGCTTGAACTTAGCTCGACAGCGATATCAGGGAACTCCGTACGGTGGCCAAATACTTCCACCGGCAAAAACTTCGAAAATAAGTTTTCGCACACAAAATGGCAAGCCTGTGGGAATCTTCTCATCCCTTCCATGTTGAACAACTGATAGAGGGCATGATTTAGCCAATACCTACCATCTCATTCAATTTACTCACAAAGACAACATGGCGAAAGCTCTAAACGTCGGGCCTTGGGTCCTTTTCAACTGGCTTGTTTTGATTAAACCATGGGTGGAATAGTACCTTTGGTGGATAACATTATCTCCCCTAACCAATGAGCTTTTCTCCAGGGTCACTCTACTGCGGACAATGTCAGTTTAGCACATAAAACCTTCTTTCAAATGAAATACTGCTACAAAAAGAAACAAGATTGGATGACTATCAAAATTGATATGGCCAAAACTTACGATAGGGTAGAATGGTATTTTCTGATACAAATCCTTGAGCAATTAGGCTTTGCTAGAGGGTGGATCCAAATGATCGAACAATGTATCTCCATCTCTTCCCCACAAGATTTGCTTAATGGATCTTCTATCCCAACCATCAAACCTACCAGGGGCATTAGACAAGGGGACCCTCTCTCCCCCTACCTCTTTATTTTGATGGCAGAAACCCTGTTTCGGCTTCTCGCTCGTGCAGAATATGATGGCCTTATCAAAGGAATCAAAATCAAAAGGCAATCCCCATCCATCAACTATTTATTTTATGTTGATGTCTCATGTTTTTTTGTCGTTCCTCTTTAGCTAAAGCTCATATAGTCAAAGACATTCTCCAACATTACTGCTCAGCCTCGGGCCAAGGAGTGAATTACGACAGATCTTCAGTCTTCTACAACTCCAATGTCCATCCAAAACATTCTAAAATAATCAACAAAATCCCGGGGTCTAAACTGTATAATCCCAAGGACAAATACCTTGGATATCTTTTGTTTCTGTCTAAAAATAAAGCAAATGACTTCCAGTTCTTGATTGATAAGGTCAATATTAAACTTTCGAGCTGGAAATCCAAAGTTCTCTCCCAGGTTGGTAGAACAGTCATGATTAAAACGGTTTTAAATTTGATCCCAGTTTACACTATGCAAATTTTCCTAATTTCCAGTGCTATTACCATCAAACTCGATCAACTTGCCGCAACTTCTGGTGGAATGATGTGGTGGACAACAAAGCCAAACACATGTGTACTTGGGGTCATATATCTCTACCTTGTCAACTTGGAGGACTCGACATTCCTTCCACTAGAAATAAAAATTTTGCCTTAATGGTAAAAAACTTGTGACAAGCCATTTCCTCTCCCACAACCCTTGTGTTATTCAACTTAAAGCTCTTTATTTTAACAAAAAAAAACATTTTTTAACTTTCCAAAACTCCCACCATCGCCTCTTTTGCTTGGAGAGGCAATCTCATAGCTCTATCCAAAATGAAACTCCACATCATCTCGCAAGTTTTTTCTAGTGATCACATCGATATCTAGAACGATTGTTGGGTCAAACATGGTTTTCTTTTGGCTGAATACATGTCTGCACCTTTAACACCGAATCTACTCGACATCATTCACGATTTGTGAGTTACCTCTTCTGCACAGAACATCCAGTGGAACACGTGATTAATCAACTCCATCTTTCCTGAACCGGTGGTCAGAGATTTGCGGAGAATCAAAGCTCCCCCTTGCGCCCTTTTTTTTTTGCTTTGAATCAGTCAAAACATTCTCCCTACCATGACAAATCTAGTTAGGTTGCATACGCCTATTAAGGACCCACACAGAGGATGTTACTCACATCTTCTTTTTCTACCCAATCATTAACTAATTATGACAACTTTCTTCTATTATGATTGATTGGCTTAACGATAATTTTAGCACTCTTTCAATATCACTTTTTTCACCTTTACGTGAGACACAACTAAAGCTCATCCAGAGGCAAAAGACGAAATGCTTTATAAATTTACGGCTGTAATTCAAACAATTTGGCCGATTTGCAATAACAGTATTTTCCACAAACTAAAATAGGCACACAATTGTTCCTTTCCTCTTTCCACCACACCTGGACCTCTTGGCACAAACAATGGTACTCCTCCATCAAATCACTTAGACTTTCAATTCGAGATTACAGACAATATGCTCATAACCATTCACCATATTCTGGAAATAGCCAAAACAAATGTTCAGACTCTTTCATCCACCATGTGGGCAGAGCCCGCTGCTACCTGTGGTCCCCTTACTGAAGCCGAAACTACCAAAATTGAATTGATTCAAGCCCAAATCTTGTTAGTTAGACACCACAGGCTTAACTTCAGATCTTTTCAGCATAGACCCATCCCCCTGTTTTGGATCCTGACACGATTATTGTTACTTATAATGTCAGTTTCTTTGACTCCTCTAAACAGGAACGGTAGGCATTTTTGCGATGAATGTTCATAGTACTTTTTTGGCTCGCATCTCTTGTCCGATCTCTCGAAGAGTGCTTAACAACACTTTGGTGGAGTGCCATGCAGCAAAGGCGACTCTTTTGTTTATCCAAGCCCGACATTTGAAGACATGACTACTTTTGGGAGATTTCGGAGCGCGCCAATCCTTTTTGTAAGAAGACCAACCTGAGACTAAGACAACCATGTCCTGGTGTGGCGTTCTCTTATTGGAAACATTAGGTGTCTTCTTAATTTGCATAGATCTTGGATTTGTAAATTTATTAGTAGAGGCTTCAACTTCGGGGCTCATAATTTAGCGACTGCACCAGGACAACAATATTGTAGCCGCTATTATTAATCTATTTGTCATAGGATTTTACCAAAAAAAAACAAACTGAATATTTTTTCATAACAAAAATATAAAAATAAAAAATGTTTCATTGATTTTGTTGGATTGTTTGATTACTTGTACTAGGGGTGGGCATCCCATCCCGCGATCCCGATCATGTCTCGATTTTTTCCAAGTCTTTTTGGGATTGGTCCAACTCATTCCGATTTAGAGTAAGATGAGATAAGAATGGAGATTTTCAGTCTGGCTCATCCCGTCTCGTCTCAAATTTATTTATTATTATTAATTTTAATCAAACTACTCTTTTAAATGAAAATTTAGAATGTGTTGAAATTAAATCAAAACATGTGCTATTTGAAATTTTAATTGCTTTATTTGGTACTCTTTGTTTGGATAATAATTTTAGTTTGAGTATTTTAGATTGGGTATTTTAGATCAAATAAAACCCATGAAAGTTTAGCTTCATTCACATTTTAGATTAGTTATAGAACAATTATTCTTGTAGAAAATAAAGGCAATGATGGTTTGGGTTAGTTTTGTACTATATGTTATTTAGTTGGAGATTTAGTCAATGAGCATTATTTTTCTAACTTATATAAGACAACTTGAGAGCATTGCTCCTAATTGTATCTTGTATGAATGATATTTCAACTGTTAAAAAAATATGCAAGACGGATATAGAGGAACTCCTTTCCATCTGCTATCATTCACTTGATAAACTTAATTCCATTGTGAAGTAACCATCAACAACTTTGAATTGTATATGTACTTAATAACTCATTCGAATGTCATTTTTACTGAAATTCAGAATATTAACAAGAGTTATTTGATATTCAGAAGGATATCTTGCTTTCAAGATGACAACTTAAAGGGTTTAACAAAATTTATATAACTTCGAGGTAAATTTTAACATTTCTAATATGAATTTATATCATCTATAAATTCATATATTCATAACTATGTAGGCCACGTCTAAGAAACTACTATATTAAGGGTTCATGCTTAGTGTATCACACAAATGATGCTTACCATAAAAAAACTGTAAGTTTTTTGGACCTAAAATATATAGCCAATTGAGTTTTCCCCCAATTAACATTCATATTGCACTTTCCCCCTCAGACTAACAGTCAACGTGCCTTGACCGTCAAGGCACGTGCTAGATTAAAAAATGTCATATTTTACTACCCAAAATACCCTTTAATGATATGAAGGATGAGATTCAAAGTTGATGCAATTAAAATCGAAGGCTAAGATTCAAACTTCCACTAAGATGTTGGGATAATTCGCCAACTCCTCATTCACCACCATTGTCTCCACTTCACCACCAATAACTCTCACATCTGCTTCTACTACTACATCTACATGTTATTTCATTGTAGATTTAATATTCAAGCATCAATAAGTGGAAAAGCTTGCCAAGTTTTGATGGCAAGCTTGAGTTGCAGCTCATCTTCATCATCTGTTAGGTCAGTTTTGTTGCAAGGGGCAAAGTTACATTCAAATTTATTTTAAGGGGTTAAGTTCCTGCCAGTAATTTATTTTAAGGGGTTAAGTTACTGTTAATTAACAACTCTTAATTGATTTTCTTGCAAATCCCATTGTGTCACAAGCACAATCAAACAAGTGATTAGGAGGTTTGAGGTAGTCAAATTTTTGAAGGAGTACATGTACATTGGATGTTAAAGCACAATGTAAATGCATTTGATGTTCTTGCAACAAAGTTTGATGTTGTTTCAATAATGTAAATTAATTTGATGTTCATTGGATGTTAATAGCACATTGTAATCAAATGCCTTTACAATTTCAAGCATCAATAAACAACCTTGCAATTCAAAACTTGACATAGCACTTTCAAGTATCAATATGCAACCTAACACATTATTTTCAATACCATACCATACCATACCATACCATACCAACAAACACTCTCAAGTATCAATATGCAACCTGACATAACACTCTCTATAACATTCAGTACCTAATAACTTCAAGTGCAACCTGACATAACACTTTCAATAACATTTAATATGCAACTTGACATAGCACTTTCAATAACTTTTAATAACATTCAAAACCTGACATAACACTTTCAATACCATACCATACCAACAATCATTCACTACCATTTAACAGAACTTACAGTCAATACCAATAGTAGTGTACTATACCAACAGAAGTGTATCATACCAACAAACATTCAAGTGTATCAGTTAGTGTACCATACCAATACAAGTCTGAGATAACATTCATGAGATAACATTCCCATACCAACAAACATTCAATACCATCAGAAAACACATAATGACAATGTCAATAAACCAAAATAAATTGTTTTTCACTAACTGTTTTCACCAACTGTCTAATTGTCTTTCACTAACTGCTTTCACCAAAATGAGTCACCAAAATAAGAATGTCAATATGAGTCACCAAAATGAGAATGAGTCACCAACTGTCTAAGGTCATCTCCAGGGCCCCTAGGTCTCCAACTGCTTTGTCCCCTCATGCCCCTACCATTCCCACGCTGAAATACTGGATTAACTGGTGGCCTCATTGGTAGGGGTTGAATTCCTTGTGCAAATGGCTGAATTTTGAACATGGTACTCTGATTGTTGTGTAAAGTTGGAGCTGTAGGCATCTCAAGCTGAAAGTTTGGTGGTTGTGGAGGATATGTGGGCATTTCCTTTGGTGGTTCACCGTTTCCTCTTTCACTAGCAGTCCTTGCACCCCTTGGTTTGTTGTTCCTTGCCCTCGTACATTTAGGACTCTTAGATGTTTGTCCATCTTCAGCAGTTTGCTCCCTAGGAGGGTTCTACAGGTTCTACTGTTGTGACCCTCCATTCCACACTTTCTGCAACTCCTGTGTTCCATGTGAACCTCATCTTCATCTTCATATCTTCTTTTCTGTCTCTTAGGTCTCCCTGGACCTCTTTTTCACTAGAAGAGGCAATACTAACTATCATGCCACATAAAAACCCTCATCAGACATGGAAATAAGCAAATGATTGTACTATACACAAGCAATGAAGTTACAACTTACTTCATTCCATTCACACATATTTCTTATGTTCACAATGCCCATAGAGTATTCTTTCACATAGGCCTTCACAAAATGATAGGGATTGCAATATCTGCATCAAATGGAAATATAAGCAATGATATGGTCACTGAGGTTAATGATTATATAAGCAATGATATGTAAGCAATGATATATAAGCAATGACATATAAGCAATCATATAAGCAATGAGAAAACTTAAAGCAATGATGTATACTGAGGTCTCTGATTATACTTACTCTGCCCACTGAGGTCTTTGATTGATTATAGTCAATACTCCATGCACACATATGATACCTGTGAGTTCCCATTGTCTACAGTCACAATATCTAATAGATATCTTAACTCTAAACCTATCACTTGTGGCATTATTCTCTACTGTGATGAAGCCCTCACTGGACCCAAACATCCTAAATTGGTTTTGCATTTCACAGTACTTGTCAACTAGCTTTTGAGCCCTAGGTACTAACCCATTGATGTCCCAAGTGCTACTTTTCACCCTCCTGTCATACATCAGCCTCATGACAAGCATGTGATAGTCATCAATGAACTTGCAGATTGGTTTGTCCCTTAGGAGAATAATCCAGTTATTGAAGTTTTTACTAAAATTGTTAGTGATATGCTCTGAGCATAGCCTAGTGTCAAAATAGGTCGTACACCAACTCTACACATCCCTATCAACCAGCCACTGATGAGCCATTGGATTAGCTTCCTTAATCTCTTTCAAGTGGGACACACTCAAACTCTTTATATGCCCTCGCAGCCTTCCAACTTAGTCTCATCAAGAAAACACCACCAAAACCAGCCTTCTTGAAGTTCTTGTACATGTGCCTAAAATAAAACCTATGATACTTCAAAGTGCTATGTCAGGTTTTGAATTGCAAGGTTGCTTATTGATGCTTGAAAGTGTTAAGGCATTTGATTACAATGTGCTATTAATATCCAATGAACATCAAATGAATTTACATTGTTGAAACAACATCAAACATTGTTGCAAGAACATCCAATGAACATCAAATGAATTTACATTGTGCTTTAACATCCAATGTACATGTACTCCTTAAAAAACTTGCCTACTTCAAACCTCCTAATCACTTGTTTGATTGTGCTTGTGACACCATGGGATCTGCAAGAAAATCAATTAAGAGTTGTTAATTAGCAGTAACTTAACCATTTAAAATAAATTACTGGCAGAAACTTAACCCCTTTAAAATAAATTTGAATGTAACTTTGCCCCTTGCAACAAAACTGACCTAACAGATGATGAAGATGAGCTGCAACTCAAGCTTGCCATCAAAACTCAGCAAGTTTTTCCACTTATTGATGCTTGAATATTGAATCTACAGTGAAATAACATGTAAATGTAGCAGTAGAAGCAAAGGTGAGAGTTATTGGTGGTGAAGTGGAGACGGTGGTGGTGAAGGAGAAGTTGGCGGATTATCCCAACGACTTAGTGGAAGTTTGAATATCAACTTTCGATTTTAATTGCATCAACTTTGAATCTCAGCCTTCAAATCATTAAAGGGTATTTTGGGCAGTAAAATATGACCTTTTTGAATCTAGCACGTGCCAGGCACGGCACGTTGACTGTTAGTCTGAGGGGGAAAGTGCAATATGAATGTTAATTGGGGGGAAAGTTCAATTGGTTATATATTTTAAGGGGGAAAGTGCAATTGACTCTAAAAGTTATATGTAAATAAATTTGACATTATTGGTGTGTGAGCAATGTGAGATGAAATTCTTTTGTTATTCTTAATTGGAGGACTATTTAGTACCTGCTCATCCCGTCCCGTCCTGAATCCGTTTGGGATGAGACAAGGTTTATCCCGTCCCGAATGAACGAGATGAGATAGGGATGAAGTCTATCCCATCCTTTGCCCACCCTAATTTATACAACCTAATATTTGGACAATAGAAATGAAACTGAAAACTGTAACCAACCCACTGAATTCAATTTACTAAAGGTAATTTTGGAAAGGCAACGACTACTCCACACCACCAAAAGCGTTGTCTCACACCACCATTGAGTTTTTTTCCTTACTTACTCACACCACCAATAAATGTGCAAAACCTAAACCCCCTAAATCGCAACTCGTCGTCGTCCTCCTCTCCCCTATTTCTCCCATCCTCGCAAAAACCTCAAAATTGCAAAAACCCATCGATTTCCTCGTCGTTGTCTTCCTCCTCTCCCCTATCTCTCCCTCATCGACTGCATTCTCTTATCTCTTCCTCGCATTCCACTACATTCCCTTTAGAGAAACTTAGAATAGTTTTGGCAGAAAATGTATTGTTCGCACAAACCAATCCGAGAATTTGCAAAAACCTCGCGATGACCAGTGCTAGTCGCAGAAGTCCATGCGAGCGGGTCTAGGCGAATAGGACAAAAAGATTTTATAAAATTTCTTAAGTAAAAAAGTACTGTTTGTAGGGACAAATGCGAAAGGGAAGGGAAGATGCAAAAGGAATGTGTTTTACGTTTTGCGTTGTGAATGAGGAAACAAATTCTAATTTGTTTGTTTATATAGGTGGTGTGGGAAAATATGGTGATGTGAGAAAGAAAGTAGGTAGTGTATGAGAGTAAAATGGTGTGAAAAAACACTTAAAATGATGTAAAAAAAACACTTATAATGGTATGAAGTAGTTGTTGCCTTTCGAAAAAAAAAATGATTTTTAAAATTCACTGCTCGGTACCAACCAAGCAACCGAAACTACACTTTTAGAAATATTGTTTATCGTTGCAGTGTATTTTTCTTGAACCAAGCAACACGTAATTATGAGTCAAATATCCGGAGTTCAATTCATTGGCGAAATGAATGCTTTACCAAAGACTTCCAATTTGATTAGTCAAATCTTGATTACCAAATTAGCAGGGGGAAAATCATGAATGAACATGCATGTTCAAAAACCCCAACATTGCGAGTCAAATGTTCGTAAGTGAAAGAGAATTTCTAAATGTCGAGGGAGTTGATTTCATGAGCTCATAAAACTACTCCTGGTAGTACTGAATATAAATCTTCACTGCCCATGGTATCTCTGAGTCTCAATATTTGGGTCCCCCACCCCTCTCTGCTTGCTTCCTGTGTATTTCAAAAAATATTTCTGTTAGATTCGAATTTATTGTGAATTGCAGCAAAATCTCACTTAAAAAAACGCCTTTTTGACCAGTTTTTTTTTTCTCTTTCTTGAAAGGCAAATAATTGATTCACCATTTGGGGTCTTGTTGAAAATTTCCCATTACAGTTTGTTGTGTTGTAGATGATGATGAGTGGAGCTAAGTTCATAAAATGTGTTAGTGTTGGAGATGGAGCTGTGGGGAAGACATGTATGCTCATTTGCTACACCAGTAACAAATTCCCCACTGTAAGTTTTCTTCTCTCGATCTACTGGGGTTTTGATTTGTTGGGTTTCTTCTGTTTTGTTGTCTGGGAAGGCAAGCGTGTTTAGTAGCTCTTCTTATGTGCTTGGGTATCTTCAATATCATGCATTCTTCCTAATACAGAACCCAATTCCTGTGTTTTCCAATTTTCTTATATTGGGGCTAATCAGAAAGTTGTAATTTTTGCATTTTCTTTGTTTAGAAAAAATAAAAATAATAATAATAATTGTGATGATCATGAACATAGATCATATGATAAACTTTGATACGAGTTTGAAGAAGATACATAATCCGGGTTGTGTGGTTAGATTGAGACTACCCTTTTTCCGACTGAAATTGATTGGAAGTTCCTCTTCTGTTATTCATTGCCCTGTCCTCCTAATTTTTTATGTTACTTTTTCTTTTTGGTCAAGTTTAGCAAGAAAACCTAGAAGGTAGTTTGATTAGATTGCAGTTAATCATGAATCTTTTATCAATTTTTATTTTTCTGGGTTTTCTTTTCTTATGAGTGTCATAAAATCTAATCTGAAAATGACAATGTCCTTGAACAATAATCTTACAAAAAAAATAAAAAAATAAAATTAAACCAGACATTTATTCAATATAAAAAATGATTTACAATCTGTTCAGGAGTGCGTTACGACTTTACCCGAATCAAAACATTTGAAAAATGAAAAAAATTAAAACTAGGAAAACTAACCACACTTAAATTTTTCGCTGCCCTTCAAGACCTTAAGGTCTGCCCAAACACAAAAAAATCTGCCATAAGAACTAGAGTGGTATACAAGGCATATTCATATTCACCGTCAGCATTTTGATTCGAAAAATTTCTGTCAATTGTGAATATACGTTATATGACTTTTATCCAAATAGACCAGTCCCGCAATTTCCATGGATCAATCTCTTGAACAATAATCTAAACAGGCAATTTCACTCTATTCACAACCTAGAAGATATACCTTTGCCATGTCAAACAAATGTGATCTAAAAGGTATTTTCATTTATTCATAATCAGACGTAGGTGGATTGTGAATGTGCCAAGTTTTATATGAGATTACCTTTCATAGTATTAGTTGAAATAACTTTGCAGTCGTTTATGAACCATAAAAAGGGTACAGATTGGTGGGGGAGGGGTAATCAAAGGATTTAGGACTACAGAATAAATTGATTCCATTTGATAATAAAATGCTCAAACCCCATTCCCTTGAATTAAGGACAACCGACTCTCAATGCCATGTAAAAACCCTTTCTTCCAACTTCCAAGGCAATCTTCCTATCCTTCATTCTGTGATTCTTTTGTTCCGTCTTCTATTTCAAGCCATAACATCGAACAAACTGCATGTGAAGCTAGCTCCCATATGGATTTTTTATTTTTTAATATCTTTTTAGAGGTAAAGGATGACATGCCCGACTCAACGAAGCTTCTCCTTTATTTTCTTCTTACAAAATCAGACACAATTACTTGTTCCAAGTAGCAATCAGATGACGTGCATTAAAAGGATGACTAGAAGCATGAAATCCCAGACCATTCCAAACATTTTTATAAGTGTATATAGCACCACCTTCAGAAGATAATTCTTTTTTCTGTTGGGAAAACTGCATGCCCAAACAAAACCATCACATTCGGTAACATATAAGGTGTGATGACGTATTGGGGAGTTTCTCCCATTTCTGGAATCAAAATTGTAGTACTCCGCCAAAGTTAAAGTGCCCACCCAAAACTTCCAAAGGCAAAAATTTGAGGCAAAGAAAATAACATTTGGGCTTTACCATGCCTCCTGTTTAGACTTCCCAGTGCTTCACATATTTAGAGTGGGTGCTAAAGATACTTATAGTTTCACCGATTTCAACATATATCATCCTTTTCTGATTCTTACCTTTTATTTGGATTCTTATTTGACAGGACTATGTACCAACTGTCTTTGATAACTTCAGTGCCAACGTCTCTGTGGATGGGAACATTGTCAACTTGGGGTTGTGGGATACTGCAGGTGTTGTGATATGGTGTTTTTTTATTTTTATTTTTATTTTTTACGTCAGCTACACCTTGATAATCTTTGATTGTTAAATTTTCGAATAATACCTATATAAAAATCCAATCCAGTTAAACAAACATAAAGAACAAATCCTGTGTCGATGAACACTCGGGTTCGCGTTTGGACACTCCAATGGACACACTACTCTTAGATCATCAATGTTTTCACGTATGTAATGCCCCTTTTTTACAAAAACAAAGCGTGTCAACACGTATCGTGTCGGATACTCATGTTGACATTCACAGATACTCCCATCGAACACTGCATGGTTAGATCATCAACCTTTTCATATAACTTTGAAAATTTTCAATTCTATATTAATGTTACAAGAATATTATGGCAAGTTACATGAGTAACAATATTGACCTACAACGAAAAGTGAATGAATATGATTAATAATTCAAAATTATTGTTGAAAAGTAAATAATACTAAAATGTATAAGTGTGTCCCCTAACGTATATTGTATTATGTTTTTTTGGCCAACATGTCCGACATGTCGTATCTGTATCGAATACCAATACTTGTATCCATGTCGTTGTTACATAGGTTTTCACATATCTTTCGAATGCTCAAATTCCTTGTTCATGTTTTAAATATATTAAAACAACTAGACAAGATAGCGACATGTAAAAAAAAAAGATTGTAACTAGAAAAATAATAATGGTGGACTGTATGGATGTGTCCCTGAATTGATAGGATTTTTGGTTGACAACACACGTACCCATGCTATTACTACACTGGAAAGGGCTCATCATTTCAATTGTCCTACAGGGCAAGAAGATTATAGCAGGTTGAGGCCGCTCAGTTACAGAGGGGCAGATGTATTTGTGTTGGCTTTCTCTTTAATCAGCAGGCCCAGTTATGAGAACATTTTCAAGAAGGTATTGCTTTTGGGATAGGTCATTTGATTTGAAAGTGAACAAGTTCCTTCTCTCTCTCTCTCTCTCTCTCTCTCTTGTAATCAGCTCGGTTGCAGATTGTATACTCCATTTGCTTTTGTAATCTGCTATTAAAGATTTGACATTTGACTCCGTTAACTATGTAAGCAGTGGATGCCTGAGCTCCGTCGATTTGCTCCTAATGTTCCAATTATTCTTGTTGGGACAAAGTTAGGTAAGATTGTAAGCCTAACGTATTGCACTTGATATATTCAACATTAGCTATCTTTACATTCTCTCATTTAGCTATTGACAATTTTCTTTTGTAAATTCAGATCTTCGTGATGACAAACGCTATCTATCCGAGCATGAGGTTTCTAGTGCAATAACAACTGCTCAAGTATGTCTTATTCTCTCACTCCATCAAGTTATATGTTGGTCCAGCTCAAGTACGAGATTATGTTTTGCCCACAACACCATTGCGGGCTCCAAGTTGTACTAAGTTTGAACCATGTAGATTGTAAACTACTTATAAATGGCAATCCACCTATAGCCTCTTAGTTGCTTACAAGTTACAAACACTTGGCAAACCAACGTATAACTTGTATTTTGAAGAGTAATGATAACAATATTATTATTATTATTATTATTATTATTATTATTATTATTATTATTATTTATTATTATTTTTATAATAATAGAAGTAGTAGTAAATATAAATGATAAAATGTGGTTTGCCACCGGTAAGTGGCTACAAGTGATTTACGGTTCACAAATTTGTAGAAACAAACACCTCTTAACAGTCTGTCCATTTCGCAAAATTAGTATCTCAGAGGATGCTATAAATTAGTTTGTATTGTAAATTTCAGTCATAAAACAGGAAATTTATCATAACTTGTTATAAAGAAAAGAAAAGAAAAAATGTTTTTGCCACATGCTGATCCACAACCTAGGAAAATGATATTCTGATGTTTAAAAAAATGAATGCTCATTTTTTCGTGCATCACCTACTCAAATGCAAACAATCTAAATGCTGGCATTTAGTGTTCATTTCATGAAATATGGTTGAATTCTTTGGCACTACCATTAATAGGGTGAGGAGCTGAGAAAACAAATCGGTGCCGCTGCTTATATCGAGTGCAGTTCTAAAACTCAACAGGTAAGGGTACTTCCGTTTATTTGTTTCCTGATAATTTTAGTTTATTTCATATAGTCTGACGTAATTGTGTACGTAAATCAATTGGCAGAATGTCAAAGCCGTATTTGATAATGCCGTCAAGGTTGTGCTTCAACCTCCTCGGAGGAAGGAGAACGTGAAGAAAACAGTTATGAAGAAAAGGCGTGGTCACTCATTTTTGTAAGTGTTTACCTGCTTTTACAGCTTAATTGAAATAACTATCAACTTTTAGTTGCGTACTAGTTTTGATCGAGTGTTCACAGAAAGAGAATTGGTTGGTTTCTCTTTATCCTTTTTACTGAATTATAGGGTTATAAAGTTGATTAGTAAAAAATTTCATTCAAAATATGGAAATTAAAAAGAGTGCTAGTTTTGATTGAGTGTTCATAGAAAGGGAGTTCATTGGTTTCTCTTTGTCCTTTTTACTGACTTATAGGGTTATAAAAGTTGATTAGTAACAATTTTCATTCAAAATATGGAAATTAAAATAGCATTGCACAAATTTGGTTGAATTGTTATAAACCAAGGGCACAAAATGCCCGGTGAGCTTATATGCTTCCGATCTAAAACCACAACATCTGCAGGACTGATTTCCTTTTTATTTCTTTTATTCGAAACTCTGCACCATCAGACAAAACTGCCAATCTTACCCTAGGGATTCACTCATCTTTACCCATGACATGTAACCAAAACTTTGCTCTCAGTAAAGAGAGTAAGTATACTTTACTCCAATTTTAAGAGGCTGGAGTTTTCTTTGTGTGGATTCAAGCTCACAATATGACCAGTAGCATTTAAGAATTGGTGGTCCTGCCCTCTTTCGAAAAGGATGCCTAGGACTTGTAGAATGCAATAATTGCTATGCAATTCTTGGGACTCTACTGATTATAATTTGTACAATTATGCCTGCATCTAGAAACAAAGCAAGAATCACTTTATTATTGGTTGTTCATATACATTTTTCTCTGTATTTTTTCTTAAATACTCTTTACTTGTTTATCGTTTTCTTTCTTTGGTTTTTTGTTCCCACTCTACATTGGTCATGAATGTCTGTGTTATCTTTCTTTTTCTTTTCTTTTTCCTTTTTTTTTTCTTCCAGGAGGAGTGTATGTGGAGGCTGTGCTACTTCCTATTAACATGTTGGTTATTGATCAGTTTTGGAAATCTCTCGGCGAGTTTCAAATGCTTCTGGATTTCCCATGTAACTTAACATGATGATTCACATAACAAAGTATTGGTATATGCTTGTCTAACAGCGACAGCTTGTCTATCGCTTAGTTTACTGTTGAACGCGTAGAAAGCTGAGCAGATTTTGTTGCAGGTGCTGCATACAGCCTTCTCAGTACTGTACATTAAATCAGTTTTGTTTTCTCAGTTAAAACTGTCAATGGGCCTTGTTTGGTTGCATAACAAGAACATATAGTCTGACGGTTCCAAAAAAAAAAATGGCAGTTTTCCCTTGAGTTATAAGAAACTATCACCACCCAATAATTATATAGGCATGTTTTATATTGATAAAAATCTGTATCTCCGTGTAGTTCTCTGCATGACCATTATAAAAAAACAGCGATAAATCACATTCACTATTGAAATTCCATCTTTCATTAAAAAGCATTATAAACTTTATTTACACACTTCATATTGATGTAAGCCTTAATTTACACACTTTATTGATGTAAACCTTAATTGCATTATGAGCACCTGCCATGAAAAGCAATTATGAAGCAAGGGAGAATACTGGTTCTTTATCAACTGGGATAGCATTAGTAATAACAAGGGTCTGTGGTACAGAAAGTTATTTGAGACAACACGGCAATTCTATATCACATTGAAATCACACAGGGTTAAGTCTAAAATTGCCCCAGATACACATGATATGCAACTAACGGAACTTTCTTTCCTAGACTGAAATCTGACTGTGTCAGCCTCCCGTAAGACTTAATACTAAATGTGTGTCTACAACATATCTTCCCTGCTTTCACATATTGTATATGCAGATCAAACATAGATGATACAATCTAATGAAATATGATATCAGTTACTGATTATTTGAAGTACTGTCAGTAAATACAAAATGCTTTAAATACAGAGCATCACACAGCATTTCGCGTCTCAAGATTCAGGGTTTAAAATGTGACCTCTACTCCTGTGGAAGAAGCGTTATCTCAATTTCCTGAAGGGATTTTCCTTTTGTCTCCACCACGTTCCTCTTAACAAAAATGACAGCCACCAGGCAGAAGGCAGCGAATATTGAATACAAGATTTGTGGCCCAAGTTGCTCCAACAATTGCAAGAACAGTAAACCAACAAAAAAGTTTACCACCTGAAAAGTACCAATTACATTATCGAAGTATGAGAAGGAACCCTTTTTTCCTCGAGATATGAGAACAAGCTCCACATTAAAACACAACCAAAATGTTCAACATTACATGTTCTAGCTGATTCATGAGCTCTGCTATTTGTCTCCTAAAATACATATTACATACTGTTAAGAGATTAAGAGAATACACTAATTCGATATATTCATTGAAAGTAATACATGTATTTATATACAACCTATTGTATCTATACTAGGAAACTATATCAATTAGAATCTCTAATTGAAAGCCTAATTGCCAGCTATATACACACTGTAACACTCCCCCTCAAGCTGGAGCATAAATGTTAATCATGCCCAGCTTGTTACAAAGATAGTCAACCCGAACCCTATTTAAAGCTTTCGTGAAGATGTCCCCTAGTTGTTCTCCAATTTTCACATACCCTGTAGAAATCGAGCCTTGTTGAATTTTCTCACGAATAAAATGACAATCAATTTCAATGTGCTTAGTCCGTTCATGAAACACAGGATTAGATGCAATATGAAGAGCAGCTTGGTTATCACACCACAATTTCGCTGGTACTGTAGTTTTAAGTCCTACTTCAGTCAAGAGCTGATATATCCATATTATCTCACATACAGACTGTGCCATAGCCCTATATTCAGACTCTGCACTGGATCGTGACACAACGCTTTGCTTCTTACTCTTCCATGAGACCAAATTCCCTCCAACAAAGATACAATAACCTGAAGTGGATCTTCTATCCATTTTGGAACCTCCCCAATCTGCATCTGAAAAACATTCAATATGAGTGTGCCCATGATTTTTGTACACGATACCTCGTCCTGGTGCTCCTTTCAAGTAACACAAAATTTGCTTTAACGTTGCCCAATGATGAATTGTTGGGGATGACATAAACTGACTGACAACACTGACTGAGTATGCAATATTTGGACGAGTCACGGTAATGTAATTCAACTTCCCAACCAACCTTCGATATCTTTCAGGATCTTTAAATGGCTCCCCTTCTTCTGTAAGGTGTACATTTAGAGTCATTGGAGCACTACAAGGCTTTGCTCCCAATATACCTGTCTCAGTTAATAAGTCAAGGACATATTTTCTCTGAGATAGAAATATACCTTGTTTACTCCGAGTGACTTCAACTCCCAAGAAATACTTCAACACCCCCAAATCCTTAGTGTGAAACTGAGTATGAATGAAAGATTTAAGGGATGAGATTCCTCTAGTATCATTTCCAGTAATTACAATGTCATCCACATACACAACTAACAGAATGATACCAACTGCGGATCGTTTATAGAAGACAGAGTAGTCAGACTTGCATTTCTTCATACCAAATTTCTCAACAGCCTGACTAAATTTTCCAGTGTTCTAAAAATCGCTAGGCGCTGGACGGGCGGCGAGCAGGTGCCTAGCGCCCAGGGGCCTAGGCGGGTGCCTAGGCGGTCTTAGGTTTTGTATTATAACTTTAATAATTTACAAAATTTAAGCATAATACCTTATCAATTACATCCAATTTAATGTCAATATACATATACAAAATTTAAAAACATGAAAAATTAACAATCGTGAACAAAATTTATTAAAACTCAAATGACTGAAGTTGGTCATGATGGGTACTTTATATAAATTTGAATTTGTGTACTCTTTTATTTTTCTTCAAATTGCATGAATAACCTCAGTTATGTTTGATAAAATCTACATTAGTAAAATTGGTACCGGCAGATCCTTTGAGAATTCCATTAAGTAATCATCCTTCGCTACATTTAGACATATCATCATCAAAGCCCATTCTCGAGATTTTCTAAAAAAACAATTAAATAGTTTATTTCTAAAAAATAGGAAAGAAAAATAAAATAAGAACACAATCAACCTTATTAAAAAATACAAAAATAAAAAAATAAAAAAATCTCCCAGACCGCCTAGACTCCGCCTAGACCGCCTAGACCCCGCCTAGGCCGCCTAGCCCGCCTAGACCGCCTAAGCCGCCTAGACCCGCCCAGACCGCCCAGACTGCCCGCCCATGCATTAATCTGGGCGGTTTTCCACCTTCTAGCGCCTAGGCGGCGCCTAGACCGATTTTTAGAACACTGAAATTTTCCAAACCAAGCACGAGGACTCTGTTTCAAACCATATAAAGATTTTCGAAGACGACAAACTCGCCCTGACTCCCCCTGAGCAACAAAACCAGGAGGTTGCTCCATATACACCTCCTGAATATCGCCATGAAGAAAAACATTCTTGATATCAAGCTGATGTAAAGGCCAATGATGGGAAGCCGCCATGGAAATAAATAACTGACCAGAGGTCAACTTTGCAATAGGAGAGAAAGTGTCAGAGTAATCCACCCCATAGGCTTGAGCATAACCCTTTGCGACAAGACGGGCTTTCAATCGGGCGACTGACCCATCCGGATTGACCTTAATAGCGAATACCCATTTGCAACCTATAGCCCTTTTGTCTGAAGGTGAATCGACCAAGTCCCAAGTACCATTGTCATCTAAAGCATTCATCTCCTCTATCATTGCATTATGCCAACCAGGATGAGATATGGCTTCACGAACAGTTTTAGGAAGAGAGATAGAATCAAGGGAAGCAATAAAAGAACAAGAGGAAGACGACAAATTATTATAAGAAACAAAGGAAGAAATAGGATAAGCACACTGGCGTTTACCTTTGCGTAATGCAATAGGAAGATCATCGCTCGGGACGGGATCTGATGACGAAGGAGCAGGTGCAGGACATGAATCAATAGGTGGACGCCTGGAGTAAACCTGAATAATAGGAGGCTTGACAGGAGCTGGTTCCGAGACAGGTGCTGGTGCCGAAACAGGTGTCGAGACAGGTGCTGGTGCCGAGACGGGTGCAGAGGACGTGATGGAATAGACTAACAAATCATCATCCTCCCTCTGGCGAGTGGGAACGGATGAAGACGAGAAATAAGGCGTGTCTTCCAGGAAGGTAACATCAATTGAGACTAGATATTTGTTAAGATTGGGACAATAACACCTATAACCCTTCTGAAGGCGAGAATAACCGAGAAAGACACATTTCAAAGACTTGGGATCTAATTTAGTGACATGCGGACGAACATCCCGAACAAAACAAGTGCTACCAAATATTTTCGGGTCAACAGGAAACAATGGCTTATTGGGAAAAAGGATTTTGTAAGGTATCTCACCATGAAGAACAGAGGATGGCATGCGATTAATGAGAAAACATGCTGTAGACACTGCATCGGCCCAAAAAGGTTTAGGAACATTCATTTGAAATAAGAGAGCTCGTGCCGTTTCAAGAAGATGTCTGTTTTTACGTTCTGCCACACCATTTTGGGATGGGGTATCAACACACGAAGTTTCATGAAGTATGCCATTCTGAGTCATATAAGACTGAAATAAAGCTTGAGTATATTCTCTGGCGTTATCACTTCGCAAAGTACGAATTGAAACATTAAATTGAGTTTTAATTTCATCACAAAACGCACAAAACAGAGAAAACAACTCAGAACGACGTTTCATGAGATATAACCAAGTTACACGAGAATAATCATCCACAAATGTAACAAAATACCTAAAGCCAGGTTTAGACAAAATAGGACAAGGACCCCAAACATCATAATGAACTAATTCAAAAGGAACACTAGCACGTTTATTGACTCTAGGACTCGAACTAAGGCGATGATGTTTTGCAAACTGACATGACTCACAATATAATGAAGACACCTTATTATATTGAGGACAAAGCTTTTTGAGTAAAGGGAGAGACGGATGACCCAACCTGCAATGAGCCTCGAAAGGAGACGTGACACTGGAGCAAGCAATAGAACTCGGTACCGATGTATCAAGAATGTAGAGGCCTCCAGACTCATGTCCTTTACCAATAATCTTCTTCGTCATAAGATCCTGAAATAAACAATGATTAGGATAAAATGAGACACAACAGTTAAGATTACGAGTAAGCTGGCTTACAGAGAGCAAATTAAAGGATAAATTGGGTAAATGTAAGATAGATGACAGAGATAGCGAGGGGGTAGGCTTGATGGTGACCCATCGGCTAAAGTGACGGTAGAAGTAGAAGCATAGGATTGAAAAGAAGAAAATAGACTAGAATTACCTGTCATATGATCTGTGGCACCAGAATCAATGACCCACTTGGAGGATGATGAAAGAAGACATACATCGGGTTTACCTGAATCAGCAATAGATGTGACAGAAGGAGATGAAGACTGGAGTGATTCCTGATACTTTGAGAACTTAGCAAATTCCTCAACAGAGATAAGGACCGATTTGTCAGAGGCATCAGTAGTGACCGCAATATGATTAGACGGTCTCCCAGGTGCATAGCTGTTATTTCGACTTACCAAAGCACCACTAAGCGAAACAGGTGGAGTTTTTCGGTTTTCCTCGGCATAAACAATTGTTATCTCTCGACCACCAATAACTCGATGATTCATCTGGTGCTTGGCCTCAGCTGCATCATCAGCATTACGGTACTTTACAAACCCAAAACCACGTGGCTCTCCAGTGTAGTAATTCTTAGGAAGATAAACATCCTTAACTGGGCCATAACGCTCAAACGGAACCCTAAGATCTTCAGGCTTCACATCAAGAGCGATGTTACGGATGAGCAAACCAGTGGGAGGAGAAGACCGTCTCTTTCTGAAAGATGACCTTCCGCCACCGCGGAACCTATCTCGAGGTGGTTCGTCGTATTGTTTACGACGCGGAGGGCTCCTACTGATACGTCTAGGGCTTAAGCTTCTGCTCCGGCTTCTGTATCTCCCCATTGTAGAAGATCGATCGACTTCGAAGGTGACTGAAGGGTCGATCGACGCCTGTGAAGGTGGCTGGAGGGTCGATCGATCGATTGTGAGCCTGGAAGAACGATCGATTGGTGGCAGAGAACGATCGAACGATCGATTGGTGGCAGAGAACGATCGATCGATCGATTGTGAGGCTGGAAGAACGATCGATCTACTTCGATTGGTGGCTGGAGGATCGATCGACTTCGATTGGTGGCTGAGAAGGTCGGACGGCTACGAACGACGCCTGTGAGGGTCGATCGGTTGCTGGGAAGGTCGAACGGCTTTGAACGGCGCCTGGGAAGATAGATCGACGCATGTGAGGGTCGATCGGTGGCCTGGGTGGCTCTGAACTGCGATGGCTCTGAACTGCGATGGCTCTGAACTGCGGTGTTGGTGGCTCTGAAATGCGGTGAGAACCAAACTTCGAATATTAAGCCCTAACTTCAAACTTTGAATCTGAATCTCAAACCCTAAGTGGCTCTGATACCATGTTAAGAGATTAAGAAAATACACTAATTCGATATATTCATTGAAAGTAATACATGTATTTATATACAACCTATTGTATCTATACTAGGAAACTATATCAATTAGAATCTCTAATTGACAACCTAATTGCCAGCTATATACACACTGTAACACATACCATTCACCAATAAAACATAAAGTCTGGAAACAACTAATAAGTCATACTTTTTTTAGTCAAACACACACCAATATTTTATTGGTTAAAAGAAGGGGAGCGGAGTAAGAATCTCACAATACTAGGGGTGGGCAATGTCGGTTCGGTTCGGTTCGGTTTTGAGCCCCAAACCGATTTCGAACCGATTTCATTCGGTTTGCCCAAAATCCAAACCGAATTCGAATTTTGTATTTGCAAATCGATGAATTCGGTTGAACCGAATTTCGGATCGGTTCGGTTCGGTTGGGCCGAAATTTCGAGTTGAAGCACTTCAAAGAATTTCATTAAAATATGGCCAATTTTTTTACAGGCCCAATTTTTTTTACAGACTTAAATTTTAGCCTAAAATTTAAAACTTTGAGAGAAAGGGGTGATTCAGTGCAACAGGGTGTACTGCAGTGCATTTGTTGCACTAATCATGTATTGACACCTAATTTTTATTTAGTTATTTATATATATATAACCCCGAAAATCTCGGGAATGGGCTTTGATGATGATGATGATGATGATTTATATATATATAACTAATCGGTCGGTTCGGTTATAAATCGGTCGGTTTAAAGCCGTAAACCGATTTCAAAACGTTTATAATCGGTTCGGTTCGGTTTAAATTATTTTCTTTCTACTAATATTTCGGTTCGGTTATCGAACCGAATTTGAAAATCGGTTCGGTCGGTTAACCGAATTTAAATCGGTTTTTGCCCACCCCTACACAATACAACAAACAGAAACAGAAAAGACGATTACATGATGAGAAGATCATCCCAGCTGAACATGAAAAGATCAAAGGCCATATTTTGGAGAGTGTTCTATAAGCTGACCCCATTGTCAAGTGTCCTCCTTCAAAGATGTGAAACAATTTTCAGGGAGAGAGCATTCCCTTCAAAATTTCTTTTGTTCCTTTCCTTCCACAACCAAGTGACAATGAATGCCCTACACTAAATCCATCAACCCTAGAGATGTTAATATCATTCCACCCTACTAACCAATCATTAATGGATCCCTGAACTGGCCAAGACACTCTAAATTCATTAGGAAAGCATACCCGATTTCTGCAGTGCTTGCAGTTCATCAAGATATGATCCACTGTTTCTTCTTCTGGGTGGGATATTATGATGGGATCCACGTGGAACATCCTTATTGTCACTTTGAAGAATGACGTTATCGCAGTTTCAAAGGTTGATCGAGTTTCACATTTATCATAACATCACGGACTTCACAGTTCAGTGCATTCATAGTAATTTGTTAAAAATTACTAAAATTCCCTAAACACAGTTTGTTATGTTTTATCTTTATAGTAGGACCAATTTTGGATGAGAATAAAATTCCCTAAACACAGTTTGTTATGTTTTATCTTTATAGTAGGACCAATTTTGGATGAGAATATTCAGTGCCAAGTACGTTTCTAAGCTTTGCAGTTATTTAGTATAGATACATGAGGAAGTGAAGCTGGCCTTACACAAGTCCCCCCTGTCTTACCCACTTCTCCATCTACTTCTTTCCAATGTTCACTTCTTTTGCCTTTTGCGTTGGTGTTTTCTATTTCAACTAGATCAAATATAATGTAATTTTTTCAGAGCCTACTGACAAACTCATAAATGTTCAACCTCGATTCCATATGAGAACTACAATTTCATGGAAAAGCAGAATTGAGACACAAAACTATTTACAGAACTAGGCCAAAAGTAGTCTGAAACCATGAGCATTTATTAAGCTTTTTTAGCGTCAGGATGCTCGCTATACTGTATGATAGATTTTTCACCAAATAGTCCAGTTGAAAGAAGCAAGATGAGAATATTAAAGGGAAATGAAAACATTACCCAATGCACTGACATACAAACTGCCATAGCCCTTGCTCTTATTCTACTAGGGAATATTTCTGGCAATAGAAGACCTGGTACTGGACCAGCTCCCATTGCAAAAGTTAGGACGAACCTGCATGGATACTCGGAATTAGCTATTTCAGAGGATACTATGAGGTGTATGCAGCTACTTCCAATGCCAATTATTCAAAGTATCACATCCTGTGAAGAAGTTCTATATATTTTAAACTAAAAGAGTCAGTACTTAGAGGAATCAGAAACTTTCTGCAGTTACAGATTTTCAAAGATTCCATTTCAGTTAAAAGCTCCAAAGATCAACTTCAAACTTACTAGAAAAATTTAGAACGATCCAAACAACATGATGCTGTATGTCGAATTGTCGATTTATGTCTATCCAATCTATTGATTACTCACAGTAACATCCCACTAACGGAGAGATATAAAGCTCCAGAGCCTGATACATAAGCATTTGCAGCAACAGCCTGAATGCCCATTGCAACTGCCTGAAATTCATCCAATCACAAAGAAGAAAAATCAGTACTCGGAATTGACGTTGTGCACTGTCTTCATGCAGAAGAATAACGGAATACAATGCTTGCACATACAAGACTAGGACTAGTGATTTAAATGAATCGGACAACTCAGTATTTCCAGTGCTCAATACTACCATGGATGGACATAATGATTTTATACATAAAGATAAGATAGACACCATGCTTACTTTTTGGTCTTGGGTGTCACATCATCCTTCTTTAACGATGGGACATCCTTCTTTAAAGGTGGGATCTTTGTATGTAAACTGAGAGTCATTCATTTTGGGAACTAAATCCTTTTCAGGTTGTTGTGCCTTGTATACCTAGTTAAATTTTTGGAAAGTATTTTTTACCTTTTTACAAGAATATATATCAAGAACACCTTTCGAAACGGAGGTGATCAGCATCTGACACGGTCAATTACCCACCATACCCTACAAAGGTAAAGCTGACCCTCTCAATATCATGATTAATATGCAGTGGGAGAAAAAAGTTTCCCAATAGTTACCTGTTTGTTACAACGATAGTACAAGCAACAAACCACAAAAGACACAAAATTCATGTGCTTTCCCTACATCCATGGATGAATGATGGTCTTTTCCTTCACTAAGAATTGAGAAACTAGAGTACCGTGGTCTTAAACTAGTATAGTAAAATATAAAATAAATAAAGACCTTCTAATAGGTCTCTTGATGGAATTCCATACAACCCCGATCTCCCAAGATTGTATTATTTTACACATAAGACATGGTTTAACAAACTGGCCTATGAGTCAATCTGGATAATGCCGGGTCGATATTAACAAACAGGCTTGACCCAACCTTGTTTCACCTAGAGAGCTACTATTGAAATTAAGTCGATCTTATCAGAAAGTATTCCAGAAAGGTTGCTATATTTCTGGTCTGGATCTGTCAAATAGGCTTAACCAAACTTGCTTTCTCTAAATTACTCTTGTGACTGAAATAGGCCTCAGAAAGCACATAATACCACTAACTGTTTCTAATTGCAGAAATTGGAAATTATCTTCCAGAGTAGTTCTGAGAAAATTTTACCATCCCCAAGAAGCTTCCAAAAAGAAGTGCCTTCCTTCCTACTTTATCCATCAAAACCATTGCAACAAGCGACCCTGAGAGCAAGTCATGGAATCAGAAGAATGAGCTCATATTTCAAGATACAGAAACTTTCTGAAAATAGAGTGGTTCATACCTGATAAATTTGCCACACCTATACAAATGTTTGCTGTGTCCGAGGCTACCCCCGCACTTTTAAAGACAGTTGAAGAGAAATAGAATATAGCATTTATCCCGGATAGCTGTTGTAAAGCAAACAGGGTGGATCCAGTAAAAACAACTGCAAAGGGAATCAGTGAAAAACAAAGAACTTGAAGGAAAGATGACTATATGCCATGGTTAATCAACGCTGCTTAGCCCATATACCTCTGAAATGTCTACCATAAAACAACTCTGATAACTTCACTGATTCCATGTCATCTCCCCTATCTGACTTTGAGATTTCTGCAATTGCAGATTTGACATGTGATGTTCCTAAAAGCTTCTCAAATTCACATTCAGCTTCAGCAAATCTTCCTTGCTGCACCACACCAATTAACTCTGTGAAGACTTTTGCCTACAAAGGCTTCTTTATAGTGTTACGGGCATAGTGGTGCTTAGAGAAATGTTTAATGAAGATCATTAAGCAGTTATTGCCGAGGAGATTAACAAATATGATTAGTAAATTTTACATTGTCTATTTTCAAGATACATTTTCGTAGCTTCTTCTTTTCTTTTCTTTTTTTGGTTGGGGGATTCGTCCTAGATGCTAAGGATTGACTAAGAAGTTTTAGTTGTACACAAACAAAGTGGAGAAAATAGGGAGGACTTGTCAAGGAAAGAATGACAAGTATATACCTTGTATAACCAATGAGGACTTTCTGCACAAAACTCCATGGCAAAAGCGAGAACTGTAGCAGGTATGGCAGATACCCAGAAACACACCCGCCACCTAAGGAAGTAGAGTATTAGAAAGCATATCAAGTAGCTGACGATAACCAATTTGATTCAAATATTTAAGCGTCCATTTTATGCTTCTTACCAGCCCACATTTGCCTTGCTTGGAATTCCAATAAACAGAGCAACCATGAGTCCAAGACAGGTTGCAATCTGAATGAAGCCTGCCAAAAGTACCCCTCACAAAAGGAGGCGAAACCTGAAAATATACACTGATAACTAATCAAATCAACTATCCAATCTAGATCTGTATACCAGTAGTATTAAAGAAAAGTAGAAGATATCAACGAATAATTAAAGCATCTACAGCAGAAGCACTCCTACCTCTGTCACATACAGAGCTGCAACAGGAGGACCGAGACCCATTCCAGTTCCAACCAATAATCTTCCAAGAAGCATACCCTCCAAAGTCTTTGTTGTTGCACTGAGAATACACATTCAATGGTCGTCCTTAAGTTAAGTCATATAAAACTACTACTATTAGAACTCGAGAACAGAACTTGATAAATGAAAATTTAAAGTTCATCCAACACAATGGGGCGTGGCCGTTCAAACTCTGGCTCTCAACTTTTCCCTGGAGTCCTTGTTTATCCAACCCAACTAGTCAGCCACCTAGATTGTTTTATAACGATTAAACAATCTGATTTGATTATTAAAGATCTTCATCCTTGACAGGATATAGTCTATATATTACACAAGGGTTTGAATTTACGAGGAAAAAATTTTGTATCTGTGTTGACAAAAAAGACTTGAGTATCTGCAATTGAGAGACCTGATTATTAGAGTCTTAATTAAAGTTGTGCAGAAGAAAATAAACTTACTTAATTTTTTTTTATGTAAACAACAAAAAAACAATGTAAAATGGATGATAGGAACCTATTAAAATTTTGATCTCACCATTTTTTCATGAGTTCAGATCCAAAATAGCAAACCAAATCCATATAAAAGATCCTGAAAATGGCATGCAAATGGGGGTATGACCGTTCAAGCACACCTCCTCTTCGCATTATATGATTAATTGTGTTCAGAAATGCAAAATCATTATATCTAGAGACAGTGGTACTAAATGTTTCCACCACATATTCAACTAGTATTGGCATCAGTAAAATGATAGAAGTGTTCTCATAAAAAAAAAAAATCCTCAATGAAGAGCATTAAGAAATATATAAATGAATATAATTGAGTTTCCATCTTTATTTATTATGGTCCAAAAAGATCTGGCCGCAGAATAAATTAAAGAGTTCAATAACAGTAACATTAACAATAACATTTGGAACACAAATATCATCAACATTAACAGAGGTTTATACATTCGTCTTTACCTTATAGAAGCCCCAATTATCATAGGCAAGGCACTCAACTGAAAAGCCTGACGACGACCAACTCCATCTGCAACCCAACCGCTAAAGAGACATCCAACAAAAGCTCCACCCAAACACGTACTGACCACAAGACCTATTTGATATTATGTTAATAGAGTTATTGAAATGGCAGTAAATAAACAAAACAAGAAACAAACCCATGAGATCACAGGACATAGATAGCATTTTCACCTTCCGCCAGGGTGTTTCCATTAAAACCAAGATCCACAGAAATACTCTCTAGTGTTTCGTTAACAACTCTGCAGACATCAGATTCTGCATTTTGTCAACCAAAAGTCAGGGGAAAAAAAAATTAACTGATGATGTTAGGGGGGTGGAATCAAATGATAGAATCAATAAAGAAAAGTACCCGAGATGGTAGCCAAACAAGAAAGAAGAAATTGTAGCCACAAGTACATGTATCAATGAAGGCTTCCATGATAGGTTTGAAGTTTCTGGCTCTGTATCATCCAGCAAAGCTGAAACCCATACAAGAATTCCGTCCAACTATCACCAGAAAGTGTAAACTATGCTTGATATAATTTCCTTTATTGTTAGATCTAATTATAGAGTTCATATCAAGTCAGACCCTCTTCAATCATTTGGGTTCTATTTCTAGTTCTCATCAATTATGTTTAATATATACTTGCAACCGATCTCATAAATTATGCAATTGAAATGCACTTGTAAGCCAATAAATGCAACAATAAAAAGTTATTCCCAACTATCTCTTTTAATTGGACCTATAGCCACATAACCCAATCGTTAGTCTCAGTTTATTCTTTGATGGAAGACTAAAAAATCATCCTGTAATCCAAAATACCAAGTTTTGTTTGTTTACATAATCTAAACTCTCATACCCACAAATAATTTCACTAACAAAATTAAAAAACAGAAGACAATGAGCAAAGAAAAGCACCTGAATCTTCGAGGTCGGTGTCAACAACACTTGAGTAATCTTTGGAAGTCATTCGCTTGTACATGGAGGGCAGTGTTGGACGACCCAGCATACCCAAAGAACCAACAACCCCTCTCTACCCCTTGATCACAACATTTACAATCAAACCCAGAGTGTCAATTGTGGTGAAATTAGGTTGATGAGAGGGAGAGTTGGGTTTTCTTTGTAGTTTACTCTTTCAAGTGGTTGGTAATGAACGAAAGCCAACTAAAGAAGCAACCAAACAAAAATAACAGTGAAGGAAGAAAGAAAGAAGCATCTAAAGTCGAAACATCAATCTCTATAAACCCAACTCTCTCTTTCAGAATTATCAACTTTGTCACTGTAATGGAGACTCCACAGTCAAAACAGGTGTGAGAGAAACACGACAGAGCTGACAACTAATTTGAAGCTATTTTTACCATTTTTAAGAGATGACACAGTCCAACTAATGTCTTGCCAAAAAAAAAAGAAAGAAAAAAGACAGTCCAACCAATGAATTTCACTCATTTAAACCCATTTTCATTTAGGCTTTGTTTGGTTACACATGGAATTTTCGTGAATTCGATTTCAACGCCTCCCCTCGTTTTCTATGGCGACGGAAGATGATATTCAAGTGAATATGTCAGGCAAGGATAAGATAAGATCCAAATTGGAGATGATGTATCCCTTCGGTTCCGGCTTTAGTTCAATTCATGGAAATTCTCCCGAGTAGTGGGAAAATAGTCTTATGAAGAATCGATTTTCTGTCAGTAAATAGATAATCAAACAACAAAAATTTGCATAACAAATTCCATTTCCCATGGAAAATGGCTAACCAAACAGATTTCATTTAATATTTTTAGCCCAAATGAATGAGAAAAAAAAAAGAACAATGAAAGTGAGGTCGTAAATGAAGTAGGATTCCATACATCTAAATACATCCTAAAATTTACTTAAAATGATATTGTTCTTGGATTGTGCTCGCACATTCATTCTCTTTTATTTATGTCAAGCGTGGTATCAATTCCACAAAAAGTCGATCGACAAATGATATTGATAAATTGCAAAAATTCAATTCAATTCAATTTTGTAATTTAATTACATTATGTACAATTTAACGTTCCTTACTATAACAATTTGAAATAACCAATACTTTTCATGTCGTCCAAATCCGTCATTGCTGATCTCGAGCCTGCAAAACGAGCAGCGGTGAGTCAGGGATCACCGTTGTGATGGCCGAAGGCACTCTGATGCTTAAGTCAGGCGACAGTAAAAGGAAGAATGAAGACTAGATGAAATTAACAATGTGTATGCGTACCTTTCTTCTTCCCTTTGTTCACATTTTATAGCAAGTGTTCACTTCTCAACTGTTCCAACTATCGAGGGCTTAATGAAGGGAGGAGATCTCGTCCATAATCTTACTTGTGCATGACTGAATCTCTTCGGCATTCAGGACCCAATGCTTGATTGGGTTAAGAGTTGATTGGTGCGAATGAATTTTGGGCCTGTAGCAGCTCAAAGAATTTTGTTCGGGCCTTATTGTCCTAGGCCAAACTCCAAGGTCTATGCCACGTGGGCTGGTGTGACTTGTGCTTGGGCGCTGACTTATGGGCTAAACAATGGTTTAAGTTTGGGTCCGCTTGGAACCGTGCTAAAGCCTTTCTTATTTTAGGGTTGATCTATGCCACATGTACGGTTGTGATCGTATGACTGATTTATGTTTTATCAGCTATTCCTCCCTGGTTAGTGGGTCTGCATACTAGGCCACTAATTGACCCGTGTAGGGGTTCGTATTGTGCCATGATGGCATATTTCGACGCCTTTTCGGCTTTCGCGCCGAATTTAATGTTTATGCAGCGGTTAGGTAATCATCTCCCCCACTCGCCAAACCTATATAAGCCCATTTTGGGGGAGTTTTTTCCTTTTACCTTTTCAGAACTTCCTTCCATTATCTGTATTTTATTTTTCTGGCTTGAATGAGCTCGAGTTTTTACTAACCATGTTCGTGCAACTTAATCTCTCGCGTGAGAGACATCAATGTTGTCTCAATTTCTTTAGGGAGCCAATGATATCTGAGGAGGACCCGACTGCCCTTTGTTAATGATATGAAATCCTCGGTGATTGGGGATTGTCACTCCTTTCGGAAAGTGACTTTCAATCTGTTCCGAAGGAGGGACGCATTTGCTTGTACAAAGACATGTTTGAGGCTGGTCTACGCTTCCCTGTTCCTAGCGCCATCTGATGCTACTTATCATACAGGGGCATTGCCTTGGCTTAGATAGTGCCTAGTGGATGGAGTATACTGATTGCTACTTTAATTAGGACAAAGGACGCCAAGCTCCACCTGTCGAGGAAACCAATTTCTACCCATGATAGTAGCAATAAGACTAAGAAGCACAAATTTAAACAGAAGATAGAAAATAGAAAACAGGAGAGAATAAAATATACAAAATCAGAAGTATGCTTAAAAAACTATAAATTAATGTAAATAAAACTAAAATTTCAAAAGACATATTCTTTTAAACTGTTCAAGAGAACGGTGCCGATACTAGGTTTTAATCTAGTATAACGAGATGTTCTAAACAAGATCAGTTCTTAGAACAATTTTTTAATAAAGAGAAGATAAACAATGCATGCTTTTATTTATTGAAAATAGAAAATACAGGAGAGGAACTTACAAAGTGGAAGGATTACAGAGGAGCTAAAGGGTTACAAAAGAAAAGAAAAGCCTGAGATTCAGACATGACACACTCTTGCTTATATAACAAAATAAAACATACAATAATTGAGAAAATAAGCTTATCGTGGCTAGTGGAGAGTGGGTGGATGAGATGGACATTTTGTCCTTTGTAATCATGGAGGTGGAAACAAGTTGTCTAAGTAGTTGGTGAGGTGTCCTTTGCTTTTGGACTTTTTTAATAAGTGCAGAAACTGTTGAAGATGTTGTCGGTTGGTTGGCCGAAAGCAGATTTGTCTTGTAGTGATCTGGCAGATGGTTTTGTAACTTTGTGATTATTGTGTCAAGAATCATGATGACTTACAGGCACAATAATGTTTGTAGGGACAGACTCATGGTTGTGGCGAAAAGATGCCATAGCAATCATCTTCATTGAGAGGAACTGTTGGTTCATCTTCATCATCTGAGTCTTCAGCACATATTTTGGACATGGTTTCCAAAAGCTGTGTTTTTGTAGGTTTTCCTTGTAACTGGTTCTTGATGAACTGGAGAAGAAGCTTTGCTTCAGAAGGAGCTTGGATTGGATTGACAAGGGGCTGAACAGGAGGCAGATCTTTGCCTGAGAAGAACCTGGTAACAACTTCCTTTGTAACATGACAATGGTTGAATGCTAACCACCATTTGACTTTGTAACGACGACAAAACCAAAGAGGGGCTTGGGCCGATTGATTTAGAGCTGGAAGAGCTGTGACGACATAGTCCCAACAACAGATCCATGAGAGATTGAACTTAACAAAAAACCAAAATGGCAATACCTGTTGAGGTACTGGTATTGGTGGATTGAACTTTGATTTAAAAACTTGCCATCCTTCATTGACTGCAGGGGGCGAGATATCTAGAAGAGGGCCAAAATGATTCCACCAAGAATGTTGGAACCAGAGAGGAACAAAATTTTGTATGAACTTTTTGCAAAACAGAAAGAACCAAGAATGGGCACAGTTTTGAGAAAAAAGAAAGAAAGCTCTGGACTAAGCTTGCTTATAATCCAGATACGATTGAGAAAGATAATTGACTGAAAACTTCTTATGGAAACGAAGATGTTGTTTCCAATCAGCTTCAGACAAAATCTTAAGAATTTGGCATTTGGAATGGGAAATCTTCTCGGGATGAGAAGGGTCTCTGTGATGAGTGATCACAACAGAGTCAATGTCTACAAGAATAGACTCATAAAAATCTTGGGTTTTGAGGATATCGGGCTCTTCAAACAGAGTATTTGTATTAAAAAGATTTCTTGCAATGGAATGAGGATCTTTTGTAAGAGAATAAAAACATGGTTCGATCATAGTGATCGGTTCCAGACAAGCTTTTGTAAGGTAAGGATTTGTAGGTTGGATTTGAGGCTTTGGGAAACTTGTCATTGCAGAGATTGATTCTTCTACTGTTGACAAAGGCTGGTAGGGATTTGTAAGAGACAAGGCATAATAAAGAGGGGTATTTGGCTGTGAAGCAGAAGGCTTCATAGCATATTGGGATTTGGTTTGGGGTTTTGGAGGAGGAGGAGGTCTGGAGGAGGAAGATGATTGAGAACTCATTTTTGTAAGAATTCTCTTGTCAGGAAATCTGCAAGAGAGTTATCTGCTCCTTTTATATATTCAATTTCGAAATCAAAAGCCGACAAAAGACCTTGCCAGCGAGCGAAAATCTGTTTGGAAACAAGATTTAAAACATCTTTTGTTAAAATTTCTTTGGCAGATTTGCAATCAATACGTAATAAAAACTTTTGATTATACAACTTATACAAATCATCTTGAAATTTCATGATGCATAAAACAATTGATAAAAGTTTTTTTTGACTGTGGAATAATTGATTTGGGCAGAATTCCAAATACCAGAATGGTATCAGACCAATTGTATTTGAGTAGACTTTGAAAGACGTTGCTTGAGAATACCACCGTATCCTTGATTGGACGCATCAGTTTCTACAATCTTGAAGGCTTCAGGATTTGAGATCCCTAAACAAGGAAGACTCTTGACTTGGGCTTTGACTTGATGGACTATTTGAGAATGGGCTTCAGTCCATAGACTTGGGTTAGACTTAAGTCTTGTGAATAAAGGCTTAAGTAAAACTCGGAGATTTTTGTAGAAATCAGCAACATAATTTAAAGAACCTAAAAATCTTTGTAATTGATTTTTGTCTTTAATTTCATCCGAGAATTTATCAGCAAACTCTATGGCTCTAGAGATTGGTGTGATCATTCCATGATGAATCTTATGGCCAAGAAAACGGACATTTGTTTGAAAAAGATCAATTTTGGTCGGGGATAAAACCAAACCATTTTCTTTGATGAGTTTGTAAAATTGATACAAGTGTTTCCAATAGTCATCAACGGATGAGGAAAAGATAAGTATATCATCGATATACACAATTGAGAAGTGAAAAAAGGGAGTGAATATATCATTCATGATATTCTGGAACTCACTAGGGGCATTTTTGAGACCGAAAGGCATAACATTCCATTCATAGTGTCCGAATGGAACATTGAATGCTGTTTTGTATCTATCATGAGGATGAATCTGAATTTGCCAAAATCCAGATTTGAGGTCAAATTTTGAGAAAACTCTTGCAGAGAGAAGTCTCTTAATAAGATCTCTTCGATTGGGTATGGGGTACCTAATCCATTGTAGAACCTTGTTTAAGGGTTTGTAATTGATAACAAGACGAGGAGATCCTCTTTCGAGTTCAACGACTTTTCTGACATAGAAGGCTGCACAACTCCATGGGGATTTGGATGGACGAATCAGGTTTTTGAAAAGTAAACCCTGTATTTCAGATTTACAAAATTCCATTAACTCAGAATTCATTTGTATTGGACGAGACTTGGTTGGAATTCGAGATTCTCGAAAAGAATAGTCATATGGTAACCGAACCATATGATGCTTTCTATTCCAAAAGGCATTGGGAAGATCAGAACAGAGCTCAAAAGATAATTGTTCTTTAAAGTGAATAATTTTAGATTGAATTTGTGAATCTTTGAGCTGATCATCAATGCGACGATAAGCTATTTCTTGTTTTAGAAAATTTAGATGTTGGCGTTTTTGAGATATAAAATTGAGAAAGCAATTCTCCGTCTTTAGAGAATGTATTTCAGCAATTTTAGTTTTGCATAAAAACTTTAAAAGAATCTCACTACCAAGGATATTGGTAGAAATACCAATATTTGTAACATTAAACGGATAAATTGTAGTTAGGAAGGGAGTTCCCAAAATCATTTTTTGGCTCATGTCCTTAACTAGCAAAAATTCTTGTTTAATACATATATTTTCCTGGCAAATGTGAGTGCCAACAAGTTTATATTGAACTTTAGTTTTGCCGTTTGTAGTAAATAACTGTTGTGTGGTTTTTTTGTAAAATTGAGAGGGAATTAATCCTTCAGCAATACAGTTTAAATCAGCTCCTGAATCAACAAGGGCAATGGTATTGATTTTGTGACTTTGGTTAAGAATCAAAGTTACATTAATATACCATTTGTGATATGTAACTGTATTCATTTCATTGAGAAATGCAGGAGTAGTTTCCGGATTATCAATATTGGAAGATGAAGGGATCATCTTTATGAGGAATTACATGGGGAATCTGTAGATTCACCAATTGCTGTTCAAGCTAAGTTTGACTTTGCTTGAGTTGGCAATTTCTTTCTTCATAAGATTAACTTCAGCTTGTAAATCAGGAACATAAACAGAATGCTGAGAAGGAGTTCTGAATCTATTAATGATTTCTTTATGATTGTAAAATGGATTTACAATCTCTGGAACAGGTTTGTGTGTGATTGTATTTTTAATATGAGTTAAATATTCAGTTTTGAGTTGAGGATCATCAATTCGATCAACAAAATCTAAAAGAATACTTGATTCTTTTGTTTTTGAGAGCATATTGATAGACTGTAATGCATTGCATGTACAAGCCTGAGCACAATTATTGTGATCAGATTCCTCAAGATCAGAAGAGTCTGACTCATAACACATTTGATAGATTTGCAGGTCATCAGAAGAGTTAGAATCAGATTCGGAATTAATTAAGATAGTTGTAAACATTTGTTTGATATCTTCAGAGGCTTCAAGGGCATGAATTTTTGGGTTGTTCTACAATTTTTAGCATAATGGCCAGGTTTACCACTTTTAAAGCAAATGGATTTTTGAACCATTGGGCCTTTATGCTTAGAAAACTGGTTAGGTTTATGGGTTCCATGCCTTTTAGGCTTTGAATAGTAGTTATTGTAATGTTTTTGTTGTTTTGGGCCATAAGGCCTTTTAGAATTAAATGTCGGGCTGGATGAGACCGATACTTTTGGTTGGAAGTTTTTGGGAAATGGTCTTTGATTGGCTCATACCCATACTATTGACAAAAAGATCCAAGTTCTTTAGAACCAGAAATATTTTGTCTTTTGAGTTGAGCTTTGAGTCAAAGATCATTGCATAGTTGCAAAGCAACTTCATTGATCTTGGCAATCAAATCACCAAATGTTAAGCGTTCAAAAGGAATATCACCATGATAATCAGCTTGTAGGTTATCTCTAACGATATCTGGAAACACAGGTGGTAATCCAGAAAGAAATTTCCTTTTCCAAAAAGGATTGTTAGCTTCATTTTGAAGCATAACTTTCTTTAGGAACACATCTTTGTAAAATCTAAAATGACTGAGTGTTTTGCATCTAATGATCATAAGAAGATCTCTAGATTTGTTTTGGAATTTTGAAGGATCACCTATGAAATGCTTAAGTATGGCGAAAATTAATGTATTAACAACATCAGGAATATTTTCACCATTTTCAGTTTTGATAGGTTGACCATTAAAACCAAGTTTGATAGATTGGAAAATTCCTTGCTGTTCAGAAGGGGTGAGATAGTTATCCGACCATCCTTTCAATTGCCCAGCAAATCCAGCAACAATAACACCAACAATACTATGGTCTGATTTATGCTCACTACGATGAGCAGCAACCATCATAACCATATTTTGCGTCAGTTCGATAATGTTTTCTTCTGTTAAACCATCTATATTCCATTCATAGATGTTACCATTCATAGTTGGTCTAGGATAAAAATTCCTAGTATTTGGCAAAGAACCGATATTCTGATTAGTTCTAGATGAACATATTGGATTCGATTCAAATCGATCAAGAGTTTGAAGTCTATCCAATTCAGACATAATATCTGGTTCATCTTGCGCATCAGATTCTGATTCAACATGAGAAAGTGTATTAATTTGTTTTTTTGATGATGAAGGATCTTTCAAGACTGGTGCAGTTTTGAGTTTTAAAGCTGCAAGTCTTCTATTAATTTCATCAACAATTTGAGGAGGTGTTGAAAGAACATCGTGATCAATTGTAGAAGGTTGAAAAAAAGTGACTGGCTTTAATCTTGGTGAGTTTGTTATTGGGGAGGATTCATGAATAGGGGAATTAGTCAATTGCTGACCAATTTCATTAAGCAAAACATTAGTATAATTATTTTGTTCAATAATTTTGCTTATTCCTGTGGAATCCGAAAGAGATGAAGGATTTTTTAAAGGAGAGGCTGTTATAGTCTGTCCTTGGGTTTGTATGTGAATTTCTTCTAAATGTGGCAAAACAGATTCAACAACGGAGTTGTTTTTGAGATGCCAAGGTTTAGAAGCATTTCTGACAACATTAATTCTTGAAAGATAAATAGATTCATACCATTCAAGGAATGGCAAATGATCTCTGATATCTTCACAAAATTGATAAAACATTTTTCCTAAACTGTCCCTTTGAGTGGGAGTAGTTTGAGCATAAAATGTTTTTCTTTTGTCAGAATTGTAATCTTGTGAAAATTCATCTTTTACCTTTTGTTTATCAAGAATAAATTATTTCGAAAGAACATTAAGCTGAGCAGGATCACCCATCTCAGATCGAGTTGGAGATCTTTCAGATTGATGATCTGAATGAGGATTGTAAATTGGTTGAGGGATCTGAGGATGATTTGGATTAGATCTTAGATTTGCAAGATCTAAATGGGGAAGAATATCAGGAGTAGGAGTTCTTGGGATTTGGGTAGGAGTAGTTCTGAATGATGATTCAGATCTTCGTCCTGATTGAAAATCTAGAGGCTGTAACCTAGTTCTACGAGATTCGAAGAATTGTAACTCAACAGTTCCATCTTCAAGAGTTAGAACTTGGCTGAGTTGGCTAGGAGGAGGCCTTCTAGGGTTCGATTGAACTTGCCAAGTTACTGGGAGAATAACTTGATTCTAGTGTATTGTTTTTGGAACAATAACACTAGTTTTATCTTTATTAGCCTTAAATAGGATTGTATATCCATTTTCAGACTCCATCAAAGCTTTAGGACTCAACTGTGTCTTCATAGATTTGTAGGTGATTTTGTAAATGAGAGCAAGGGGTTCAGATCCTGGTAACATGTGAGGTCTGGATATTGAGGGTGAGTGTTTCAAGGACATTTGGATCCTTGAGGGACACAAAGAAATTGGGGTAACAGTCAAAATAGACCGGACCCATGGCAAGGGTGGATTCTGCTATACCGAACAGAGAATCATGGAATCGATTGTGCCGACAATCGCGAAGAGCAATAAGAGCACAGGTGTCTAATCCTGTCCTAGTAAGAGGTTTAATTCCTACTTGGATAAGACCGATATGGATGTACTTGTATTCATGATTTTGTAAAAATTGAAGGGTCTTTGTAGAAAACAGGTTCTTGGATTCTAAGGATCCATTGAGAGGTATCGTTTGTTCAATGATATCAATCAGATCTTCAGATTCTTGAGAAAACAGATTTCTTGAAACTTCATAAATATTTTTGTAAGGAACTTCAGGAATAGACCATTTTTGTAAATTTTGTTCAACTTCTGGAATTCTACATTCCATTCTGTTTTGTAAATTTGGGTTTCTCTGTCTAGAGCTAGAAGCTCGGGTAAATTTTGAAAACAAAGACATTTTCAAGATTTCAAAGAGGTTGAAGGGTTTGGAACACTGTACTCAGACCACCTACGACTGGACCACCGATATGGGACCACCTAACCCACTCATTGCGCAAACAAAGCGACTTACAAAGGGTTTGCACGACTGACCAACATATCCTAAGGCTGACCAACGTCATTAACGACTGACCAACAATACTTAGGACTCACAAACACTATTCCCCTCGGAAAAGATGAACTGAATGAATTTCGGGCCTGCAACAACTCAGAGATTTTCATTCGAGCCTTATTGTCCTGGGTCAAGCTCTGACTGAATGAATTCTAAAGTCGCGCAAATCTATCTCGCAATGAAAACGGGATAGTATTCCTGACTTTCGGCCAACTTATGTGCTCGATCGAGACCCAATTCTCAAGTTGATCAAAACAAAAATATTGTAGCGCTCTGAGTTATCTAATAAATACAACTTGAATCACTTGAAAATGTTTTGAAATGAGCAAGTTATGGTCATTTTACTAAAGACGCATAAATTTGTCTTGCAATAAAAACGGGATAGTGTTCACGACTTTCGGCCAACTTATGTGCTCGATCGAGATCGATTCTCAAGTTGATCATAACACAAAAGTTTTAGTAATCTGAGTTATCTAATAAATACAACCTGAATCACTTGAAAATAGGGGTGGGCACGTGACGGGATGGGACGAGATAGACCCATCCCGTTCATACGGGATCGGGATGGGACGGGATGGGAAAAACCCCATCCCGACCTCGTCCCATCCTAAACGGGTTCGGGACGAGACGGGACGAGACGAGATCAGCGTGCTTTCATTTTTTGAAAAATTACTGCTTACCCAAGACCCAATTTGCTTAGTTGAAAAGAGGCAAAGACAATTCGTAGAACTACACATAAATGATAGCCTTAGATTGAGTATGCAACATCATAATAAACTACCATAAATGATAGCTGAAATTCACCCTGTAATTAAGATTTCTGCAGAGTTTTGAATGACTAAGAGGTAGACAGTATAATGGCAATGGTGGACCTGCTCTACTGTTTCGAATAGTGAACAAAAGGATGAGTAGATTTGGGGTGCTAAGAAGAATGTTTCATTATTGCTTTAAAAAAAAACAGTCATTAAATTCATTGTCTTGACACGAAATAAAACTCTCCAATGTAGTTAGCAATCCCATTTTGAGTTTTAAAGAGTTTGCAATTAAATAATTCATTTAGAATTCTAGAAAAAAACCAATATCAAGTAGTTGCAGATATAGACTAAAATCAATTACACTGATTTCAACTAAATTCATTTTTCTTCAATTACACTAATATTGCAATCCTAAAATAAATAAATAAAAATATTAATAATAAATATTGAAAAATTAGCTCGGGACGGGACGGGATTGGCGGGATTGAAAATCTTCATCCCATCCCATCCCATTCTAGATCGGGACGGGACGGGATCGGGATAAAATTATTCAATCTCATTAAGACCCGAAAAAATTGGGACGGGAACGGGATCGCGGGATGGGATGCCCACCCCTACTTGAAAATGTTTTGAAATGAGCAAGTTATAGTATTTTACTAAAGTCGCGCAAATCTGTCCGAAAAAATTTGCTGAAATTTCTTGTTCGCCGAAAACTCTGCGAGATTTTGCAACTGTACACTGCGAACATGAATTTTTTTTTTGAAAAAAACTTATGTTCGCTTGGAACTCTGCAGAGTATCTGAATAAGTCTGCCAAGAGCTTTACGGGCTTTGTCAAATAGCCTGCATTGTTCCATGCGAACAGCAAAAAATCTGCACATTTTTGCTGAAACTGAGTTTTCTAATAATTTTTTTTTCTCAATCTTTCTTTTATGACCTTATTCGCATTGTTGCATCGAACCTACACTTGTCGTAATGTTTTCAGACATTATTTTGGCATGATGTCACATTATTTTTAAAACTAAACTAATCCATTGCGTTATCAACAAAATTTGAAAGCATCCAATATGATTATGGGTGTCTAGTGCATGTAATGTAAGTACCTTGTGAACCATGGATTTACAAAACTTAAAGCTTAAAGTTTACAAAACTTGAAGCTTCTAAACAAATATTTTCCAAATGTATTTTTTCGAAGTTTACAAAATGAAGACACTATGTTTGTCGCAAGAGAGATGCGTTTTGCACTTTGAGAGGTGATGTTTTTGAGCTGTTGTGTTTTGGAGAGTTTGAGGGTTTTGATATGTAAGGGTTTCGATTTTGAGAGATTTTCGAGGGAGAAGGAGGAGATTTGAGTGTGGGGAGAGATTTAAATGTGTGAGAGGGAGGAATTTCGAATGGGGGAGGGAGGAACTGTTTGTCGATTTGAATGGTGAGGGGAAAATTGTTTGGATTTTTATTTATATAGGTGGTGTGAGAAAGTATGGTGGTGTGAGAAAGAAAGTAGGTGGTGTGTGAGAATAGAATGGTGTGAGAAAGAGAAAATGGTGGTGTGGAGTAGTCGCTGCCTTCACTATAACATGCTTGAATGGAGTAGAGGTGTTTTTGTTGTACGTTCAGTGTGACACAAACATGTGACACCATAGTAATTAAGGGCTTTGTATCATGCAAAACACGTTTGCTTCTAATGTAACGAATGATGCGTGTGGAAGAAGTTGAGCTTGATCCCATGTTTGGTCATTTTTGAATAATTCAATCAAACACACTATTACATCATGGTGTATGGGTAAAAATCTCAAGGAAAGACTTTGCTACTAATGCTGTTAATTGTAATGTTGTAGTTACATGTTTTTTTTTTTTTTTTTTTTATCTGCTAAGGGACGGGAGAACTAAGTCCTTCTTGAAAAGATAGTGGATAAGGAGTTGTTTCCCTGAAGGACATTGATGGTTGTCTCCTAAATGAACCCATCCTGAATGAGCCCTTCCTGAATGACGCCCTCTTCTTAAGCTTTCGTATTGTTACCTCTGCATATAGCTTGCAGAAATATGGGATCGCCCACTCCTTGACCTTGAGGACCATGAAGAAGATCAATCTGTAGGATATGAGAATAGATATGACAGCACTCAAGTCCCACCACTTTGAGTGATCCAACTGAATTCCAAAAATATTTTCAATCACATACTCGCCTTTGATTTTTGGGTCTCCAGGTACTAAAGGATCAAACTCAAGCCCAATCATGTCATTCTTGTATTGACCCTGCACCATAAAGTTCACATGATGATATCTCAGCAACACTGAATTCATACGTTTCTACCACAAAGAAGTAAGCATGTCTATTCCAATTTTCCAAATCAACGTGACTGAAGTTGTTTATATCATGGGCATACACTATCAAGTTGGTAGACTAATGAGACTGACCAAAAGGGTGATTCTGTTAAATCAGCATTTACTCCAAAACGCAAGCGTTTTACCAGGTGTTTCATATCTAGCACCTTGAAGTGCTACTAGACCATGGAGAGTCACCAAGGGAAGATAAATATGAAATGCAAGGCGTGGAATTGTGTGTGGCTTATTCACATTTTTGTATGGAAAGCAACATTCAGTATCATACTAACCTGCAATGCCCATGCTCCGTAACTGATATAAGAGATCGGGTAGCGCCAGAAGGGCTTGGGAAGATCGGGCAGAAATCTAAAGTAGCCAGAAGTCATCATCATAATGCCCTACAGAAATTAATATGTCAGGTATAAGATTGAATTGAAGAATTTGTTAACATGGGACGAGGAAAACCTTAACATACCAAAACTCCAGCTCCAGTTATGAGTCCCATCATGTAGTTAGGAACAAGGGATGCAACAACCATCATGCAACTCTCTATGACAGCAATGCAACTAAATATAGTAAGCATTGCATATGTATAGTGAGAGAATCCAGCATGATATTTTACCATGTAATATGTTATTGTCCCTGAAATAACTGACACTGCAACCAAGAAAGGCAACGACGAAAAAAAGTTGGATAGGATGAATGCACCAACACCATAATACCTATTCAGCCTTTCCCGGGAAAAGACCTGTTTCAAATTATATACAAGATGCTCATAAAATGCAAACACAAATCCTATTTCATCATAGGTATGAAATTGCACTTTTAAAAATAAGATTACCTTCATTTCTTCAACGAAAGATGGGAAGCCTCCTATAGACATGAATGTCATGAAACCTGTTATAAATGCACCAGAGGACCCTCTTGCAAAGATTGCAGAATATCCCGTGCCAACATCGAAAAATATAGTTCCAACACATAGCGATACCAACGTGTATATAATGATTCTCAACCAATAGTACCCAATATCTCTATTCATATTTACAAAAGACCTCCGTGTTAATGTGGAAATCTGCTTCCACCAACTCGCTTGACTTCCAGTGTTCGATGTGAGCACACGTGTTTTCTGCATTTATGTGAAACGGTTGATTATTAGCTAATGTGTCATTTTATAGGAAAATGTTTCACAGTTCAACTTTTTTATATTTTTTCTTGGCCCCTCCCTCCCTCCCTTTAATGAGGCAGTTCAATTTGATCAATGTAAAATCACACATTTACAGAAGAGGGATTTCAATTGACAAATGCATTTGGTTGGTTTTACTGAAAGTTATGGTTGAGTTAGAGATGCCTACAGCGAGCAACATCTCTCGACTCCGTTTTCTTGCTACTGTTGCGTAGGGAGAGCGTCTGTATTTCTCAACAAGCTTATCTTTGATGTCCGCAATTGCCATATTCATTAGAGGATCAGATGATTGCTGCTGGCTGTCTTGCCACAAAGAATTTTTCTGCAATAAACAATTTCATAACAAAAGAACATAAGAAATTTAGCCTAACATAACTCATGTTTATCAAAGTGGTATATTAAATCACCATACATGGATAATTAGTGCTCCCTTTAGTGTGGCAGTAACTGTGTCAAAGTCCGTGTTAATACAACGGAGAAAGTGATCTGAAGGGTTCCTTCTGCTAGGACAAGGAAACCCAGCTTCCTTAAAAAACTGCACAATAAACCAGAATCCGAGATAGTCACTAAGATTCTCCAACATTCCCTTGCTAATTAATGTGTAGTATAAATAAAAGTGCTTAGATCACTTTGGTGAACATTACCTGAACTGCCATCTTTGCTTCTCCGAAGTAAATAGTTTCTCCACCAGATAAGAGAAAAAGGTCATCAAACTGTGCAAACACTTCACTACTAGGCTGGTGGATGGAAGAGACGACAGTTCTTCCATCACGGGCAATGTTTCTTAAAATCTGAACAACAAAGAAAGCTGCCGCACTATCAAGTCCACTAGTGGGTTCGTCCAGAAACAATAGAGGAGGCCGTGTGAGAATCGCAACAGCGATACTTAGCCTCTTTTTCTCACCGCCACTAATACCCCTTAGATGCCAATTGCCTATGACTCTATCAGCACATTCTTGTAGACCCATATCCATGATGGTGTTCTCAATCAGTTCTTCCATGTCCTGTTTGTTCACGCTCGAAGGAAGTCTTAACTGAGCTGAGTAAGTTATGGTTTCTCTAACTGTTAGAGTGCCCAACAACACATCCTCTTGAGTCACATAAGCCTGAAATTATTAGTTTACACTATAAACCACAGCACAATTTCGAAAAGAAAGTTTAATACATGTCATTTATATCTGAAAATTTAAAACCTCTTACAATTCCGTAGTCCGGTCTCATCTTCTTTCCATTAAGTAGAACGTTCCCCGTCATTGTAACATTTCTTGACAATCTCCCTGTTTGAGAAGGATGCTCGAAACTTCAAACTTTTTAAATTTCAGAATAAAGTTTGGGTAAATCAGTTAGGGTCATTCTGCAATTTGAATTCTTTGGCAATGTATTTCATTTAGGATTTGTTTGGTTGCACGGAAAATAGATATGAAAATTGCCTCCCCTCAGACTTGGATTCCCATGAGTAATCTTATGAAAACAGTCTTATAAAGAATTAATTTCCTGTTTAGTCAAACAACGAAAATCTGCATAACAATGGAAATGAATTCCATTTTCCAAGAAAAATGACTAACCAAACAGACCCTTAATGATGTTTAGAACACAGTTCACAACCTGATTTATGTATTTATCCTGTCTGAGTGTTGTAACTTGCAATCCACAGACTGAACTTTTGTAAAATTAGTACCATTGGAAATTTATAATGGAGACCTTGTACTGACACCTCTACTGATTACTGATTAATTAAGATAGTCTAATAGGTTTTCATGAAATGCTCCTTTCTAGGTTTAATTTTTAGTATTATGGGGATTGCATGGGAGTCCCCTGGCTAGAGGTTCACTTGAAATACAGCTGTTGACGGTGCATTAAGATGCGTAAAATCAGCTTACAAAAGTACTTTGTGGCACTACACATGTCAATGTATGCTGGGATTGACGCGGTCCTCTAGCCAGGGAAACATGGTGACCCTGTTTTATGATAGTTGTACCGTTAACAGCTTCTTCGTATCTTTTGACAAAAAAAAAAAAAAAAAAAAATCTTCTTTGTATCTATTTATGATCATATGATGCAATCTGTAACCTGACTGATAACTCTATTAATACAGTCATTAATCTCCAACCAACTCACTTTACTTGATAACACCGAAAGTAGTTTGGATCATCATCACTCAACATTTACTTACAAAAGCCATTATTACTTTTTGTCTACAAATTAATCCAATTTCTACAAAACTGGCACTATATTCCGAAGTCTCCAAATGATACCCACACTATACTTAAGTTACTAATTCGAGATAAGTTTAAACTTTAGAAAAATGAATTTTTTTTAGTAGAAGAGCAGTTACCTGCCAAAGAATCAAGAAGAGTGGATTTGCCTGATCCAGAAGGCCCCATGATGGCCATGATCCTACCAGGTTCAGCAAACCCATTCAGCCTATGGAGCAACCTTTTAGTTGGTCCATCACCAATGTTGTTGAGTACCACACTCAAATCTTGCCACACCAAGTAGACCCCGGACGGCGATTCATCTCTACTACGCGAAAAGCTTATCTCATGAGTTGAATCAAGACTGACCTCCTCCATCTGCATAATCCCTGGATCACAACAGTCAATCTCCATTACCACCACCACCAGCCTTTCACAAGAGCTACTAAGAGTGAGTGCTGTTTTGTATCTAGAAGTAGAAGAAGGGGTTGGGGCAGTGATGAAAAGTAGAAGTAACTCTAACTAGAAATATTAGGTCGCTCGCCATGAATAAAGTGGCATGGTGGAAGTTGAAGGTTGGTGAAAACCAATATTCATGTTACAACTATAACGAGTTAATGCTTTGATGTTGAGAGTACAATATAATAATACATGTACGTACGGTCTAATTACTAGTGGTTGGTACTAATCTATGGAAACCCCTGCTCCTTATCCTCCTTCCTGTTCTTAATTCCCACTTGGACAACCGGCCATCACCTCCACCACCACCGTTACCACCCCCCACTACTTACATTTTCCTTACTAGATTTTGCACTATAACTGGAACACAATGAACTTGATAATGTTTGAATTGGAGAAGATATTGTGTATGGTGGAAAGTAGTTTGAGGTTCTAGCTAGCTAAAATGAGAGCTTGAACCCAAATTCTAGACAGCCTGGGAGAGCCCCTCTTTAAACACCTTCGAAATAGCTCTGGGGTGAGTTCGATGGAGGAATACTCAATGCAGACCTGGAAAAGATGAAGTTTAGATGACCTAGAGATTTGTAGATTTTGTTAAGGGTCTTGAGATGATATTTGAGTTTTAATTTAGTTAGGTACATCACATGAGCTTCCACCTAACATCCATGGAGGGAAAAGATTGTACCACGTGATACGCACAGCATGCCTTTGCTTAAACTGAAAATGTGCTAGCAAATTGGACGCTTTAATGGATGTCCTATGGTGATGTAAAGTCTAATTTTGACTTGCATATATATATATATATTTTTTAATTAAGATTGGCTAAACACCATGGTATAGGTATTGGACCGTCCTTTAGAGATCATGATTTTGGATCTACCCCACATATTATGCAGTTTACTCTTTACACCATCCATAACAACCAACATTTTTTTTTTTCAACAATTCTAGCCAACTAGGTTTTGCAGTCACTTTTGGAGTTAAGTTTTGGTTTTTTATACACTTCTACCCCTTTTGTAATTGTGTTTTAATGAGAAAGGGTAAAAAGTGTAAAAAAAACCAAAACTTGGTCTAAAAGTGGCTACCAAACCTGACTGACAAGACTTGCTCTTTTCATTTACTCCCATCTCTATTTAAATTTTTTTTTCCTTTTTTTAATCCAGGTAAAACACAAATTTGGTAACGCTATTGGAATATCCGGTTGACAACCCTACTCCCTTTCCTTCCATTCCTTTCTACTATTTCACTCTTTCAGAAATCTATTGGAATCACGAAAGTTGTTGTCTTATATTTAGCGTTTGCTATATGATTTTAGAACTTCTACTAGAAGGTTTAAACTGAATGTATAGTCCAAAACTTATGCAATGCAAAGCCCTTATTCAGTTTAACGCTTGATTCATTTAAATGGGACACCGCATTCTCAGAATCCCACTTCATCAAAATCACAACTTGAGATTCAATATTCTTCTTCCTTGGACAATTTGACATTTATTACTGATTCTCTCAATAGGCATCGAAAGAACTATTGCCTTACCAATACGAATCTATAAATTCTATTTTCCTTGAAGAATCTAGATTTCTCCCTTTCGAAACACCTCTTTTTGATAGTGTTAGGCTATGTTTGATAGAAAGAAAAACAATATATCATGAAAAACAATGAAAAAAATGGTTTTAGGTTTTTAGCCCACCTATGTTTTCCATGTGCAAGAACCAGTTGATTACGTGCATAAGTGGGCATGGATATAGGAAAGGCAACGACTACTCCACACCATCAAAAGTGTTTTTTCACACAATTTAACTCTTTCACACCACCTACTTTCTTTTCCACACCACCACTCTTTCCCACACTACCTATATAAACAAAGAAACAATATTTTTCTCATCCCCATTCAAATCGAAACTCAAATCTCCCCTCCCCATTCAAATATTTCCTCTCCTTCGAATCTTTTGTAAAATCGAAACCAATCTCTTCCCTCTCCCTCAAAATCGAAACCCTTAAAAATCGAACCCCAAATCGCAACCTCCCTACAAATTTTCAAAAAAAAAACAAAGTAATCTCATGAAACTTCAAAAAAAAAATTTAGAAATATTTTCAATCACAAAAACAAAGTAAACTTCGGAAATTTTTTCAGAAATCACAAAAAAAATATTGTTCGCCTGAGACAATGCGATGTTTTTGCAAAACCTCACATTTATCTGGGCGAACAGTAAAAAAATTGCTGAAATTTCCTATTCGCCCAGAACAATGTGAGTTTTTGCAAAAACTTCGAATTGTTCTAGGGGAATAGGAAATTTCAGCAAATGTTTTTGGATATATTTGCGCGACTTTAGTAAAATGACTATAGCTTACTCATTTCAAAACATTTTCTAGTGATTCAAGTTGTGTTTATTAGATAACTCAGAGTATTACAACTTTTGTGTTTTGATCAACTTGAGAATCGGTATTAATCGAGCACATAAGTTGGCCGAAAGTCAGGGGCACTATCCCATTTTCATTGCAAGACAGATTTGCGCGACTTTAGTAAAATGACCATAACTTGCTCATTTCAAAAGATTTTCTAGTGATTCAAGTTGTGTTTATTAGATAACTCAGATTTATACAACTGTTTTGTTTTGATCAACTTGAGAAGCGGTATCAATCGAGTACATAAGTTGGCCGAAAGTCAGGGGCACTATCCCATTTTCATTGCAAGTCAGATTTGCGCAACTTTAGTAAAATGACAATAACTTGCTCATTTCAAAACATTTTCAAGTGATTAAAGTTGTGTTTATTAAATAACTCAGAGTACTACAATGTTTGTGTTTTAATCAACTTGAGAATCGGTCTTGATCGAGCACATAAGTTGGCCGAAATTAAGAAACACTATCCCGTTTTCATTGCAAGACAAATTTGCGCGACTTTAGTAAAATGGCTATAACTTGCTTATTTCAAAACATTTTCAAGTGATTCAAGTTGTGTTTATTAGATAACTCAGAGTACTACAATTTTCGTGTTTCGATGAGCTTGAAAATTGATCTCAATTGAGGGTTTAACGTGGTCGAAAATTAACCTATTTTTAAATTACTTGTTTTTCAAAAATAATTTTTTGGATGGTGTGAGTAAGTAAGAAAAGAAAGAAAAAAAAAACATAAAACAAAACTCAATATTGATGGAGGAAACACTTTTGATTGTGTGGAGTAATCGTCGTAGGAAATGGACTTTAAGAGTTGAGGCATAAAAGTTGGTAGGTCAGGAGTGTTTAATATCGCAACTACCAAAATGGGGTGAAAGAATTCATGGATGAGAATGACTTGCAGTCGATTATCCACCAAAACTCTTACACCTTTACAATACTAGAGAACCCTACTTGATTAATTACAAGTGATCTGGAATGGAGTATGGTCCAAGGCTAGCTTGAGGCCTATCTGAATTACAACCCTTGGTGATGCATTGAGATGAAAACTCATTTTACGAGAAAGCCCCCGAAGGTGAAGATAACAAAACATACAACCTGCGCAAAATAAGTTAAGAAAAATTAAAAGAATACAAAATCTAGCATATAATTTTTGGTAATTGCATACATCAAGCCAATGGAGCAAGAACCTTGCCTTGATGGTGAAAAATATGTGGCTTGCGCTTTCAGTCCCTAATAATCCTTGGGTGCTTCAACTCAGAGCTCTTTATTTCAATAATAAGAGCGCATTCCAACTATCTAAAGCCCCTTCTCTAGCTTCTTTCAACTGGAGGGGCAATCTTTCTGCCCTGACAAAAATAAAACGTCATGTCTTTTGTCAAATTCAATCTGGTACGATTGCTGGGTTAAACTATGATTCATTCTTGCAGAATATGTTTTCCTAATTCAGAAATTCCCAATTGGTCCCTTTCTATTTGTGATCTCTGGATTTCTCATCCAGTCCAGCAACCCCTCTGAAATATCGACGACTTGCTTAATGATATTTTTCCGGAGCCTGTGGCATTAAATATCCAAAATATCCTGATTCGCTCATCGGAACGCCTCGACTAATTGACCTGGACTTTTGATAAAAAGAGCACATTTTCGGTCAAAAGTGTGACGAAAGCCTTATTATCTGACCTTTCAGAAGGTTCCACATCTCTTTTTCCTTCTTCCACCCTGGATAAAAAGATTCTCCGAGAGATGTGGAAAATCAAGGCTCCCCCATCGGCCATGTTCCTTCTCCGAAAAATTGATCAAAACATTCTCCCCACCATGAAAAATCTAGTAAAAATTCACACCCCTATCGAGGACACTTGCATTTTCTGCAATAATCACACCGAGGATGTTGTTCAGGTTTTCTTCAGATGCCCAATTATCAAACTTATATGGAGAGTTTCTCTTATTCCCATAGATTGGCTCAATGAAAACTTTGGGAGTCCCACCATCATTACTCTCCTCACCTTTATGTGGGATACAACCAAGGCCCACAACCCCACTTCTAGAGAAGTCATGCTATCCTAATTTACGGTTGTTCTCAAGACCATTTGGCACCTCCGCAATGACGGCTGATGCGTCAAAAAATCGTCCTCCTGAGAGTTTGACCTACAAAACAAATGTTAGACAGCCAAATACCACTTTTTTGGTTGCCGAAGGCACTCTGATGCTTGAGTCAGCAACTCTATTTGAAGAAAAAAGTAAATTTGGACAAAACTCAATTAAAGTTGCATACCTGTGTCGAATGTCCCCTTTACCTTTTATAATGGTCGTGAGTAATTCTATGTGTAACTTAAGCATGTGAGGCACAACGGAAGGAAGTGTTTCTTGTAACAGTTTTCTCCTTAATGGAGATGCGTCCGTGAAGGCGTAACTCCCTCCACGACTCTTTTCTGGTGCAACGTTTCTCTTCTTTATGAGAAAACTCGTGCCGGGCTTGGATTCATGCTCTGATTCGTTCAGGCCTGGATTTGGGCTTTGTTTATATCTTCTCACTAGTGGGCCTTGTTTGGGCCCCTGTGATCGGCTTTATTCTTTTTGAGTTTTGTGGCCCAATAGATTGATCGTCATATCCTCGTGATGAACGCTCTCTGCCATGCGTACGGTTGTGATGATCGGTCCATTTTGATGTATCATCATCTACTCCCCCTTTAGTTAGTAGGTATGCTGATGTGGCCACTAACTTCGTGATGGTTTACCTTTCAGCCTTGTATTTAATGCTATCAGTAACTTTCCGCGGGTTAGTGTCTCGATTCTTTACTTGTCATTTCGTTTTTGCGCGCATTTTTGGGATTTCGCGTAGCCATCATATCTCGCTCGCTGACCCATGAGTCATCCCTTTACTGCTCGACTCTATAAAAAGGGATCTGACGAATTTGTTTTCCCTCTTTACGCTATCTTGAAATTAGGGTTCGCTTATTCCTTCGCCTTCTTCATTCTCATTGCTTTTTTGTTACTTAACAATGTCCGTTGGCGATAAACTAAGCGGTAAGTCGCTCGCTCTGTGTGAGGCTCATTTTTCTCCCAATAGAGCTTCTCAGGTGACGCTGGACAGTCTTCGTTCTGATTATAATCTTTCACCCGACCTCGAGATTATCTTGCCTGGATAGGATGATAGTCTTTGTAACCCAATGACTGGATACGTCGCGTTGTATTCGTGTATGTTTTCTTCCGGCTTTCAGTTCCCAGATTCGGAGCTGTTCTGGGAGTATTTGAATTTCTTGGGCATTCCTCTTGCTCAAATGGGTCCGAATGGTTGGAAGGTAATGGTTTCTTCTAATGCGAGGGCTATTTTGTTTAACATTCCTTTGACTGTGAAGGTTTTGCATTCGGTGGTTGGTCTGTTGGTGAACATTGATATATGTTTACTCCGTTCTCCTACATGCTTTGAGAAGCTTAATGATGACATCCGCGATTGGTCAAGGTCTTGGTTTTATGCTTCTGTAGACTTTGGTTATATCCAACTATGGGGTTGTTTGATTTTTCGGTCATTCTGATTTCCCAATAAACAGAAGAATCTTCAGTTAACTGCTGAGGAGGAGAGGATAAGTGAACGTTTCATGAAGTTTCATTGGTTTCCTGTGGAGGCATTTCTTTCAGAGGGCATCCTGGAGCGTATAGGTTTGTACACTATGAATGAAGCGGGGCGAGCCTTATTTACTGAGTCTCGTGTTGAGGCCTTTGTTGCTCGTGCTGCTCGCACTGGCGTTAGTGATGATAACATTGATTGGGAAGTGAGTTTGGACAGACGTGTTACACATCTCGATGCTCCTGTTAATATCACAGTTCCTATTTTCAGAAAAAGAAGGTTTTTGAGGTCCACAAGTCTGTCGAGGACATTGTTAATAGATCCTGGTCGAGTTCCAAGAAAGAGGCAGCTTTTTACTCGTGGTTCAGCTTGGATTGCGTCTCGTCCAAATCTTGTTCAGGATGTTACGGATGCTACTTCTCACCCAAGTCATTCTCACGATAATGTTGCGGAAGGGGATCACAGATCTTTCAAAAAGGCTGAGGAGCTGAGGCTAACGTTGGAGAGGAACGAAAAGGATACTACTTGTCTGTTGGATGATAATGAAAATAGACTTCTCTCTGCTTATGGTGTCTTGGATGTTGCTGAGTTGTCTAATGACGATCCACGGGTTATTAATGATAAAATGCTTCAGCTAGTGGTAGAGCAGTCTAAAGATATTGGTGGTGGTTAGACTTTCGAGGTCCACTCTCATTCTCCTTCTATTGATGACAGTGAAGTGGCCGGGTTCTTAGTTTCCCTGTTCATCAGGGTTCTCCTGCCCCTGCTAGTCCTATTCCTGCCACGGTTGCTCCTCGACAGGAGGGTAAAAACGGTTTTTCAATTGTTACTGCTATTCCTACTGCCCTTTCGGCTGTCGGGGTAGTTCATCAGTGCTTCCGGATCCTAGTGTTTATCATCCACGGGTTGGTTGGTGATAATCACATAATTATAACATTATTACCTCTTATTATATTTTTGTTAATCCTTGTTTTATCTTATTTTAGATTAATTATTAATTTTTTTTGTTTTTGTAGAATTTAGAGCAATAATGAAGAAATCGAAGAAAAATGAAATGAACAAATCACAGATGGTGACTTCAGAGAAAGTGGAGGTGAAAATAACCTGAGCCCTTTACTTAAACCCAAAATCAAACCCTTAAACTCAAAACCAAACCCATAAACCCAAACCCAATGCCAAACCCAATCAAACCCAATGCATATTCTCTCAATTATCCAAGATTCTGATTTGATTTAAGCCTTAAATCACTCATTGAACCCTCCCCTTAACTTGTCCATATTCATTTTCTTAATTCTCTATAAATACAAGAGAAATGAATGTGAAAGGGAAGGAGGAGAAGGGAATCAAGCCTCAATAGTAAAAAACAAATCCTCTTTCCTTCACAAAGTGATTCTCATCACCATCCCAACCAAGCAAATCTCGATTTTCTTTCCTTCACCCCACTGAAACAGGGGCGCGACAACCTTGTTTCACTTCACCTCGCCACCGTCTAACAATCACAGCCTCCACCACTATCAGACACCATCTTTTCACCCTGTTTCTCACACCCACAACCGCCACCATCTCCCTGTTCCTCTCCTCATCCCCTGTTCTCACCGTCACAAGCCGCGCAACACAACCAATGCTGCCACCACTCTGTTCCACCACGCGACAGAGCCAGACAAAGCCATCACCGCCATATCTCGGCCCTCCTTCCTGTCTCCCTCTCTCACGACTACTGTCGCAAGCGGCGCATCAGCTCGCACACCACCACTGCTATAGGAGCAGAAACAGGGAGCACCGCCCCTTCTTCTCTCCCCTTTTTTTCGTTCTCTTTCGCGTCTCTCTCCGTTCTTCCATCCCTCTCTCTTTTGCAAGAGCAGCCGGAGCCGTTCGGAGGGAGAAAGAGCTCGCGAGGAGCAAATACGACGCTCGCGAGGAGCGTGGCTCGCTGGAGACGAAGGTGCAGAGGAGTACGATTTCTTTTGGCGGGAACCAACTGTTTTTCAAAATAGTTGGCTGTTTGCAACCTCCTGTTTCATGCTGAGCACCCCGAGACTGCTGATCTGCTGAGTACCACCGCACCGAGGCGGCGACAAACCAAAAGGGTTCTATAATTTATTTTAATTTATTTTACTGACTTAAATGCTTAATTGTTAATTACAATTTTATTTCAGAAATTTGATAAATTGCTTTCACCTTTCATGTTCGATTAAAACTAATTATGTTTGGTAGTTAGATTCACATTTTATCAATATTCAAAGCATGTGCTAAAAATTATTAAGCTTAGACTTTGATTAAGTGTGCATTAAAAAGACACTTAATGCTTGGTAAAAGTTTGTTTGCTTGAGATAAATTGTTAATGTTTGACAGAAACTTGATATGATTGGAATTGGATTTTAATGATCACATCTTCGGTGCAAGCAAGAGATCCTCATCCCTAAAGCTTCTCGTTTATAAGTTCAGTAATTTAGATTTAAATATATTTGCTAACTCATTGGTGAGTCCAAACCCCACAAAATCCATCTCATCTATCTTTTCCTTTTATTTTATTTTTCTTATTTTTAATTTATTTTTAGTTTAGTTTTAAAAAAACTCTGTAACCCCATTTTCTCCAAATTAGTTTAATTAAATTATTAAATTCAATTTAATCCACCTTCCTCGTGGGATCGACCCGTACTTGCCGTTGTCTATCAGTTAGACACCGTGCACTTACGGTTATTACAAGTGGGTCAAATTGGCCTATTTATTTAGGTCGGTTAAACCCGCAACAAGTTTTTGGCGCCGTTGCCGAGGAAGGTAGCGGTTTAATTGAATTTAAGATTTATTTTCACTAATTTATAAAAAAATTCAGAAAAAAAAATTATTTTTATTTTGTAAAGCTCTTTTTACACACATTTCGTGTTATTTGTTTGATTTTGCAGAATACACGCTTCTCGAGGAAATTGGACGATCCTGCAAACATCAAGAATTTTAATTTTAACTTAAATTTTTTTTTTGTGAGGAGAGTTTTAATTTTATTTTCACCTCGTTTTACGAGTGTGTGGTGTAATAATTTTTGTAAACTCTATTGTTTTCCATTCTTAATCACCTAAAAAAAAAAACCCAAAATTTTCCAAGTCAAAAAAAATTATAGGGAAACAATTTTAATTGTTACCCAATAATTTTTTTTATGATTTAGAAATCCGACTTCTAAGACCAAAACCAGTAATTTGATTGCGCTTGTGTGCTGATTGAAACGGATAAAAAGAAGTCGAACATTTTTTTTTAATTGTGCTAACTTTTTGTGCAGAACGGAATACACACACTGTAAGTACTTCTATCACACGCAATGTATTAGCGACCCGGGTACTTTGTGTAATTGTTTGAAATTGTGTGATTGGTTGTTTAATTTCTGTAATTGTGGATGCTAAACTTTAGTAATTCATAATAAGCAGACCCAACTTCTAAATAGAAACTGGTGGGACTTGATATCCCCACCTCATCACTCCAGCCGTGTGCAACCAATAGCCAAACATAATTAAAATCTATTAGCAAGTTAGATAGAGCCATCTTTTAGGTACGGTGTTCATAGAACAACCAAAACCAAGGTGAATCCAATAATTTTTGTGTTGACCGCTGCTAAAAGTGACGATGGGTTTAATTATTCAATGAACTCCGAGAGGCCACTGCCACAAGGGTAATTTACCCGATACGCCGAGTCATAAGTAAGCTACGATCCACAAGAAGAATTGGTGTAACTAACAGTTTTGGGTTAGGAACACAAGCCTCAAGTGTACATTTAACATCTCATCGTTCTCACATCTATTGGCTTACAGAGCGGTAGCACAAGGAAGTACTTAATTGGACCATTATGACCTATTTCTCTTGTGCGATAATCCGGTTTCTTTGAAACAAAATTCTAGCCTACTGATTTTGAACTTTGTGGTATAAAGTATACACTCTTAGGATCATCTTGTAGCACCCATTGCTCTGATATAAATATTACATAAGAAATAATCTGTCCCCCAAAGATAAAAAGATAATTAATCTCAAAAACACTGATTGCTTAGGGATGCATTTTTTCTTGTGCATCAATTGGTTGCTGATTGTGTTTGAGTCTGTGCGTGAATTTTTTTTAGGTTAGTAAACATTTCAAACCTCACTTGGTGTAGACCTGTTTATGCGTATTTGGGAACGGGATTCGAGAGGTAGACTAATTCGAGAGGATCCTGTAGAGTTGTCTGAAGTCCCCATTGACCTTCTAGAATCGTTTTCCTTGTTGAGTGAGACCACTGAAATGGCTGGGGAGAGAGCATTTAAGGATTATTTCTCTCCACGTTCCAATAACACCCCATCTTGCATTGTCTTACCTGAGACCACTGCAAGTAGCTTTGAGCTAAAACCATCAATTATCCACCTTTTGCCTTCCTTTTATGGTCTAGAAAAAGAGGATCCCTATCTTCATGTCAAAGAGTTTCTTGACATTTGTGCTACTCTGAAATATCCCAATTTTTCTGATGATTCAGTTCGTCTTAGGCTGTTCCCCTTTTCTTTAAAAGATAGGGCTAAGTGGAACCATCGACACTTGGGATGCCCTATCAGGAAATTTTTTGACAAAATATTTTCCTATTCATAAAACAAATGTCATCCGAAGAGATATATCTAATTTTCAACAGAAAGAGGGTGAGCATTTCTATGAATGTTGGGAAAAATTCAATGAACTCATTGTTAGGTGTCCCCATCACGGCTTTGAAAAGTGGCTTTTGGTTCAATACTTTCAAGTCGCGTTAACCCCTCAAAACCGTCGAATGATTGACGCTACTAGTGGTGGGTCACTTATGAAGATGAGTGCTAATGAGATTTGGGAATTCTTTGAAGCTATTTCTGAAAATTCTCAACAATGGGATTATTCAAGAAAAGACTCGGATAGGCGAAAGGGTGGATTGTATGAAGTAAGGGATACATCATCTACTCCTCATCTTCCTCATTCTTCAAGGTTGGAAGCAGTTGTAATGACAATGGCACAGAAGATTGATGCATATCTGGAAAAGTCTCAGCCATCAGTCCAAACCAATGTTCCATCCGAGGTTTGTGCTGCATGTTCAAGTTCTAGTCATTCCACATCAGACTGTCACTTGAAAAATGAGTACCCTGCTTATTTTGCTGAGCAAGTCAATGCATTCAATACCTTTAGGCAATCTGGTTATAATCCACACTCAAATTTTTATAATCCAGGTTTAGCCAAACACCCTAATCTCTCATGGGCTCATGGTCAACATCAAGGAGGCCCAGTTGTTATCCCTCAAGCTCCTCGAGCTCCAATTCCTGCTAATAGGCCTCAATTTAATCAAGATGTACCTCCCTCTAACACTCAGAGTTTACAGGATACATTGAACCAATTTATGTATAGAACAGGAACCATGCTCGAACAGAACTCTCAGGCTATCATCGAACTAAGAGCTACTTCTCAACAACAATCTCAAGCCATCCAAAAGCTTGTGATGACTGTGAGTCAAATAGCAAAATCCTTTCCTGAAAGAGAAGCAGGAAGATTCCCTGGTCAACCCATTCAAAATCCTAAGGGCCAATTCGAAATAGGCAGTGCATCTCAGCCACACAATGAAGATGTCAAATCTATCATCACCCTTAGGAGTGGAAAACAAGTTGACAAGCAAATTAGAATGCCTAATTTGATTGATCCTGAATCCCAATCCACGCCAAAGCAAGTCACACCTCCATCTGAGAAGGAGGCTGATAAAGCCTCATCTTCTCAAGAGGATCATCATCTTGACTTTGATCCCACCCAGGCATCCTATATGCCTAGAGCCCCATTTTCATCGCGGTTAGTTCCGGCGAAGAAAGGAACAAATGCCAACAATATAATGGAAATTTTTAAACAAGTTCAAGTCAATATTCCATTACTTGAGGCCATTAAGAAAGTTCCCTCTTATGCCAAGTTTTTGAAGGATTTGTGTACACAAAAGCGAAAACTGAATGTGCACAAAAGAGCCTTCCTAACTGAGCAAGTCAGCTTCATCCTTCAACACAAAACCCCACCTAAGTACATAGATCCTGGTTGCCCGACTATTTCATGTGTGATTGGTGATCATATGATTGAGAAGACACTGTTAGATTTAGGGGCAAGTGTTAATCTATTGCCATATTCAGTAAATGTGCAATTGGGTCTTGGTGAGTTGAAACCAACTCAAGTGACACTGCAATTGGCAGAAAGATCTGTCCGAGTCCCCCGCGGTGTGATAGAGGATGTGATCATTAAGGTTGACAAATTTTATTTCTCTGTGGACTTCATAGTCCTTGACACACAACCTGTTCACAATCCCTCTAGTCACATTCCAGTTATTTTGGGTCGTCCATTTTTGGCCACATCCAATGCTATCATTAATTGCGGAAATGGAATCATGAAATTATCATTTGGTAACATGACCGTCAAACTCAACGTATTCAATGTAAGTCAACAACCTCCCGAGTCTGAGGATTCCTTTGAGGTTAACATGATTGAGAGTTTGGCGGAACATTCATTTCTTTAGTTTAATGATCATTTAAAGGCTTGTTTGACTCATTTTAATTTAGACTTCGATATTAATGATTCCATCAGGGAAGTCAATGCTTTGCTTGACTCTACCCCTATATTGGAAACCAGTTATAAATGGAAGCCTAGGGTGGAACCTCTTCCACTCAGTGAGTCAAAACAAGCCCCTTCCGTTGAACAACCACCCAAGCTCGACCTAAAAGTATTACCTGACAACCTCAAGTATGCATTTTTAGGTGTTGACAATACCTTACCTGTTATTATTTCATCTGCATTGACTAAAGAACATGAAGAAAAATTGTTAGATGTTTTAAAAGAACATAAAACAGCACTTGGGTGGACTATCGCGGATATTAAAGGAATAAGTCCAACATTTGCATGCATCGCATTCATATCGAAGATAATGCCAAAGTGTCACGTGAAATGCAACGTAGACTTAATCCTAATCTAAAGGAAGTTGTTCGAGCCGAAGTGCTCAAATTGTTGGATGTGGGTATAATCTACCCAATTTTGGATAGTCCTTGGGTCAGTCCTGTTCAAGTTGTCCCAAAGAAGTCAGGGGTAACAGTAATCAATAATGACAATAATGAATTAGTACCAACCCGCATGACCACGGGGTGGCGAGTATGTATTGATTACCGTAAGTTGAACTTGGTCACAAGGAATGATCACTTTCCTCTTCCTTTCATTGATCAGATGCTTGAAAGGTTAGCCAGACATGATTACTATTATTTTATTGATGGGTATTCTGGTTATAACAAAATCCCCATTGCACCCGAGGATCAAGAGAAGACCACATTCACTTGTCCCTTTGGTACTTTCGCATATCGGAGAATGTCCTTTGGATTGTGTAATGCACCCGCTGCTTTTCAGCGGTGCATGCTTAGTATTTTTTTCGATATGGTTGAGATGTTCCTCGAGGTGTTTATGGAAGATTTCTCAGTATTTGGTGATTCATTTGATGAATGTCTACATCATTTAACTTTAGTGTTAAATAGATGCGTGGAGAAAAATCTTGTCTTAAATTGGGAGAAATGTCATTTTATGGTACGATAGGGCATTGTTCTTGGACATGTAATTTCACACAAGGGAATTGAAGTCGACAAAGCCAAAATTGATTTAATTTCGAGTCTTTCGCCTCCAAAGACGGTTAAGGAAATTAGATATTTTCTAGGCCATGCTGGATTTTATCGGAGATTCATCGAAGACTTTAGCAAAATCGCTCGTCCTTTATGCAATTTACTTGCTAAAGACGCAATTTTTGTTTTTGATGAAGATTGTTTGAAAGCTTTTGAGAAGCTTAAACAATTATTGACTTCAGCTCCAATTCCTAATTGGAACTTTCCCTTTGAGCTTATGTGTGATGCTTCTGACTTTGCACTCGGAGCTGTCCTAGGACAACGATTGGACAAAAAGCCACATGTCATTTATTACGCTAGTAGAACTCTACAAGATGCACAACTTAATTACTCCACCACTGAGAAAGAGTTATTAGCTGTGGTCTTTGCTCTAGACAAATTTCGGTCTTACCTTATAGGATCCAAAGTAATTATTTTTACTGATCATGCGGCGTTAAAGTATATTTTCTCTAAAAAGGATGCTAAACCTCGCTTAATTCGATGGGTCCTATTGCTACAAGAGTTTGATATTGAAATTCGGGACAAGAAAGGTTCGAAAAACGTTGTAGCTGACCATTTATCTAGACTTCTGGTAGAGTCATCTAGCGAATATTTACCATTGAATGAGTCATTTCCTGATGAGCAATTATTTGCTCTCTCCCAATTACCTTGGTATGCAGATATCGTGAACTATCTTGTTACAGGTCAATTTCCTTTTAAGTGGTCTAAACAAGATATATCCAAATTTCTTGCTGAGGTTAGACATTTCTTCTGGGATGATCCATACTTGTTCAAGTATTGTCCTGATCAGGTTATCAGGAGATGTGTTCCTGAGAGTGAATTTAACAGCATCATCTCATTTTGTCATGAGCAAGCTTGTGGTGGTCATTTTAGTTTTAGAAAGACAGCTGCAAAAGTTTTGCAGAGTGTGATTTTCGAGATACTCATGCCTTTTGCACCACTTGTGATCGATGCCAACAAATGGGTTCCATTTCTCGTCGCAACATGATGCCCCTTACTAATAATCTTGTGGTTGAAAATTTTGATGTTTGGGGTATTGATTTCATGGAACCATTCCCGCCTTCGTTTGGCAATCTTTTCATCCTTGTTGCTGTGGATTACGTGTCCAAATGGGTAGAAGCGATACCATGTAAAAAGAATGACCACAGGGTTGTGGTAAGATTTTTGAAAGATAATATCTTTTCTCGTTTTGGTATTCTGCGTGCCATTATAAGTGACGATGGTTCTCATTTTTGCAATAGACCGTTCGAGCTATTAGTAAAAAAAATACTCCATCACTCATAAAGTTGGCACCCCCTATCATCCACAAACAAGTGGGCAAGTTGAGATTTCCAATCGGGAGATTAAAAACATTCTAAAGAAGACAGTCAGACCAGATCGTAAAGACTGGTCTCAACGTCTGAGTGATGCTCTCTGGGCTTATAGAACAACATTTAAGACCCCGATTGGAATGTCTCCATATAGGCTTGTTTTTGGAAAAGCATGTCATTTGCATGTGGAATTGGAACATCTTGCATATTGGGCCATCAAGACGTTCAATTTTGATATGGTCAAGGCTGGATCTCATCGTAAGCTTCAACTTAATGAGTTGGAAGAGATCCGAAATGATGCGTACCACAATGCCAAAATCTACAAAGAACGAACGAAGATATTTCCTGATAAATCCATTCTTCGTAAGTCCTTTGAACCGTCTCAAAAAGTGTTGTTGTTCAACTCTCGGTTACGACTTTTTCCTGGAAAGTTGAGATCTTGGTGGTCTGGACCTTATATTGTGAAAGCAGTGTTCCCACATGGAGCTGTGGAGATCGTTAACCCTAAGGATGGCCATGTATTTAAGGTAAATGGTCAACGACTTAAGCCATTCTTAGAGTTACCTCGATTAGAAGTCGAGGTTGATGTGATTCTATTAGTGTATCAGAATTGAGGATCTTTTGGATTTTGTCGGGCTGATGACGTTAAACCAAGAGCTACTGGGAGGCAGCCCAACTTTTGTTGTAAAGGTGCATGTTGAGTGTGTATTTTATCTATCTCTATTACCTAATCCACAATTCTTTTGTCTCTGAGCTCTCATCGGTGGATTACTTGTGGAAATTGGTAAAATTTTCACCGCGGTAATACTGTTCTAACCTCCTCTCATGTACTTATTTCATTCATTTGTCAGAATTATTTTGTTAAACATTGAGGACAATGTTTGGATTAGGTTTGGGGGTAGGGTTCATGAGTCGGTGAATTTTTCGTAGTGTTTTCTTTTCTTATTCTTAAAAAAAAAATTGTGCTTTTCTGTCAAGAAAACTTGGTCTTTTGCGATTATGAAAATGGATTTTAAATGTTTTATGCTCAACAAAATGCAAGCCAACTTGACATATTGGTATATTGATAAAGACTGAAAGTTTAGTATGATCCTGAAGTTAGATCTAGTTCATAAGATTTTTCAACTCGATTATCTTTGCACCATGAGCCATGTTAGCATAACTTGAAGTTGATGAGTGAAGTATATACTAGAAAACCTTAGAATAATAGTGGAGACTTAACCCTGAAAGTTTTGAATCTTTCTATTTTTCCGAGGGTTATACATAAACTCTGATTTTTCTTGAGTCCGTATTATCTCGTTGATGATCTCATTATTCTCATTTTTATGATCAACTGCTTTGGGAATGACATCAAAATTGAATTATTACACTAGAACTTCTTGGCTTATTTAATTGAGATGTCATAATACTGACCCGAACTTAGGAAATGATCTAGGCATTTTTTTCCTTTTCTTTCTTTAGACCATTAACTAGCCTTTTAACTTACCCATAACATTAACCTTTTTGTAGCATTTTGAGCCTTAGAATAACTTTTATTTGTTAACCCATTAACCTTTACCCAACTTTTCTGGGAATGTGTATGGATGGATATACTTGGTGTAAAAAGGGCATTAAAGAGCAAAATATGAGATATTTCATAAATCCTCTATGTGAAAAAAAAAAGGTTGAAGAAAAGAAAAATAGTTAAAAAAAATAAAAATAGAAGAATAATGTCAATGAGGATAAAGATGTGAGAATGAAGAAAAATTGATGATGCGCAACATTGGTTTATTCTTGTCAGCCCTAATTGTTCGTTGAATGGGTGTATACATTCCTAGAAAATTTTCTTAGAATCCTTTGACATTCCTTATTAACCATTACCCAAGCCCCGCTACAACCCAACAAAGTCCTAGTTGATCTTAGGTAGAGGTTGGTTTCACAGATGTGGAGATTAAATAACTAAGAACTATGGTGTTTGATTCAACATTCCCAAAAGTAATTGATATTCCTGTCCATGAGATCATGTTCATTCCATTCTTGAAAAGTTTGTTATTCATAATACTATATGTGAGATGATTGTTTTCCATTATTAACTCTTTCCTCACATATAAACTGAGTGAAATACCAAATCTTTGAGTGCTTTATTGTGAGTGACATGAGAGGTTTGAAGTCAAAACAAACTTTCTACAGGAGATTTAGTCATTATTTTACTTTGAAATGAAAAGTTATGTTGATAGTGCTTTTTCACACACACACACATTGAGTTGAGGATGATTATGAATTTTTTCTAACCTTTGGAGAATATTAAATTATTTGGAGATTTGTTGATACACTAAAATGACACTGTTGGTTTCTTACATATCTTGAAGTTTTAAAATAAACATTGTTTGACTAAGTTTTGTTGAGTCAGTAATGTTTGCGGGTAACATTTTCTGGAAACCCTCATGAGACTATAACTCGTCCCCTAGAGGTAATTTAGGGGTTCCAATCCTTGTTGCACGTTTTCAAAGGTAAGTGCAATCGACGATTCCTGCGAAAGTGAGTTAGGATTTTATTTGTGGTTTTCTTTTCTTTGTTTTGCTCGAGGACTAGCAAAATATAGGTTTGGGGGTATTTGATAATCACATAATTATAACAGTATTACCTCTTATTATATTTTTGTTAATCCTTGTTTTAGATTAATTATTAAATTTTTGTGTTTTTGTAGAATTTGGAGCAATAATGAAGAAATCGAAGAAAAATGAAATGAACAAATTACAGATGGTGACTTCAGAGAAAGTGGAGGTGAAAACAACCCGAGCCCTTTACTTAAACCCAAAATCAAACCCTTAAACTCAAAACCAAACTCATAAACCCAAACCCAATGCCAAGCCCAATCAAACCCAAGGCATATTCTCTCAATTATCCAAGATTCTGATTTGATTAAGCCTTAAATCACTCATTGAACCCTCCCCTTAACTTGTCCATATTCATTTTCTTAATTCTCTATAAATCAAAGAGAAATGAATGTGAAAGGGAAGGAGGAGAAGGGAATCAAGCCTCAATAGCTAAAAACAAATCCTCTTTCCTTTACAAAGTGATTCTCATCACCATCCCAACCAAGCAAATCTCGGTTTTCTCTCCTTCACCCCACTGAAACAGGGGTCGGACAACCCTGTTTCACTTCACCTCACCACCGTCCAACAACCACAGCCGCCACCACCATCAGACACCATCTCCTCACCCTGTTTTGCACACTCACAGCCGCCACCATCTCCCTGTTCCTCTTCCCATCCCCTGTTCTCACCGTCACAAGCCACGCAACATAACCAATGCTGCCACCACTCTGTTCCACCTCGCGACAGAGCCAGACGAGCCATCACCGCCATATCTCGGCCCTCCTTCCTGTCTCCCTCTCTCACGACTACCGTCGCAAGTGGCACATCAGCTCGCACACCACCACTGCTACAGGATTAGAAACAGGGAGCATCGCCCCTGCTTCTCTCCCCTTTTTTTCGTTCTCTTTCGCGTCTCTCTCTGTTCTTCCATCCCCCTCTCTCTCTTTTGCAAGAGCAGCCGGAGCCGTTCGGAGGGAGAAAGAGTTCGCGAGGAGCGCAACTCGCTGGAGACGAACTTGCAGAGGAGTGCGATTTCTTTTGGCGGGAACAAACTGTTTTTCAAAATAGTTGGCTGTTTGCAACCTCCTGTTTCATGCTGAGCACCTCGAGACTGCTGATCTGCTGAGTACCACCGCACCGAGGCGGCGACAAACCAAAAGGGTTCTATAATTTATTTTAATTTATTTTACTGACTTAAATGCTTAATTGTTAATTACAATTTTATTTCAAAATTTTGATAAATTGCTTTCACCTTTCATGTTCGATTAAAACTAATTATGTTTGGTAGTTAGATTCACATTTTATCAATATTCAAAGCATGTGCCTTAAAAAGACACTTAATGCTTGGTAAAAGTTTATTTGCTCGAGATAAATTGTTAATGTTTGACAAAAACTTGATATGATTGGAATTGGATTTTAATGATCACATCTTCGGTGCAAGCAAGGGATCTTCATCCCTAAAGCTTCTCGTTTATAAGTTAAGTAATTTAGATTTAAATATATTTGCTAACTCATCGGTGAGTCCAAACCCCACAAAATCCATCTCATCCATCTTTTCCTTTTATTTTATTTTTCTTATTTTTAATTTATTTTTAGTTTAGTTTTAAAAACACTATAATCCCATTTTTTCCAAATTAGTTTAATTAAATTATTAAATTCAATTTAATCCACCTTCATCGTGGGATCGACCCGTACTTGTCGTTGTCTACCAGTTAGACACCGTGCACTTGCGGTTATTACAAGTGGGTCAAATTGGCCTATTTATTTAGGCCGATCAAACTCGCAATAGTTGGACTGAGCCCGACCCAAAATATATCCGTATCAAGTCGGATGGCAAGTTTTGCTGGTTCACTGAGCTTGACGTGCAAGACGGTGCGCACAAGTTGATAAATGAGTGGCATAGGCGATTAGTGGAAAATGCCTTCGATGCCCGTACTGGATCCATTTGATCACCTCGATCATGGTCTTGAGCAGATAATGGACGAGATGAATCATCTTGCCTATGTAGAAGTGATGGGCTTGGTCTATCGAGCTGGTCGTGATCAAATGGCTTATTTGGAGAGAACAATGGCGGCAATGTTGCTGGTGTTTTCTCACGTTCTTTCCCAATTCGACGTATTGAGAGCGCAATACACAAATTCTAAGAAAACTGCAAAGGTTTCTCAAAAGTCGTTGATTGAGGCAAAAAGTATGCGGGATAAATCTGCAGCTGATCTTGATTATTTGAAAGCCAAGTTGGACGATGTTCGTACCCGTCTATGTGATGTGGAAATAGAGTTATCCACTGAGAAGGCAACTTTTGATGAAGCTTCTTGTGCCGAAGTTGAGCAATTCATTATTTGTGATATCGTTGAGAGGCGGGTGGAATAGATAACTGCTGCGCTCGATGATGTCAAGGAAGATACTTTCGTTATGCTTACCACAGCTAAGGGGCAGCTTGTCGCAGCCAAATATGAACTCGTTACTGCTAAGGTTAGGCTTCGTATTGTTGAAGGCAAAGATTGGAAGGGAGTTGTTGATGGACAAGTTGAGCTTCTTCACTATATCGAGGGGCTTAGTGAGGATTTATCCAAGTACCGTCACTTGGTGGTGAAGCTTTCGAGGACGACGATGTCGAAGAATCTGCTTTGATAGTTGAGGAGTCGTTTCTTCCTCTACCTTTTAACGTCCTGGAGCCATTGTTTTCTTTCTCTGTTGCAGAGGGACCTTCATCTGTTCAAATGCAATTGCCTCCGTTTCTTTACCTACTTCTTCATCTCCTTATCCAAATGTAATATAATCGTATTATCAATGAAATGAACTTTGTTATTTCTTTTCTATTCTGTTCAATTGTAGTTGTCCTGGATTTTGCTTTGAATTTCTTTGTAGCTGCTTATGTGCTTAGGCTCATTATTCGTCGAATTGTGGGCCGGCGTTATCCTTCTTGATGTGTTGCAAAGAGTTTGCGTTCCTTTATAATTCCTCGAATCGTGTTGATTTGTTCCTTTACTTATGACTTCGTTGATTGGACGTGTCCGTCGACTCAGAGTTATTGTATTAATTCAACTCGTTCGTTGAGCTTCTACTTTTTTAACTCGACGTATCGGTCGACTCAAAGTTGTTGTGTTATGTTGACTCATTCATTCAACTCTTACTTCATTAACTCGACATTTCAGTTGACTCGAAGTCTTTGTGTTATGTTGACTCGGGTGTCCGATTTTTACTTTGTACGCTCGACATTCCAATCGATTCAAAGTTTTTGTGTTAAGTTGACTTGGGTGTCCAACTTTTACTTCGTTAACTCGACATTCCAGTTGATTCAAATTTTTTGTGTTAAGTTGACTCGATTGTCCAACTTTTACTTCTTTACCTCAACATTCCAGTCGATTCAAAGTTTTTGTGTTAAGTTGACTCGTTTGTGCAACTCTTACTTTCGTTAACTCGACATTTTAGTCGACTCAAAGTCTTTGTGTTAGGTTGACTTCGTGGTCCAATTTTTACTTCGTTCGCTCGACATTCCAGTTGATTCGAAGTTTTTGTTTTAAGCTAACTCGGGTGTCCAACTCTTACTTTGTTCACTCGGCATTCCAGTCGATTCAAAGTTTTTGTGTTAAGTTGACTCGGGTGTCCAACTTTTACTTCGTTAGCTCGACATTCTAGTCGATTCAAAGTTTTTGTGCTAAGTTGACTCAGGTGTCCGACTTTTACTTTGTTATCTCGACATTCCAGTCGATTCAAAGTTTTTGTGTTAAGTTGACTCGGGTGTCCAACCTTTACTTCGTTAGCTCGACATTTCAGTCTATTCGAAGTTTTTGTGTTAAGTCGAATTGAAGGTCCAACTTTTACTTCGTTAGCTCGACATATTAGTTGATTTGAAGTTTTTGTGTTAAGTTGACTTAATGGTCCAACTTTCACTTCGTTAGCTCGATGTTTCAGTTGAGTCGAAGTTTTTGTTAAGTTGATTCGGGTGTCCAACTTTTACTTCGTTAGCTTGACGTCCCAGTCGAGTCGAAGTTTTTGTTAAGTTGACTCGGGTGTCTAACTTTTACTTCATGGTTGATCAGACCAAAAGTTTATACATATTAGACTTTTGTCGTGATTTCCTGTTGCTAGGTACATCAACTGCTTTGTATGGCTAATTTTTCGATGTATCTATTCTGTCATCCATGCAAAAATGGGGGTTCTAAATTTGTAGTCTTATGATATTTCCTTTTTAATGCTCCTACCAACCTTAATTGTTAAAGTATTTATGCTGGTTTGAAGTACGATTTGTTTTGTCTCCCTTTGCTTGATATTGGTCCTCGTATTAGAGATTGGTGCTTTTGTGTTTGATGGCTGAGTAGCCTTGGCTTGTCACTTCATCACCAAACTATCTGATCGTGTTTTCGTCAACACCAAACTGTCCAATCATGCTCACATCGGCACCGAATTGTCCAATCATGCTCACATCAGCACCAAATTGTCCAATCATGCTGATGCTGGCTCCGTGTTTGATGTCAACTGCTGATGTTTGGTTGAGTTCGTTGTTGTCAATTTTGTTATTAGTCATTTTGGTCGAGCTTGCATCCGTTGATAGGATCTTCGAATCGTATTAGTTGGTTGATGCAAACTTCACCAAGTTTTGTGCATTCGTGGAATGACTTGTCTGGTTTCATTAGTACTATTGTTATGATATAGATTAGTTCGAGTGGAAAGTTTTCCTGGCCGCTTCTTCTGTTAGGTTGTATATTTTGCTTCCTCCGGCTATGCAGTGTAGGGTGTATATTAGCTATCTGGGTCATTTTTTCGATCCCGTAGTGCTATCTGATTTCTCCTTCAATGTGAGCTGTTTATCTAGCATTCCAATAAACTCGTCGATTTGTCCTTTCCGAATCCAATGCTTTATTTCATTTTTTTTAGATTGTAGCTGTCTTCGGTATCATGTCCATGATCCTTATAGAAGGAACAATATTTTTTTTGTCTCTTCCCTCCAAGTCTCCTCTCATCTTAAGTGGCCAGCTAATATTATCCCATTTTGCTATGTGCTTCCGTATATTAGCTCAACTTGTTTTCAGGGTTGTGTATGGTTTGTATACATTCTTCATTACATTCGTTACTCGCTCGTGTTGAGGCCGTGCTGATTGTAGTTTCTCGGATTCTTGTTGTTTTGAATCAATCCTTCCACCATTCCGATGTTTCTTCGACTGGATGTTATCCTCCCGTTGTCCGACATCTCGTCTCATTTCCTCATTTCTTTCTCATTTCCTTGAAATTTTTTCTCTTTCTTGATCATTTTTCCTCCTAGCCGCATTCATTTCCTCGAGAGAAATGTATTTTTGGGTCGTTTTCAATAAGACTACCATGCCTTTTGGAGGCTTTAGGTTAAGAGCGTCAAAGAAGGGGACCCTTCTTTAGTCTGGCGATGAAGGTTGCAGCGGTTGTATCGTCGTTACATCCATCGATCATCGTCAATTCGTTGGTGAAGCGAGTGACGTATTTCCATATTGTCTCCTCAGGCTTTTGGTTGATGTAAAGGAGGTAGTTCGGTCCTTTCCTCATTCTCTGGCTCCCAATGAATATGGTAATAAAAACGGTGGCTAACACCTGGAAATAGTCAATCGATCTCAGTGGTAGGCTGTTGAACCAATTCATTGTTGTGGAGGTGAGGCGGTCAGAAACGTCCTGCACAAGATTGACTATGTGGTTTCCTTCATGGCCATTATGTGATGGAAGTGTCTCAGGTGATCGGTTGGGTCGGTAGTACCAACATACACTTCGAACTTTGGTGGAGTGAACTTTTTCGGCATTTTCATTTTCATGAGGGCGTCGAAGAATGACGACTTGGCTAACTCGTATAATATGTTGGGATTCGTGACCTGTATTTTGAATGAGATTTCGGCAAACGTTCCGTCACATTGTGGAGTCTTGCTTTGGGAGATCTCGTTGCTTTTGCTGGGACTTCGTCACTTCCTTGAGTTTGGTTGGCGGGGTTTTGCTGGGGAAATGCTGAACATAGTAAGTTGGCTGGATGCGCTCCTAGATGATTTTTCTAGCATCTTTGTCATGTAGTTCATTTGAGCCATGAGCATATCCACTCGAGGATCCATGGCAGCGCCACCAAATGTTTAGGTTGTCTGGTCGTGTTGTGGATCCGTATTCTCGAGTTCTATCGGTCCGATGATCCGAGCTGCTTATTGTTCGTGAGTTGTTCGTGATGCATCATTTCCAGTAGAAGAGTTGTCGTGATCACCACTGGGTTGAGTATCTATAGAGTGTGTCATTTGTTCTAATGACTTATTGATCTTCTACCAGATTGTGTGAGTTTTGTCACTGTGGATTTTGTTTCTAGAAAGGAAACTTGTTGTTCCCCATGGACGACGCCAAACTGATGCGTCCAAAAATTGTCCTCCTTAGAGTTTGACTTGCAAAACAAATGTTAGACTGCCAAAGACCACCTTTTTGGTGGCCGAAGGCACTCTGATGCTTGAGTCAACAACTTTGTTTGAAGAAGGAAGTAAATATGGACAAAACTCAGTTAAAGTTGCATACCTGTGTCGAATGTTCCCTTTACCTTTTATACTGGTCGTGGTTAATTCTCTGCGTGACTTAAGCATGTGAGGTGCAATGGAATGAGATGTTTTTTGTAACAGTCTCTTCCTTAATGGAGATGCGTTCGTGGAGGTGTAACTCCCTCCACCACTCTTTTCTAGTGCAACGTTCCTCTTATTTATGAGAGAACTCGTGTCGGGCCTAGATTTGGGTTCTGATTCCTTCGAGCCTGGATTCAGGCTTTGTTTATATGTTCTTACTAGTGGGCCTTGTCTAGGCCCCTGTGATCGGTTTTATTCTTTTTGGGTTTTGTGAGCTGGCCCAATAGATTGATCGTCATATCCTCGTGATGGATGCTCTCTGCCACGTATACGGTCTTGATGATCGATCTATTTTGATGTATCATCAACTGCATTTTCAGAAATTTCAAATTTGAAACCCACATTTTCCTCCCTGCATTTAACCTCATCTGGAATGCGTGACACAAACAATGGTTTTGCACTCCTAGTAGTTTGACGAATCTCAACTCTACCCAGTTTACACAACATTTATTTGTCCACTCAATTATGGAATAAGCCATTAATGATTCTCGACATGACCTCTCAGACAATAGGACCTTCATCCCTCTTATGAACCCTACATGGAAACCATTACTAGCCACAATCAACTGATTTAGGCCCAACTCTTCTCAGTTAGAAATCATAGTCTTAATACTAGATCTCTCCTGGCTAAGCCCCTTCTTGACATTCTCGACCCAGATACTATCTTAGTCACCCACGATGCCATTTTTTTGCCTCTTCACAGCAAGGAACATTAGGGGTTTTTGCAATTATTTTACATGGCCAGGTGCTTGCTCAGGTGGCGGATCCTATTGTGGCAAAAGTTATTGACAATACAATGGCAGAATGTCATGCAGCGGAGGCAGCTTTGATGCTAACTTAGGCTCGACAATGGCAGACGGGTCTTCTACTAGGAGATTCGGGTATACTACACTCTATCTTACAAGAATCACATTTGGACACGAGAACATGGATCAACTGAGCATAGAGGCCTATTATTAGCAATATTAAAAGATTGTTGGCTTTAAACAAATTATGGTTTTTGATGATACACCGAAACATCATGTCTTCTACACTGTACATGTGTCATGATGATCTCAAGGAATAATAGGCCCAAGCATCAACCTAGCACTGATCCAGCCCAAGTCCATCAAGCATGCGTAGCACAGTCTGCTAGACGGACCCAAATTACTATGTCCTGCTAAGCCCACACATCTCTCAGCCATCTCCAATACCCGTAAGACCTATTAAGGCAAGTATCTCGAGGATCAGTTTTGGACGGGCAAGCCAGTAGTACTTTGTTTCCAACTAGGAACCAAATACCAGAGTATACTTCATACGTGGAAATTTCCAATGGGCAACACTCCGATTGGGAACTACCTCCATGTATCTAGGAGCACAGGTCTAACATGGAAACTCCCTCTTCAAGACAACTCCTAATTAGAGAAGGATCTTCAAAAAGATATATTTTCCTAAACTATGCCACCGATGGCCTGGTTGAACCAAAACTCTAGCACTATAAATAAGACATGCGGTTGGTGAACAAAGGGACACTACAAATTCCCTGTTTACAACTTTAAGCCTTCCTCAGATCCCTGTCTAACTTTAGCATCGGAGTGTTATCGGCCACCACAACGATGGTCTGTGGCTCACATACGTTCCTTGTGCAGGTTAGCAGGTCAAGGTCAAGCAGGGAGCAAAAATCGACTGCATTAGTTTGACGTTGTCCGTGGGGACGACAGAGTTCCTAGCAAATCATTGACATCATCTCTCTTTAGAGTTCAGGAAGATGGTGACCATAAGATTCTGCAACAATGGAGAACATGGGGACACGTCAAACGCTCAGACTGGTGTTGTACCACTGCTTCCAGCAGTGGTACCGATGGCACAAAGGGAGCAGGCTCGCACCCCCACTTCAGTAGTAGTAGTGACGCACCCCAGGATGGATCTGCTAGCATTACAACAATTCACTAAAGTAGTAGAGATTTTCACTCAGCAAAACCCTCCACCCGCTCAAAAAAGGTTCCAAATCGGTGATGTGTAGAACGTTCCCTACCAGCCTAAAGAAATCAGCGTTGACATGGTTCCATAGCCTCCTACCAAAGTCAATCGACTCATTCAAGACACTCGCCAAAGAATTCTTGACACGCTTTGTCGGCAATCAGGAAGGGCCCATACTATATACTCTCCCTAAGGTAGAAGTCAAATGAAATGCTAAGGGAATACGTCACGCGCTTCAATGACGAGCTGATGATGCTCATTGACGGCTGCAGGTATGATACTGCCGCTACGGCTTTTACTGTAGGTCTAAGAGAGGAAAGTTTTACGACTTCCTCACTTTGGAACCCCCCTTGGATATGACAGAACTCTTGAAAAGCGCCCAGAAGTACATCAGCTTGGAAGAAATGAGAACGGCCAAGAACGAAACCCAAACAGAAAAGAAGTCCTCTGGTTCTAGAGTCAAAAGGGAAGGAAAGAGACAAGAAGACTAAGATAAGAACAAATGAAAGCACAACGACAACAGGTCGGACTCTAGCCGCGTCATGCTAGAAAAATCTTCCAACTATGTCAGATCTCGGACCATAATGCCCCTCAACTCCAACTTGGCAGACGTCCTTAATTCCATGAAGAATTTGGAGGATCTAAAATGGCCCCCGAAATAGCACGAAGACCCCTCCAAACTTGACAACAACAAGTATTGCTCATACCACAAGGAGAGTGGTCATGAACCAACGAAAGTAAAAGTCTAAGGTACGAGATCGAGTAGTGGATTCGAAAAGGCAAGCTGAAGGAGTTCCTGGGTTCAGAAAAAGGCAAGACTGAACTAGGGAAATATGAGAGGTGGTCAAATATCGAGAAGGAGGCTCTGGGTATTATATATGTCCTTCACGGAGTCGGATTAGAAGAAGAACAGTCAAACAAGTCCTGAAAGCGGACACTCCTTGAGACGCGGACACAGCCCACCAGTGAGGACCGACATGTGTATTACTCGGGAGTACAAAGCCCAATCCCGACCATGACTTTCACAGATAAGGACCTCAAAGACGTCCGTGCACCACACAATGACGCTCTTGTCATTTCGGTCTCTATTGCAAGATGGGAAGTAAAAAGGCCCTGGTAAACACGGGAAGCTCGTTCAACCCACAGCATGGACCTGAAGGAGGAGAACTTAACATATTCCGACTACCCGCTGATTGGGTTTAGCGAAGAAAAATGCTTCCCGATCAAGAAGATAAGGCTAGCAGTGGTGGCAGGAGAGCCACAACCGAGGAAGGTCATGTTCCTGGACTTCATGGTAGTAGATGCACTGTTTACCTATAACCTTATCTTAGGGAGACCATGGCTCCACCCTTCATCAGTGTGCCAAATATACCACCAACCACTCGCAGGGAACAATTTGTGGGGACTAACCAACGACGCGGGGCAGCCACTATGTTGCGCTAAAGCAGATAAAATGTTCTCAGATACAGCTGGAGCCCACCGAACAAGTTGAGTAGAAGACAAATGCAAAAATTGGGGAGGAGTCACTCCTCCCAGATAGGGAGAAAGACCCAGCAGCAGTGGCTCAACTTGGAGACGAAAGACAATCTAACATTGCAGGAATGGTTCGCCCTTTGACCCGACGGGATGTCCGACCAAACAGAGAAGTCATCGCAAATGGGAGCTCAATCCCACAACTGTCAGTGGGTGAGGAAGGACACTCCCACACAAGGTTTACTCTTCAGTAACTGCAACGACGTCGGTGAAATTTGACAATTTACCGAAGGTACTTACGATCCAAGCAATGGCCATGCAAATTTACTTTAAGACCAGATCAACCACTCTCCGCCAACAATCAATCTATCTAGTTGTTTAGATTTCTTTCAGTAGTCAGTGTAGAGTTTTAATTCTTAGGAACTTATGCAATTTGCACTCATTTGAGAAATAAAAGAGAATTACGCAAACACAATCTATTGATTACTAGAAAAATATTACAACATTCACCCAGACGACGGGTGCAAAAGATTACAAACTACAAGCATCCAAATCTGATATGATGTACAGTAAAGATTCGCTTAAACAGTCCAACTTCAGAAGAGGACTCAAAAGTGACAGCAAAGGTACCCAAAACAGACTACGGTACCCACTAGAAATTTTGCTATTCGACTTCTCTGAAGAAGATGATTTACGAGCAAGAGCAAATGTACAAAAAAAAGTATGAAAAGGCAAGCTCGGTCCATTGTTCCGTCAAATCACCTCGAAAGAACGGTCCGCAAACAATGATATGAGCCTCGTGACGAGTTGTAGATATCTTCGCTCCGACATCCAACCTTCCGAAGGAGGTAGAAGAGGACAGACAAGGGTGTCCACGAGCGACGAGACATTTGAGGTCTCACAGTGCTGCCAAAAGGGACACTTCTCCCATGTGTGATACTTGGGGTGACGCCGAAATACCATCCCAGGAGGCAAAGTCGCATCTGCCAATGCTCTGATCAACCATAAACTAGCTGCAGGGAGTGTTTCCCAACAGTCGGGATGACACGAGAAGCCACCAAAGCACTTACGAATAAAAGACAAACTCGTCTTTTGAGAGGAAGTTTGTAACTCTTCTTTTCAATACGATAAGAAATTACAAGGTCTCAATGAACCAATAGGGTAATCACCTAGAGCGGGTGACCACGTATAATAACAAGTCTTATCAAGAGTCATCGGCACAAATGTCAGAAGATTCAAAGATTCCAGTGGAAGAGATCTTCATTCAGCCTTTGGAAAACCTAAAACATATCCTTTGAGTAAGAGCATCTGAAGAGTGCACTCTGTAGAAAATAATGCCTACAATGGTGAAGCAATGCCATTATATAGATGAAGTTGTTCACCAAACAGGCGCGTCGGTATTGAATATCAACATTAAATACCACATGGGAAACGAGAAGGCGACGATTCCCATGGAAACCACACAGGATCACATTCAGTCAATTAATGACGTTGCACACAACCTCATTAATTGAGGGGTGTAACCGATACTCTACCGTCTCGCAATCTACGTTGTACATGTGGCACCATGATCTTGCGATAGGACCTAGTTTTTCTATATGGGCCCACCTCAACCCACCAACCGATTGACACTCTACCACGTGCGCTGACTCAAGCAGTAAAGGCCCTAGTCACTCTTAACACACGGAGCACAGCTACATATCACCAACTGATTTAAGGTACTTTTTTTAAAAATAAATTTCATTGAAATTAGTGGAAACTAATCCGCGCAACGCAATCTGACTTCGGAAGTAGGCTCGCATGCTCGTAACATGCGGAGCCCCAGCTTAAATAGGTAAGCTTAGTCAGTTTCGACTGATGATGACTACTTCTGGTTGACCTCGACGCCTAGTTCATTGCGCCCGATCAGGTAAGCCTAGTCAGTGACGACTGACAACGACAGATTCTAGTCAGGTCCCAAACCTGTAGCTCACTCCGCGCGGGTGTAAATGGTTTGGATGGTGGGAGCCTAGTCAGTTTTGACTAATGTCGATGGCTGGCCACGGGACCACTGCTCTTCTACAGACCATGGTTGCCGAATTTCCAACTCCCAAACCTATAGCTCGCTCCGCGCGGGTGTAGATGGTTTGGATGGTGGGAGCCTAGTCAGTTTTGACTGATGTTGACGGCTTGCCATGGGATCACTGCTCTTCTACAGACCATGGTCGCCGAATTCCCAACTCTCAAACCTGTAGCTCGATGTGCACGGGTGTAGATGGTTTGGAAGGTGAAAGCCTAGTTAGTTCCAAACTGACGTCGACGGCTTGCCACGGGACCACTGCTCTTCTATAGACCATGGTCCCCAAATTTTCTTATCCCAAATCTGTAGCCCACGTTGTGCGGGTGTAGATGGTTTGAAAGGTGGGAGCCTAGTCAGTTTCGAACTAACGTCGACGACTTGCCACGGGACCACTGCTCTTCTACAGACCATGGTCGCCAAATTTTTTCATCCCAAATCTGTTGCTCGCTCCGTGTGGGTATAGATGGTTTGGAAGGTGGAAGCCTAGTCACATCCCGTTATCAGCAATGGTCACTTGAGTCGACTCGAAAATTAATCCACTAAGCGCGGACGAGTGCTACACGAGAGACCAGTCCAAACTTACAAAACTTAACTCGGGCCAAACACTTTTGCTTAATTACATACGACAACGCATGTACTCGACTACAACAGTTCACTCATGCCAACGACCACAACCAATGGTCAAACATATAACTTGAGCCTCCAATGGCTTACCTCATGGATGAGTTGCAACCTAGGTAAAGTAACCCACTGCCAAACCACGCGATAGCAACTCTAAGACCTCATGGAAGTACATGTCAGAATTACTCGCGACATAAACGGTCGAGCTTTCAACAATGGACAGACCACTCGGCTCCCTGTTAACCCAGCAGGACCTACATCAAAATAAAACGGTAAGGCAAAATGGAAAGCATTCAACAGGGAGAGCGAACATAACTCGAGTACGAAGCATACTCGAAAAGAAACTTGTTTTCATTAACAGTCTAAAACAAAAGGTACAGATGTACAAAATTTATTCCTCATCAGGAGTTACAAGTATAGGGGAACTAAGCTTAACAGAAGAAGAAGCAAGAGTTGCGTCCGTGCGTGCCTCAGCTTGAGCGTCACGATTCGGATCGCCTTATCTGAAATTTTCAAAGGACACCTTCTTGTAATAAGAAAGGTCCCATTCCATATTTTTTCTTTCATTAGCGCCAACAGCTCTAACTTCACATGCACGATCCTATGGAATTCAAATGTGCCTTACGCCTTGAGAAACCCTTCCTTGCACGCCTTTACGTCAGCAAGTTCATGCTCCAGCTTGCGTGTCAAGGCATCAGTTTGAGATCGCTCAGTATTTAGGTTCTTTTTAATCATGCTAAGTACATGCTGCTCCAGGAAGAGCTGATCCCCGGCTTTCATTGCTACCCGAGCATTAAATTCCACATCGGCCTCTAGCTGTTGTATCTGGACAACCCACTCAGATTCTTTCCTGGTATTTTCTTCAACAAGAGACTGCAACTCAGAGCGCACCTTATTCACAGCTTCCAGTGCAACTCCTAAATCATGGCAGACCAGGTTTAACTCTTATATGGATCTATCCCTAGCAGACACTGCCTCTGCTAAATCGGACTCAAGGGCTTCCAAAAAATGAACCCTCTGGGCCTTAGCATCAGCAGCTGATTGTTCCAGCCTCATCTCTTCAAGTTGTTTTCTCAGCGATTCAATCTCGAAGAGTGCATCAGAATACAACTTCTGTATATTCGAGAAGACACACTCCATGGTGTACACCCTCTCACGAGCTGCCTCAACTTCTGTCCCACGACGACCACTTGGCTCAGATGCGACATCTCCAGCATAAGATGTTTCAGCCCCTTATCCATACGTTATTCCAACACATCCTCCTTGGGCTTCGAAGCACGGTTCACTAGCCAGCAATAACGTCTGCTGATATGCTTCCTCGAAGCATAATCAATATCAACCTTCTGGTGCCAAGCCTGGTTGCACATCTTGGAGCAAACAAACTCATCCATGCGTCCAAATAAAGCTCTCTTGAATGCAAAATTACACCAGCACCGTTGATGCAGTAATTTTCCGCTCCCTGCTTTTACCTAGTTTCACTGACCTACACAAGTAACGCAAGGACCATCGTTGTGGCGGCCGATGGCACTCCTATGCTAAACTCAGACAGTGATTCGAAGAAGGCGTAATGTAATAAACATGGAATTTGTAGCGTACCTTAGATTACCAACCTCATGTCTTATTTATAGTGCATGAGTCTTAGTTCTACCAGGCCATCGAAGGCGTAGTTTAGGAGGAGATCTTCGTGGAAATCCTTCTCTAATTAGGAATCGTGCTGTAGGAGGGAAGTTCCATGTTAGCCATGTGCTCCTAGATTCACGGGAGATAGTTCCCAATCCAAAAGCAATCCATTGAATGGAGTTTCCCCGTGTGGAATGTACTATGGTATTTGCTTCCTAGTTGGAAGCAAAAGCTGTTATAGTTGCCCGTCCGATACTGATCCTCGAGATACTTTCCTTAGTAGGACTTATGGGTATTGAGGACAGTTGTGAGACGTGTGGGCCTAGCATGCTGTAGGGGTTCGGGTCTGTCTGGCGGACTGAACTAGGAGAGCATGGAACCGCTTGGGCCGGATTAGTGTTGGGCTGACGCTGGGGTCTGTAATTCCTCGAGATCATCATGACATGTGTATGGCTTAGGGAGTGACCATTTTTATGTATCATCAGCTACTCCCCTCGAGTTAGTGAGTCGTCACATCGGTTTGCTAAGTCGTCTCTTGAAAAGATACGCCGCTCATGATGATGATTGAGTCTAAATCGTCGTTTGAGCCGCGTGTTACATGAATTGAACGTGTGTCAATTTAGAGGAAAATAGGCGAGAACCTAATCCCTATTAAGGTCATCCGTAGTGCAGAGTTTGGATCTTATAATTTTCTTATTTTTGAAGCTACCGCTCTATTCCTCTTCTTATTAGAAAAGACTGTTCATCTTCTTCATGGCTCAACAAAATCTTCTTGATGACGCAACCTTGGCCAAGGGCCTGGAGTTTTTCGAAAGACAGGTTGCTTTCTAAGCTTGGCTTTGTTGAAATTCATACGAAGTTTGGGGTCCCTGAAGACTTGCCATTGTATGTCTTGAAGGGTGACCAGACGCTAATGTCTCCATCGGCGGGGTTCATCTGTTTGCATCGTGGGATGCTTCAAACAGGAGTGCGCTTTCCTAATCTAGACGTGATCTTGGAATGCTTGGATATTTTGGGGATTCTTCCAGCCCAATTGGGGCCTAATGGATATAGGATCATCCTTCTCATCCTGATAAGGGCGAAGGAGGCTGGCGTCAACGTGACTCCGCGAGTAATTCAATTGCTGACTTCCCCTTAGCTAAAGGGTAACACCATCTGTAAGATGACATCACCGGCCTGTTTCTTGAATCTGCCCAATGATTTCAAGTTTTGGCAGAAGTACTGCTTCTTAGCCCTGGCGGATTCGAAGTATTTCTGGTGCAAGGGTCGTTCGCTCGAACGCAAGTTCAGGCCGCTTCGTAAGTTCAACTTTTTGTTTTGACTTCGGTATGCTTGATTGCATGCTAGCTAATCGTTGCTCGCATTTCTTTGTAGGAAGGTTTTCCACTAGTCCTCTTACCCTATAAGAGCAAAATACTATGGAGATGTTTCGCGACTTGTCAATGAAGAACGTGGTGGACGTCATAGGCATTCCCAACTTCATCCGTAGTGGGCTGTGGGACAACTGGCATGTGGCCCCCACTATTTACCGAGCGTCGTGAGTTAAGTTGGAAGATGGGGCTCCTTTTAGGAAGAGGGATGTTGTTGGGGCCAGAGCTCCCATTTTGTCTGACATGGAAGAGTTGTCTGAAACGTTTGCTTCATTTGTGAGTTCGAAGAGGTCCTGTGTCAGGACTAGGTTGCCTCCAGCACGATCCGCTCCAGTGGGAGAAGCGCACGAGTCTGATCGACCTGTCAGGGCGGAGACTGATGTGTTCAGCTGGGAGAAGGATTACATGTGGTTTGCAAGGGTTTAAGATAGGTCGAATCTCATTGATGCGCAGGTCGAAGCTTGGAATGAGCATCTAGTGCGGGTTGCAATGGCGGTTTCTGCCAGCGATGGTTCATGCGGGATTGTTCCAGTAAAAGGCTTCTGTGAAGATCTGTCTGATGTTATAGAATTTAATCGTCCCATTGGTGCGCCATCTCAAAGTGGTTGTGGCACATGCCAAGTTTCTTGTAGTTCGCGTTGTTTACCGTCTCTTTCCAGGCCACAACTAGAAGTGTTGGAGGGTCCTTTGGATAATTCGCTTCCTCATCTTCCTACGAGCCCTGTCGAGCCGTCTTGCACTAAAGGGTTGGCTGTTCGTGACAAGGGAAAGGTCGCGAATGAGAGTTTGGGAATAGTGGCGACGGCGAAGGGTGGTGCCGGCGTGATTCCTGATCCGGAAAGGCTTCATCCGGATGCGCGGATAAGCCTGTTTGCACCATACTTGGTAAGGATAAGCTCTCGGTCTGGCACCAAGAGGTTGATGTGGAGTATGCTTTGAGGACGCATATAAGCAGGCGTCACAGCTGGTTGATGGATTGCGCTCCAAAGGCTGATGAGGATATGCTGGAAGGGTGTATGGATAAGGGTTTAAAGTACTTTATGTTGGGTGTCTCACGTGAGCCAGGTGGTCGTTGCTGAGACGAAAGTCGAGGTGGCTCGTGAGAGGGTATACACCATGGAGCGTGTCTTCTCACACATACACGCGTTGTATTCTGATGCGCTCTATGAAGTTGAATGGCTACACAGGCTGAGGAGAAGAGGCTGGATCAGTCAACCGTGTCTGCTGAGACTCAAAGGGCTCGTCTGGAGGCCCTTGAGCGTGATCTGGCAGAGGTGGTGTCCGAGAGAGATGAACTCAAGCAGGATTTGAGTCAGATCCGCCGAGACATAGAGGTTGCGCAGGAAGCTGCGGCTAAGGCGTGTTCTGAACTATAGTCTCTTGCTGAAGAGAATGCTTCGAAGGAAGTCGACTGGGCTGCTCAGAAGGAGCAACTGGAATCCGATGTGGAGTTCAATGCTCGAGAGGCAAGGAAGGTCGAGGACCAGCTCGAACTAGAATGGCATGAGCTCAATGATGTGAAGAACAGTTTGGTCATGGAGTAGTCTCAGGTTGACGCGCTGACTGGCAAGTTGGAGCGTGACTTTGCTAACTCGAAGGCGCGGGAGGAAAAGCTTCTGCAGGAACAAGGCAAATGCCAGTTCCGTTGGGTTGTACACGGTAGGCTGGAGCTGGTGGCGTTGATGAAGGAGGAGGATCCGAAATGGGACCTTGACCGTTACAAGAAGATGTCGTATGTAGACTTGTCTGTTGCCTTTGCGTCATCGGACGAGGAAGATAGTTCGGGCCCTGATGCCCAGGTCGTGGTGCGTGTGAACGCAACTCCTGTTCCTTCCTCCAATAGGCTTAGCTCTTATGTTTTTGTACCTTCTGCTGATAGTAAACTTTGTATACTTGTACCCTTTCCATTCTGACCGTTAATGAAAACAGTTTTATCAGTTTTGTGCTTGTTGTCTCTATTGCATGTTTTTTGTTTTACCTTGTCATTTTGCTTTGACATAGGCTTGTGAAATCAAAACGAGGCCGAGTGGTCTGTCTGTAGTAGAGAGCTTGACCGCTTTATATTGCACATGACTCAGGATCATTAATGCATAGTCATGTCTAATAGTGGGCAAGTTGCAGACAGTTTAGCTAGGGGTTGGGTTGCTCGAGTTGTGTCTTGTCCCCAAGGTAAGCTACTTGAAGCTTGCCTTGCTTGTCTAATTGGTCGGCTGTACCTGCTGCTATGGGCGAGTTGCAATGTCGAGTTAGGCGTCGTAAACTTGGGTTGACATTCTATGTAGCATTTACCCAGGCACTGGCCGGATGATCTATGTATCGGCGCGAGTGGCCTTTGCTAATATTAGAATGAGCAGTCCGTTTGAGCATTAAGTCGCTGACTCAGCTAGATTCATCTTTGCGACCGTTATTTCGAAGGAGGACGGTGGTCGCGTGTGAGCTGCTTGGGGATCCCACCTTCAGAACCATATACGTCCGAACAATATGGACTAGTGGTTCGGGGAGTACAAATTTGGCGACTACGCTGAAGAGCAGTAGTCCTGTGGTGAGTCATCGACATCAGTCAAGGACTGACCAGTCTCCCACCTTTTGAACAATCTACTCTTGTGTGGTGGGGTCTACAAGTCCGAGGTAAAGGGGTTCAACGACCAGGCTAAAAAGCAATGGACCCATGGCAAGCCGTCAGAATCAATTCGAGACTAACTAGGCTCCCACCTTCTAAACTATCTACACCCGCGCAGTAGTGGCTACAAGTCCAGGGTTGGTGATTCGACGGCCATGCTGAAAAGCAGTAGTCCCATGGCGAGCTGTCAGAATTAGTTCGGGACTGACTAGGCTCCTACCTTCTAAACTATCTACATAGGCGCAGTGGGGGCTACAAGTTCAGGGTTGGTAATTTGGCGGTCATGCTGTAAAGCAGTGGTCCCGTGGTGAGCCGTCAGAATCAGTTTGGGACTGACTAGGCTCCCACCTTCCAAACCATCTACGCCCACACAGTAGAGGCTACAGGTCTGGGCTTTGATCAGAAGCTTTCATTTTCAGTCATCACCAACTAGGCTTACCTGATCGGGTTTGGCGATCATTGATCGCTAAGGGGGCAATGATCCTTGGCAAGTCACCGTCACCAGGCGTGATAGCGCTGATCAGACTCCCCCTTCCTAAACCATTGGGATCCGCACTAGATAGACTAGGTATCTGGGTGAACCAGAAGCCTTCGTCATCAGCCTTGGCTGACTAAGCTTTCCCGGTTGGAGAAGGGTTCCGCTTGCTAAAGGGCGCGTGAACCTACGTCCACAAACACGGTGCATTGTGTGGACAAATTTACCTTAAATCAGCAAGTGAACCGTAGGTACGATCCGTAAGTCGAAGTTGACTAGGATTTCTAGTGCTAGGCATGTGGTAGAATACTCTTTGAATGGTAGGCCGAGTCCATGGGCACACAGAGGAAGAGCTAGGGTTTCCTGCATGGTTGCGCTATGTGTACGACATAAATCACGCGGTAACACGTGTACGGCATAGGTTGCGTGATGGTTGAGTATGGTTACTCCCCTCAATTGATGGGGTTGTGTGTAACTCCATTAATTAAATGAACGTGGTCTGCGCAGTTTCCTCGGGAACCGTCGTCTCTTTGTTTCCCATACAGTATTCAATGCTTGACAGTTAATGCTGGAGTACCCGTTTGGTGAACCATCATGCCTATATAATGGTTTTCTCCAATCGTTGTAGGCACTATTTTTCACAGAGCTTATCTATTGTAATGTTCTTGCTTGAAGAAAATGTTTTGGGGTTTTAAAAGGCTGATGGTGGATTTCCATTTCTAGAGTCTCTGAATGTTCTGACATTTGAACTGATCAGGCACGACGATAGTTGTTGTTATGCGTGGTCACCTGTTCTGGGTGGGCACGTAGTTGATCTGTTGAGATCTCGTAATTTCTTCTCATATTACAGAGAAGTAGTACAAATTCTCTCCCAAGGGAAGAGTCTGTCGTTCATGTGCTGGTACCTTATCGTTGTTCCTAAATGTTTAATTTCAGAGATAGCACCAACAACTATTGTCTGAGTGCCTACCTCTACCACTTCTCGATTATCTCCGTCTCCTCGCCTTGCGCTGGAAGTCGGCATCCGGGTTGGGGTGGAGTTGGACATGGCCTGTTGGAGTGGATCATTGATTCCCAAATATTCACATCTTCCTTGCGCGGGAGGGTGTATGCGTTCCGAGTCCACCTGACACTTGTCTCAAGTTCATCTGGTTGATCGGATCGAGCGTGTCAGTTGGCCTTAAAATTTTGCGGTGTTATTGGTTGCTGATTTTGTACCACCTTCGACCATATTTGAGGGATATGTCTGCGGAGGCGTTAGACATGATGTTTTCATCCTGCTCTTGCTCATTTTGGTCTTCGCGGAAAGGTTGAGGAGTGGAATCTTCTTCGGATGCCTCTCGTAGTTGAATTGTTTGAACTAGTATTTACTTCATGTCGCACTGTAGTTGATCTGTTGAGATCTCGTAATTTCTTCTCATATTGTAGAGAAGTAGTACGAATTTCCCTCCAAGGGAGATGCCTTGGTCTTACTCTGTGCCGCTTGTCCCCGCGTGTGTGCGGATCCCGCTGCTAACTCATGACTGATCGAAGTGTTAGCAGAGGTGTGATACTTCTGGGTGTGGTATCTCTCAGTCGCTCCTGGAATCGCACATGGGAAAGGTGGCCTCGCTTGATAGCATTGTGAGACCTTGACGACGTCATTGCTTAAGTCCATCCTCATCTGCCTTCTTCCACCCTCCCCCCTCTGGAGACCAAAAACCATTTGAGGAAGTATGCAAGGAGGCGGGATGTCTCTTGAGGAAATCTACTGCTCATTGTAAGGTTTACAACGTTGTTGTAAGATTGCCTTCTTGGGTTGATTCGACGGAGCAATCAGCCGCTCGGTCCTTCCAATCCCTTCTAACATCCTGTCCTTGATCTTGGGAAGGGGTCGAGCGAAATCGTTTGAATATCTTTGTTGTCACTTGTAGATTGCTCGCATCGGACGGTCTGCAAGGCCTTCTTTGGATACCTCACAGAGTTGAATTGTCTAAACGAGTCTTTACTTCATGTCGCACTGTATTCAGATTGCTTGTAGTATGTAGTCTTTTGTATCCGTCTCAAGGCGTTTGTTGTTACATATATCCAATAATCAATAGAGTTTGTTTTCGTAATTCTTCTTTTATTTATTAAATGATTGCAAATCACATAAGTTTTTAAGAACTAAAACTCTACATTAACTATGGAAAGGGAAATAAACGACTGAAAGTAGACTAACTGTTGATGGAGAAAAATTGATCCTGGCCTTGAAGTGAATTCGGGTTGCTCTTGTGGATCGTTCAGCGGACTATCAAGGCGTTACAGAAGTTATTGAAGAGTAAACCTTGTGGATGGGTTAATCTCTGCACCAGCAGAATGTCAGGGGGATGTGTTCCCGCTTGCCATGGCCTTTCCGTTTCCCTGGGCGAAATAGCATATTGTTCCTGTACCGCTTGAATGTGACGTCTCTGCCGTCGTTTGGCCTGGCACTGGTTCAGGCTGCTCTATAGGATGTAGTTGGATCTAGGAGCATTCTATATGTTTCAGTGTGGCGTAATGGCAGCTTCATGCCGTAGGTTGGTCTCCATGTATTGTCCTTTCTGAGTGGTTAGCTGTGTACTTAACACACTGGTGAAGGGCGGAGACTACTGATTCCATTGGGTAGAGCCATGGTGTTTCCAAGATAAGGTTGTAAGTCGATGGTGCGTCTACCAACATGAAGTCCAGAAACATGACCTTTCTTAGCTGCGGCTCTTCGGCCACTATCGCCAACCTTATCTTGCTGATGGGGAAACATTTCTCCCCGCTGAACCCAATCAGTGGGTAATCTGCAGATGTCAGGTTTTCCTCCTTGAGGTCCCTACTGTTGAACACATTGTAGAACAAGACGTTGAGTGATCTTCCTGTGTCCACCAGAGCTCTCTTTACGTCTCACCTTGCCAGTGGGGCCATAACCCACTGCGGCTAAAATTGGAAGGGCAGATAACATCCTCCGCCCTCATTCGAGGCATGCCATAGAGAACACACGTAGCGATCGGCATACAATCGGCACAACGATATCAAAAGACGAAATTATACTTACTAAGTGTTCTGAACTCCCGCTCAAGCGGACGACCATTGAACTCGAAATACTTCGAATCCAAATGAGACAGGAAGTAGTGTTTCTTATAGAACTTGAAGTCATTCGGCAGTTTCCCAAAGCAAGCCTGTGACTTCATCTTACACACAGTGTGATCGTTTAATCAAAGAGAAGTCAGTAACTGAATCACCCTCAGAGTCACGCGAAAACCAGCGTCCTTTGCCCTGATCAATATAAGAAGAATAATCTTGTACCCATTCGGTACCAATTGGGCAGAAGCGATACCAAGGAATTCCAGAAATCCCCAGATCTCGTCAAGCACAGGAAAACGGATGCCAGTTTGAAGCATGCCGAAGTGCAGACAGACAAATCCTTTCAGAGGAAACATTGGCGTCTGATCATCACTCAAGGTGTAGAATGGCAAGTTTTTAGGAACCCCATATGTCTTCCGAATCTCAGCGAGGCTCAATTTGGAGGTCGATCTATCTTCAAAGAACTGGAGGCCCTTGGCAAGAAGCTTATCGTTAAGGTGATTTTGGCGAGCCGTGAAAAAAGTGAATAAGATTTCAATTAAAAGCTTAACAGAGCGGAGTCTCTAAAAATGAAGAAATGGAAGAGTCAATCTTTGCAGAAATGGAAGAGTCAATCTTTGCAGAAAAGGAGATCTAAATAGAGATTGATTTCTCGCCTTTTCTCCATTGAATCGACATACGCTTAATTAATGGAGCGCGTCGCTCAAGTAACGGTTCAGACTCAATCATCATGAGCGGCACATCTTTTTGAGAAGTGACTTAGTGGACCGATATATGGCCCATTAACTCCGAGGGAGCAGCTGATGATACACTTAATCATCCTCTCTTCTATACCATACACGTGTCATGGTGATCTCTAGGAACAACAGGCCCAAGCGTCATTCTAACATTGATTCGGCCCAAGTAGCATCAAGCCCACGAAGTGCAGTCCACCAGACGGACCTAAATTACTGCATCCTGCTAAGCCCACACGTCTCACAACCATCCTCAATACCCATAAGATCTATTGAGGCAAGTATATTGGGGATCAACTTCGGATGGCCAAGCCAGCAGTACTTTGTCTCCAACTAGGAAGCAAATACCAAAGTATACGTCGTACATGGAAACGTCCATCTATGGACAACACTCCAATTGGGAACTATCTCTTGCATATCTAGGAACGCCTCCTTTAGATGACAACGAATTAGAGAAGGATCTCCAAGAAAATCTCTTTTCCTAAACTACGCCACCGATGGCCTAGTCGAACCTGGACTCCTGCACTATAAATAAGACATGAGGTAGGTGAACAAAGGTACGCTACAAATTTCTTATTTACAACATTAAGCCTTCCTCAAATCCTTGTCTGACTTTAGCATCGGAGTGTCATCAACCACGACAACGGTGGTCCGTGGTTCACGTGCATTCCTTGTGCATGTCAGCAGGTTAAGGTCAAGCAGGGAGCAAAAATCGACTGCATCAGTGACTCTACTTGAATCAAACACCAATATTTGATAAGTTTAGGCAAAGATCTTCGAAATTGAGTACTTTCATTTTTTTCAAACAAATTTGATTTTTGAAAATAGACTATTCACCCGCTAGTGGAGATAGCCTTGTATCAAAGTGATACCCTTGCACTCTCATACAACACTGACAACTTTTCCCATATTCATGCGCTCAAACGAGGATTTACTAAAACACGCGACTCCTAGTCTTATAGCTGAAACCAAACATTCTTACACTATGGTTGCTTGGTTACTTTGCATTATATTGTTGGTCGCTTCGTCAAAGAGCATTAGTATGTCAACTATGACCGTTAATTGTTTTGGCAAAATCGTTTTAGCATAACTATGAAGGTCACCCTGAAACATGTCATTAGTTGGCTTCTTCCCTGTCAACATCTTGAATAATAGTATAGTTGTAAACATCTCCTTCCATGGACACATCACCACCCACTCCATATTCTGCAAATTTGTACACTTGTAAACTTGTGAAATTTAATGGAAACAGTTAAATACTAAAAAGACCTAAAAAAATTATAACTGTCACAAAACAAAAGATTTGACAATTTTGTTCTATATCGCATGATTGGATGAGTTGATTAAGTAGACGATGTTACTTGATCAAACATTTGAAAATAAGTTTATAACAAAGAAGTGCTTGAACAAGATTCTTACCAGGAGCAACATATCTAATAGCCCCGAAGAACTATTTTGGCTTGGTGATGAATTGTATGAAACAACGGAAAAAATATTTTCCAAACCAAAATCAGCTACACGAGCCGATAAATCATCATCGAGGAAAACATTGTTAGGCTTTAGATCACAATGCAGAGTTGTTGGTTGGCATTGATTGTGAAGGTAACTATGTTCAACCGTTGTAGGAAGTTTAAATTTCTTAGCACATATTCTCTTGCCTTTTTTACTGTAACCACTCCTTATGGCTGCCCCAAATTGAATCCCATGAAAACATGTCAGTTAAACAATTACTTTATCACTTGAGGCTTAATTTTGGAAAAGTTAGTGGTTTTCTATTAATTAACTAGCAATATGTGTTAACACACATGAAATCTGAGTTGGACTAGTGTTTAGTGTCAAATTAGGTGTTTAGCAAAAAACGACATTGCAGAAAAACAAAATTTTCTTGCTTATCTCTAAAGATGTAAGTGTTCCAAACCTTCTACCTTCTATCACTACCATGTATAAACCTTAAATAAAGTACTTTTTTATTATGTATCCAACAAATAATTTTTTTTTCAGACTTTGATATTCGACCTTCAATAAAAGCATCAAGTATAATATCATCTTTAAGTATAAGACTAATTCCTCAATATTATAACAAACAGGTTCTAAGACTTCATTTTCAATATTTTTAAACAAATATACTACAAGTTACGCATATTCATAGAGGATCACAAGATCATCTTTCCCTTTCCTTGATCTAGTTTGGGTTTTTGTAACCAATCCATCTTCCATAGAATTGTATTAAATACAATTTTGAAATAAAATGGGGTACATCACTTTGACACCTAAAATTTAGCCTAATATCAGTCTAACCTCCAAATGGATGGAAATCATCAAGTCGTGGACGTTAACTGGCTAAGAACAATTTGATGACAAAAATACCCTTTGCCATTTATTTCCTCTTATTTGCAGTTTGGCCCCATTTGATTATACATATATCATTTTGATCCCCAAATCTTAGCTTAGCATCAATATAATCCCCAAATCTTATTGAAACCATTAAGTTGTGGACGTTGGCTGGTTAAGACCAATTTAAAGACAAAAATACCTTATGCCTTATTTGTTCCCTCTTTTTGCAAAAAAATTTCACAACTACCGAAATCAATCTCTGGAACCTTATTATAACAATCTCATCTCCATATTTATGTGTGTTGAAGATGGAAGTGGGAGATGGTTGGGTGTGAGTGTGGCTAATGGTGTGGTGGTTGTTGGGTCGAGATGGTGGTTGGCGGTGGTCTCTAGCTTAAATTAGAGAGAAGAATGGCAATTTAAGGGTGAGGATAATGACTAAACGTGAAGGTAAGGGTAGAGGTACAAATGGTGGTTGAAGTATTTTGGGTAGGGATGGTGGTCTATGGATAGGGGAGGTAGAGATGGAGAAATGAGGGTTAGGTTGGGGGCGAGAATTGTAGGTGACAATAGTGATGGGTTTGGGAGAGTGGTTGCAAGTGGAAGTGATGATAGGTGGAGATTGTCACGGGGATCGGGTGGGAATGGTGGCGGGAGGTTGTGGGGGAACTAATGTTGGTTGATGTAGGTCAAAGTGGTTGAAGGTGATAGTGGTGTTGACGATAAAAGGGAGGTTGAAGGTTGGGGTTTGCAGTGAATAGAAAGGGAAAAGGAAGATGGGGAAGTTGCAGTTTAGTTTAGAAGAAGATTACATTTTCTATTTTTTAGTTTTATAAAGTTAAATTGAAATCAATAGATCTCTTTAAAAAGTTTATAATATGGGACTTTAGATATTTAGGTTGTGTATGAGGGTCCCATGTGCCTTGTGTCAGCCGTCAATATAAAAGTATTTTGATCCTTATAAATTTATTGACCAGTCAACATCCACGTCCGAACAGTTTAAGTCAAAATTTGGGGTTAAAATGATATTAGGCTAAACTTTGGGGGCCAAAGTGATATACCTATAAATTAATGGGATTGTGCAAATAAATAAATAAAAGGGCGGAGTGTATTTTTGTCTTCAAATTGGTCTTGACCAATCGTTGTCCACGACCTGATGGTTTCCATCCATTTGGGGTATACTGATATTAGGCTAAATTTTGGGGGGTCCAAAGTGCAAATAATCCAATAAAATGCAATAACTTTTTTTTTTCTTTCAGATGATCACTCATTTGACAACTATGTCACTCCATATCGATGAAGCTAGAATTTTAAAGCTTTGTGAGATTTCCCAATTTCTTCCAAATTAATCCTTCTAAATTTATAAGAAAAAATAATTTTGTCTGTTAGTATGTGGACAAAAAAACACAGAGATTGAATTAGACAAGCTATTAAGATGAGTGGTCAACTAGGTTCAATCTAGGGCTGGGTTGATCCGATTAACCGACCCAAACAGTAAAAATAAAAAATCGGACCGGGCCTAGAAAATTTTAATCTAATGGAACCGAAACCAGATCGGATGAGGCCAGTTAACCGACACTACGGTTCGGGCCGGTCTCAGTCACATCCACTTTTTTTTTATTGAGCCCAGTTGTTTCTTCAGCCCACAATCAAATTTCAAGGATGGAGGAGAGTCCCTTCCATCCTCATGCATCATCATCACACCATGACACATCACTTCTTCCATCATCATGACAACATCAACATCACTACCAAGACACCATCAGTCTTGTCCTCCTCCTTCCCCATGCCTTCCTCCTCTTCACCTCCCCCTTCCTTCCCTAACTCTATAAATCAATTCACCCCAAACCCCAACAATTTCTCGCCAACTATGAGTGTCTCAATGGAGGAGAAGAAGGTGGATTCGATAGAATCTCTTATAACCACTCTTTTCACTTTCCTTTTTGACTCCCAATACCAACTAAAGAAAGAAAGTTTGCTCTCAATGGAGGAGAAAAGGGGAGAAATTTTTGTTGATGAGAGCAGTATTTGTGAAAACAAAACTACAAAGATGTTCAACAACACGAAACATCCAAATCCACCTTTCAGTTCTTGAAAGGACTTGAGAATCTCATCTTCAGTAGTTGTTGTCTGTTGAACACTCTGATTTGAAAACAACCACACACCACACATCCATGAGATAGATGAACTGGAAACTTGAGACGAGCTTCAACGATTTGCTCAAATGCTTAAGAATAGATGAGATTGGGTTGGAGAGGGAGAAAGAGATTGTAAAAATGGGATCTTAATGAAAGATAGAAGGTTTGGAGAGAGAGATAATTAGAAAAGACTTTGTAATTACATATGGATTTAAATGCTCAGGTCGGGCCGATTAACCGGCGAGCTCTGGGAATTGTAACCGAGCCCGAACCAAAAAATTCAGTCCGGTCCGGTCTGGGTGTTGGGACCGAATATTAAAAATACTATTTAAAAACCGGCCCAAACCGGCTCGATCGATCGGGTTTTTCGGTCTGAATTGCCCTGCCCTAGTTCACTCGATCTTCTTTACGGCTTTGCCCCTAGAATATTTCTTGTGTCTCAATTACTTGTTGCACAGAGAAAATAGTTATGCCAAACAAGAAACATTTTCTAAACCAAATGTTTCAACAATTGCGTTTTTTAGCCTAATATATTTTCGTTCAAAAACCTGTTTCTGATTCCCTTGCAGACTAGTATTTTTTTATTCAAATTTGTATTTCCAACTTTTTTTTCTTCCCTGGTAAGAGAATATTGGGTTCTTTTGGTCTGTTTGGGATGACTTTTATTTGTCTCAATAGTTAACATCCATAACCAGTGACGAAGCCAAGATTTTTGTTGAAGGGGGGCGGAGTGATGAATCATAGTTAATTAATGATAATTTATTAATTAGTTACCTTAACATAATATTTTATTTGGACAATACATGAATAACTATGCAAAACATCAATTGCTAAACAAAACTTCATCTAATCTATCGGGGAAGAAATTTGATACACCTAATTGGTTGTTTTCGATTTGCCTCTATAAAAAATATAAATAATTAGAGGTTACCCAATCATTAATCACTATTACAGTCTCACCTAGGACTAGCAATCCCAGTGTTCTAAAAAAAGGTCTAGGCGGCTGGGCGGGCTAGGCGGATTTTTATTATTATTATATTTTATACTTCAAGTTCAGAATTTAAGACTATTTTTCTTATATATTTTGCATATGTATCTTGGCATTGAATTATAACTAATTTATATGTTATTATGCAGAACTTTTATAAATTATAATAAATAAATAAACGCCTAGGCTCCACCTAATCCTCTGGGCGCTAGTTGCCTGCTCGTCACCCGCCCACCGGTTAGCGTTTTTTAGAACATTGAGCAATCAACATGCATTGATTGTTAAAAGGCTCACGTTGATTACCAAAATGTTCTTTTAAACAAAAACCCGCACATGAACCTCGAAATACAAACATGTATCTTGAGGCAAAATGAATGGATCCAATTTTTTATGTATCTCCAAAAAATTCTTATGAATAAAATACAAAAGGCAAGCACTACTTCACACCACCATATTTACTGATCCACGCCACCAACTCTCCCACACTACCCAATTTAAAACAAAAACAAAAGCCACCAACCTCACTTTACCAAACACCCAATTAAAAACAAAACCAAAAGCACCAGCCCCACTTCCCAATAATCATTCACTTCCCCCAACAAACACCCCATTTTCATTTTTTTTTCTTGTCCATATTTTCTCTTCATCTTCCTCCTTCTTCCCCACAGCTTCTCCTTCCTCCCATCATCTTCTTCCCCTATTTTCACAGACGCAAATGCCACAACAATCACATCACCACCAATTGCAGACACAGGGGTGAGACAAAACATCTTCACCACAACTCTTTTCTCACCATCTCTTCTCACATTCATCACACAACCTTGCCTTCATCTTCCACAACCATCATCTCTTTGCCTTCTTGCTTATCCCCTTTACGAACGCACACATCCATCTATTCACGACACGACCCCCTTCTTCCCTTCCATCACGCCTGTCCCCTTTTGATCTTCTTCTTCCTCTCTCCCCTTTTTTCCCTTCCTCTCCCCCACAAGAAAAAAACATAAAACAAAAAACAAAAAGGCATGCTCTATGACTTCGAAAAACAAGAAAAAAAAATTGATTTTTGCAGGAAAAGAAAACAATGAAAAAAATAGGTAGTAGCCGAAGCTGTGTGCGACTATGGCTTTGCAGAAAACCCACCCTGCCTCCTTCTTTGCTTATTTGTTTCTTTGTTTTTTTTTTACATTGCCCTCACAGCGGATTCCACAAGGATGGTTTTTTCCACTCGCGGCGGCCACTGTGAAAGCAAAAATTTTTGGCCCTCGCATATCTTCCTGCGAATAGATAACTTGTCCTCAGAGAGACCTCTGCGCGTGGGGGTTCTTAGTTCGCAGGAGGTTGTGTGAGGGCCATATTCTTTTGCCCTCGCAGAGGTCGCCACAAGTGGGAAACCCATCCTCGCGGAGTCCTCGACGAGGGCGATGGCATGGGGTGGTGAGCTTGGAGGTTTTAGTATGGTGATAGGGTATATGAGAATGGAGGTTTCAACGAATGAAAAAGAGCAGAGTTGTATCCACTCAGGGGAATTTTTTTTTTTTTACAAAGAAGACAAAAAAAACAAAGAGGATAAGAAGAAGAGTGGTGGGGAAGAACATTTGACATGGCTGGGAGGGACGTCGAAGGAGGCGGGGTGTTTGATGGAGAAGAGAAGAGAAGAGAAGGGAGGGAGAGAAAGTGAGGCGGGAGTATTGAATAGAGCAGAGAAGAAAGTAGCATAGAAAAAGATGAACACAGAGGGAGAGAATCGGGAAAAAAGAGATGGTTTTAGTGGATTTTTTTAAATTGGTGGTGTGGGATAGAAAGTGGGGTATTGGTGGTATGGGACAGTAGATTTGGAGGTGTGAAATAGTGCTCTAGACCTAGAGATAGGAATTCATCTCGAGAAAATACTTTAAAAAAATATTTCTTCCTCAAAGCAGACAAGAGAGGTTGGGGTTGTCGAAGCTAGTGGCGATGTTAGGAAAGGGAAATAATCAAACAAAAAGGGAGGGAGAGGAGGAAATGATATGGTTGTCTGACTCACAGTAAACAAAGAGATAGAGCAAAAAAAGGAAAGGGGCGAAGCAGATCATCGGCGTCGCAGGGGTCAGAGAAAATAGTTATGCCAAACAGGAAACACTTCCTAAACCAAATGTTCCAACATATTTTCATTCAAAACCCTATTTCTGATTCCCTTGCAAACTGGTATTTTTTATTCAAATTTGTATTTCCAACATTCTCTTCTTCCTTGGTAAGAGGATAGTGTGTTCTTTTGATCTGTTGTAAGAGGACATGTGTTTGTCTCAATAATTAACATCCATAACTCAAAATGGGAATACTATCTTTTTGAGTGATAAAAATCAACTTTACTTGATAACTACTTGAGTAATTTAAGGCCAGTCTGATGATGGCAAAAGTAACTAAGTATACAACCTATATATTAGGAACATTTCACTTGTACCCTTTAGATACATTTAGGCTCCGTTTGGTACACTGTAAAATAATGCATTTTGCAAATTGATGCATATACATTAGTTTGCATTGTATTAGTTTGCAATCTATTACTTTATAGGCACTTGATAGTAATTAAGGAAAACCTATGTAAATTAGACAAGTTGTCACGCCCCAATTTTCGAGAAAAATGAAAATCCTTGTATCCACGTAGGATTAGGATTATCCACTTCCCCAAAACTCGGGAAGTGAAAATTTAACAACATAAACATAAAAAAAATTAACATCAACAAAAATTCTAACCAGGTTAACTTTTTGGAGATTTCGTCTCACAAGTAAACCTTTCATATTGTCGCCTCAATGACTTTCTAATCTGAGAAAGGCTAAATGGCTACTTTCCAATAAGAACATACCCAATAAGCATAAACTTACTTGGGTTAGTGAGGTAGCTGGTATGAGTAATCTCAATCTCTAATAAATTAATTAAGTTTCATATATTATATATATACAAAAGGAAGCAATAACTCAAAAATATGTAGTTCCTCATCGAGGCAAACATGTCATACTAATAAGTTATATCGTACCTAAAGTAAATATTTATTTTACCAATACTTACACTGTGAAGGTTGACCGTGGTAAGTCTAACCTGCAAAAATGTTAGTAGACTTACCATCCTGCACGAAACGGTTGGAACCAAATGGATGAAATTTATAAATTTATTAGTATTCATTATGAATACTATTTTAACAGATATTTCAATACGTATGTGAGCAATTTACTTTAAACAAAGTACAACTTATAACCCTAATACATCATCATTGAAATATTAACAATCAAACATTTATTTTCCTTAAGGAAGACATATAGTTCTCATTCAATGATTAAATGAGCATTTAGTTTCTTCCCTCAAGGAAATCATATTATAAAATACTCACAACAAACATATTTACCTTAAGGAAGACATGTAGTTCTCATTCAATAATCGAATGAGCATTTAGTTTCTTCCCTCAAGGCAACCATGCATATAAACAAAAACACCGTTTCTTTTCCACAATCGCACTCTCCTCCTGTGCCGAACACACCTCACCCAAGTGTGTCTCCCTTGCCTTTGAAACCACTTGGAGCGTACATGTTCCAAGTGGGGTGCCACATCGAGGAACATGTCATCTCACCCTAAGTTCAATACATGGCAAATATTTCCTAAATACTACACGTACTACCAAACTCATATGGAACGGCGTGCCGATATGCAAGCAAGTCTGCATACCAAAATTTATATACCATGTATACATACAAAAACACATTTTTCCATTTTTTTTAGAGTTGTGGAAAAGAACACAAAAATCAACTAATTTTCAAAACTCTTTTACGGTGACACTTTGTCGACCATAAACAAACCAACCACAATAGTAACCCATTCTTTTGGGAAATTAACATTTTTCATAACACAAATGTTTTTTAACAAAATGACGATCAAGTCCATCCAATAAAGGAAATTCATATTCCTTAACAAATCTATTTGCATGACAATAAAGTTTGAATCATAAGAGAATAATACAAATACAAATACAAATACACATACGCAATAACCATACAAATACTCAATACATCTTCTCAAATGATGAATATTTCCCATATAAATTTCAAATCTTTTTAATCAAGCTAAACTCAAACCACATTATAATCAAACTAAGTCCAGGTTGGATTTCATTATTAAAGTACAACTATCCAGCCCATCCCAGACTTTTAAATAGCGGGTGAGGGTCAAATCTGTAAGCATATTGATTTGTAAACAAAGTTGGGCCCAGCCCAAAGCTCACAAAATTTACTGGATAGGAAAAACTATCAGGCCCGAATGTTTGAAATACAAGAATTTTGGTCATAAATTTATTTGATTTATTGTTCCATGTTATTTTGACTAAACCTAGTCCCCAATTAATACATCACATAAACCAGTGAGTTAACTCAGTGTCTTTATTATCCAAACTCTAAATCAATTGAATCAAGCGCAAAATGTGTATCAATTTGTGACAATGCAGGAGATCAAAATGAAATATCTTTGACTAAACCAAAGAGACTAACTACACCAAAAATACCCATTAGCAACGGTTTTAAACCATGGGGGTAACCCATTGTCACGGCTTAGAGCCGTGGGCTGTAGAGGCGTCGCTAAATCCCCAGTAACGGCTAAAAACCGTGGCTAAAATATTAGCAACGGTTTTATCTCGAGGACGGTTGATGATTTAGCCACGGTTATAAACCGTTGCCACAATCATAGCCACGGTTCTAAGTCGTGGCCAGGAGTAGCCACGGCTTAAAACCGTTGCAAGTTATGGCCACGGTTCTAAGCCGTTGCAATAGTTTTAGCCACGATTTTAAGCCGTGGCCAGTACTAGCCACGATTATAAGCCGTGGCAAGGTAGCCACGGTTTTTAGCCGTTGCAATAATTAGCCACGGTTTTAAGCCGTGGCAAATTTTTTTTTTTTTTTTTTAATTTTAATTTTAATTTTAATTTTAATTTTTTTTTTTTGCTATCAAATGACTTTTTATTACATCTTATAAGTTTTATTTCTAGAAAATAAAAATTTTAATGTGCCAAACTTAAACATTTCCATGAATGGAGGCAAAGTAATGTAATTAATAAGATAATGTATTACATTGAGTCACAAAATCTATCAAATAATATCTCAAATACAATGACACACACACAAACTTAAATATCTCAAATACAAAGAAAGTGGAACAACATCATTGGTTCTCTACTCTTGAAGTTTGCATAGCTCATTGAAAGCTTCAAATATGTCAATGCTAGACTGGTGAATGGTGCACACTACAGTTCGTCCCGTGTCCACTGTGTTTCTTACTGTTCTCATCACAATTGTTGCTGCTCTAGCGTCAAGTCCAGAGGTTGGCTCGTCCGGAGGTTGGATGAACCAAGAGTACCCATCCCAACTGAGCCACATCTCTTCCCACACACCAATCTGCCTGTTAGCTCACTATAGTGTGTAAGCAAGGAAAAAATGTTAACAGGTGCAGCCGCCTTTTGTTTCTCCACATCTCTTGCCTCACATGACTCCTCAGCATCCAATCCTACAAGAATCAAGTCATGACGAAACAAAATTAGTTACTCGAATTGCAAATGAACAGGCAACAGAGCCACAAACATGTGACATCTAGTAAGCATTAAGAATAAAAAACATGTAACTATGAATAGCTGCTACTAGGAAATAGTTTGTTTAACTATGCTAGAGAACACAAGGACTTCACTTATACTCAAGGGAAACAAGATTCAAGTCAAAGCATCTAACACCATACTTTGGTCTTGACAGCATCATTCAATTACATGGAAACATTAGGGGTGAAAGAAGGTAACCCACATGGATGCATTACAGCTGCTGTCATTGTTCTTAAAACAGTAATATGTCTAAAGTTTTGAAGTGGTTGATTACCATTAAAGGGCACTGATTCCATTGATAAGATAGCTGAAATGGACAGAGGCAGAGTATTAGACAATAAAGTCATAGAAAACAAACAAGTATTCCAATTCTCTTTTCTGACCATTTGTGAAAATGGATAACAAATCCTAAACTGAGGAGAGAAAGGCCCTTGATCATCCAATGTTTTAGTCTCTTAGAGTGACCCTGGAATTGAGCAAAAACAATAATCAAAAGACATCATGGAAACGAAACACAAGACCCCATAGAAAGGTGTGAAGCAACAAACCTCCAAATGTACCAGAACATGGCCACATTGCACTCCGATAATTGTCATTAGAATAGCTGATAGTGAACTGCATAAAGACACAGTCATGTATATCAAGGGCGGGATGTGGGACAGCTCCATTCTAGGAGGAAAAAAAAGTGATAGTCTAGGAAGCAAAAGGAATTTCCCCACAATTATCATATGGTCTTAGCGTTGGAGTAGCACATCTCTCTTACCACCCAAACTGCTTATAATGGTTAGAAATTTCAATGGCCCAATCTTTAAACCAGCTCCAGAATAGACCAACCAATTTTGAAATTTCTGTGGTCATCAAATTGATTTTAAAGTTAACACTAAAAATGAGGGCTTGAACTTAATTATGGAGACACAAATATCAAAATAGCAATTTTGAGGGTGATTGAGGTGCAAAGCGAGGGGATCATCCCCGCATCAAGATAACATCATATAAAAATTTGAGAGGTGAAACAAGAAACAAAAATTGAAGTAAGCTTGTCCCTATTCACAACAGAAAGTACCAACTAGTTTAAGTCTTTAAGAGATTAACTCTGCAGACAAGTCTATGAGAAAATGATTGTAACAAAACAATGTCTGAAAGGACTAATCAAGGCATAGACAAAACAGATCTTCCCATAAAGCCGTATTTTTAAGTACGTGTACACCTCCAATGCTGAAGTTCATGAGCTCAGGAAAAGAGGCCACTTTGACTTTGTTTGCAATAAACATATCACTATTCTTTAAGCTTTTATTAACTGTTATTTATATAAAATATCAGCTGTAAATGATTCAAAATCAAGAAAAGAGTTTCATGAGTCAACTCTGTATGGATTTTTAATATAAAATCAACTCTGTATGGATTTTTACATCATCATGGCCAAGGGAGGTATCAAAACCTTTAACAAATATAGTCTGTCCCGGGCTTTTACCACCTTTCTGATAAGACTCTTTGCTGCAAAAGACAACATAAACTTTCAATCAGTTCTAATGGCTGGTTTGAAACAAATATTTGAATAATTTATGTTATCAAAACAATACCCTGTATTAGGAGTATATGCACCCCTTTCACGTGCAAAATCAAGCCTCACTGGACGTCCTGCAAGATCTTCACCATTCAACTCAAGCAAATTAGTTATACCTTTTGTGCTGCTTCTACTGAAGCAAATTCAATATGCCCAAATCCTTTAAACCGCCCATCCTCATCTAATGAAAAACGTACATCAACAACTTCACCAGCATCCTTGAAGAACTCCTCCCTGTAACAGAATTGGACCAGAATAAGTACACAAAAATAATAGGAATATGTTCTGCAATAGATTCAATAAACTGTCACTTACACATCAGCTCTTTCAATATTGAAAGACAAGTTCCCAACAAAAAGTGTCTTGGATCCAGTGGTTTGCTCTTGTGGTGTAGCAGGAGTTTGAGGCTATACAATTTTGAAGGGGAACTTTTTAAATGTTGCAGCAAAAAAATTTATGACTATTTTCATTGGAAGGAAAGAAAAGGAACTTACTTCTTTCTTCTTAGTTTTTGTAGCAACTTGCTTAATATTGGTTTTTGGTGATGCAGCATCTACCATTTCCTCGTCAGATGATTCTTCATCAGATCTTTCCTTGGAAGCATTGGCAGGCTGCTAAAATGCACAGATCAAATACTAAGGAATGAGAAAAACTCCATATACACAATCTGTGAAAATTACTTACAGAACGAAAACAAACTGACGTTGCATTTTAGCAAGCTTATACCTTCTTCACAGGTTGGGCCTTCGAAGGCTCAGATGCATCCGGTTATGAACAAGGGCGAGTTCTAATCTATGTTGAGAACTTTCTTCTTTCCTTAAGCTGGAGAAGGTACAACATCTCTTCGGTGGCTTAAGTGCATCTGAAGCAAAGGTAAGAGTTCTGCTGATGTACATGAATCTATTAAAGTTATTTCCTTGTTGTTTGGGATAAGGAAGAGAAGAGTCCAAGTGAACATTAGTTGATTGTGGCTCAAAATCCATAAAATGATACATTCAAGCTCATCCAGCATCTGAGCCTGTCCAGAAGGACACTAAAATAGTCTGACATTGTGCTTTCCACAATTGTTGGGCGGGTTTATAAAGAGGTTCTCAATTTGGTTTTATTTTGAAATTCTAGAGTGTCTCAAAGCTAGGGAATTGAGAAAGAAATTGTCTATTTTATATTTTCAATATCTCATTGTTGATCATTATAAGTAAAATTCAATGAGCTTAGTAGATTTAAGAACCTTGAAGGACCAGATATACATCTTATTTTTTCTATGCGGTTTTACTGATTTTAACAACCTATTTCACTTCTTGATAAGCAAGAACACAGTTGCCGAGACTTAGACAGACCAAACAACTCGTAAACATTTTACCTTTTTCATATCGAAGAGTTGATTCATTTGCTTGCCTTAGAATATCTTCAGGACTATAGTCGATGAAGAATGACATTTGCAAGGGAGGATTTGAAGATTCACGGACTGCAGCTATAAATCGTTCTGCAACCTGTCAAAACTACTCAGTTAAATTCCAAAGGTAATATAAAAGGTAGTGAAAATGAGCTGTAAATAACAGCTGAAATTTTGAGCATGAAAGAATCACATTTCCTAGAGCAAACTAAAATACTCATTTGAAGTAGCTAAAAAATATGTTATAATGGAAATTTCATCTAGTCAGATAATTAACCAGCAAGGGTTGGATTCGATAATAATGTATAATTATCTGTGATTAATAACTATGTAACAAGGACTCTGCATTACAATGGCCTCAAGTACTATAATATTTTCAGCCTTCTGAAAAGCATGACTGGATGTTTACCTATTCAAAGGATAGAGTTTCAAACTGTTGCATTAGGTCCATGAGTAAATGAAAAATCTGACAACTTATGTTTGTGCGAAGTTTTGAATTTTACAAGGAAAACACACCTTCCCATGGGTAGCTAGGAACATAGAAAGGCGATTCCTTCAACACTGCATATGAAACAAGCTGCACAAGTTGAAACGCTTGTAAACAAGTGAGATAGCATTCAATTGAAAGTAGTTAGCACAAGTATTCAAAATGTCGCTCTTGAGAAAATGCAGAAATGGGCTTGTGTAGACCCGATTGAAATACAATAAGAAAACTCAGGATATGCAATGTCCATCTCGGTCAGTATACTAATAATGGTGGTGAGCAAAGGGTGCCCCCCGCTAAATCAATATTTATGCAAAAACCAGTAAATGACAGGATGGATTGGATTTCTTAACACCTACCTCCTCTGACTTCAATTAAATCAGATACAAAATACAGACAAGCCTTGTAAAAATCAGGAAAAATCTTCTCATACCTTGTAAATCAGATTTAGTGAGGTAATGTGTTTTCTACAGCTCACTGAAAATGGACCATTAATACCTCACAAGAGAGTGATGAAATGTTGCCTGATACCTCACAAGAGAGTGATGAAGAGAATACGTCTGACAGTCCATATCGATGTCTAGACACTAAGGTCAGTTTCCTCGACATAATTGAAATAACATTTAACTACCAAAGTGAACACGCTTCTAATACCAACAATGCCTCGAAGAAAGCTTCTTTTAATCACTTTCTATGAAAAATAAAATTAAATTTGCCTTAGGGAGAGGTTTATAGACAAGAAAACTTGTTCAACTGACCAAGACAAAAGTAGGAAGGAAGACCAACCTCTAAGGTTTTACCATCAGGAACAATGTCCCTGTCGTGGAAGCACCAATTTGAGGAAGACAAAATTACATGACTTCCACCCATTTGAGGAACAAGTAGAGTATTAATCATGAATGAAGTTCCTAAACTGACTATGTAATGTTGAAAAACCAACACAACAGCTTCAGCTGTAATAAAATCATCAGAAATTAAGCTCATCCACTAGAACACATCCATAAATAGTAACAAGATAAGAACACACATCCAGCTACGAGTCATTATGCGAGTACCTGGACGGATTATGCCAACAGGAGTCCCTGGACTTGACCCAGAAACACCTGAAGATGACCCTGGGTGAAATCTAGGAATGGAGTTAGTAGCTCGTCCTGCAAATGGTGGATATGGTGATGGCTGCAGTGGTGGTAATATGTGAGACCTCAAACATTTTCAAGTCCATAAGAGCTTCTAGTGCCTTGCTCATATCCTGCCTGAAAATGACAACCAAACACCCATCATTTCATTTTTCTAAAAACAGACTGATAAAATCGCAAAACATATTGTCACTACTCAACTAGAACTAGTTAAATGAACAATTACAGAAATGTGTGATTTTGCGGGTTTTCTATTTCAGGTACAGTTTTTTTCTTCCAGAAACAGGGTGTGGCCTCTGTTTTGAGCAGTTTCTGGGCACCGCGGAAAGGTGTCGTCTTCTCAGACATACCCATTGTGAGATTAATAAAGGATGTTAATAAGTAGGTCCATACAAGATGTCTAAAATTATTCAAAGTAAACACACTTATTACATTATCATGTAATCTCAACTTATTTCATCCTAATGGAAGTTCAAAACAGATAGCTTGCCCAAACACTGAGTGAACCTACATATATAGTCTGGGATTTGAAAGTTCGCAGCGCCTAAATGATCGAAACTCACTATCAACAACCACATATAGCTCAGTAAAGGTAAAATAAGGATAAACACACATCCTATCAATAGTAGACAAATATGCTCTACTTGAATGTCCAAAGCCCCCTAGTACAGATTATGGCTTTATACAAATGCTTAATGATGAAGAGATTTATCTAAAGGACAATGAAGAGAAAATGCAGAACAATAATGAGAACCAACAATAAATTTATAGCATTGTTTAACCATATACGTGCCAACAACAACAACAATTTAACCATATCAAATGCGTGTCAACAACAACATCTATCGACATACTCAATTTAACCATATACTCACACTCACAAAACAGACTATCGCACAAATTTTCATCAAATATCTCACACTCACAAAACAGACTATAGCAGAAGAAAAGCCTACTTGGCTTCTGCAGCTTTTTCAACAAAACAGTAGACTCTGAAAATCAAATAGAAATAGAAAATTAGAACAACAATGTTCATATACTGTTTTTTTCAAATCAATGATCAGCATACTGACCTGTATGCTTGAATCTGTGCAGCCAATGTTAGAAAAATAGTTCAAAATTTTCAGCCAATGTGGTGAACAAAGAATGTGCATTTTAACACATGAATGGAGATGTTTATTCACCTCGGGCACTTCAGATAAATCTTCTGAAGTGGTGTTTACTAAATGCTCCTCCATATAGAAAAAAAAAAAAAAAAGAATCGACAACATGAAATTTATTATGATCTCCACCTTCTTGGTTTATTCAAAAATTTTGGAAATTATTTCTTTTACCCCAAAGAATATTTCCCAAAAGACATCGTCATCTTCTACCTCAAGGTGGAAAAGTTTTCCCACTTACTCTCCCACCTCTTCTCTTATTTATTTTTTTGTAGTTTCCCATCAACAATTTTCCTTAGAACACTCCCTAAAAAATTATTGTGGGATTGGCAATGCAACAAAAGTAGTTAGTTTTGGTGAAAAAAAAGATGAGCTAGTTGGTTGTTCTTGTAGTCAGATTTCACAAGCTGTTAAACTACTTTAAGTCAAAGTGAGAAAAATAACCAAAAATAGGGTAGGAATTTCAGTACAGTGGAGATCATCCACACCCTATTGAAGTCTATTCTAATTAAAGCTCTATAAAACATGGCATTTTCTTTACATGTGTACGCCTGGAAATTTTTGGAGTCCCCAAAAATGCCCAGTTACTTTTTTGCAGTAATATGGAGAAACAACATTCTAATGTATTGCCAAATGCAGCCAAGTTACGCATAAGAAGCTCAATATTGAAGACAAAAATGTGTAAATTGTGTACCTCCATAATATGCAGCAGCCTGAGCACTACTATAATGGTTAAGTCCACCAAATAAGCTTGTGTTGTATGCAAGAGTCAGTGCTGACAAAACACCAGGAACTCCAGCCGCCAAGTGCATAGCAAGAAATGAAGAATACAGAGCTCCTATATGAGCAGCCTGACTAGCAAATATATAGTGAATGAGGAAGTAAGTTGCCTGAAGCACGGCAAATGTTGCAGGCCAGCTCAATGAGAAAGACTGAAGAGCAGTGGCCACACAATTAGACACCCAGGCGACAATACCCAGGTTAGTGAGTTGGCCTGCCTGCCATACCCACTAGAACTGAAAACCAAGCTAAGGAATCCCATGCAGACTTTTCACTTAGTCAATCATTCCAATCCACCACCCCTAATAGCAGTAGTATGGAAAGACCAAGCATTGCAGTAACAACACTGGATATACCCACAGCCTCTCTGCATACAAAGCTTAATAATGTTAGAAAGACTCTAAACAAAGAAGTATACTTTGAACAATAACAAAAAACAACTCAATAAATATTGACAGAAGGAAATGTCACTCATTGTAGCTTTCATATTGATAACAAAACAAAATAAGTTGTATAAAACTATAACAAAATTTTTTGTCTCTCATTGTAAAGCTAGATAGAAATTGGCTTTGTGCTACGTTAAAATGCCCAACAAGCTCCCTTGATGTATTTAACATGTTCTATATCATTGGATATGTGGTTCAGCAAATAAGTGCAAATAATCATAAACTTTGCATAATTGCATCCCAATAACAGAAACAAGTGAAATGAAGATGAAAATCGGATTCATGAATCAAAACATAAAAATGATGCAAGTCTTCTATACGAAACTTATTGATGACAAATAAGACGACGGTAACTTATTAACACCAATAATAATGCAGTAAAGATAAAAGAAATAAACAATTGCTGAAAGAGGGCCTGCTGCAGTTGAACCTCCATTGTCAAGAACCTTCACTGGGACCATAGTGGTAACAGGTTGCACAACCTGTTCAGGTATGAAGTTAATTTTTTCATAAACCAAATGAACTGTTAACAGAGATACAAGACTCCAAATAAGGCCCATTTGACTGTACTATTCTTTGGGAATTTCTTTCTCTGTTATCTCTAAAATAAAAAGTGTGTTTCTAGTTTCTAATTGCTCTCTGACTCTCTCCTTATAGGCAAATAGAATGGAAAGTAAACCACATCATCATGCACAACAAAAATGATATTCTTTGTGTTTTGACAGTGAACAATATGCATTAAAATTCTAAGTCACTAGCATACACAAAATTATCAAATTTGATAAACATTTAGGAATTAGGATTAAGAGTAAGATTGAACACATTCAATAAAACATTCAAACTATGAACTAAGATCTACTATTAGAGAAGCTTTCAGCCCTCGTTCCAACTAAATACTAATTTGTCAAAATGGTAGAAAATAAACGAAAGTTTTGACATATTGAACAAAAAAGGTACAAACTTCTCAAGAATAATGGAAATCCGGAAATTTCTTTGAATATTCAACAAACATATGAGATAAAATGAGCAGAGATTTGTACCTAAGATTAGCATAACCTCCAATTGCATACATAATTGAAGCATTTTATCAAACAACTAGTGTTCACTTGAAATTGTTCCATATCTTTCAAACTCTTTCATCAAGGGATAGATTAATTGAAGCATTTTATCAAACAACTCGTGTTCAAGTCAAATTGTTCCATATCGTTCAAACTCTTTCATAAGGGATAGATTTTCACATATTTATTCTCAATGTTAGTAATTCTCGCTGTTAATGATCTTTCCTACTCGAAGTAGAGGGTTTTCCTCTAAATCTTCAAAGCAAGATGAATTAAAGAAGATGAGAGTTCATTGATACATTTACCTTGGAAAATCTATGAACTCAAAGAAAAATTTGTATCTGAAATGAAGCACAAAAGACCTAGAAATAAAAATAGCCATCAATGAAGCTCACTACACCTCCTTTAGATTATCTTCTAGGTCTTCGATTCGATTTCCTTCAAAGACATCTCCATAGGTAAAACAAAAAGAACATATGTCACAGGATGTAACCAATAAGAAGAAGAAAAAAAAATAAGAAGCAGAGATCAACAAAGAGATCTAAAGAATAAGGAGATCTAAAGAAGAAGAAGGAGATCTTACCTTCTCAAACTTTCTTCTTTTTCTTCTTCTTCTTCTTCTTCTTCTCTCGTCCTCTCCTTCTTTCGTCCTTCTTCTTCTCTGCTTCGAGAATCAGGTTCTTCTTCTTCTCTGCTTCGAGAATCAGTGATTGTGAAGAGGAGGTGTGGAGAGAGTCTGTTTTTCCCCAATTTTTTTCGCCAAAGCGCGAAACTGCTCCCCAAAGCGCGAAACAATTTTGGCCAAAGCGCGAAAATGAAAATTTTTTAGCTACGGTTTTCAACCGTTGCCATTTTTAGCCACGGTTAAAAACCGTTGGCAATTATAGCCACGGTCAACACTTTTGGTGTAGTGTTTTTTGGCCACGGTTTTATTTTTTAGCCACGGTTTTAAACCGTTGGCCGTTATAGCCACGGTTTTTAGCCGTGACCACCTCCCCGTAGCTAAACAAGCCTTTTGGTGTAGTTACATTAATTAATTTGGCTTTCATATTTTCTTCAAATAAGGAGTTGATATAGTCAATATTTTTTCTTCTCTTTTTTCTCTAAAGATAAAGTCTGAAAGGTTGATTATTCTCAATGTTCCCACATGGTTTAGTGGTCCACCAATTTAAATCCACGATGTAAAAAACAAAAAAATAGTGTTACCCATGTCATCATGAAGAGCAAGATGAAGAAGATTCCAAAGTTTAATATTATTTCTTTCCTATTCTGGCCTTACATTAAATAAATAACAAAAACCTCTAGAGAATTTAATGTACCATAATTGTTATGAATCACATGATTATTTCAAACAATTAAATTATGAAATTTTTTAAGTTGCATAGGCACGTAGTAGGGTGTGAATTTTTTTTTAGTATTTTTATTTATTTTTATAATCACCAATTTGTCTTATGAAGCAAACAAAACACAATCATATGTATTGAATGATAATCACCTTGGGGTATCATCAATTTATTTATTTATTTGTTCCTTTAGCTATTTATTTATTTATTCGTCTTATCAAGCCTAAGTTATCTTCTATGGTCATCACTTGGGTTTATATACACATCAATAAAAACAAAGAGGATTTAATCCAGATAAGAAGAAATAAAGTTTTTTGATGAAGATATGAACATAAAATATTAATAAAAATCAGCATACAATTTATATAACCTTCCCTACTAAAACTATAAACTCAAGATGTAATCATAGAACATGAAATAAAATCTAAGAGAAGTGATTAAAGGGTTTCATCAAACATCCATGTCTATATAGATAAAAGATATTGCATACCATCATAGTAAACAAATAGTCCATAAACAAGCCCAAAGTGGGGAGATTCAAGCGCAATGGTAATTTCACAAATTGAAAATTTGTGAAAAGAAAATAAAGAAAACTCATTAATAAAAATATCATTTAGAATGAAGAAAACTCACAAAAAAAAAAAAAAATTCAACCTTGCGCAAACTTTCTCCGCACGCACGCACTCACACACGTCCTCCCCTTCTTCATTTTATTTTATTCCTTGTCCTTTTTTTTTATTGGAGATGACATAATCACCTATCTTTCTTTCTCTTTTTTCCCTTTCTCTCTTTCTTCTTTTTATTTTCTTTTCTTCAATTTCTCATTCCCTACTTCTCATTTATCTTCTTCTTCATCATCTCTATTTCTCACTCTCATTTTCTTTTCCTTTCTCTCCCTTTTCTCTTCTCTTTTTTTCTCTTCCTTTTTCTTTTTTTCTTTCTTAAACAATGTAAAGCAAAGCAAGCCCTCTTTTTCTCCCATTAAGTCAAGTTTTTTGCCACCACCAACACAAAACCAAACAATTTAGTAAATAAAACCATAAAGATTAGGGTTTTATAAAATATATGTGCACCCCCTTTATTTAGCAAAAACCTACTCAATGTTAAACCTAATGCAACCATAGCCAAAATCCAAAATTTGCACATGAGTCCGAGTCCGAGCCCAAGCCCAATAAAAAAAATAACACAAGTTTATAAACTAACCCCACATTTTTATTCTATTTAGCAACTGCAAACAAATTAATTTTTTAATATTATATAAAATTTTAGTATATATCACAAATTAATAAATAAGTAATATTTACATTTATTTAATTAGGTGAGTATTACAATATACACACATCAAAAGAATCTTGTTTCGAGATACGGAAGGTAAGAGAGTCGTGTGAATTTTTTAAAGAAAAAAAGTATACAACTTGGCAAACGAAAATAGGTTTTAAATATACATTTTCAAATGATAAATTATTCGAAACTTATACTCATAGAAAAATTCACATCATATAAAGCAACACAACAAACATGCATAGACACGAGGCTGTTATAAGTGTATATTCATATTATTTTAATTAACAAGAAACTAAAATTAATAAATTGAAACACTTTATGTACAAAAATATATATTAGGGTCAATAAAAAGTATGGGTGTTACACAATTGATTGTAGGTGGTGTTGATGACAATAGTAGTTGTAATTTTTGCTGGGTCGTGGTGGTTGTGATGATGGTGATTGCAAAAGTGGGCGATGATGGTGGTGGCAATGGATGTTAAAATGGTGGTGGTGGTGATGGCTGCAGTGGCTATGGTGGTTGTGGCGGTGGTAGTAGTAAAGGTGATGGTGGTTGTGGTGATTATGCTATAGTAGTGGTGGTAGTTATGTTATGGTAGTTCTGATGGTAGTAATGGTGGTTGGGTTGAGTATGCTATGATGATGGGGATCATGGAGTTGGTGGTGATGGTGGTAGTGGCTATGGTGGTGGTGGTTGTGATAGTTTTGTTATGGTGGTGGTAGGAGTGGTGACTATGGTGGTGGTAATGGCAATGGTGGAGGCAGTGGTGGCAAGCCACGACATGAAATTTGGTGGTAATAGTGAGGTGGTGTTGGTTGTAGTGATTATGCTATGATAGTGGTGGTAGTGGAGGTGGCGGCGGTGATAGTGACGTGGTGTTGGTGGTGGTTGTGATGGTTATGGGTGGTCGTGGTACTGGCGATGATGGTAGTTGTCGAGGTGGTAGAGGTTGGGGTGTTTATGAAGAAGTTGAGAGTACTCGAGGAGATGATAAAAGTTTTACAAAGTAATGCGGGAGATTTTGTTTCAAAAATTTTATACTAGAAAATGCGGAGATCCTGAATTCAAATTTCAATAACTACTTTCCACAAAGTCAACCAAACACCCAAGTTTATGTAACTGCCGTAAACTTTTACATATGCATTCTTTTACCGTATACCAAGCGTAGCCTTAATTTTTTTTATTTTCCCACAAACTCTGCATCTCATAGATAAACAAACAGAGCTAATCTCTCTCTTAATTATCTAAGATTGATATAGACGCTAGAACAACTTCAACACCAGTAACCAAGCAATACAGAAAAAGCACACAGAACAAACATCTAATGAGTGCACATACACTCACTAGAATGTCATACATAAGAACTTGATGTATACATTGCATCTCATAGACAATCAAACAGAGCTAATCTTTTTCTCTAAAGCATCTCAGATAGTGACACTTGAACAACTTCCACTCCAGTAACCAAGCATTAAACAAAGTAGCATAGAAAGCACAAAAAGAACAAACATACACACTCACTAGAATGTCAAACCTGACCCATGAAAGTTTATCTCCACAACCTTGTTTAATCTCCCCAACATCTGAGGACTCAAGTATTTCTCCGAGTCTCCCACTTCTCCTTTCCTGAACAAAGTCTTGTTTTCAAAATTGCCAATAGAGTTTCCCACTTTGTTCACCTCCAAGTTTTTCAAGTTTTCAAAACTACATAGTTTTATTATGTCTTCAACCACACCTTCCCTTTCTTCTTCCAAAGAAAAAGGGCACCCTAGAAACTCAGCAAGACTCTTTAATTGAGTTTTAATGTCTACCTTGAGTTCCTCATACTTCAAAAACAACACCTTGTCACGGTTTTCTAAGCTCGCCTTCCAGTACCCCAAGATATGGTTCCAAAAAGGCCCGAAAGCTGAGACACCCTTACAAAAGGAATCAAATGCTTGATCAAACGTAAATGGTTCAAGAGTTTCTAGTTTACAACCAAGGAAAAAATGCCAAGTTGAGATGAAGGTGTCTCCTGGGTTTCGACACAGGTACACAATCTTACACTTGGAGGACTTGATGGATTTGGGCAATGAATCATAAGGTATGTGAGTTGCAAATAGCCTTGGAGAAGGAAGGTTGGAGAGATCATCAGGAAGTTGGTTGTTGGCATAAAGCTTGTATTCAAAGAAAGGAACGAGGTCATGAGGATTGTTGGTAAGGAGAGGGTGATGAGGAGAAATCGATGAGTAACTAGTACGATTCACGGTTGCAAAGGCAAGAGCCTTCAACCAAGTAGTACCTGATTTGGGCTTGGTGACTAGAATTATGTCAGTATCACGCGCATGGAAATGATGTTGGAAGGATATAACTGGTTGTAATTGGTTTGGCGGACACCAAAAGCCTTTGTAAAGGTAATTATAAGAGCTTCGCCAACCTTTGGCTTTCGGAAGGGATGCAAGAAGTTGTTGTGCTTGATCACATTCAACATGGGTTTGTTCTTGTTTTAGAGACGATGAAATGGGCTGAGGTGTTGTCAGGATCTGTGAAGGAGCCATGGATGAATTTGGGGTTGTTGTTTGAGAGCTCTAAACACCAATCTATTTATAGGCTTAAAATGTTGAAGGGATTGTGTTCCACCTCTTCCCATGCATGATCTTGAATCATGATACACGTGATGAATTGATCTTGAATCATGATACACGTGATGCACGTACATGAGAATTTACAAGTGCCCATGCAGTGTCAGTCGACATACATAGAATCAGTCGGCATAATGTTATTTACTAAAAGTCCACTTCCCATGCTGTTTGGAATTTGAAAAAGTGGGCTGTGTGCCATCTAATCACAAATAGAATCAGTCGGCATAATGTTATTTCCACCCAACAACTATGAAGGGCACTTGATCATTTTTAGGAAAAAAATTCACACAGGATTATATATTAATCAAACTAAGTTGATGAAATTGAAATATGCTTAGTTTTTTTTTTTTAAGTAAACTATGAGTGTCCCTTTTGAGAAATGGAAGTTCAATATATTTGTAGCTTATTGGAAAATGAAAAGGTAACTAATTGCATCTCTTTAGAATGTGAAAGTTTAAAGAAATTAACAGTTTGAGTAGGTGTTGTGAAAAAAAAAAAAAAAAAAAAAAAAAGGCTCCCACATATAAATTCTCTAATATTTCCTCACATGTATATTGCAGGATAGAGCTCTAATTAATTCTTGCTCTTTTCATATATCCAATGGAGGAGCCTTTCTAGGGAGCGAGGAACCACCCATTCCCTCGAGATAAGTGGTGCCACGCATATTGAGGCAGTTTTGCTTATCACGAGAGTGAGATGGATGCTCGCTCCCTAGAATTTCTGATCCAATATGGAGATATATGGATTCATGTGCAAGAACAAGAAAGATATGAGAAAAGACAGACAGTAAAGTAAAACTGAAAACAATTTTATGTGGTTCGACAACAGTGATTACCAATCTACTAATTTCATAAAATACTACAATTCTTAAAACCAAACACTTTATAACAGACAGCTTCATTACTGAGTTGGTGCACTAACCACATTCAGTGAAAGAAATTTCTCCGAACTATCAATCAATGTAATTCATCAAATGATCTTCCCTAATATATACCGCTCGATCTGTCTCAAATCAACCTCATCTGTGGAGATGAGCATTATAAACATAACATTATTGGTCAAGATCAAACATAATAACACAGATGGTTCGCCCTGTATCATCCTTGGGTCACCCTGACCAATAACAACACTAGTCAGGGTAATCCAGGCTATCATTTTGGAAGAAGATAATCTTTCAACTAGGGAGCCCAATCCATCTAGTTGAATCAGTGATCTTACGTACAACTGGCTTCATACACAAAAGCTCCCTGTTCATTTATCTTTGGACTCGGTCGGATATATGAGAGAAAAATAACTGATTTTGATGGGCCAGTGACAAAAATCACATACAAAATTGCTGGCTGGAAGGCCAAAATGCTTTCAGAATGTGGTAAAACCATTCTCATTAAGCATGTTTTGTCTTTAATGTCGGTTTATCTAGCTCCTTGAAGCTTTGGCAGTTCCAGCAGCGGCATTAGACAAGATATATTTTTTACCTGACTTCTTTTGGGGAGAATTTGAAGGTTAATCCAAAAGGGAATATGTGGCATGGGAACACATCAGTATGCCTACTGAAGAAGGCGGACTTGGTATTTGCAACCATAGAATAACTACTTTCAAGATGAAGGCATTATGGAATGTGTTAAATTTGAAATCCTTATGAGAAGATTTTGACAAGGGAAGATATATATTAATTTGCTGGGTTAGACAATTATGAATGTTCTACAGATGTTTTGCCAAATCCACTTACAATTTCATATCCGACTCTCTTTTGACTTCACAATATATGGAATAAGAAGTGATGTCAATATGACAAGTATTTCTTCTCCTTGATGACAAAGCAGGTATCAAAAGTGGTTCTAGTAATGCGATGTGGAGTTTTTCTGCAGAAGCTGGTCTTTTTAGTTTCATGACTCGGCAGTGGCAGTTGATGTTTTGAATGGATTGGGCATGGTGTTCGCTTACCTAAACCATTCTGAGACTTCAAATTCTGGACTATTTACATTTGTTAGCCTCCAATGTGAGAGCTCGTGATATTGCAAAAGCTTGTAATAATCTTACCTTAATTATTATGACACTTACTACTGATATATAGTCCTAATAAAAAAACATTAGAGCTAATTGTCCTACAAAAAAAAACAGAATATGCTCCGCCTCTTGATAATGAACAAACAAACAGTGGCATTTTGAACAAAGTTGGATGGAGATTAAGCACAAAATAACTGATTTAATTTAATACAATGTCAAACCAGACTCACAAAAGCTCTTCTCTCCATGACCTTGTTGAGCCTTTCCACATCGCTGAGTCGCCTACGTCTCCTTTCCTACACAAAGTATTGTTATCAAATTCAGAGTAGAATTTCCAATCTTTTTAACTTCCAAGTGCTTCAATTTCTCAAAACTACACAACTTGGCAATCTCTTCAATCACGTACACCTTCCCTTTCTTCTAAAGAGAAAGGGTACTCCAGAAATTCTGCCAACTTCTTCAACTGATGCTTTATGTCTTCCTAAAGTTCTTCATACCTAAAAAACAATACCTTTTGTCATGATTTTCTAAGCTCTCTTTCCAGTACCCCAATACATGATCAGGTAACGGGCCAAAAGCCGACACACCGTTACAGAACAAATCGAAAGCTTGGTCGACCCTAGTTTCTTTTTTGGAGTTGACAAAGAAATGCCAAGTTGAGGTGAATGTTTCTGCCGGATTTCAACACAGGTAGACTATTTTACACTAGGAGGACTTGATGGAGTCAGGCAATGACAAGTAGGCTACATGAGTTGCAAAAAGCCTTTGAGAAAGAATGCTGGCGAGATCACTAGGAATTTGGTTGTTGGCATGGGCGGATCCACTGCTTGGATAAGGGGGTCAATTGACCCCCTTAGGTTTTGTAAAAAATTCATTAAAGTAGTTAAAATTTCACTATTGCCCCCCTTTTGAAAATTTATATTGCCCCCCTTGAAATTTCATATTGCTTTCACTTTATAAAAAAACATCATAGATCCCAAATCGCAAGAGAAACCAAGTCTCTTGTGTTTGCGGCTGCGCTTGCGTCTTGTGATATCTTCTTCAGTTCTTCTTCATCTCCGTCTGAAACAGGTGAGTTTGTTTGATGTTCTTATTTCTCCATCTCCAACTTGTTGATTTTATGCCCTGGTCTTGCAATAAAAATTCCGATGAATTTCTGAAACCTAAATTCCTGAATTTAATATAGTTTTTCATGTCAACCGATTCAGAGATTCTCCATCTAATATTACAACTAACAAGAAAAGAAGAAACAATGACAAACCTACATGTCCGATGAATGTTGTGTCAATCAAAAAACAATTGGATCAGCTGCTAAAGCCATTGCAGCAGGCAATACGATATGAAATATCTCCAAGCCAATCTCATCCTTCTTGAAAACAATCTCACAATAAGCCTTAATGGTCTTTCTATAAAATCAAAAAAAAAATGCTCTACATAAAATGTTACTAAGCAATCAATCTCACACTCAAAGACAAACACACCCCATACACACCACATGTACACATTTCACACTACACACATAGTGACATACATAGCCTGTTTGCAATGTACATAAAAATTAAAATTTTTATGTTGTATATCTCCATCGTTAAACATAACCCAGAAAAAGAAGACAAACTTTGATGCCTTTACTAATTTCTTGGAAATTTCTTATACAAAGGACATTTTTTATGCTGTATACCGAGGAAATTTCTTGGAAATGTTACATATTTTTTTGCCCCCCTTTGTCTGCAATCCTGGATCCGCCCCTGGTTGTTGGCATACAGTTTGTGCTCAAAAAATGGAACAAGGTCATGAGGATTGTTGGCAAGTAAGAGGGTGCTCAGGGGAAGCTGTGAGTAACACTCACGGTTCACGATTGAAAATGCAAGTGCCTTCAACCATGTAGTTCCTGATTTCGGTTTGGTGACTAGAATTATGTCGTTTTGGAAGGAGATCACTGTTTGTAGTTGGCTTCGTGGATACCAAAAGCCTTGGTACTTGTAGATGCGAGTGCTTGGCCAACCTTTCGCTTTGGAAGGGATGCAAGCAGTTGTTGTTGTTCATCACATTCAACATCTTGGGGCTGTTCTGAATTTGCTCGAGTAGTTATTGATGATACATCAAATATGACTATCATCACGACCGTACACAAGACAACGATTAATGATAATAAGGGTCAAGTATCTCAATTCGAGGCCACCTACAAAGCTCAGAAAGGTAGATCCGGCTATTAAAAGCACAAAAAGGGCCCTTCATAACAAATCACAGTCAGATGCTCAAATTCAGGCCCAACAAATATCTCCCTTAAAGAGGAGGAACATTACAGAGAAAAAGAGTCGTGGTGAGAGTTACTCTCCTCATTACGTATCTTCATAAAGAAGGGGACTGTTATAGAAAACGTCTCCCCTCGTTAAGCTTCACATGCTTAAGTCACGCAGAGAAGTAAAAACGACCATTATATAAGGTAAAGGGAAAATTCGACAAAGTTATGCAATTTTAATTGAGTTATATCCAGAATAAGTTTTATCTCCTACAGATTTACCGACTTAAGCATCGGAGTGCCTTCGGCCACCAAACATGTGGTCTTTGGCAATCTAACATTTGTTTTGTAGGACGGATTTCTAGGATACCAGTTTTAGACGCATTAGTTTGGCGCCGTCCATGGGGATCGACATCCTTAGTTATAATCAATGACAAAAAGTTATGGTAAATAGAACACTCTACAAACCCTCAACCCAGCAACAGCTAAGGCAACCCTTCCATTGGTGAAGCTAAGTTACCAATAGTACATGCTCCAAACCCAGCAACGACCGGGTTACCTGTGTCGGGTAACACAGTATTTCAACATGAAGTGGTAACCTAATCATCTTGGACATCTGGCGGCACAGTCACAGATCTGTGTGGATCAGCTCATGGCCCAGATGGATCATCTTATTAAAGTTGTGGACAAACTTATCCAATAGCATGTTCAATCCGCCGACCATGTCTAGACACCACAACAACATAACTCTGCCAACTGTTTCCGAGAAAATAATGAAGTTCTTGCTGAACTTCAACAAGTGAATCTCGAAGGCAACGAACCAAAAGAAGATGGCATCCAGAGCGATGGAATCCCTACAAGTTCCATTTTGGGTCGGAGTCATAGATCCTAACGTGTTGTATGAATTGGCCAAACCGCCATTCACTGACACACTCATGAGGACTCCTTTACCAAAGAAGTTCACTTCCCCAAAGTTTGAAGTGTATGATGGCACTACCGATTCGACAGACCGTCTGTGACACTTCCACCACATGATGGCATTGAAAGAAAGCACGGAGTCCCATTATATGCCAAACATTTCTGGCCAATCTCACCTCCACAGCGATGAGTTGGTTCAACAGTCTACCACCTAGATCGATAGACTCCTTCCAAGCATTAGCCACTACCTTCATCACGAGGTTCATTGGCAGCCAACGAATTAATAATGGCCCACATTACATACTCCACATCAAGCAAAAACCCGAAGAAACCATAAGGGAGTACGTCACTCGTTTTACAGACGAATTGACCATGATTGACGATTGCAACAATGACATGGCCATTGCTACATTCACTTTTGGATTGAAGAGATGACCATTTTACAATTCCCTAAACCTAGACCCTCCAAAGAATATGGCAACCTTATTGAAGATCGCTTACAAGTACATCACCCTCGAGGAGATGTTGGCCACTAAAAATAAGAACGAATTCGAAAGGAAACCTCTCCCAGCAAATCGGGTGAAGAGGGAAGAAAGAAGGAGAGACGACAGACCACGTGAGGAGAATGGTCAGTCGAAAAGGCATAAGACCAATGGAAGATCCGAATTCAACCATGAAGAACCCGAGAAGCTGCAATCTGTAAGACCCAGATACAAACATGTAACAAGTGTAATAAAGAAGATGTATAAACCGTACACGACTTTGAAAACAAGTCGAACAAACATCCTAAAGTCCATGACGAAGTGAGAGGATATCAACTAACCACTCAAGATGAGATGAGACCCAGATGGACGTGATAAAAGCAAGTACTGCTCTTTCCACAAGGATCACAGGCAACACTGAAGACTGCTACAGTTTGAAGGACGAAATTGAGCATTGGATTCAAAAAGGGCAACTCGAGGAATTCATCAGTTGCCAAACAACCAGTCTAAAGAAAAAGAAAATATAGACATCGCTACAAGATCGAAAGAACAACCCAGACAATTGATATATGCCCTACACGACATAGCTGGAAAAAAATGATCCGACCGATCAAAATCGAAGCAGGAAAACCAATATCATCGAATGAGATTGAAAGAGCCACTACAACAACTCGCAACAGGGGACTCATAGACGTTTGCATTTCAGGCGGAGATCAACCAGCTGATCTGGTTCGAGGATCTTTTTCCTCGACAAGGCCAGCAGCACCTCTCCATCACCAACAGTGGGTTTGGCATGACCAAATCCAATTTGGTAGACAATCTCAGTATCGTTGCAAGGTCTGGAGCCAAGAAATTCATGGAAACCTTGGATGTTGGAGCTGATGTGAACATGATTAGACGATTTGGTATTAAATTCTACTCAACTTACCTTTTTGCTGAAAAGGTCATCAGTTGGAATACCTTGAAGAATGTGGACTCAAGGATTTGATTAAGAACACTTTGAATCCATCGATGAAGGAAAAGACCGTTATAATTCAAAGCTCAAGTCATATACATAGTTGAACGCACTCAATCCAGGAGATCCACTGGACAACCAGAAGGAGGAACAACACCAAAGCAGACTTCAAAACAACACGAAATCAAAGCTGATCTAAAGCAGATACAAGTACTCCTCAAACGACAACGGTGTGCATGAGTCAGTCCCTTACCAGAACTATCAGGAGAAATGATGTTGGCAAACATCAACCAAGCAACAATCAAACGGAAAGACACAACATACGAACTATTAACAAATGGATCCTACACTGAGACGGAACACCCAACGAGAAGGAAAAGTGGAACAGGAACAATCCTATACAGCTCAAAAGACATAATACTGGTAAAAGAGATCAAATTCAGCATCGCCGCCTCCATTGCAAGAGAAATCCACATTTTCACCAATTGGATAACGAATTCCAAAGTTAAGGATACTCGTAAAATATTTGAACCAGGATTATCAATTAAACTTCTAAATTCAGACCCACCATCTTACGTTCAAACAATCAAGTTCAGTCAAGATGTCAAAGTAAGACTATGCACTACTCGTAAAGCAACTAACACGACTAGCATATCGAGCTACGAGTAAAATGTCAAGATGTATAAGTCAAACATAAACATACAACTTTTGGTCTGATCAACCATGAAGTAAATCTACAAAGTCTGGACGTATAAGTCGGACTAACTCGCAAAACCTTCTAGCTCGACCAATATCAGACCATGAAGTAAATCTAAAAAATTTGGACGTATAACTCTGAGTAACTCGTAAAACCTTCTGGCTGACCAATATATTAGACCATGAAGTAAATTTACAAAGTCTGGACGTATAAGTCAGACTAACTCGTAAAACCTTCTGGCCTGACCAATGCATGGGATCATGAAATAAATCTACAAAGTCTGGACGTATAAGTCAGACTAACTCGTAAAACCTTCTGGCTCGACCAATATATCGGACCATGAAGTAAATCTACAAAGTCTGGACATAAAAGTCAAACTAACTCGGAAAACCTTCTGGCCCGACCAATATACCGGATCATGAAGTAAATCTATAAAGTCTGGACGTAGAAATCAGACTAACTCGTAAAACCTTCTTGCCCGACCAATATACCAGACCATGAAGTAAATCTACAAAGTCTGGACGTATAAGTCAGACTAACTCATAAAAACTTCAGGTCCGACAAATATGTCAAACCATGAAGTAAATGTACAAAAGTCTGGACGTATACATCAGACTAACTCGTAAAACCTTCTGACCCAATCAATATGTCGGACCAAGAAGTAAATCTACAAAAGTCTGGACATATAAGTCAGATCTACTCGTACAAACTTCTAGCTCTACCAACGTGTTGGAATACGAGGTATAATTACAAATGTGTGAACGCACAAATCAGACCTACACGCAAAACCTCTTGGCTCAACCAACAAGTCGAACCGTGGAATATGCTCAAGAGGAGTCAGAAGAAAGGAAAGCTTCAGATGGCCAAGAAATAAGTGCAAAGGCAGAAATCCAACTAAAACTAAACTACTAAGATACGTAAAGTACGAGTAGTGAGGTTGATGCACATTTATTATGTGCGATTAGATATCGCGATTGATCCAGACAATAAAACTATAACCACGACAACTTACGAAGACACAATCTAACAGAAAAGACATGCAGATCGAAAAACAATAAATGCGAGAAAGACAAAACATAAGGACATCAACAAAAAACTTGTTATTCATAGCTCTATTCAATTATATCTGGAGAAGAAGATACAACAGTAGGAGATGAAACAGTATAAGTGATCAGAGCATCACCAGCAAGAATGTTTAAATAAGGATGGACAATGACATCAGTAGCATGAGGGGATGAAGCTATCTCTTCAACAACAAGGACAGATGATGGAGCAAGCACTACAACACAATTGGCTTTTAATAGCACTTGAGCATAGCGTTTTTTACGCTCATGCTGTAAAAGCCCAAAATTTAATAGCATTTTAAGAATAAAACTCTATCAAAAGTCGAAGCGGGAAAAACTAAAATTAACCCGCTCGATTCCCTCTAATTTCTACGTTTGCTTTCCTCTCTGTCTCGCTTTCTTTCCCCCGTCATTCACAGCAGATCGAATGCTCTCCCCTGACCTCTCCTCCTCTTTGCCCCCTCTCTTTCTCTCTTCTTCCTTGGCGCAGTGTTTCCCTCTTCACAAATCTCTCTCAAAAGCTCTTCTCTTCTTCATCTTTCATGGCACCCCAAGCATGATTTCTTCAAGCAGAATAGTCTATTGTTCTCATCTCTTCCTCTCCCCATTTGCAAAGTTGAAAAGTTAGGGTTTCCTCTCCCCATTTGCAAAGTTGAAAAGTTAGGGTTTCCCCTCCCAATCTCTTCCTCTCACCATTTGCCTGATTTGTTGTTGTTGTTGCAGACATCGAGGATGAGATCCAATCCAGCATCCGTTCGTTGCAGCTCGACTCAGCAGGTAAGAATTCGCTGAATCTCATCCTTCACCGTTCGTTCGTTCTCTATCACTACTGTATTCGATGATGTACTAAACGTAAGGTTTCGGTTGAGTTTTGTAGAAGAGAACAACGGTGTGGTTTCGATGGATGAAGTGAAATCTGAACAAGTTAAGTCGAAAGAAGTCGTAAAATTTGATAATATGGAAGAAGGTAAAGTGTAATTCACCTAATTCTTCTTTTCACTGAGATTGAGCTTATCAATATTACCAAAACTTCCGTATATTTACGGTGAAGAAGTGATTCGTAGGTTCTAGTAATTTTTGGTGCTTGAACTAGATTAAAAGATGTTATGTTGAAGTGGAAAAATTGATTGGAGGAAACTCTTGAATTTTTTGCTCTTTTGTCTTGATTTCTAATGTCACATGTTAGATGAACCTATTTCGGTGCAATAGAAATCTTTGTCTAATTTGAATTGAGAGAAACTTATGTCATTGTATTTATTGGAACAAGTAGCTCTTGTTTTACACTTGGAAAGCAATGTTTTTTTCAGAAGAATATAAATTTTTTGTAGTGATTGGTGCTATAATCAGTAGATTTGCCCCCTGGTAGGTGAATATTAGGATTCTAGATTGTTGAAAGCTGAAATTTATATAACTTGTGTTAATATCCAGAATTTATGATTTGCTGTTATTTATTTCAATTGCATATGCTTATTCAGTATCAATAGCATTTTTCACATTCTGCATATGCATCTGTATCTCTTATTTATTGTAGATATCAAGGAAGATGTACAACCTGTTGCCCAACCCTATGGACCCTCACACGCAGAGATTAAAGGTATCTTGTTATTTTATTATTATGGTTATCCATTATGTTTTGCTTTTTCACTTACCTTTTGTTATTTTATTACCTTTTGTATCCAAGGCACATTGAGTTCCAGGTACCACCTCTATTTGATGTGTGAATTTATTGTTCATTCAGTCGTCCCCGCGTTTGATTAACAACTAATGTGTCACTTGGTTGTACAGGCTCTTGCAGATAAATATAACAATGTTGTTCACTTTGGGGAACGTGATTGCAGCATTCAAGTACAACCATTCCTTCCTCTCTTTCTTTGTCAATTTTTTCACTAATCACATTTGACACCTATAGCTTAATCTTAACTTGAAAGATATCCGTCCAATATTATGTATGTACTGCATTGTCACTATGAACTATGTTAAAGGCAATGCTTAGGTGACAAGTCCATTCACCCAGCAATCTAGGCAGCCCAAAAGGATTTTGTCCCTTTTTATTTATAAATAGACTCAAATTACAACATCTTATTCCCTTTCTCTCTAAACAATCTTTTACTGCAATCTTTTTTATTAAGATCGACTTCTACAATGATCCAAAGTTTTCCACCTACATTACAACTATCTTCTCCTTTATGAATCCAGTTGTATTGATGTCATTGCACATTGGACTGATTCTCCTTTTAAGAATTCAATGACATAGAGTTTGTGTTGCCGCAGGTTGTTTAGACACTACTTTCTACTCCTACTGATTGACCAGATGGCATCTGGGCTATTTCGAGTGGTTGCTGCATTGTCGAGGGACATGGTTATAGCTTAACGCATTTGGTGTCTGATTTTGACCAAACTAGATGTTGATGTTAGAGCTTACTGAGTTCATTTAACTAAACATTTTTCACTGAATTGGTGTCTGATTTTGATTCTGCAGAGCTTACTGAGTTCTCTTAAGATCCTTAAAAGCAAGAAAAAACCAGTGGTAATCCTTGATGATATAAGCGGTATCATCAAACCAGGAAGGTAAACGAGTTCAGATACTTCCGATTTAGGTATTCTGTTCTGTTTTTAAGTAATTGTTAGTTTGCTAACAGTCCAAATACTAACTGTTTGTTCTGTTTTGTGTTTATTCTGGACAGGCTTACACTCCTTCTTGGTCCTCCTGGCGCGGGAAAGTCTACTCTACTGTATGTTGTGGACGTGGCTATGTAAAAAATGATCATACATCTTATTACAGTAAAGTATGTGAGACTGAGAATTCCTCAAACTTTCTAATTTTTTGATCAACTTTTTTGTGTTTTCCACTTTCTGTTGTTCTTATTTCCTTTTTCATATGCAGACAGGAGAGATTTGCTTAGATATCTTGAAGACTGCATGGAGCCCTGCTTGGACTCTCCAGTCAGTTTGTAGGGCTATAATTGCTTTAATTGCTCATCCAGAACCTGATAGCCCACTCAATTGTGATTCAAGCAAGTTGTTTTATAGTTAATGTATAATTTTTTTCTGTGTTCTGTTTTAGCTGTAAAATTGGCATCTTTGATGGACCTATAGTTGTTCGTAACACTTAGATTGTTAAGTCCTTGATCAAATGGATAACTACTTTGTTACATTTAGATTTTGTTAACATGTAACTAAGTTAATTCACTAACATCAACTAACTACTGTGCATGAACGAACTCGTGCCTATTTGCACAGATCTTGAATCATATTCAGATTGGCATGAAATATTGCTTTAAGAGCGTCCGGTTTGCATGAGATTTGAGAGCATTCCAGTTGTCGACTCCTTAAATGAAAATTTAGTCATGGATTTTGACACTCCCATTTATGAATTCTTGTACTGAAACAATAGACATGAAAAACATAAGAGATTCTTCCTAAATTTGTATCTCTTACAAATTTATCACTAGAAGCTAAAAGTGCCTATAAGTAGGTTTACTTCCATAGACAATCAACTCAGAAATACGATGCATTTGGACATTATGAAGCCACCCAAGTACTTTATTATCTTGTTTCTTTCCTTCCTTTTGAACCTGGCTTCTGTTACTCTACTGAATTTCAAGCTTTTCTCGTTAGGATTGCATGGATATTTTTCTATATAGGAATATGAGATTATTTGGGGGCATTCACAATTAACTGTTGTATCCTCTTCGATTGAATGGTGATTTAATCATGCTAAAATGTTTGCTTTTGATCTAGAGTTTGGTAATAGAAATGGACTGCGTGATTTTAATTGTTTTACTTTAAGAGTGAGGAATTTCAATTATACACAGATGTTCCTGTTGCCTGTTTCCTCACCCTTTTATTTGCAGATATATTACTTACTCAAAAGAAGAGGAGGCAGTTCGATGCATTCAACTGGTGCACGGCTATATTTTAGAAGGTAAACCTTTGAGGTAAGCATATGGTTTCTTTATCACTGTATTTCCTGAATAACAGTGTAGCGTCCCAGTTGGTTACTGATTAAATTGCATTTCCAGAGCATGCTTTGGGACCACAAAGTATTGCCATGCTTGGTTGAGAAATATGGTATGCTTTCATGTTCGATATGTATTTTGGTTGTTTGATTTTTTGAGTTTCATGTCAAATGAGCGATAAGCATCTATTCCCTAACAGACCATTCACAAAGGCAGAAACTTATCATATTGATCTGACTCTCTGTTCATTTTAACAGTACGATGGCGGAACAAACTTTGGTAGAAATGGGGCTTCATTTGTAACTACTCGCTACTACGATGAAGCTCCGCTCGACGAATATGGTAATTATGAGTCATATGATATAACATTTTATATAATGACTTATGTACTAGCTTACAACTAACACTGCAACTCTTCTGGAAGCAGGGTTGGCAAAACTTCAAACTTCCTTTGGTGCTGACAGAATTGCAGATGCCCACCTTCTTGCACTAGCAGAACAATCTGCAAAGCGGCAGAAATTGAAAGTGCGTGCCCTTTACATGTTTAACATATTATTCTATGGCCAGTGTTCTTTATATGAACCTGCTTACTCAATATATTTTTGTAGATATGGGAGAACTATGTTGAAGGGCAAGAAGCTACAAATGGTTCAACTGCTGACATCGGCAAAAAGAAGGAAGTGCTTCAGGTGCCTAGAGAAAACAATGCATTATGTAGGACTCTCTGTTACATCTGTTTAGATTTAATAATTGACATTCAATCTGAATTTTCTCAATCAGGTTGTGGTCACAGAAATTTTGGATGGTGGTAAGTTTTATGTCCAGACAGTTGGAGAACAGAAAGTGGCTGCCATCCAACAGCAGCTTGCTTCGTTGAAGATCCAAGAGGCCCCTGTTATCGGTTCTTTCAATCCTAAGAAAGGTGATATTGTCCTCGCCCAGTTCAGTGCAGATAATTCGTGGAACAGAGCCATGGTAAGAATAACACTCTTGATCTCACATAAGACTCGAGTTAATTGTTATAAAAAAATGAATTGTGTAGTTGATTAATTGTTATAAAAAAAATTTCTGCTTTTAATGAGTTCATAATTTTGAAGATTGTTGTGTTTATTTTCTTATTGATGTTGCATATGATAACAAACAGCTTAGAATGCTTAGATGTGATGTTTTGCAATATTAATCCTTTGTACACTATCTTTATCTGATGAAATAGGAAACTCTGCACAATGTGTGGACTAGTACTACCAAACTGCGGAACAATGTCAGCATTGAAAGGATTGCCCTCCAACAACTAAGGAAAGAGCTGAAGCTGAATTCAGTTTTGGATGAACAAGTTAGCCATCCATATTAGTCTTTATTATGTTGATGTTCTGTGTTGAGTCCGAATTGTCTATACCATGATGCAAAGGTTTGTCTATACCATGATGCAAAGGTTAAGTTTTACACTAGAACCACGTTCTATGTTACCTTACTAACATTTGTAGGAGCATTTGATATTTATGCAAATATCAAGCACACTTTTACAAAATTTACCAAGAGATTAATACACGAGAAAAATCGTACTAATTCAAGCTTTTTTTCTTCTGATTGTATTTGACAGTGAAGTTTATGTTCTTTCAATGATGCAAATGGTAAATTTCCTTCATTATATTGGTTAAACTTGATACTTCTCTAAGCATCGAGTACTAGAATGGGAATAAATAGATTGACGGATAACTGATAAGCTTTTTCTTTTTACTCAATAAAAATGTTGATTGCCTTGTGGATGAATATGCCTATATGACAAGAGTTACTTCCTACAAGCATGGCCAGTCTCATGACCATACGGGTCTAACCTGACAAGCAAGAAAACACAAACTAATATAACTTTGAATGCATCTGGAAAGTTGCTGCCTGATATGGTGTTTACTTTGCGGATATGGTGAGCAAGAGTGCTCAGTATTGCCTCACTGATAAAAAGAATCTTGTAACTACGGCCTCAAAAACAATGTGGTGCTCAGTGTTCATCAGTTGTTTAAAACTCTAGTAAAAGAGCCTCTTCAATGGGAGACCTCAAACCTTGATTTTTCTTTTCAAAGTTTCTTGAGCTTTGTCCTCCAAAAAGCATTTTGCTATACTTTGACAGACAGCAGCTGAACTCAAAGACATTTTTGTGGGAGGATTTAAGGTCTCCCATTGGAGGTTTTGTTATCAATGTGTGTCCTTTGACAAGTACAGATTTTGGTTTTTTTCTTAGCCTCTGTTTACTGACCAATTGATTTTTGCTGTTTGTTCCTTCTCAGCTGACCCTAAGGCAGGTCATGGACACTGCAAAGCAATCAACCCCATCTGGGTCTCTTAATGAAGTTTCAATGGTGTTGCTAAACAATGCATTATCTTTGCCATTTGCAACTTTTTTTATTATTGTATTTGGTGAATGGGAATATGTTTACAAAGTGTAAGCCTACTGTCCTCTCTCGTGACTGCTTGGAATTGTTTAATGTTCCACATTCTAATGTTTACTGTTCTCTGTCTGCAGGGATGTTGTCAGGGATCCATTCTTTTGGGTTGTGGCAACTGCAAGTGGATTGCTTGGACTTTCTATAAGCTTCACCTCTATGCTTGGATTATATTAGTCCCACTTTTTGAATTTTCATTGTCCGGCGTGCATCTAAATTCATTCTGACATTTACTTATACTATGTTGTGCAGCATGGATGGAGGGCAGTGGACTGATGCAAGCAGGAAACAATACAATCTCAGGGATGCAGTTGCACGTTGCACCATTCAGGTGAGATGCTGTCCAGTCCTAATCTATTTATGAAGACTCTCTGCCCCTTCCCAAGCTTTGTACTTGTTTCAGCTTCAAGAACTTTTTTCCACACTCTGAAATGCTTAAATTGTCTCCACTTTTGCAGGTTTACCCCAAGTCCTGGACAGCTATATATGTGCCACTCGACAATGTAGGCATGTGGAACTTGAGATCAGAGTTCTGGGCTCGCCAATACTTGGGACAACAATTCTACCTTCGAGTATATTCACCTATGTCTATTATCAACAATTCTACTTGAGATCAGAGTTCTGGGCTCGCCAATATTCAACAATACTTGGGTGCTCTTATGTCTATTATCAACCGATTTCAGGTATGTACCCGTTCCTATGTCTAGTCACTATCTTTGCTAGTTCATAGTTCACCTGACTAATATATGCTTTATGATGGGAGTTGTTTTCTGCAAGTTACTTGCAGGTAATTTGAGAATTTCCACTATTCTAGTAGTGTTTTATGATATAGCATGTAGTGCCGATTTGATTCTTTGATGTGTCTGCTTGGTTTCCACCTAAGTTATTATTTCTCTTGGTTTCACTTTCATGGTTATAATAGAAAACGAGTCAGCTTTTGACGTTTTATACTACATCACATTCAAAGCGAACAATAAATGTAAATCATGTTTTCTTGACTCCTTGTGACATGGTTGAAGGATGTTATTTTTCAAAGACGCAAAAAAGTGTAAACACTAGGTTCTTAACCTTGAATAACATAGGTTAAGAAAATCTAGAGAAATGTATTTTAGCAAGTTTCGAAGGATAATTTCGTGTACCTCAAAATTTGATATATGAAAATTTAGCACAAATGTCTATTACAGTATAGAGGTAGCAATGTAAATTCATCGTCTGTGTGTGATCACAAGCACTTGATCTATGAATAGAGGGTCTCCTCATTACATAAAGAGACAGGGCAAAAAACTTCACCATTTGGATCTCATGTTTTTGGGGTTTGTTGTGTGCACTAGCCACCACAAAAATGGACAGAGAGACAGAGAAAAATTATTGGATTTTCTATGCTTGTCTAGCAAATTGAAGAAAGAGTACTACAATAGAGGTTCAAATTGAAAGAATGGAACTCATTCAGAGACTCTTAAACTTTGTGATTGATATGGTCCAGAAACTGATGCACATAAGCTGCAAAGAAAGAAGTAATTAATGGGATGATCTGATGTTTATGGAAGAAAAAACGGTTATAATTCTAATCCAATATTTTTTTCTCTGTCTGCTCTTCTTTGCTGCTTCTCTGTTTTGAACTAAGCCTTCAATGTTTGAACACCTAGATTTCCAAAACATCCAAAATAAGAGTCTTTTCTACCATAAATGTTTCATGTCCAAATGGGTTTTGATTCATTTCAAATATTTAACAAGACTGACCTTTGCATCCAGTGGTCTCTGCAACAGTTGATTAAAAAATGTCAGAAGTTTCAATAAGGAAATGTTCCTTCAATAAGAAAGAATCGTTCAGTTCTTCTTTTCTCTCCTTAATGGGTAATTCAGTCTTAAGTGTTTTATTCATGTGCCAATTAACGCTTTCAACTTCAATCAGGTGATCAATTGGCAATAGGAAAGGAAACTGGACGTCGTCTTGGGATGGGAATCAACATGTATCCCTCATCTGCTTTATTAGGCCAAACCAAGGATGTGTCAATTGCAGCCCTGCCAGTTGATGATCTTATAGAGAAAGCTGATGGTTTTGCTGGCGTTTTCCCTGGTATGGTTCTGATATCAAGTTATAGCTAGGTTCTAGTGTCCATGAGAGGGAGGTTGGTAGTTGCTGCTAGGTGCTTTTAAACGCTATTAATAAGAATTTTTCTTGTAGTGTTTTATGCAGATTGAGAATCCAAGCTTATGTGCTTCTGCGAGTGAAAAAAGTCTTCATCCAGAGGTCAAATTACTGGTCTTAGCTGATGGTAGTCCAAAATCTCCTGTCATACCGGATGATTTCCGTTGTCCTATATCCCTAGAATTGATGAAGGATCCAGTCATCGTATCTACAGGGCAGGTATATGCACAACTCACTATTTTCTGCTCTCCAATAAGAAAAACCAATGTGTATTCTTTCTGTTCTGCTAAATGAAAAGTCTAGTTTAATGAGTTTCCCTTTGATCTGTAAGTAATAGTAGTTTTGGACTCTGATGGATAATAATTAGGATTGGACTTAACAGAACTGAATGGTTTTCACGAGGAAACATGCTTCAGTAAAATTTCAAATGCATCAGGACATTAATCGTGGAGTTTGCACACTTATATGGACTTAGTTCTCCTGACTATGCAAAAAGAATGCACTGAAGTGATGGTTAAGACCATTCACTAGGATTAATTTTCTGCGAGGACAAGTCCTCGTGCATATGTCTTGATCTGTTTTTTCAGCTTATGCAAGAACAACACTCTTGATCGTAGCTTGATAAAGGGGAAGATCGTTGTCTGTGCTTTTGAACTCCCAGACCTTAGAAGCAAAAAAGCCATTTTGTTAGAGAAGCGGGTGGTGTTATTGGCATGATTCTCATTGATCCAATGGGCAAAACCATCGCTTAATTTTCAGTTTGTTATCCCAAGTACCATAATTGTAATACATTATCTTATTAATTACATTATTTTTATTATTTGATAGATTTTGTGACTCGATGTAATACCGTTTATTAATTAATTACATTACTTAGCTTCCATTCATGGAAATGTTTAACTTTGGCACATTAAAATTTTTATTTTCTAGACATAAAACTTATGAGATGTAATAAAAAGTCATTTGATAGTAAAAAAAATAAAAAAAAAAAATTTGCTATGTATACTTACCATAGCGGTTTTAGAGTCTACTATAGCATTTTTAAAACGCTATGGCAGAGGCTACCATAGCGGTTTTGAAACGCTATAAAAGCCAAACTTACCATAGCGTTTTAAAACCGCTATAATATCCCCTGGGTCTATTATAGCGCCGGCTGTCATAGCGGTTACTAAACCGCTATGGTATCCTACCATAGCGGTTTTTAAACGCTATTGATCACAATTTTTCTTGTAGTGAAGATCAGAAGAATGAGGAGGATACAATTGTTCTTCATCAATTGGATCACTTGGCTGATCCGAAGCACATTCTTTTTCATCATCGCCATCGAAGACCTAATCAACCAGACCACGATATCTAGAAAAATCAAGACCCTCTCCCACCATGAAGTCGAGAAGGTCAATTTGACCATCAACGACTCTTTTCCAATCCACCGCTTTTGCAATCGTTAGTTTGTCATTGATTATTGCAAGCTTGTTCTTGGTTGAAATGAGTTCTCCTTCAACAGTGGTTAGCATGGTAGAAGCATCCGACTTATCATTAGCAAACTCAATTGTTAACTACACTTAAAAGCTTAAGACCCTTATCCTAACAGTGCTTGCATGAACTGCCCTACGTACCCAACTCTTAACTTCCCACTCTCTTCGTTGATCAAATTACATGCACTATCCTGCACGTTAATCTCAGTAAACCAACTAAACTTCCCATCTGATTTAATACGGATGTCTTCCGGGTTGGGCTCCTTCCAACCAATTAGTGGATGAAGAACTCTGGTATCAGGGAGTACTGAAGTTTGATCCCCAATAGCCAGAAGAACGGTCGGAGTAGCAGTGATAACAAAAAACCGTTTTTTGCCTTTTTTGCGAAGCGATAGTGGCAAGAGTAGGAGAAGTAGTAATGGCAGCAACAGCAGCAGAAATGTGACGAGCGGGCGGATAAACAGGAAATTCCACTGTGTCATCAGCACAAGTAGGAGAAAAAGAAGGAGGATGAGCTTTAGAACTCTGACCACGATCAACGATCTCTTCTTCTCACAGTGGGTTGAAGTCAAAGTCATCTAGGGTCTTTGTCATTTTCGGATCCTTCAACTGCTCCACAGCGAGCTGAAGCATCTTATTGTTGATGACATGAGGGTCATCATCGGACCACTCGATAAAATCGAGCACACCGTGAGTAGAAAGGAGCCTCTTCTCACTCTCGTCGAATAGATGGATCACCTTTTTTTTGTTCATCTCGAAAGCTTGATTCAATTCCTCAACCTCCTCAAAAGATAGGTGATCTTCTTTCCTATCCTCCTTACTAGATAACCTTGGACAATGAGCAGTCTGAGTGGTACCATGAGTGGAACTAGTAAGTTGTTTCTTCTTGGGAACACGAACAAGGCTTATCGCCAATTGCTTCGATGGAAAAGCAGGTCTAGGAAGCTTCCTTTTTCTAGTGGTAGAACCAGCACCACCAAATTCTAACAGGAGCATTGAGATCCGTAACCACTTCATCAAAGATCATTTTCCCATCAATGCTAGCATCACTTGCAACTACATGATCAGCACTAGCAGTGATCTCAGCAACTCGTGTTTCAATTAGCACCGCCTGCTCCACCTAATTCATAGTGTATAAGCCACTATGTTCCACAACCTCCGTAGCAAGGAACAACTCCACAACAACTCGAGAAAGCTTCAAAAAATGATCACTGACCTCCTGTTCCTCTAAAGACAAGTGTAGGTCCTTCCATTTCTTGGGGACTCGGAACGACCTCATAATCTGTCAACTTCACAACTTAAGTAGCCAGAATCAACGTAAGCATAAAACCAAAACCTTGACCAGTCTCTATAATCATCATTGAGTTTCCCAAAACAGGCGCAAGAACGGAGAAAACACATGTTGTTACTGCCTACAACAAGTCCTACCAAGGAGTGCAAAACCCTAGCAGTCAGACAAAGGCCAGAAAGAATGGCTCTTGCACAAGTAGAAACCATCACCCTCCAAACATTAGGACGCATTTGAGCAGGAGCAATGCCCAAGTAATCCCAAAAAACCTCCAGAATCGGAATCCAATGACTTGACTGGAATGTGCAAGGATATAGTGCAATATAACCAGGTCTAGGATGACAAGGACTGTCGTTATGCCTAGGCAGAACGATCTAAAGGTCGGATGGCAACGAATATTCAGCGCAGACATTTTTTAACATTGCTTGCGACGTCTTTTTAGGCAAGAAGAATGCCTCACAGACGACAAGCGCTTCACCATCTAGAATCTTGTTAGTAGACATGACAAAAGAAGTACACAAAGAAAATGATAGAAGAATAAGGGAAAAAGTAACAGATCACAAAGATAGCATAAAAAGATAAACACAACTATCACGCCCCCTTTTTATAGAGTTGAGCAACAAAGAGACTACTAATAGGACAATGTGCGAGACATAATGGCTGCAAGAAATCCTAGAAAGTGTGTAGAAATGAACAGAAAGATGAAAGATCAGAGTAGCAACCGCATCGACAAATTTTAACGGCATTAAATGCACTACAATGATGAAGTCGAAAGTCTGGCCGTCATAAAGTTAATGGCCACGTAAGCATGCCCACTAACTAAGGGGGGAGTAGTTGATGATACAGCAAATATGACGATCATCACGACCGTAAACGTGGCAAAGATCAATTATCATAAGAGCCAAGTATCTCAATTCGAGACCAACTCACAAAGCCCAGAAAGGCAGATCCAGCTATTAAAGGCCCAAAAAGGGTCCTTCAGAACAAATCGTAGTCAGATGCCCAAATCCAGGCCCAACAAATCTCTCCTATAAAGAGGAGGAACATTACAGAAAAAAAAAAGTTGTGGTGGGAGTTACTCCCCCAAGGACGTATCTTCATAAAGATTAAAGAATGAGATTGTTACAGAGATTATCTCCCCTCGTTAAGCCTCGCATGCTTAAGTCACGCAAAGAAGTAAAAATGGCCATTATATAAGGTAAATGGATTCGACAAAGGTATACAATTTTAACTGAGTTATGTCTAGATTAAGTTCTATCACCTATAGATTTACTGACTTAAGCATCAGAGTGCCTTAGGCCACCAAACAGGTGGTCTTTGACAATCTAACCTTTGTTTTACAGGACGAATTTCTAGGAGACTAGATTTGGACGCATCAGTTGTGATTTGTGAAGGAGCCATGGATGGATTTTGAGTTGGTTACTTGGTGGGTTAAGTACGGTACTGAGCTTATTCACACAAACAAACATATTTATAAAATTTTACAAGTTGAAGCGATTGTATGCATTATTATGAACAATGTGCATGTGAAAAAGTTATAGATACCACACACCACACTGACATGTATAGCTACCACTCCACACGCCGATATAAAAATTCAAAAAAAAAAGGAGGATATTTTGTATTTTGTGTGGGTGTCTTGATCAGTGGGGTGGTGCGAGAAAATCATGGGGCAATAGGAGGAAACATGATATGGGCATAGTCCTTCTGCCTCCTTAGAGAAGACATGTACTCATTTTGTTTTGTTCTTAAACTAAAGAAAGATTTTTTGTCGACTATAGGTCATTGGCATTTGATCATTGTGAATTTTTGGCATGATTTTTTTAATTATATACATCTCAGAAATGTTGTGGTACTCTTGATTGAAATCTGAGTTGTGGTAAGAATGTGGGAGCTTTTTTTTTATGAAAGCATAGAGCATAACTATATATATGTCAATATTGTTGTACACAATGTTGGTAGTCTGCAATAATAGCTAGATGGTGAGCCTCATAGTTGAGTTCTCGATTAATAAAATTACAAATTTGATACAGTTTATTTTCGCTCCCTGTTTGACCTTGACCTGCTGACATGCACAATTACACACGTGAGCAACGGACCACCATTGTGGTGGCCGATGGCACTCCGATGCTAAAGTCAGACAAGGATATGAGGAAAACTGAAAGTTGTAAACAGGGATTTTGTAGTGTCTCTTTGTTCACCAACCTCATGTCTTATTTATAGTGCTAGAGTCCTGGTTCGATCAGGCAATCGGTGGCATAGTTTTGGGAAAGATATCTTCTTGGAGATCTTTTTCTAATTAAGAGTTGTCTTGAGGAGGGAAGTTTCCATGTCAGACATGTGTTCCTAGATGCGCCGGAGGTAGTTCCCGATCAAAGTGTTGTCCATAGGTGGAAGTTTTCATGTACGTCGTATACTCTAGTATTTTCTTCCTAGCTGGAAACAAAGTATTGTTGGCTTGCCCGTCCGAAGTTGATCCCTGAAATATTTGCCTTAATAGGTCTTACGGGTATTGGAGATGGATGTGATGTGTGTGGGCTTAGCAGGACATAGTAATTTGGGTCTGTTTGGCAAACTGCGCTACACGGGCTTGATGCCACTAGGGTCGGATTAGCTACACCGCTCATGATGATTGAGTCTGAATCGTTACTTGAGCAGCACGCTTCATTAATTAAGCATGCGTCGACTCGGTGGAGAAAAGGCGGGAAACCAATATCTATTTAGATTTCTTTTTCTGCAGATATTGATCCTTTCATTTCTTCATTTTTAGGGACTCTGCTATGTTCAGCTTCACATAGATTGCTTATTCACTTTCTTCATGGCTCGCCAAAATCACCTTGACGTTGAGCTTCTTGCCAAGGGCCTCCAGTTCTTTGAACATAGATCGGCCTCCGAATCAAGCCTGGTTGAGATTCAGAAGACATATGGGGTCCCTTAACACCTGTAATTCTACACATTGAGTGATGATCAGATGTCAATGTTTCCTCCAGATGAATTCGTTTGTTTGCACCATGGCATGCTTCAAACTGGTGTCTGTTTTCCTGTGATCGATGAGATCTGAGGCTTTTTGGAATTCCTTGGTATCTTTCCTGCTCAGTTGGTACCGAACGGGTACAAGATTGTTCTCCTTATATTGATCAGGGCCAAGGACGTTGGTGTTTGGGTGACTCCGAGGGTGATTCAGTTGTTGACTTCTCCTCGACTAAACAATCACGTCGTGTGTGAGATGAAGTCATCGTCTTGCTTCGGGAAACTGCCAGATGACTTCAAGTTCGGGCCCAAAGTATTTCGAGTTCAATGGTCGCCCGCTTGAGCGAGAGTTAAGGCCACTTTGTAAGTATGATTTCATTTTTTGTTTTCGTTGTGCCGATTGTATGGTTATCTTTACGCGTGTTTATTGTAGGGAGGTTCCCCACTACTCCTCTTTCCTCATAGGAGAAAGCTGCCATGAAGGCGTTCTGTGGCAGGCCTCAAATGAGGATGGAGGATGTTATTTGCCTTTCCAATTTCAGTCGCAGTGGGTTAAGGACCCACTGGCATGTGGCTCCCGCTCTTTTCAGAGAGCCGAAGGTTCAGTCTGATGGTGGAGATCCTTCCAAGAAGAGGAAGGCCTTCCTAGCCTGCCAGACACAGAGGGGCTTTCTGAGACGCTTGCTTCCTTCATAGGCTCGAAAAGGTCTCACACTAGGGTTGAGCCTACTTCTAAACGACCCACTCCGTTGAGGGAGGAGCGTGATTCTGACTTGTCCGCTGAGGTGAAGGTTGTAACATCTAATTTGGAGAAGGATCACCTGTGGCTAGCAGGGGTCGATGATGCGTCGAAACTGGGTACCGAGCAGGCATGTACTAGTACTGACCAATCCAAACCTATTTTGTTGGAAGGCCTCGAGGTTAATCGTACTACTGGTGGATAGTTTGACAATGACCATTGCAGCGTGGACCCTTCTTCTTGCAGCCTGCATTGTGCTCCATCTCGCTCTAGGCTATATATTGGGATATTGGATGGTTCGATAGACAATTTGCCTCCTTTTCTCCCTTCGGACTCTACTAAGTCGATTTGCAACAGAGGGTTGGCTGCTTCTGACAAGTGGAAGGCAGTGGATGAGGGTCCAAGTACAGTGAAGACTGCGAAGGGCGGTTGATGATACATAAAAACGGTCACATCCCTAAGCCATACATGTATCATGATGATCTCGAGGAATTACGAGCCTCAGCGTCAGCCCAACACTGATCCGATAGAAAATGTTCCAAACCCGCCTAGTTCAGTCTGTCAGACGGACCCGAACTCTTACAGCATGCTAAGCCCACACGTCTCACAACTATCCTCAATACCCGTAAGTCCTACTAAGGCGAGTAGTTTGAGGATCAACTTCGGTCGGGCAACTACAACAGCTTTTTGCTTCCAACTAGGAAGCAAATACTAGAGTACATTCCACACAGGGAAACTCCCTTCTACTGACTGCTCTTGGATTGAAAACTATTTCCCGCGTATCTAGGAACACGGGGCTAACAGGGAACTTCCCTCCTACAACATGACTCCTAATTAGATAAGGATCTCCACGAAGATCTCCTTCCTAAAATACGTTTTCGATGGCCTTGTAAAACCAGGACTCCTGCTCTATAAATAAGACATGAAGTTGGTAAGCTAAGGTACGCTACAAATTCCTTGTTTACAGCATTATGCATTTCTCAAATCACTGTCTGACTTTAGCATCGGAGTGCCATCGACCACCACAACGGTGGTCAGTGGCTCACGTGCGTTACTTGTGCAGGTCAGCGAGACTAGGTAAAAACAGGGAGCGGAAAATGACTGCATCAGTTTGGCGTTGTCCGTGGAGACGACAAAGTTCTTAGCTTTTCACTAGCGTCGTCTCCCTTCAAAACCCAGAGAGATGGTGACCACTAGGTCACGCAACAACAGAGAACAAAGGGACATGTCAAACACTCAAGATTGTGTTGCACCGTCACTTTAAGCGGTTTCGGTCATGCACGGGCAGCAGACTCACGCCCCCGCACCAACAACAGCAACGACAGACCCCAGAATCGATATGATGTCATCTCAAATAAAGCAGATCTCCAAGGCAGTGGAGGCTCTCACGTGAAAAAATCCACCACCTACTAATGGAGAACAGGAGTAGCACGGGCCTCCGTCTCTGGAGGATGGTAGAGAGCAAGCACAGGAAGCCAAGCCTCTGCTAGTTCTCGTTGGACTAGGGGAGGCTGCATTGCTAACGCTAAGCCCGCCGCCAGGGCAGAGAGGCTCGACCCTCAGAACCTCATATGTAAAGGGGCTCACGACCCAAACGTGTTGTATCGTCACTTTGTCTCACCATTTGTGGACCAAATCGTGAAAGAGGCCCTCCCGAGCAAGTTCACTCCCCCGAAGCTATTTCTACGATGGAACCACTAATCCATTCGACCACCTGCGCCATTACCAACACGTAATGGCCCTCAAAGAAGGATCTGAGTCGGTAATGTGAAAAAAATTTCCTACCAGCCTGAAGAAGTCAGAACTGACATGGTTCCACAGCCTTCCACCAAGGTCGATCGACTCCTTCAAGACACTGGCAAAGGAGTTCCTGACACGTTTTGTTGGGAGCCAGCATTTTCGAAAAAGTCCACACTACATACTCTGTCTCAAGCAGAGGTCCAACGAGACACTCAGAGACTATGTCACACACTTCAACAACGAGCTGACCCTCATTGACGGATGTAGCGATGACACAGCCATGACTGCCTTCCCTGCGGGCCTCAATGGGAGAAAGCCTTACGAAGACCTCACCTTGGAGCCCCCTCTGGACATGACAGAGCTCCTCAAGAGCGCCTAAAAATTCATTACCTTGGAGGAGCTGAGGACCATGAAAAGGGAATTTGAAGGCGAGAAGAAGCCATCCGCTTCTAAGAACAAGAATGAGGGAAAGAGACGCAAAGACGAAGAAATGAACAAAAGAAAGCGAGGAGACAACAGGTCAGACCCTAGTCGGCCCAAGCCAGATAAAGCATCCAACTACGTTGGATCCAAAACTATGATGCCCCTCAAATCCATCCTGTCGGATGTACTAAACTCCATAAAAAATTTGGGAAGATTTGAAGTGTCCCCCAAAGCAACGCGGAGACCCTTCCAAGCGCGACAACAGCAAGTACTGCGCTTACCACAAGGAAGGTGGCCACGATACCAATGACTGCAAGAATTTGAGGTATGAGGTTGAGTACTGGATCCGCAGGGGCAAACTAAAGGAATTCCTGAACTCTAAGAAGCGGCAAGAATGAATCAGGGACCAGGGGGAGTCAGTTAAGGAAATAGATAAGGAGACTCCAAGGATAATCTATGTCCTTCATGGAGTCGGGACGAATGAAGACCAGTCGTACAGGTCTCGTAAGCGGACCTTACTGGAGATGCGGACACAGCCCGCGGATGAGGACAGACGTGTTTGCTACTCAAGGGTCCAGAGCTCCATCCCCACCTTGACCTTTACGGACAAAGGCCTCGAAGGAGTCCGAGCGCCACACTAGTCATCTCAGTCTCCATTGCAAGGTGGGACGTAAATAGAGCTCTGGTGGACACAGGAAGCTCGCTCAACGTCCTGTTCTACACCGCGTTCAGCAGTATGGACCTCAAGGAGGAAAATCTGACATCTGCAGATTACTCGCTGATTGGGTTCAGCGGGGAGAAATGCTTCCCCATCGGCAAGATAAGGTTGGCGACAGTGGCCGGAGAGTCGCGACTAAAAAAGGTCATGTTTCTGGACTTAATGGTGGTAAACGCACAATCGACTTACAACCTTATCTTGGGAAGACCATGGCTCTACCAGATGGAAGCAGTAGTCTCCACCCTTCACCAGTGTGTTAAGTACACAACTAACCATTCGAAAGGGACAATACGTGGAGACCAACCTATGGCATGAAGCTACCATTACGCCGCACTGAAACAGATATTATGCTACCAGATCCAACTAAATCCTACAGAGAAGCCTAAACCAATGCCAAGCCAAATGACGGCAGAGACGTCACATTCAATCGATACATGAGCAATATGTTTTTCCACCCAACGAAATGGAGAGGCCATGGCAAACGGAAAGACATTCCGTCGGTGCGAAGATTAACCCCTCTACAAGGTTTACTCTGCGAAAATTAACCACTCCACAAGGTTTATTCTTTAGTAACCTCTGTAATGCCTCGACAGTCCACTGAATGATCCACAATAGCAACCCATATTCACTTCAAGGCCAAGATCAATTTCTCTCCATTAACAGTTAGTCTACTTTCAGTCGTTTATTTTCCTTTCCATAGTCAATGTAGAGTTTTAGTTCTTAAAGACTTATGTAATTTGCAATCATTTAAGAAATAAAGGAAGAATTACGAAAACAAACTCTATTGATTATTGGAAAGATGTAACATCAAGCGCCTTGAGGCGGATACAAAAGACTACATACTATAAGCAATATGAATATAGTGCGACATGAAGTAAAAACTCGTTTAGACAATTCAACTACGAGAGGTATTCGAAGAATGGCTAGCAAACCCTCCGATGCAAGCAATTTGCAAGTGATAGCAAATATATTCAAACGACTTCGCTCGACCCCTTCCCAATATCAAGGACAAGGTGTCAAAGGGGATTGGAAGGACCGAGCGGCCGACTGCTCCGTCGAATCACCCCTGTAAGGCGATCGTACAACAACGTTGTAGACCTTACAACAGGCAGCAAATTTCCTCAAGAGACATCCCACCACCTTGCAGACTTCCTCAAATGGTTTTTGGCCTCAAAAGGGGGTGGAAGAAGGCAGATGAGGATGGCCGCAAACAACAACGCTGTCAAGGTCTCACAATGCTATCAAGCGAGGCCACCTTTCCCATGTGCGATACTAGGAGTGACTAAGAGATACCACACCCAAAAGTATCGCACATCAACTAACACTTTGATCAACCATGAGTTAGCAGCGGAATCCCCACACACGCGGGTACAAACGACACAGAGTAAGACCAAGGCATCTCCCTTGGTGGGAAATCCATACTACTCCGCAATATGAGAAGAAATTATGAGATCTCAACAGATCAACTATATGCCCACCCAAAACAGGCGACCACGCATAACAGCAACTATCGTCGTGCCTTATCAGTTCAAATGTCAGAACATTCAGAGACTCCAGAGATGGAGATCCACCGTCAGCCTTTGGAAAACCCATAGCATTTTCTTCAAACAAGAACATTCGGGAGATAAGCTCTGCAAAAGATAGTGCCTACAACGATTGGAAAAAACCATTATATAGGCATGCTGGTTCACCAAACGGGTGTTCCAACATTAACTGTCAAGCATTGAATATCGTATGGGAAACGAGGAGATGACGGTTCACAAGGTGCAGACCACGTACGTTCAATTAATGGCATTGCACGCAACCCCATCAATTGAGGGGGAGTAACCGATACTCAACCGTCATGCAGCCTACATCGTACACGTGTTACCGCGCGATCTACACCTTACACATAGCGCAACCATGCTAGGAAATCCTAGCTCTTCCTATGCAGGCCCATGGGCTCTGCCTACCATTCAAGCGGTATTCTACCACATGCCTGGCACGAGCACTAGAAATCCTAGTCAACTCTGATATATGGATCGTACCTATGGATCAGTAGCTAATTTAAGGTAATTTCGTCCACACAATGCACCATGCTTGAGGTCCATACAATGCACCATGTTTGTGGACGCAAGTTTGCACGCCCTTTAGTAGGCGGAACCCTTCTCCAACCGGGCAAGCTTAGTCAGCCAAGGCTAATGACGAAGGCTTCTGGTTCACCCTAATACCTAGTCCATCTAGTGTGGACCCCAATGGTTTAGGAAGTGGGAGTCTAATTAGCGCTATCACGCCTGGTGACGATGACTTACCAGGGATCATTGCCCCCTTCGCGGTCAATGTTTGCCAAATCCGATCAGGTAAGCCTAGCAGGTGACGATTGGCAACGAAAACTTCTGATCAAAGTCCAGACCTATAGTCCTCACTGCGCAGGCATAGATGGTTTGGAAGATGGAAGCCTAGTCAGTCTCGAACTAATTTCGATGGCTCGCCACGGGACCACTGTTTTTCAGTGTGGCCGCCAAATTACCAACCCTTAACTTGTAGCCCCCACTGCGCGGGTGAAGATAGTTTAGAAGGTGGGAGCCTAGTCGGTCCCGAACTGATTCTGATGGCTCGCCATGGGACCACTGGTTTTCAGCGTGGCTGTCGAATCACCAACCCTGGACTTGTAGCCCCCACTGCACGGGTGTAGATAGTTTAGATGGTGGGAGCCTTGTCGGTCCCAAACTAATTCTGACAACTCGCCACAGGACCACTACTTTTCAGCATGGCCGCCGAATCACCAACTCTGGACTTGTAGCTCCCATTGCGCGGATGTAGATAGTCTAGAAGGTGGGAGCCTAGTCAGTCGCGAACTAATTCCAACGGTTCGCCACGGGACCCCTATGTTTCAACGTGGCCGTCAAAAACTCTCAAATTTGTAGCTTGATGCGCACAAGTGTAGATGATTTGGACGGTGGGAGCCTAGACAATCTCGAACTGATTCCGACGGCTTGTCATGGGACCACTGCTTTTCAGCCTGGTCGCCAAAACCCTTTACCTCGGACTTGTAGCCCCTACCGCACTGGTGTAGATGGTCCGAAAGGTGGGAAACTAGTCAATCCTTGACTGATGTTGATGACTCACCACGGGACTACTGCTCTTCAGCGTAGTCGCCAAATCTTTAATTCCCGAACTTGTAGTCCATATTGTTCGAACATAAATGGTTTGGAAGGTGGGAGCCCCAAGCAGCTCGCCACGCGACCACCACTCTCCTTCGAAACAGCTGTCGCAGAGATGAATCTAGCTGAGTCGACATCTTCACGCTCAAACGGACTGCTCATTCTAGTATCAGCAAAGGACACTCGCGCCGATACATAGGTCAGTACCCGATAAATGCTACATAAAATGTCAACCCAAGCTTACGACGCCTGACTCGGCACAAACACTCCAACACATATGCTCAACCATCACAACTCGCCTATAGCAGCAACTGCAGCCGACCAATCAGACAAACAAGGCAAGCCTCAAGTAGCTTACCTTGGGGACAAGACACAGCTCGGGCAACCCAACCCCCAGCTAAACTGTCTGCAATGTGCACACTATCAGACATGATTGCACAATGATGATCCTGAGTCATTTGCAATATAAAGCGATCAATTTCTCTACTACAGACAGACCACTCGGCATACTATTGATTCAACCAGCCTATGTCAAAGCAAGACGACAAGGCAAAACGAAAAACATGCAATAGAGACAACAAGCACAAAACTGATAAAATTGTTTTCATTAACGGTCAGAACGAAAAGGGTACAAGTATACAAAGTTTACTCCTTATCAGGAGAAGGTACAGAAACAAAAGAGCTAAGCCTATTGGAGGAAGGAGCAGGAGTTGCATTCGTGCGCACCACGGCCTGAGCATCAGAGCCCGAACTGTCCTCCTCGTTCGATGACGCAAAGGCAATATACAAGTCTACATACGACATCTTCTTGTAACGGCCAAGGTCCCATTCCGGATGCTCCTCCTTCATCAATGCCAGCAGCTCCAGCCTACCGTGTACAACCCAACGGAACTCACATCTGCCTTGTTCATGCAGAACCTTTTCCTCCCGCGCTTTTGAGTTAGCAAGGTCACGCTATAACAGCTCCAACTTGCCAGTCAGCGTGTCAACCTGAGACTGCTCCGTGGCCAGACTATTTTTCGCAGCAATGAGATCATGCCATTCCAGTTCGAGCAGGTCCTCGACCTTCTTTGCCTCTCGAGCATTGAACTCCACATCAGATTCCAGTTGTTGCTTCTGAGCTACCCAGTTGGCTTCCTTCGAAGCATTCTCTTCTGCAAGAAACCGCAATTAAGAACACGCCTTAGCTGCAGCTTCCTGCTCAACCTCTACTTCTCGGCGGATTCGGCTCAACTCTTGCTTGAGTTCGTCTCTCTTGGACACTGCCTCTGCCAGATCACACTCAAGGGCCTCCAGACGAGCCATCTGAGTCTCAGCGGCCACGGTTGACTGATCCAGCCTCTTTTCCTCAGAATACAGCGCTTGCATGTGCGAGAAGACACGCTCCATGGTGTATACCCTCTCACGAGCCACCTCGACTTTTGTCCCAGCAACGACCACCTGGTTCAAGTGAGACATACCCAGGATAAAGTACTTTAAACCCTTATCCATACACCCTTCCAGTGTATCCTCCTCGGGCTTCAGAGCGCAATCCATCAGCTAGCTGTGACGCCTACTTATATGTTTCCTCGAAGCATACTCTACATCAACCTCTTGGTGCCAGACCTGATAGCTCATCCTTACCAAGTCTTGTGCAAACAGGCTTATCCGCACATCCGGATGAAGCCTTTTCAGATCAAGAATCATGCCGGCACCACCCTTCGCAATCACCATTGTTCCCAAGCTCTCTTCTGTGGCCTTTCCCTTGTCACGAACAGGCGACCCTTTAGTGCGAGACAGATCAACAGGGTCCGGAGAAATGGGAAGAAGCGAATTATCCAAAAGACTCTCCAACACTTTTAGATGTGGCCTAGAACGAGATGATAAACAACGCGGACTACAAGAAACTTGGCATGTGCCACGACCATTTTTAGATGGCGCGCCAATGGGATGATCAGATTCTACAACCTTAGGTGGATCTTCACAGAAGCCTTCTACTGGAATAGTCCAGCACGAATCAGCACCGCCAGAAGCCGCCATTGCAACCCGCACTAGACGTTCATTCAAAGCTTCAGCCTGCGCATCACTGAGATTCAGCATGTCTTCAACCCCTGCAAGCCGCAGGTAATCCTTCTCCCAGCCGGACACATCAGTCTCTGCCCTGATAGGCCGATCAGACTCACGCACTTCTCCCACTGGAGCAGATCGTGCTGAAGGCTCTTCCACGTCAGAAAAAATGGAAGCTATGGCCCCAACAACCTTCCTCTTCCTAGAAGGAGCCCAATCTTCCAACTTAACTCACGATGCTCGGTAAATAGTGGGGGCCACGTGTCAGTTGTCCCACATCCCACTACGGATGAAGTTAGGAATGCCTATGACGTCCACCACGTTCTTCATTGACAAGCCGCAGAACGTCTCCATAGTGTTTTGCTCATCTAGGGTAAGAGGAGTAGTGGAAAACCTTCCTACAAAGAAAAGCGAGCAGGGATTAGCTAGCCTGCAAACAAGCAAACCGAAGTCAAAAGAAAAAGTTGAACTTACGAAGCAGCCTGAACTCTCGTTCGAGCGGACGACCCTTGCACCAGAAATACTTTGAATCTGTAGGGGCTAAGAAGCAGTACTTCTGCCAAAACTGTAAATCATTGGGCAAATTCATGAAACAGGCCGGTGACATCATCTCCAGACGGCGTTACCCTTCTTCCAAGGGGAAGTCAGCACTTAGATTACTCGCGGAGTCACACTGATGCCAGCCTCATTCGCCCTAATCAGGATGAGAATGTTGATCCTATATTCATTAGTCCCCAATTGGGCCGGAGGAATCCCCAGAAGATCCAAGAATTCCCAGATCGCGTCCAGAACGGGAAAGCACATTCCAGTTTGAAGCATCCCATGATGCAAACAGATAAACCGCGCCGGTGGCGACATTGGGGTTTGGTCACCCTTCAATACATACAGCGGCAGGTCTTCAGAGACCCCAAACTTGTATGGATTTTAGCAAGGCCAGGCTAAAAAAGCAACCTATCTACGAAAAACTCCAGGCCCTTGGCCAAGGTTGCATCATCCAAAAGATTTTGTTGAGCCATGAAGAATATGAACAATCTTTTCTAATCAGAAGACGAACAGAGCAGTTGCTTCAAAAGCAAGGAAAATAGAAGAATTGGACTCTGCACTACAGATGACCTAAATACGGATTAGGTTCCTGCCTCTTTTTCGCTAAACCGGCGCACGTTCAATTAATGCAGCACCCAGCTCAAGCAACGATTCAGACTCAATTATCATCATGAGCGGCGTATCTTCAAGAGATGACTTAGCGAACCGACGTGATGGCCCACTAACCCGGGGCCAGTAACTGATGATACATAAAAATGGTCATATCCCTGAGCCATACACGTTTCATGATGATCTCGAGGAATTACGAGCTCTAGCGTCAGCCCAACACTAATCCGGCCTAAGCGATTCCAAGCCCGCCTAGTTCAGTTCGCCAGACGGACCCGAACTCTTACAACATGCTAGGCCCACACGTCTCACAGCTGCCTTCAATACCCGTAAGTCCTACTAAGGCAAGTATCTCGAGGATTAGCTTTGGACGGGCAACTACAGGAGCTCTTTGCATCCAACTAGGAAGCATATACCAGAGTACATTCCACACAGGGAAACTCTCTTCTACAGATTGCTCTTGGATTGGGAACTATCTCCCGTGTATCTAGGAGCACATGGAACTTCCCTCCTACAACATGGTTCCTAATTAGATGAGGATCTCCATGAAGATATCCTTCCTAAACTACGTCTTCGATGGCCTGGTAGAACCAGGACTCCTGCACTATAAATAAGACATGAGGTTGGTAAGCTAAGGTACTCTACAAATTCTCTGTTTACAACACTATGCCTTCCCCAGATCACTATCTAACTTTAGCATTGGAGTGCCATCGGCCACCACAACGGTGGTCTGTGTCTCACATGCATTACTTGTGCAGGTCAGCAGATTAGCGGGAATAGGTAAAAGTAGGGAGCGGAAAATGACTGCATTAGTACCTTTGTTCACCAACCTCATGTCTTATTTATAGTGTTGGTGTCCTAGTTCGACCAGGCCATCGGTGATGTAGTTTAGGAAAATAAATCTTCTTGGAGATCATTCTCTAATTAGGATTTGTCTTGAGGAGGGAAGTTTCCCTGTTAGACCCGTGTTCCTAGATACGCAGGAGATATTTTCCAATTAGAGTGTTGTCCATAAATGGAAGTTTCCATGTACGACGTATACTCTAGTATTTGTCTCCTAGTTGGAGACAAAGTACTGTTGGCTTGCCCGTTCGAAGCTGATCCCCGAGATACTTGCTTCAATAGGTCTTACGAGTATTGGGGATGGTTGTGAGACGTGTGGACTTAGCAGGACGCAGTAATTCAGGTCCTTCTCGCGGACTACACTTCGTGGGCTTGATGTCACTTGGGTCGGATCAGTGTTAGACTGACGCTTGGGCCTGTTGTTCCTAGAGATCATCATGACACATATACGGTGTAGAAGAGAGGACGATTCAGTGTATCATCAGTCACCGCCACAGGGTTCACAATTTTAGTTGATTCACTTGAAGTTGAACACTGTGTGAAAAACCATTTGCAAAATTCCTAAGGAAATCTTAATGATGCAAAATAAACATCTAAACAATATAAGCTATAGAAAGTAAATACAACTAATCTAAGCATACAAGGAAAAATAAATTCAGTCAAAAGGAGAAGAAAACAAGCCAGACAAATACTTTGATATAACGAGGATCACCTAAGCCGGAGTTTAATTAGCCCCAACTGGTTACTCCCTCTGTGGAAAGGGCTCGCAAGCCTCAAGTTTATATTACTTGATTAAATGAGAACTCTACTTTCACTATGTTATTCCTGAATTCGGATGCAACACAACCAATGCCTACCACCTACTTAGAGTCATCGGGGTGATATTTACTCGTACGAATCCACTCCACAGATTCAGGAACCCACACCGTGTGAAGGTGAGGTTATGAACATGTTTTATACTATTTTTATGCCTCCATATTTATATTAGTTAGCCTAGTTAACTAAACTTATTTTGATTAACATATTTTTAAATAGTTAACTATTTAACATATTTTCTAGATCAAGGAAAATCGACAAATTTTTAGGAAGGAAATAAGATTTTGATGATGATCTATATTGAACAATCAACTTCCAAAATTCATATGTTCCTAACCAAATTTCCAAATTGAGCAACGGCGATGAGATAAGCTACAGACATTAAAAAGAATAACTTAATTTTGAGTTATAACAAGAAAGATATTACCAAATTATGTGTCTATCCGGGAATTGCATATAAAAACGAGAAAGCATGATTTTTTTTTATCAAATTTCTATTTTCAAAACATTTGGCTGTTTATTTCATAGTTTAGTAATTTTGGTGTATTCTTACTAGGTTTAGGACTATTTATTAGCCTATAAATAAGACCTGCTTAGGGTATTGATCATCCAATAAAGTTTGTAATAAAGATTTTTTTTAGTTAGTTAGATGAGTTTTAAATTTTATGTCAAGACGAATTATGAAGTCATAATTTTAATGCTTTGATCTGGTTAGTTCAGTTGCTCTTGATAAGTTTTATTTACATACCTTTCACTCATTTTACGATTATTATATTCATGAGATCTTTCATCTTCTATATCATGTATGGCTGATAGTTAGGGAATTGATTATATTAATTGTAGGTTTGGATATGTATTTATAATACTAATTGATTTGTTTATATGCTTAGTTTAAATTCTTTGACGTGCAATGCTTAGAAATTAAGATTTTGAAACCTTTGAAAATTTAATATTTTGACACTCAGATATATGTGATATATGTTATATGTTCCAATTAGTAATAACATGGTTTATTATGCTAATTGAGTTTAAAGAATAACTAAATTAACTTGAGCATAGTACGATAATTGTGGTGGATTCCCTAGTCTTGACATGTTTTTATTCATAGATATAATTTAAATAGTTTTTTTTTGTTACTTTCATGAACAATCCAAAGATATTTGATTGTTGTTGTTTAGGTAAGATTTGTGTTACGAAAATTAGTTTAAAAGAATTGTTCTTAGTATGCAATCTTTGTGGGTTCGACCTTGCATTCACATGTCTATTCGTGCGCTTGCATGTACAATCAAAATTTCACAATATGAACTTAATTAGGCAAGCTAACACTTAAGGAGTTTCTCTCTTCTAGTGAAACTCGTCTGTTGGATAATGAGGATATAAGTTCTATTACATTCACTTTATCACTAATGAAAGATGGAAGCTTCAACTTCAAGATGAAATGAAGTGGTTGAAGGCTCAACAACTCTTCAAGAGAGGCATGTACCAATACAAAGTTTCCTTCAACTCTTCTTTTCGACTTCTCTTTAGATAACAAATTGACCATGAAGAAAAGAAGAGTTCTTCCTAGAACACCATGGAATCTTTCACAAAAGATATGGGTGTTGAGTGCGTGAATGGATCTCTCAAAGGGAACGCCAAAATGGTGTCGAAATATGGCTTCCCAGATTTGAGGACATGAGATATTGATCTTGAGCCCTATTTATTCGCTTGCTTGGAAGAGGTGAAATCGACTTCACTTGCATCATGATTTGTTTTCAGAACGGCTCTCTGTAGAACTGCCCACCAGATGTAGTTGACTTCTCAAGCAATAAAATCGATTTTGCCTTGCGCAAATCTCTTTTTTAAACAAAAGAGATTTCTTAGTCACATGGTGATAAACATATAAATGAGACATTTTATACCCCTAAATATACAATTGCTAAGTCCAAATATCTAATAAAAATATCTCATTAGGTGTATTTGTGTATTTTCTAGAAATTCAAGCACTAATCTTAAATCATACACATAATGACACAATAAGGCTAAGATCAACAACTACAAAAGCCCATTGGAAGTTCATATTTGCATTGTCAAGTATCAAAGATTTTCAAGCCCAAAAAGTATCATCATCTACGGATCTCGAGGAAATGAACTTAAATATATGGACATCCACATGAAAACTTCATCATAGCCAAAGAATCTCTACAAACTCCATTATCCATTCTCACATTTGTACTCCATCACTTTTACACTCCACCTTTTATCACTTTTACACTCCTTATTTCACTTTTACACTCTTCAATATCTTTACTCCGTCACTTTTACACTCCACCTTATTTCACTCCAACACTCCACCTTCCACCATTCTTCACCTATAAATACCCCACACACAATCACACTTGGGGAGACTTAGAAATATCTTAAGAGGAGAGACATTTGGAGTTAGAGATTGAAAGCTTTGGAGTTTATTGTTGTAACTTTTTGTAGTTTTTATTTATATTTAAGTTTATCACCATGAATGGCCTAGAGTCTACCATGAGTGGCTAAACTTCACCTTAGGCTATGGGAAAGCCCCATGGGAGGATGACCCCATTTAGGTCCACTTAGCTTTGTTGTTTTAATATCTCATGTATTTAGAACTTGTGTAATGTTAGCTTTGTTTAGTGACTTTGATTTAATCTCATTATGAAAATGTTAGAAGTGTTGTCTTTCATTAATATGGATAAATCACTTGCTTTTATTTTCATCATTAAAAAGTATAAACTATAGTCTTCATTCCATGTTGTTCTAACAAGCCCTCTATTTAATGATTAAGATCTTCTTTATCTAAGACACACAAGCTACTTAACCTCTACTCTCATAGGTTTTGAGGTTATTGACTTGTAAGTCTAGCATGATGTTTGAATGTTAACATATGGGAGATTAGATCCTTAGTATTTCATTTCAATATGGATTCTTTGGATGCTTTAATACCATGTTCTTGTGCTAGATTAGAATATCCATATGGCTTGATGTTTAAGTGCTCAAATTTATTTTTTCACCCTAAGATGATATGAGAATTAGCTTAGGGTGTGTTGATGAGTATGTTTGAATACCAACTAGAAGTGTGGTCTAATGGGGCTATCAATCCATGGTGGTGATCCCTAAAATCCTAAGATTTCCTTTTCCAAGTTTCATTTTAAGCTAGATTTACATTTGCTCTTGCTCTTGCTCTTTAGAAACATTATTCATTTTAAGCTAGATTTTAAGTTGATTTTCAATGTTAGTTCTCCAAACTTTAGCCCTCCTCGTGGCATTCGACCTGTATTTGCCGTTATCTAACTCAATAGATAATCATGCGTTTGCGGTATGATTTGAGATCGATCAAGTTCTTGGCGCTGTTTCCGGGGAAGGCAATGGAAAACAAGTTTTAAAATCCATTTTTAAATGCTTATCACTAGTCTAGTTTAGGATCATTTTCATAGTTTAGGTGCATTTGCATTGTTTTGATAACATTTGTAGTCTGAAAATTCTGATGCATCATTATGTTTGAAATTTTTTGAGTATCTAATGTTTACTGTTTTATTTTTAAAAATTTGTCTGGTAAATATACATGATCTGAACTTTCACGGACATCTTTTCATTTGTTCATTGGACTAAAGGTTAGTGAGAAACGAATTTTTGAACTTGGACTACCTGTGCTGGAATTTGTCTACTGCATATTACTGATTGTTGGACACATGTTTCTACTGATTGAGAGTTCTTTTTTAAGTGTTTCAAAATTCTAAGTTGTTCTACATTTTGTCTAGTTTCTAAATCATCTTTTGGATTTCAATTTGGATAAGTGGTTGAAACAGAATTTAAATTCTCGTAGCAGATACACAATCTGGACACTGTACTATTTTTTTTAGTTCACTTCGAATTTTCATAACTTTCTGGCAGCCAAATGATTTTTTAGAATTTTTCTGAGACAACTTTGGTTTGTTAGTAATCTAAGAAAGTTTGTAAATCTGAATTACATGAAGTATTGAACTCTGAACGAATTTTCAAAGTCGATCTATCAGTTTTGAAAATTTTCAGTAGTCCACTGTTTTGCCAAAACTTTGTTTTTGAAACCATTAATCATTCTCCTAGGGTATAATTTTCAGGTTATACACGAAGGAACACTTGAAAAAGAGCTTTGGTGAACTTAGTGAGCAATAGAAGATACTTGGATCATAATTAGGACTTTTTTTTTCTTTGAGTTATTGGGAGGACTTAAATTTGTACTATTAAGTTGTAATAAATAAAACAGAGTCCAAGATACAACTGAAAGCTAAATGAGGTAACTCTCTCAATCCACTTCGAATCTCCTGCAAGAAGTGTTTCTGGAATGATTTTGAGTGTTTAACTTTTTGCAAGATATCGAACTGTGTTAAATTACATAAAAGCTTACCTGACTATTTGCAACTGAGTGGGACTTGATTACCCACCTCATCACTCCAATTCACGTTCAAACTTGGACAAACTAATTAAAATGAACTCAGATAGTTAGAGTCAATTAGAACGATGTTCATAAGACCTCACAAAAAGAATAGACTATTTCAAACTCTTTCAAAGCAAGGTTACTCTAGTGCTAGTTGGTATGCACCGATAAAGACCAATGTGACTGAAACCGCCATTTCTCACCTTTTCGCCTAGAGAGTGGTGCTTCAACGAAATTTTGCACAAGTATAATCTTATTTTGATTAGGAACACAGGGGTTCTTGAAAATTTTTAAGTGATAGCTAATTTCGTGATAACTCTTTGGATCTTAAAGACTCCCTTCAAAGGCTTAGCTAGTTCGAGCATGCTAAACAAGGTAAAACCTAACTAGAACACATCTCTGCCTAGTGTGGTGGTCTAGAAGGTTTTTATGTAATAAGATACCCCTTACTAACTTACAAGACATATAGGAAAATCTAACTAGGGTGAGAATTGACTTTAGAGGCGCTCAAAATCATTCTCCACTTCAATTAGATTTGGTCTTAATATTAATTGTCTCTTTCACTTGACTAAAGATAATCAATTTGTTGTGTGCTAGACACCAAGGACTTATTTGTGCATCATCTTCTAAGTGAAATTGCATTTAGCTTAGTTTTTCATTTGGGGGTTGTGATTGTTGTATGAGTGTTTGATTACGGGACCATACTCAACGCTTGACTCGGATTGATAGACCATTTGAGGGTATCTCGTTATTGTTTGAAGTCAAAAATCCAATGGTGGATCAAAGGAACGAACAGCCTAGGGTTGAGGTTAGGGAAAACTCAGTCAATGTTGGCAATAAAACTCTTCGAGAGTATTTTTCCCCGATAAACCAATGTCAAACCTCGAACATTGTGTTGCCACCCACCACTGCAACTCATTCCGAATTGAAGCCACATGTGATCTCGTTATTACCTAGATTCTATGGATTGGGGTTAGAGAGAGTGAATCTTTACCCTCACATCAATGAATTTTTGACAATTTGCAACAATTTCAAATTTCAAAATTTCAGTGATGATTCTGTTAGACTTCGCTTTTTTTTCTCTACTAAGGAAAAAGCAAGATGTGGTTAGACTCATTACCTTCTGGATGCATCACTCAATGGGAACAATTGAAATTGAAGTTCATCAATAAATTCTTCCCAATGTCGAAAACTATTTCTCTTAGAAAGGAAATCCAAGATTTTAGGCAAAGGGATGATGAACAATTTTATGAAGCATGGGAAATATTTAAGAACCTGTTACTTAAATGCCCCCATCGTGCTTTTGAGACTTGGAGGTTGGTACAATACTTTTACAATGGGTTAACGCAAAGTAATTGTCATATGATTGAGTCAATGAATGGAGGGAACTTTTTGAGTTTGAGTGATGATGCGGCCTTTGAGTTCTTTGAGAAATTGTCAGAAAACTCGCAACAGTGGGATTTTTCGAATAGAAGAGATAAAATCTCTACAATCAAGGTAGGCATTTACAATGTAAAGGAAGAGGTAGATATCCACACCCAACTAGAAAAAATGAGGAGATAAATTAAGGTTCTACCCATGGCTCAATCTAAATCCCGAGACTATTCACCCAATCATGAAGGTTTCAGGCAATGAACCTAACACATTTCCTTGCACCATTTGCACATAACCAACACATACAGCTCATTCATGTCTCCATCTTTTATCCAGCAAGATCAACTAGGGAAAAGCACGTCCAGGCCATCAATGCTTATAAAAGAGCAAACCTTTTCAGCGAAACATACAATTCTGGTTGGCGAAACCATCCCAATTTTGCGTGGAGGCAAGATCAGCCTCAAGTTCATGGAGAACATCAATCCTATAGGGGAACAAAAACCAATTTCACTCTCAAAGACAACAGTTCTCTAATGTGCCCCACCAGAATAGTCAATTATTGCACCGCAACAAAACAAGTCATTATTATAGGAAATGTTGCAACAAACGATTCATGCCCATAACATGGCTACTCAAGTCAACACTCAATGCATAATGAAATTAGGGGAACAAATGAGTCGGCTAGCAACCATTGTTGGCGATAGAGAGAAAGGTAAGTTTCCTAGCCAACCAATACCAAATCCCAAGGGACAATTTGTGTCACAACCACCTCAATCTCAACATGAACAACTTCCCAAATGACAGCTTGAAATAGGAACTGGTTCAAACCAAGATCTTCAACATGAGGAAGTAAAATCCATTATGACTGTGAGGAGTGATAAACAAGTTAATAATAAGGTTGAGTTATCCAAAGAGATTAAACCAGTTCAATCTCAAGAAAAGGAAAAAGAGACCCAAGTGTCCAAGAGTCCACCAGTTAGGAACACGGTTCCTAACCAAAGTCAATAATCAGAATCAATGAAATCCTTTGTCCCAAAAGTTTCATACCCTGAGAGACTTTCATCACCAAGAAAATGTCCTTTCAATGCTGACATCTTAGAAGTGTTGAAACAAGTGAACATCAACATACCTTTCTTAGAGACCATCAAGCAGATACCTTCATATTCCAAATTTCTCAAAGATCTGTGTACTATGAAAAGGAGAACCAATGTGCCTCGGCAAGCCTTTCTTGCAGAAAAAGCTTCATCTTACATCCAACAACGTATTGTTGTGAAGTACCCAGGTTGTCCAACCATTGCTTTGAGAATAGGTAAGAATGAGATCAAGCAAGCTTTGCTAGATCTAGGAGCTAGTGTCAATCTATTGCCATATTCAGTGTACAAAGCTCTAGGTTTGGGGGAGTTAAAACCAACTTCCATCACCCTCCAATTAGCTGACAGGTCAATCAAAGTTCCAAGGGGAATAATTGAAAATGGCCTTGTTCAGGTTGATAAGTTCTACTTCCCAGTAGATTTTGTGGTGTTAGACATGACCTATTTACAAATGTTAAAAACCAAATCCCTGTCATTTTAGGTTGTCCATTCTTAGCAACATCAAATGTCATCATCCATTGCAGAAATGGTATCATGAAGTTGTCTTTTGGCAATATGACAGTTGAACTTAATGTATTCCATAGTGCCCAACACCCAGTAAAGGAAGAATGTCAGAAGGAAGTGAACATGATAGAGTGCCTCGGTGAAAAGTTTTTTTTGAGACAATGTTATCATGACCCGTTGGAAGAGTGTTTGACCTATTTTGGTTTGGACCTCGATGAGGAAAATACCATTAGAGAAGTCAATTCATTGCTTGACTCTATACCTTTACTTGACACCGATACTTGGAAATCAAAAGTAGAGTCGTTACCCATCGGTAGCAAGCCACAAATTCCTTCATTAGCTGAGCCACCAAAGCTGAAACTCAAGCCATTGTCCAACCATTTCAAATACACTTTCTTAGGAGACACTAATGCCTTACCTGTCATCATTTCTACTCACTTAGATAAAGAACAAGAAGGTAAGTGAAAATGCACCAAAAACACAAAGAGGCAATTGGTTGGTCTATTGCAAACATCAAGGGAATAAGTCCTTTTATGGTGATGCACAAGATTCATCTCGAAGAGGATGCAAAAACCTCTAGAAAACCACAAAGGAGACTAAATCCTACAATGAAAAAAGTTGTGAGAGGAGAGGTGATTAAACTTTTAGATGCAGGTATTATATACCCCATCTCAGATAGTCAATGGGTTAGCCCAGTTCAAGTAGTTCCCAAGAAATTTGGCATCATCATTGTTAATAACGACGCTGATGAGTTGGTGCCTACTCGTGTCCAAACCGAATGACGAGTATGTATTGACTATCATAAGCTAAACTCAATGACTAGAAAAGACCATTTTATCTTCCCTTCATTGATCAAATGTTAGAACAGTTAGCCGGTCATGAGTATTACTATTTTCTCGAGGGTTACTCTGGCTACAACCAAATTCCAATTGCCCAAGAAGATCAAGACAAAACTACATTTACCTTTCCATTCAGTACCTTTGCATATAGGCGTATGCCTTTTGGTTTGTGCAATGCACCCGCAACATTCCAAAGATGCATGTTGAGTATTTTTTCCGATATGGTAGAAAATTTTCTAGAAGTCTTCATGGATGACTTATATGTCTTCGGTTCTAGCTTTGATCAATGTTTGAATCATTTGACCCTTGTGTTGGAAAGATGTAAGGAGAAAAATCTTATACTCAATTGGGAAAAATGTCATTTCATGGTGAAGGAGGGTATTGTGTTAGGGCACATAATTTCATAAACAGGTGTTGAAGTAGACAAAGCCAAAGTTGACACCATAGCTAATCTACCACCTCCAAGATTGTCAAAGAAATTTGATCCTTTTTAAGCCATGTTGGTTTCTATCGTCGGTTCATCAAGATTTCAGCAAAATATCGAGGCCCTTGTGTGCACTTTTGACCAAGGAAGCCTCGTTCAATTTTAATGATGAATGCTCGAAGGCATTTGAGCAGTTGAAGTCTGAACTTACCTCAACACCCATTATTCGTCCACCTGATTCAAATATTCCTTTCGAGATAATGTGTGATGCGTCTGACTATGCTATAGATTGTGTTGGGGCAGCGAATAGACTGACCTCCCCGTGTGATCCATTATGCGAGTAAGATTCTCGATGGTGCACAACTCAATTATTCCACCACGAAAAAAGAGTTGTTGGCAGTTGTTTTTGCCCTTGACAAATTTAGATCCTATCTCGTTGGATCCAAAGTGATTGTCTACACTGATCATGCAACTTTAAAATACCTTTTGTCTAAAAATGATGCAAAAAGCCACGTTTGATCCATTGGGTTTTGTTACTTCAAGAATTTGATCTTTAGATTCTAGACAAGAAAGGAACAGAAAATGTGGTCACTGACCACTTATCTCGGACGATTATTGAATCAGAGAAAGAACTGTTACCCATAACAGAAACTTTTCCGGATGAGCAATTAATGATGATCGCTCATGTCCAGTCACAACCACCTTAGTATGTTGACATTGTGAACTTTCTTGCTACAAAGAAAATTTCGGAACATTGGTCCAGGCAAGATAAGTTCAAGTTTCTATCCATGGTCACATATTTTTCTTGGGATGATCCTTATCTCTTCAAATATTGTCCAGATCAAATCATTCGTAGATGCATCCCTAAGTTGAACCAAAGAGATGTCTTGGCATTTTGCCATGATCATGCATGTGGAAGCCATTTCAGTGCGAAGAAGACTGTTGCAAAAGTTTTGCAATGCGGTTTGTATTGGCCCACCATTTTTCAAGATGCCCATGTGTACTGTCAAGCTTGTACAAAATGTCAACAATTAGGGCATATATCTCGCAAACACATAATGCCTTTGACTCCAATCCTTATTGTGGAGCTCTTTGATGTGTGGGGTATTGATTCATGGGTTTGTTCCCAACTTCATCTGGTTTCACCTACAAACTTGTTGTGGTAGACATTGTCTCAAAATGGATTGAAGCCATAGCTTGCAGAACCAATGATCACAGGGTAGTTGCCAACTTCTTAAAGGAGTACATTTTTGCCCGTTTTGGCATACCTCGTACAATCATCAGTGATATAGGTTCCCACTTTTGCAGTAGAGTATTTGAGATCCTAATCAAAAAGTATGGCGTTACTCACAAGGTTGTTGTACCATACCACCCACAAACAAATGGTAAGGTAGAAGTTTCCAACCGACAAATCAAACAAATCCTTGAAAAAACTGTAAGACCAAATAGAAATGATTGGAGTTTGAGATTGCTAGAATCTCTTTGGGCTTACCGAACTGCGTTCAAAAGCCCCGTAGGAATGTCACCCTACCGTCTAGTATTTGGCAAACCTTGTCATTTACCCGTTGGGCAATTAAACGTCCTAACTTTGACCTTGATAATGTTGGTGAAAATAGAAAGTTGCAACTAAATGAGCTTGATGAGCTCAGAAATTATGCATACAATATATCCAAGAAGTATAAGGAGAAATGAAAAAAAGTCCATGATAGTCAAATCATGCGAAAAGAGTTTAACCCAGGTCAAAAAGTACTTTTGTACAATTCTCACCTTCATATATTTCCGGGAAAGTTAAAGACCTGTTGGTCAGGACCTTTTACTGTCAAAACTGTTACCCCGTGAGGGGCCATCACAATTGAGAACCCAAAAGATGGCAGTAGCTTCCAAGTTAATGGACAACGTCACAAGCCCTTTTTAGAGCTTCGTAACACAAAAGTTGAGGAGATCCTTCTGGAAGACCCTGTCTACTAAGATTAACTGTCATTTGTACGCATTCATTGTATATACCATTTGTATGTCTGTGTTATTTGGATGTCTTGGCTAACCCTACAGATCATACCTTGCTCGTGGTCTGTGATGTGTACATTCATTTGAGCATCAAACAAACCTATGGTGATCTCTACCCTTTGTTCCATTGTTATTATTTCTCTTTAGTTCATATTTTACCCAGGTGTCTTATTTTAGAAGATTGAGGACAATATTTGATTTAAGTTTGGGTGGGGGAAAGATATTTCAAAACTTATGTCTCAGATATTTCAAAACTTATGTCTCATTTGAAAATGGGTTGTACATTGAGTCAAAAAAAATTGTGTTTTTCAGTTTTTGTAACCCGAGTACTTATCTATGATGAGATTAGGTTCCATAAACCTAGTTGCAAAGGCATTTGAGTGTAGGATTTGAAATTTTGAAAACTAGTAGCTTGTCAATATTAGACAATAGTTTGTACTACTCATAAGCTAGGCATTTTCTAAGAGTTTGCATTGAGAGTTGTGTTTTAGCTTTGATGTTCTTGTTTAAAGTTGGAAAAGTGGATTAGTTATCTGGTGAACATGAGAATAATAGTTGAGACTTAAACATTGTGAGATTTCTAGCATTTCATCTTTCTGAGGGTTATACGCTAATTCTGAATTTCTTGAGTTCGACATTATCTTGTTGCATGATCTTTATATTTTTTCTGTTTCTATCAAAAACTGAGAATAAAACATTAAAGTTGAATCATACCACTACAGTATGTTATGAAGTTCACCCTAGGCATAGAAACCATATTATTCTAGGGAAATGAAGATAGATTTGTCTAGTTCGAGCCTTGTAGCCTACCCTATTTGTTGTTCACCATTGAAACCAGTTTGAAGCTTGTTATGTCAACATTTTATTACTTAGCCCACTAACCACCAATTCAACCCACTAATTACCCAATTATGCCTACCGCTTCCTTTGCTTTTAAGAAAGGTTGGGGATGAGTTATCAAAGAAAAAAATGTTTCATTATGGAATATTATACTCCATAGTATCAAAAGAATTTACAAGAGCCTCAAGATCCAATGCCATTTTATATAGTGCAAAAAAAAGTATTTATTTACAGTCAATAAGAAAAATGGATGCTCACAATCAAAGGAGTTGAGTCAAGCTTTGAAGTCATCTTACACTTATTTTAGAAGACTTCTAACTTTCTCAAAAGTTTTGTTTATCTTATCATTTCTTGATTACCCTTGTCCTAAGCCCCATTACAACCTAGTCAAAATCTTAGCTGATCCTTACGAAAATATGGTCGAAATGTGGAGGGTGAATTAAGAAGTATTGTGGTGAATGAAGTCAACATTCTCAGTGGATAATATTCCTTCTTGAGATCATATTTATTGTATACTCAAATTCTAATATTTTTTCTTGTATGTGAACTATCTATTATTCACTGTTTCATCTTATTCACATACATTTAAGAGAAAATAGCCAAATCTCTGAGTGATTTCATTCTGAGTGATCATATACCTTGTGAGATTTGAAGTTGAAGCAAATTTTCTAGAATGTGATCCAAAGATAGGTCCACTTTTAAAACTGAAATTTGCAACAAAGAAGATGATCAAATTCTTAATATAAACTTGAATGGATAATTCCTATGTCTTTGGAATAGTGTTTACTGAAGTCGCTTATTGACTTAATACTGATCGATAAGTTACGGGAATACATCTCTTAAGGCTTACGCATTCAAGTAGGAACTCTATGAGGTTAAATAAGGAAAGAGTTATTTTTTCGAGTCCCGAGTATCACAAATGTTTGTGGATATCATTTCGAGAAACCCTCATGAGACTACAACTCGTCCACTAGGGTAAACCTAGATGTTTAAAGGCTTATTGCATATGCTAAATGTAATCGTGGTTCCTACGAAAGTGAGTTTATAAGTTTTAGTTTTTATTTTCTTTTGCTCGAGGACTAGCAAAATATAGGTTTTGAGGGATTTGATAAGCATATAAATGAAACATTTTATGCCCTTAAATATACAATTGCTAAGTCCAATTATCTAATAAAAATATCCCATTACGTGTACTTTATGTATTTTGTAAAAATTCAAGCACTAATCTCAAATCATACACAAAGTGACACAATAAGGCTAAGATCAACAACTAGAAAAACCCATTGAAAGTTCATATATGCATTGTCAAATATCAAAGATTTTCAAGCCCAAAGACCCATGAAGTCAAACCCAAAAAGTATCATCATTTACGGGTCTCGAGGAAAACAACTTGAATATATGGACATCCACATGGAAACTTCATCATAGCCAAAGAATTTCTACAAACTCCACTATCCATTCTCACATTTGTACTTCATCACTTTTACATTCCACCTTTTATCACTTTTACACTCCACCTAATTTCACTTTTACACTATTCAATATCTTTACTCCATCACTTTTATACTCCGCCTTATTTCACTCCAACATTCCACCTTCCATCATTCTTCACCTATAAAAACCCCACACATAATCACACTTGGGGAGACTTAGAAATATCTTAAGAGGAGCAAAATTTGGAGTTAGAGATTGAGAGCTTTGGAGTTTATTGTTATAAGTTTTTGTAATTTTTCTTTATATTTATGTTTTTCATAATGAGTGGCCTAGAGTCTACTATGTGTGGCTAAACTTCACCTTAGGGTGTGGAAAAGCCCCATGGGAGGATGACCCCATTTAGGTCCACTTAGCTTTGTTGTTTTAATATCTCATGTACTTAGAACTTGTGTAATGTTAGCTTTGTTTAGTGATTTTGGTTTAATCTCATTATGAAGATGTTAGAAGTGTTGTCATACATCACTTGCTTTTATTTTCATCATTAAAAAATCTAAACTATAGTCTTCATTCAATATTGTTCTAACAAGCCCTCTATTTAATGATTAAGATATTCTTTATCTAAGACTCATAAGCTACTTAACATCTACTCTCATGGGTTTTGAGGTTATTGACTTGTAAGTCTAGCATGATGTTTGAATGTTAACATATGGAAGATTAGATCCTTAGTATTTCATTTCAATATGGATTCTTTGGATGTTTTAATACCATGTTCTTATGCTAGATTAGAATATCAATATGGCTTGATGTTTAAGTACTCAAAGTTATATTTTCCACCCTAAGGTGAAATGAGAATTTAGCTTAGAGTGTGATCATGAGTATGTTTGAATACTAACTAGAAGTGTAATCTAATGGGGCTATCAATCCATGGTGGCGATCCCTAAAACCCCTAAGATTTCCTCTCTCAAGTTCCATTTTAAGCTAGATTTACATTTGCTCTTGTTCTTTAGAAACATTATTCAAAACCCTTTTTTTACTAGATTAAGGATTTTGAGTTGATTTTCAAAGTTAATTTTCCAAACTTTAGCCCTCCTTGTGGGATTCGACCCATATTTGCCGTTATCTAACTCAATAGATAATCGTGCGCTTACGGTATGATTTGAGATCGATCACATGGACAAAGCATTTTGTCACATGGATTTGTCCATCAAGCATATAGGCATGTCTCATGAGAGTCTCATGAGAAAATATCTCCAAATTCAAATCTTAAATTTGAATTTTAAGTCTCGAGTCATTTGTAGAGAATTTCATCTTTGATTGGTTGACTTGACTTGCTTTGACTTTTTTGTTGGCTTGTCATTGTCTTCATAACTTTGACTTGTCTTCATGAGTTGACTTCAATCTTTTTGTTCTTTAACAATGATTATCATGAGTAGGATCAACTTTAAATGATATTTATAAAGCATAGACCTGATCCCAATTCCCAACACTTGATATACAGCTTATAATTTCACCATTTATTTTTATATTGTTTTGACATTATTTGCAAATACATTTTCATTGTATCATGTAAGAAGCCACTATATAACGACTTTTTTGGGCTGAATACATAAGGACTAAGTACCTGAAACAAGGCGTTCCTTTAAGCCTTCAAACGTTGTAAAAGAGATGCTTCAAAAATATGGTGAGAATTATTTGATCAAATTGAATTTGTGATTCAAAACTTCGCATTGAGTGTGGGTGATAGTTCTCCCAACTTTTGGTATGAGAATTGGAGTGGCTTAGGGCTAATCATAGCTACAGTGGAAGTTTCAAGTGAATTCAAACATGACTCGTTAAGTGTGCCTTCCAGCCTTGACTTCAATTATATCTCAATTTCTCTATATGTAAAACATCAATTGAGGATGACTTTGGACTTTAAGGATCCTTTGGTGTCTATTAAGATTGAAGAAAGAAATTGGAAACATTTTAACAGTGGATTATTGTCAAATCTTAACAAAGAAATAATACTAAATTAAAATGACATTTCTCCGGAATGACTTACAGACATGCGTTGTAGGGTTTAAAAGAGTTCATCCTTGATATCAAAGTGAAAATTGCTAGTAAGAGCATCTCGAAGGGTAAAAGTTAAATTGGGGTATCAACGACATCCAATTTTAACCTAAAGCTAATTTTAGATCCTCTATTTCTTCATCGCTCCAACCACATTCTACACTTTAACTTTTTCATCATTATTTAATATATTTTATCCTAATTTTAGGAATGCCCTATTCAAATTTTAAGGATTGAAAAGAAAGAATGAGAAAATGGAATTTTTAAATAACTTTTAGTATTTGGGAGATGGCATGGATGCCCCCAAATATAGAGGGAATGGAGAGTGTTAGAATATGTAGGGCTTGCACTCAACATAGCCAAACCCAAGTCGAAGATGGACTCACCTCTACAAGAAGGAAAGTACAAGAATGGGAAAATTAGAATAGGAATGTCAGAATAGTTAAAGAAGTAAAGTCAAAATATGAAAGTTAAAATTGAAAAGTCAGAATAAGACTCTATTTTGTATAGAAAGTTTTAAGTTTTCTATTTCCACAAGGTTAGGTAGAAGTTAGCTTATATAAGCTTGTATTTAGTCAAGGAATAAAAACACACCAATAATACAATTCTACAATTATTTTTCTTTACATGGCATCAGTGCGACTTTCTTTGATGACCTAAAACTTCGGAGACTCAAGTTCTTCTCATCCTCCAATGACTACACACTTTGACCGTAGAAGCGAGAGATGGGGAAGGGAGGACATCAACAATAGTCAGCCTCAATCAATCAACAGCAACAACTTAGTGGTGTTTTTTATCCTCAACAGCGGCAGGAACATCCTCAAGAACAACAAACAATTCTCAACCACGCCTTCCTTGTTTCAATTGTGAAATCCCTCAAAAAATAATTTCTTCATACCAGAATTGGAGAGTCATGTTGACCACTCGAATCAAACCATTAGTCGTTCACTCGACAGTCGTGATTTCTTCATACCAGAATTGGAGAGTCATGCTGACCACTCGAATCAAACCATTAGTCGTTCGCTCGACACTCATGATTTCTTCATACCAAAATTTTATCCATAAGCATCCAGAATTGGAGAGTCGTGTTGACCACTCGAATCGAACCATTAGTCGTTCACTCGACAATCATGATTTCTTCATACTAGAATTGGAAAGTCATGCTGACCACTCGAATCGAACCATTAGTTGTTCACTCAACAGTCATGATTTTTCATACTAGAATTTTATCCAGAATTATTCAGAATTTTATCCAAAAGCATCCAGAATTATCAAAATTATCCATAATTCGACAATCATGCCAACTTGAGTCGACCATTAGTCATTCATTTGACAGTCGTGATTTCTTCACCAAATTGGACTTCAAAGTTTCCTCCAAGCTGCACATTTCATTTGTGTCTACATGTCTAGCTTGCGGGGGGTGTAACATAGCCAAGCAAAGTCCAAGATGGATTCACCTCTACAAGAAGGAAAGTACAAGAATAGGAAAGTTAGAATAGTTAAAGAAGTAAAGTTAGAATAGGAAAGTCAGAATAAGACTATATTTTGTATAGAAAGTTTTAAGTTCTTGTTTCCACAAGGTTAGGTAGAAATTAGCTTATATAAGCTTGTATTTAGTCAAGAAATAAAAACACAACAATAATACAATTCTACAATTATTTTTCTTTATAGAGAGACTAAGATAAAATAGGGGTATATATAAGGTGTTCCATTGAAACATGATTTTTTCCCACATGAGCCCCAATCCAAATTGGGGCTCATGAGGGAAAAAAACAAGCTCCAAAGGAACACCCTATACATACCCCTATTTTATCTTTCTTTTTTTTTTTTTTTTTTTTGAAAGGTAAGCAGGGTTTTTATAGGATCCCAGAACCCATAAAGATGCCGCAAGCTGGGTTTGAACCCATGACCTAGTGGTACCATCCGCCAAGCTCAAACCGTTGAGCTGTCATGCCATTGGCTCCCCTATTTTATCTTAGTTTCTCCCTTCTCCCTATATTTGGTGGCATCCATGCCATCCTCCAAATACTAAATTTTTTTTTGAAAAAAAAAAAAACTTCATTTTCTTCCTTCTCTCTTTTCCAATCCTTCAAATTTAAATAGGGGATTCCTAAAATTAGGAGAATATATTTTTTAAATGATGAAAAAGTTAAAGTGGGGAATATAGTTGGAGTAATGAAGAAATAAAAGATTCCTAAAATTAACTTTGGATTAAAATGGGATGTGGTTGATACCCCAATTTAACTTTACCCTTAGAAATGCTCTAAGATAACAAAGCCTAAGCATAATGGTCAATTTCTCTATGGCTGATATATCATCATCTGATTACTAAGATCATCAAATATCTTGTTACACAATTTTGGAAACTTTGAAAAACTGCAAAACCAACTAAATACACTGATCAAAAAACTAAAAAGTGTTTGAATCACATCCATCAAATGGTGCCTATGGCAAGACCCAACAACAAAAAAATGCACCTCCTAACTTTTAAAATTCATGAAGCCTATTTTTTTTAATAAGGAATTTAGAGTAATATTGGTCATGTGTTTTGCACAGTGTTTTAAAAATCGGTCTAGGCGGCGCCTAGGCGCTAGAAGGTGGAAAACCGCCCAGATTAATGCCTGGGCGGGCAGTCTGGGCAGTCTGGGCGGTCTGGGCGGTCTGGGCGGGTCTGGGCGGGTCTGGGCGGGTCTGGGCGGGGTCTAGGCGGCCTAGGCGGGCTAGGCGGGGTCTAGGCGGACTCTAGGCGGGGTCTAGGCGGTCTGGGAGATTTTTTTATTTTTTTATTTTTTTATTTTTTTATTTTTTTATTTTTTTATTTTTTAATAAGGTTGATTGTGTTCTTATTTTATTTTTCTTTCCTATTTTTTAGAAATAAACTATTTAATTGTTTTTTTAGAAAATCTCGGGAATGGGCTTTGATGATGATGATATGTCTAAATGTAGCGAAGGATGATTACTTAATGGAATTCTCAAAGGATCTGCCGGTACCAATTTTACTAATGTAGATTTTATCAAACATAACTGAGGTTATTCATGCAATTTGAAGAAAAATAAAAGATTACACAAATTCAAATTTATATAAAGTACCCATCATGACCAACTTCAGTCATTTGAGTTTTAATAAATTTTGTTCACGATTGTTAATTTTTCATGTTTTTAAATTTTGCATATGTATATTGACATTAAATTGGATGTAATTGATAAGGTATTATGCTTAAATTTTGTAAATTATTAAAGTTATAATACAAAACCTAAGACCGCCTAGGCACCCGCCTAGGCCCCTGGGCGCTAGGCACCTGCTCGCCGCCCGCCCAGCGCCTAGCGATTTTTAGAACACTGGTTTTGCAAGTTCAATGTTCTCACCACTATCTTTGGTATTGCTTCATAAATCTTATCAACTTAAGTTTCAAACAATTTCTTGATTTGCACTGCGGCTATAGAAAAAACAAACATTTAGAGTGATATCACAAGTTACTTTTCATCATCAAGCCATATATGCATTAAATGATTCAAACAAATAGAGTGACATAGACTGAGTTTATTAACTCTTTCGGAACCAAGAAGTTCAATCAGAAATTAGTTTAAGATCAACAATATATGGGTGATGAAATCAAAATGCAAAACGATTAGTGCTAAAGAAAATAAACACAAAAGTCAATATTTCAACTTATTGATACCAGACGTCATTGGCACAACGTCCTCATAGCATGGAACTTTAGTGTTTTGTTGACCACAAGCTTTTGAGATGGAAGGTAAACCCTACCTTAAGAAGCTCAACTATTTCTTACGCTTCCTCTTGCCTTTTTTTTTTTTTTTTGGGGGTCATTTTCATTGAATGGGTGAGATTGGTGATCATATGGATCATATAAATATATCCTACACAAAAGAATAAATATAAATTAGAAGTTACTTAAATGTAATGTATACTTACATCTGTAACATGCATGCATATGATCCAAGGTCCCTCTCAACATTGACAACTCGTGCATTCGATCTATTTGGCAGGTTTCAAATTGTTATCTATTTTGGCATCGTAGGCATGTCATCTGTGTACTAGGCATTTAGATTGGGTTCCCCAAAACTCAAGCCAAAGTACTCATATATAAGATACATCCGAGACCGAGAGCATTAAATATATATCCACACACCTGTTTGACTCTCTGGCCTTACATGCTTGTCATCTCTTAATGAATGTCGAAACTAAAACTCTTGTGAGACTGACTATTCAATAACATTCATTAGCCTACATTCTCCTCAAACTTGAAGCAACCCAGCTAATTATGGAGATTTCGATGGTTGTGGAGTAAGAGGAGCGTTGAATTGATAGGTGTAAACCTTTCATTATATGTTGGAAATATGGCTTTTTAAAATAATAGAAAAATAAGAGGAGCCGCTGCCGTCCGTCCGTCCGGGTCATTTAGAGATCAACCCATTCTTTTACTGAAAATTTATTTCAACGAAAATATTTTTTTTAATCAGAGAAGGGAGACTATTCGCCATACGTTGCGCCACAGTATTCTCTCACGTTTTCCACACAATTGTTATGTCATTGCATCTAGGCCGGATTTTATCCATGTATCTAGATGTTTTCTTAAAACCCACACGTTTTCCACATGTTTTTAATTGCGCTCTGCACGCGATGAATCTAGACGGGATTTTATCCATGTATCTAGACGTTTTCTTAAAACCCACAAATATAAACACAATTCAGAGTTTAGAAATAATAAGAAAAACAAAAACAGTTTGCAAACAAGAAAAGATTTGTTTTTCAGAGAAGAGTTTTTGCAAACAAAAGCTTTAGTATTTTTCAATCAGAAAAGAGATTTTTCTTGTTATTGATCTATATACATTGTATTGGTGTTTCCGAGCAAACAAGAGATTAAGGGTGGATAGTATTCCGTTCATCAACTGTGCATTTGTTTGAACGAGACAGATAAGATTCTGGGCTGTTTTATCCTGGGGACGGCGGGGCTATTAGACTACTTGCAGATTTTTGGGCAAAGCCGCGAAACGTCTTAAAGAGAGCGACCTAGTCCGTGACTCAACCCAAGAACAAATGGTACCTTCGTTCCTATCTTTTAATTTGATTTACAGCATTTACAACAATTTTAAGACGTTTTATTTCTGCCATGACTACAGCCTTCTTTCATAATTTTCTATAAGATCGAAAGAATGATCCCTTCAATGATATTTAGTATTCTCCATAATACAACTTACGGAAATAAAGAAAGGACATGGAACAAGTAATGAAAATAATGGTAGAAATGATACAGCCTTTGTCAATTGCAGAACTTGACAGTGTTTTGATCCATTCTTATTCGAAGTTTGATTTGTGCAAGCTTTCTTCACAGATTAGGTTGTAATGATACCCTTTGTCTCTAGGGAGATTTTGGTTTGATTACCTGTGTGTAAGTGTGATTATTTAATACTGATGGGTTTTGTGAGGATAACTTTTTTAGCTAGGTTGTTGTTTTTGAGTCTGTCAATTTAATTGGAACCCATTAGCCTAATAAACTTTGTTCCAAGGATTGGAGTTTAGTCTTGTTTGCTTTATGTATCTTTGTTACCTTGTGTGGTAGCTCTTGTTGTGAAATTGGGTTGGGTGCGGTTTTCTCAATTTATTTAATCATTCATTCCATAAACAGGTTATGGTATAATAAATGCAAGGACACAACCCCATGGTAACATTTGGAAAGGTTGGAAAGAGGGTTATATTTTTCTGGATTTATTGAATAAGATCCACATGATTTAGAGCTTTACAACTGCAGATACCTTTATCTATAATGGTGGTTTTCCATGTTGGGTATTAGTGTGCAGAGAGAATGTCTTTGACAATAGAGAAACTGTCTAGAAATTCACCCACAAACAACATCCTCATTATCTTGGGTTATCCTTCCTGTACATTTTGGGTGAAAATAGACTTACCAGGAGGTGCCATTTACTTGTTCCAACCTCGTTCTGCTTACATGTTGTGTACTTTTTATATTTGGAATGCTAGACTCTGTCATAAGCGTATTATTAAAAACATGATAAACTTAGGACTAATTCCAAAATTGTCCTTAAATGTTTTTGAAAAGTGCAACTATTGTAGCCAAGCTAAGATAACCAAAACACCACATAAATCTGTTGTTAGAGAATCTGAACCTTTAGATTTGATACACTCAGATATATGTGAACTTGATGGTGTTTTGACTAGAAATGGAAAACGTTATTACGTTTATTGATGATTGTTCTGATTATACCTTCGTCTACTTGATGAAAAATAAGAGTGAAACCTTTGACATGTTTAAATTATTTTTAAACCAAAGTTGAAAATCAATATAATAGAAAGATAAAGAGACTTAGGAGTGATAGAGGCACTGAATATGATAGCAGTACTTTCATAGAGTTCTATAATTCTCAAGGAATTCTTCATGAAAAAATTGCACAGTATTCTCCTTAGATGAATGGCAAAGCTGAAAGGGAAAATAGAACTCTTACTGAGTTAGTAGTTGTCATTCTACTTAACTCCGATGCTGCATCGCACTGGTGGGGAGAAATTATTTTGACGGTCTGTCACGTGCTAAATAGAGTCCCCAAATCGAAAAACAAAACCTCTCCTTATGAGATTTTGAAAAATAGACAACCAAACTTGTCATATTTGAAAACTTGGGGTTGTTTAGCTTATGTTAGAATTCCTTATCCTAAAAGGAATAAGCTTGCCAATAGGGCATATGAATGTGTATTCATAGGGTATGCCATGAATAGCAAAGCTTATAGATTCTATAATCTTAAAGATCACGTCATTATAGAATCAAACGACATTGACTTCTATGAAGATAAATTTCCTTTTATTTCGAGGAATAGTGGGGGTACATCCTCAAATAACATGCCTTTGATCAGGATGAATGAAACCGATAAATCCACAGAATCTGAGCCTAGGAGAAGTAAATGGAAACGAACTTATAAAAACTTTGGCCCCGATTAATATGTCTTTTCAGTCGAGGAGGATCCCTTTAGTTTTCAAGAAGCCTTATCCTCTATAGATGCCAATTTTTGGGAAGAGGCTATTGATGATGAAATGTACTCTCTTGAGTCTAATAGAACCTGGCATTTAGTTGATTTGCCACCAGGTTGCAAGACAATAGGATGTAAATGGGTTTTTAAGAAGAAATTGAAACCCGATGGTAATGTTGAAAAGTTTAAGGCTCGTCTTGTAGCCAAAGGATATAGACAGAGAGAAAATGTTGACTTCTTTGACACATATTCTCCTGTTACCAGGATTACATCTATTCGAGTGTTAATTTCTCTTGCTGCAATACATAATCTAGTATTGCACCAAATGGACGTTAAGACTGCGTTTCTTAATGGCGATTTGGAAGAAGAAATTTACATGGCCCAACCTGAAGGTTTTGTTATTCCAGGGCAAGAACATAAAGTTTGCAAACTTGATAAATCCCTTTACGGTTTGAAACAAGCTCCAAAACAATGGCATGAAAAATTTGATAATCTTGTTATCGCACATGTCTTTAAAGTGAACGAAAGTGACAAATGCATTTACTATAAAGCTAAAAATGGCATTTGCACTATTATATGTCTATATGTGGATGACTTGCTTATCTTTGGTTCTAATATCCATGCCGTGAATAAAGTGAAAGCTTTATTATGTGCAAACTTTGATATGAAAGACCTTGGAGAAGCAGGTGTAATCCTTGGTATCAAGATTACTAGGTCTGAGAAGGGAATTTCCTTGGATCAATCACACTATATAGAGAAGATCCTAAATAAATATAATTACTCTGACTGTAAACCTGCATGTACTCCTTATGATCCTAGTGTAAAGTTGCTCAAGAACACCGGTAACGGTGTTAGACAATCTGAGTATGCGAGCATCATTGGTAGTCTTAGATATGCTACCGATTGCACTAGACCCGACATAGCTTATGTCGTGGGATTACTATGCAGATTTACCAGTAGACCTAATATACAGCATTGGCATGCAATTGAAAGGGTCATGAGGTACCTGAAGAGGACTAAGAACCTCGGATTACATTATCAGAAGTTTCCCGTTGTCCTTGAAGGATATAGCGATGCTGATTGGAACACCCTTTCAGATGACTCCAAAGCCACCAGTGGCTATATTTTTAGTATAGCTGGTGGAGTTGTTTCTTGGAAATCGAAGAAACAAACCATTCTGGCACAGTCCACGATGGAGTCATAGATGATAGCACTAGCCACGGCTAGTGAAGAAGCAGGTTGGCTAAGAAACCTGCTAGCAGAGATCCCTTTATGGGAAAGACCGATTCCAGCTGTTTTGATCCATTGCGATAGTACCGCGGCTATTGCAAAAATACAGAACCGTTATTATAACGGCAAGAGACGACAAATACGTCGTAAGCACAGTACAGTTAGAGAGTTTCTGTCTACTGGTGCTGTGAGAGTGGATCATGTATGAACTGATGCGAACTTGGCTGATCCTTTGACGAAAGGATTAGCTAGAGAGAAGGTTTTCAAAACCTCGAAAGGAATGGGACTAATGCCCTTAGATTGATGAGCTATTCATGACGATAACCTAACCTATAGACTGGAGATCCCAAGAAATAGGTTCAATGGGTAATAACAAGTCGTGAATGATATGAAGTGAATCATGCTGACAGAATAACAATCTCATTCCTAGATTAAAGCATGAGTTCCTTAAGCGATAGTAGGATGAGTTAAAAACTCTTAATGAGATCTATACTCTATGTGGAGTGGAGTACCTAGCTACAGGAGTACTCTTGATAGACTCACCTAAGTGATTGTGGAAGTTTGGCCGCTTCCTATGGAATTTGTGGGCAAAATTCCTAGAGCCTTCACTATACTGGGATATACGTGCATGGCCGTAAGGCACGGGCTTTTTAGACTTCACCCTGGTAAGGTTGTGCGTGTAATGTCTGTTAGAGATAGAGTTCAAAACTACGAGTTACTCTAGTATAATCTAAAGCATGAACACTACGCAAGAGTTCAAGTCGAAAGACACTTTTGTTTATGCACAATCTTATATTTTTTTTAGATTGCTCGATGAAAATTGTTTTTAAAAATCCAAGTGGGGGATTGTTGGAAATATGGCTTTTTAAAATAAAAGAAAATGGGTGTGTACCTGGTTTTGATCTCTGGATCTCTCTCTAATTTTAGTCCCACATCTTCTATACAACTCATTGTGGAAGAGTATATAAGGAGATTGTTTGGACTGGGTTTGGACCCCTTGGAGGTACCACACTTTTGTGAGGAGGGGAGAGATAGACTCTCGCGCCCGCCGCCGCCACCTTCCGTCCGGGTCATTTAGAGATCAACCCATTCTTTTTACTGAAAATTTATTTCAACGAAAATATTTTTTTTAATCAGAGAAGGGAGATTGTTCGCCATACGTTGCGCCACAGTATTCTCTCACGTTTTCCACACAATTGTTATGTCATTGCATCTAGACGGGATTTTATCCATGTATCTAGACGTTTTCTTAAAACCCACACGTTTTCCACATGTTTTTAATTGCGCTCTCCACGCGATGAATCTAGACGGGATTTTATCCATGTATCTAAACGCTTTCTTAAAACCCACACGTTTTTCACATGTTTTTAATTGCGCTCTCCACGCGATGAATCTAGCCGTGATTTCGTACTTCAACGAATGTGTTTTCTCCCTATAAATATAAACACAATTCAGAGTTTAGAAATAATAAGAAAAACCAAAACAGTTTGCAAACAAGAAAAGATTTGTTTTTCAGATAAGAGTTTTTGCAAACAAAAGCTTTAGTATTTTTCAATCAGAAAAGAGATTTTTCTTGTTATTGATCTATATACATTGTATTGGTATTTCCGAGCAAACAAGAGATTAAGGGTGGATAGTATTCCGTTCATCAACTGTGCATTTGTTTGAACGAGACAGATAAGATTATGGGTTGTTTTATCCTGGGGACGGCGGGGCTATTAGACTGTTTGCACATTTTTGGGCAGAACCGCAAAACGTCTTAAAGAGAGCGACCTAGTCCGCGACTCAACCCAAGAACAAATGGTACCTTCGTTCCTATCTTTTAATTTGATTTACAGCATTTACAACATTATATATCCATGCATATGACACTTTCTAAATCTTGTATCTTCATAGTCAAATATTCAAAAATAATATGGAGCAATAAACTTCTTATTTACCCAGGCATAGAATTTTGTCAATACTAGACACACAAAAATTATCTTTCTTTTTTTTCTTTTTTTTTTTTTCATGAAACACCCAAAAATGATCAAACACACCTATTGCATTGTTTTCCTTGGTACTTTCCAAGCGCCACAAACTGAATATTTTATCAGGTGAAGTTTGATTGCCTATTCTGTTTAACCTCAGGAGAAGACCTCGGCTCCATATGACAAGGTTCTGGACTGCATTACATCTTGTATCAAGGTGGCCCATCTACCTGATATTCTTGAACAGGGAAAGAACTTGTTGCATGTGTTTTTGGTTGCCCTTTCGCGTGGTTTGCCTTGGACAGGTTTCCTTTTTATCCTTATCTTCCTTCCTTAATTTCTTTTTTTGGGTGGCTTCCAGTTGTGTTAGATTAATGTCTTTAGACTATTTGGGTTCCATCTAATTCTTACTTCCTTGTTTATCGGAACTGCTGGATCCAATGAAAATGTCGGCTTTCTCATCAATGAAGGAACTTTGTTCAAAGTTCGGCCAGATAGCCAATACTGACCAAAATGCATGCATCAATACATACTGATGCAAACACACCAATTCATGAGGTAACTTTGCATCAACTACTATTGGTTGTTTGATTTTCTTAAATTACAATTTGTCTCACTTCTTATTTCCCATTCTCAGATGTTCTACAGTGTAGCACCCAAAGTTGTTGAATGTATACGCACAATAAAGATTGCCCAGGTGCTTTTCTTTCTCCCATTGTATGGTTGACAATCTTGATGGAATAAGTTATGTTGAGGATAGGAATATATTCTCTTTTTAGGAATGCGGATTGCGTTAATATCAGCTAATCTCGTTATTTTTTCATCTTATATTCTAATATGTTATATACAATTTCAGGTTCATGTAGCTGCTTCAGAATGCCTCTTAGAAATGACCAAGTTGTACAAAACTACTTTGCCTGTGGAAAGTAAAGATGTCGAGTGGGTGAACTTGCTCATCTCTTTGAGGTGGAAAAGAGTGAGCAGGCAAAGTCATTGTTAAGGAGATGTCTTGACAGTGTGGAAAGTCTCGACAACGGTGTAAAATCATAGACAGAAACAGTTTAAAATTATAGACAAAAGCTGAGAAATAATCTCTTGTATGTAGAGTTGTTAATCACCATGTTATATGGAGCAATAAGTAACTATCAAGATTCTTTCAAAGTGACTGAAGCAAGATCAATTTATCATTCCTTTACACCTGTTTGATGACATTTCAACATCTAGTTTCTCCGCTGACAAGGAAAAGGCTATCTATCGAATGTTCATTTTAGCACTTTTCTATTCCCTATAATTTTTTGTTCGCTGTAAACATGTTCATGTCCATCCCACTATTGCATAGATCTTTCATGTTCATTGATGTTCTGTAAAATCATATATGGTCCTGTAGTAAACTAATTTGAGTTTGGTCATTTCATTCAAACCCATGATAAAAGTAAAAATGATTGTGTATTTTCTTGTACAAGTATGTATTTTCTCATATCATTGCAACTCTTGCTACTGACATTCCAAAGGTTGTATTTGGTTTTGAGGAAACAGTGTTGAGATGGAAATTGTTTAAATTTAAAACTGTTTTTAGGATGTTTGATAAGCAGCTATGATGAAACAGTTGAGTTTACATTATTTAGGTTCTACTTTGTACACAGGCAAACAATTCCAATGTGAATGCATCTGTTTGTGATGAATTTGCAGTTGCATTTTATTTGTAACTTCGTGGTGATCAAAGGCATTTTTTTTTCCTATTTCTTATGGGAGGCCTACAAAATCTATGGTGTTTCTGTGTTATCCTTAACTGGGTCTGGGTTTTGCCAATGTTGCTGCTCTTTTCAAAGAGATGAAAAGCAAACAGCAGCTTTTAGTTTTTCATCAAACTTGTGGCTGGATATCACGGGGTTGCCCTTAAGATTCAATTTTAACTTGATTATCATCTTTTAGACTCTCAGGTGCTAGATCAACCTCAGAGAGGACAGAAAGATCATCCAGGTTCTTCATTAAACTCAATAGGTGGATGTGCCAGAACTAGAAATGTGTAACTGCATAATTACTTCAATCCTCACCCAGAAAAGGTTCTTCAGTTTTATGAATGTTGAATCCCCTCTCAATTTTAGAAATAAATTAACTTGTGATGATGCAATGGTGTTCCAAACTTATCAAATTAGACCCTGAAACCCCACTATATGAACCTTCGTTTGGGTTATAAAAAATATCATAGTGCACAGAAAGTGTTAAAAAGATGTACTTGGAATGAAACAATTTTTTTGCTAAAAAGACTGCAATTTTTTTTTTCAATTTTCCATCGGGTTGAACTCTTTATTGGCACCCGATCGATAAACCAAATTCCTCTTCAGAGATCATTATCAGAATTTGATTGAATTCATATTCCGTTGGTGAGAAAAATCAAGAGAAAATGGGGGAATACCTGTTGAGCACTTTATTTTGGGAAGCTATGGGAGCTAATTCCCAATGAGATTTGAGAAGATTAGTGGTGTACAGGGATTGAAATATCACTAGTTATTGAATAAATAATTGGCCATAACTGCAGTATATCCGGCAACACTGCTAAAACTATCAAATATCGCAACATGGCAATTTTTAAATCATCGAGCAGTAAAGGAATAAACAACCCTATATCAGGATACAACAGTGCTTCTCCTTTTTTCTCGTGTCATGGTTTCCATACATGAAAGTTGAAACCCTTTAAACACTTTCATTTTCACAACCCCATAAAATGCATCTTAACTACATCGATACACCCTGAATGTATTTTGAGTTTGTCCGCATCCAAGAACAAGAAACAGAATATTTTTCGGAGAATCAATGAGAGATCTTTCTTCAGTTAAAAATAATTGTCATTATTACATAGAACTTGAGATGACGACAGAAAAGAAACTAACATCCTTCTAAAAGGATTGGGAAGAGAGGAAAAAAAGGGGAAACTTAAAACTCTAATCCTCTCCAACAAATTTAAGTGCTCAAACACGCTCTTCTATTTTGATTCGAACACTATAACTATAATCGCTACAGTTACAACATACAAACAAACCAAGAACACGACTCCTGCAACTTTTTTCTTCTACTTTTGGGTCGCTAAAAAATCCAAGAAAGCAGGGCCAGCGCGCTTACGCAGTTCCTCACCAGCATCCTTTCCCATGAGAATCAAATCTTCAAGGACGAATGGCCCTTTCCTCGATGTTTCAAACACTGAAACCAAGAAATGTATGGAATTTCAATAAAGTGGGGAGATAGTTACTAGTTCACAAACTAGAATTGATTAGTGTAAGCTGTTAATGAGACCCACTGCATTTACCTTGTTTTCCATCAGGAGAAGCCACTAATCCTCTAAAGACACAGTACCCATCTTCCCTGTGTGCATAACCTGCAATTGGAGTTCGACAAGAACCATCTAGGGTTGCAAGGAATGCCCTCTCACATGTAATAGCTAATCGGGTATCTTCATGATCCAGTGATGCTATGTAATAAGCCTGCAAAGAAAAATAACTAGTTCAATGATGATAAGATTTCATAGTATGCCTATTTCGAGAATAATGCATCATTACAGAGTATGTATAGCACCACATAGGATAAAGATGTTGACAATACTACTTCTAGGTTGCAAAAAAAACAAAAAATCAGAGTACCACATTAGAATATGCGTAATCATGCACAAAATAAGTGGAAATGTGAAAATATGTTGAAAACTAAACAGTAACCTAAGATAAGCAATTATATGAAACCGCAGTTTTCATTTTACTTAATTTGATAAATTACATATCACCATGATAAACACAATGATGTTTAATTCCCTATACATCGACATATTAAGCCTTCCATGATATACCAAGTAGCAATTAGCATAACATTTAATACTTGAGCTTGTTTAGGTACGATAGATACATGTCTATCCTAGATTTTTTTAGATGTAATAACTCCCAGTTTTATCATGAAAAATTAAATATTATTGGAGATTTAGATCTTACAAGCAGATTCACATAATTTAAGCTGGTCAAATGGTCTCTATAGGTTAGAGAGGACATTTTCAATGTCCAATTAAAACTATCAAATGTGTCAACTAGTAGCTACAAGTTTTAAATCAAAGGTCGCGTGTTCTACAGTATTCGACCACATGAAGATGAAAGGGAAATTAATACTGATAGGATGATAGAGCTAATCTTTTTGGTTATATGTATATACCATCTTGTCATCATTGCTTCTGCAAGCGATTCCTATGGCACCTTGAGCGATGGCTGGAAGCATCTCCTCAATAGATAGAATGGCAGTGACATTATTAGTCATATCTAGCCGTTTGAGGCCAGCCAATGCTAATAAGGTCGCTTGGACTGCTCCCTCACTGAGTTTTCTTAATCTTGTTTGAACATTGCCTCTAAAGTTCTCCACCTGTAACATGGACATAAATCATAAGCTACAAAAATCTGCATGAAGAATATACTGGAACAATAGTTAATTAAAGAAATAGTTTAACGAGTGTTTAACACAACCTAATAGGATAGTGATACAGAGCAAAATAATCAATAGACTCTCCGAAGAGGGAAGGTACCAACTCTTGTAAGATTTGAATGATGTGGGATTCGGCTTAGCTTGAATGGTAATGCTTTCTTTGAGTTTATAGAATATGTTATCATCATAACATAAGTGATAATACCTCGTATAAATATATAGAATGCAACCTTACCATACCGTGGAAGGAAAACCACATGCCGATGAGCATAAACCATGGTAAATCATTCACTCCAGATGCTTTGGTGCATAAACATTTATTGGTCTTCAACTTTTTATGAAGAACAAATACTAGCACAAAATCATATTACAACAATTTGACAATCAAGTTCAATACGCTATGTCCTCCCATGTAAATATACTAGGGTATTCCTCATGCCATTGGCACTCCACATACATCTTATTTGCTAAATATCATATACTGAGCACCCTCGCCACCATCCCCACTTTCACCCTCAATCAATTTTGAAGTGCAAGTTTATTCTAAGGTAAAATATATACTATAAACTTTAGGGTTTAGGGTTAGACTCGGTCAAAATTTGAATCAGATGGGGGGAAATTTTCAAACATCGAGAGTGAGTTCTCCACCAAACTTTGAATTCGCCAAAACATGAAGTTAAGGGTTTTTGTTTGAATGTGCATTAAGATATCCATCTCATTTCTTTCTTTCTTTTTCTGATATGATTGGCATGTCTCATTTCTTCGAAAACTATTGAAAACACTAACGACACGAAATGCACTAGACGATTTTAATAAAAATATATATTTTTAATTTTTTAGTGTTTATATTGATCATTGGTTTCATTGGAAAAATCTTCAATGTTTACCAAAATTCGACAATCAAGTAGATAGTTATGACAATTTTCATTTTTAGATTAAAAAAAACTAAATTTCTCTCTCTGCTACATGTGCATTCCATTCACTTTTGTAAACTTTTGTTCATTTTATTTGCCCTTCTACATGTTTTACAATTATAAACATGTCACTTTAGAGAATGAATCTCCTACACACCAAAAGTCTCATGAGCAATCCCCTTAGGAAAAAGTGCACCAACCAAATACCCCCAAGGAATGGTAAAAGGAATTAGACTCCGTAGCTTTCTTTTCCCCTTTGGAGGAAATGGACATAATTTTCCATAGTGAAGTGGAAGATGATCCTCGAATATAACCATTTCAGGAACCTTCATCAATATTCATAGGCCTTCGAGTTAGCAAATATCAACTCCAAAGTTCCTACCTTCTATGAATAACTTAGACAAGATCTCCATTCTCCAAAATGACTTACTTGATTCTCTCCATAACTTACCTTTACGGGATGCATACAACATTTCTAACACACTGATTACATTATCCACCTCCCAATCATTCGGCGGCCTTCTAAAGGAAGATACCGCTCCATACGGTTCAACCCTAAACTTCTAAATCCACGAGTAACCCTTCTTTCTTACAGAATAATAAAGATACCACTCCATATCATTCAATCCTAAATTTCTATATCCACGAGTAACCCTTCTTTCTTACAGCATAATGAATAGAAGCAAGGATAAAGGTCTTTTAATCTCCTATCATCGGACCATTAGTCTTCTCACAATTTAGTTTTGAGCCATCTCTCAATCCTGACTTTTGATGACTTTCTTAATTCTCTACAACTTTTTCCAACAATACAAGTTACATATACCACAGTCAGTTCCCACCATAACCCATCTTAATCATAAGAGCTTAGGATGATAACAGACCAACTTACCCTCATGAAGAAAGAATTTTCAAGTACAGGGGTATGACAGAGGATTCTGGCTAGTCCAGGTGACATTAATCAATAGCTTCTTCATTGAAAAACCAGAACTCTCTATTCCTTAGGGGCTCAGCTTTGGGAGTCCTTCGCGCAATCATTTGGGTCATATGGAAGTAGTGGAAACATAAAATCTTTAACATCAGCAGAGATATGATTTTGCATTTTAACCCATGTTGTGGTGTTGGGCAAACTGGTGAAAGTTCCAGGTGATGTGCAATTTGAAAACTATATGTACAGATTGGATTCCTTTGTTCTGAGAGAATCTGCTATTTGTATGCTTTCTCTGCCTTTAGCGAGCCTTTCCCTCACTACTCTTTTTTCTGTATTCAGATAAAATCTTGTCTATAAAAAGAATAAATGCTCTACTAAAGGGCAACCTGTCAAGAACTTAACCTGTGTATGCTCTCTCAGAAACCATGGAACACATGCAAGGCAGCCCAACTATGGCCTGCTTTCATTTTCTTTTACTAGAATCAAAGCTTCTCAGTTATTAAAACTAGAAAACGGAACAATAGATCTCCAGAACACTAGAGAGAAAGGAACCATAAGAGAGATAAATAGTGGGTGGACTCAACTTGAGAACCTTCCTGAGATGGATATGAGAAATGGGGAACATCATTTTATAAACCATCTAAGACACCAAGGTAGTGGACTACCTGGCAGTTGCATTAAAGCCTGGTCATTCTTTGCTTCTTTTTGGAGCACTTGGAAGAGTTTTCTTAAGCATCTATTCCTTGTGATTTCGCCTTTTTTTCTTTTTTTTTAATCGCCTTTTTTAGCTTGAATGAAGCTTGTTAGTACCTGAGAAATAAATTTAATAGCCCTTGGAAAAAACGAATTTCCAATATATTCCTAAAAATTACATAAGAAAAGGACAATATTCTTTATGTTATCAGTGCAGTTTTCATGGCATAAAATAAGAAGAGTTAATAATGCACTCTCCCACATTTGAGTTGGCATGGCAAAACCAATCGCTTACATCTCATAAAGATAGTAGTAGTACTAGGTACTATGCCACAAAATGAAAAGAAACAGAGGGAAAGAAAACAAAATATATTAGATATTATCATATAATATAGCAATCAAATGTATTGCATTATATTTATTTACCATCTGTCATGCGCTTCAAAGAAAGACCTTGGTTAGTCGCACATGCTAATGCAGTGAGAAAGAGGTTGTCATTGCAGAACTCTTAGAATATCCAAATAGATTTAGAGGTGTGATGTGTGTTATAAACTTATGACTAATAGCTCAATCCATAGGCATGCATGTGTAATTATGTACAGAAGAGGAGAGCAGAAACTATCATGTACTCCAAGAAATTATACGGATCTGCTATCAATCATTTCCTTAAGGGATAGGTGAACATGATTTAGCAGTGAAAAAGAAAATGTATATTCCTAGAACATTTCAAATACTGAATATTCAAACAAACTATTATGTATGCCTTATGCAAGTTACATAGGGATAATGTTCTAACATCTCTATCAATAGGTTCAATGTATCTACTAGTCTACTGGAGAGAGTAGATACATTTTCATGTCCTTGACCAGCAGGAAATGCATGGTTGTACATTAAATAAGAACTACTTATGCATGAATAAACCATTTGAGTTTTTACATAATGAACTTGTTATTTCTTCATATATGAATACGAATCCTACTATAGAAAAGTGAAAAATAGTACTTACTTTGAGTGAAGGATATCTGTGGAGTATTTGCGACTGTCTTCTAAGTGAAGCACTGCCAACAACACTTCCAGCAGGAAGCTCAGCCAGAGAACTAGCACTCAAAGAGATGAAGGCATCTCGAACATCCTCCCGTGGCAGATTACATGGAATAATAGTCCCCTTCGGTAAATATGTAGGTACATCTTTCATGGAATGAACGGCAATATCAACATCACCATTCAAAAGAGCGTCGTCTATCTCTTTGGTAAACAAGCCTTTGCCACCTATGTCTGCAAGGGGCATGTCTAGAATTTTATCCCCGGTCGTTTTAATGATTTTGATTTCAATGGCCCCTTCTTCAGCCAACTCTGCATGAGAAGCAATGAGCTTTGCCTGTGTCTCGTATGCCTGAGCAAGAGCTAGTGGGCTGTCCTACAAACAGAATTAATGTAATCCAGAAGACTTGTGTATTAAAAAGAATCTTCTTAAGAACATTAATAGTTATTACATATGTGGTTGTTTGTTTTGCCTTCTAACAACTGGTCTGAATTTTGCAAAATATAACATAGTTTCAAGACATTGAGACCTTTAACCAGCTCAAGAAGCTAAAAAAACACACCATGGGTTGCACATATATGGGTACGTGTATCGGACTATGGATTAAGTGTTGGATATTGGACACCGCATCTTTTTACACATGATTAATATAAAACTCATATTTCGCTAAGAATTGCATTCACATTTATGTGCTACGCTACAAACTTTGAGTTTCATTGTACAATAACTAAGATGCATTTCAAATTGCAAAGGTTTAAACTTTGACAGCAAGAAACTTTAAACAGAAGCTCTCTGATCTGAATTCATTTGATCCTAGAGAAAAAATGGCAGAGTTCCACCCATCAAACAACTCTTCGGCATTCAGCTCAAAGCTGCATCTTAAACTAGTCAAACCAACTCAATGCAATGATTAAGAAAATTTTCCCAATCCCTTCCCTATCTAAAAAGTTGTGATTGCAAGGAAAACAAATTGCGTATAGATCCCCTCTCAAAAAGATAACTTTTTGCTTCGAGCAATTGTGTTTTCAATCATAAATGAATATCTAACTCTTCAAACAACACCTAATTAAGAAAGAAAAAAATCACACCTTTAAGTTGAAAATCGAAAGAAAATCAAAACTTGAACTCAGAAAACCCCAACCCCAGACAACAAAATCACCCAAATCAATCAAAAGAAGGAAAACCCAGAAAGAAGAAATCAGATAATACCTTCCTCTTGTACCAATTCTGATGAGCGAGGCTTTGGTGTTGGTCTGCTGTTCAACAGCAAGAGCTGATTTTGTGACGATGAGCTGCTGCTTTCTATGAAAGGGCTGGGTTTTGAGGGATGGGGGAGGGAACCCAAAGCCAATGCGGATGTGAGCTGAGGCAGAGGAGGAGGAGAAGCGTTTAGGAAGTAAGGTGGTGTTGAGAGTCTCCATTGCTTGCAACAGCAGTGAAGAAAAAGAAGAAGAGAAGAGAAGAGAAGAGGAGATGGTTTTGTTTGTTTGGTTTATTGTGTTGAAATCATGTTGAAGGAGGGAGCAAGGCAACGGCAGTTGAATAGATAAACAGATAATGTCAGTGGATCCTCCAATCACATCCAAACTCTTGAGGGTAAAGTGAACGACCACTTGCACGAATTTTCAATTCATGGCTGTAAAAAAAATGGAAGAGAGAGAGAAAGAGAGAGTAACTTTCAGTCGCTGTTGGTTTATGTCGTAAAGGGAGAATGAAGATGACTTTTTAGGGCACGTTTGGTTACTCAATGGGAATGGAACGTTACTATATTTGGTTAATCGATGGAATGAGAATAGGAATGAGAATGGGAAAGGGAATAATTTGTGTCTTTATCATTATGCCCCAAATTACCAACCATGGAATTTTGGATCTATGATGGGTAAGGAGGCATCTAGCCATCTATGCTAGGTAAGAAGGCAAAATAAGACAAATTGAGGGTTGACCATTATAATGGAAATTCATAGGGTGTTGAGAAGGAATGTCCGTTACATTGAAATTAAATTTATAATGGTCATTTCTTTTACACCATTTTCATGTCAACCAAACACATGAATGGCATTCCTATTACAACATTGAGCAACCAAACATGCCCTTAGTTTTTACCAAGTCTGTCTTCAATGGGTTCAACCTACCCTGCCTACTCTTTGTTTGTTTTTTATGTATTGAGGTAGTTGCTACTCTAAAAAGATTTTTTTTTAAAGATACCTCCAACATAAATAGTTGGTTAAGGATGAGTCCCTAAAACATATTATATTGCAAATGCCCCCTAGACTACCAGTCAACATCCATTGACTACTGTCGCATGTGTTGTTTTCAAATAGACAATTTTTTATGCCCAAAATATCTCTGCACAATCTAACGGCCAGGATTGAACATTTCCCAACAGTTACGATTGAAAGTAGTCGTTGTATGTTGGGAAGTAGAAGAAAATTCACTTGGATTCCTCTCGATTTAATCAGTAGACAGTGGTTCCATAAAGTTCACAAGGCAAGAGATGTTTAAAATAGCTAAGGACTAAGAAGTTGCAAATTTAAGTCTATATACAAAGAGTTGCAGAGCATTTTCAACCTCTACCCATTTGCTTTGAATATGTGTTGAACCTAGGGTGGGCAAGAATCTTGGTACCAACCCAGTCTATCCAGACCGATATGATCCCGAACCGATTCAAACCGGGACCAATCGGACGAAACCGATTTTCAAAAATTTTGTCCCGGACCGTTCGGTTCGTCCCGGTTACTGTAACAAGCCCAAGCCCAAATGATTTCACAAGTCAAAGCCCAAATAATTTTATCAAGTCAAAGCTCAATTTCACACTTAAATCTCCAAATCCTCCAACTGTTCACAGACTCTTCTCCTTTTCGCCTCTCTCACTTCTCACTTTTCCCACTCTCTCACATAGCAGCAATGAAACCAAATAAATGGAAGCCAAAACAACCCTAGAAATGATACCTTCCTTCTTCTTGTCTGGGGAAAACCTAAAAAACCCTAGAAATGGGTTGTTGCAGACACTTTGGAAGAATTTGTGGTGTGGGGTTTGAGAGAAATGAAGGAAAACAAATGGGTTATGGGGAAGAAGGTGTGGACGTTGTGGAACCAAAAATCTCTCCTTTTGCTTCGCGATTTGGGGATTTCTTCATCCAAACCCTAACCCTAGCTCTTTCCAAATGCATCGTTCTTGGGTTCAATTTCTCTCAAATTCATGTGATTTCTCAGTTTGATCCATCGAATATTGTTCCAATTTGGCAAATTTTAGTCGGGTTCGCTCTGAACGTGGAAGTTCATCAAAGTTTTGTTTGTTCATGCAGCGAGTTTAATTCATTAACACAGTATTTGGGATGGTTTAATTGCTACTGAACTTGGAATTTTGATGTAAAGTATATGACCTTCAAATAAGGATCAGCTTGTTTTCAAATGAAGTGGGAGAATTTCACTCCTTTGCTCAGTTATTGGGTGTAAATTTTGAGGAAAAAAGGAAACAAAAACAAAAACAAACAAACTAGAGAACTTGGAATTAACAATCTCATATATTTTGATATATATGCATTTTCTCTCATTCTATAAGTGAAGGAATTAACAAAATTTTCAACATATGCGGGTCCATTGGCTTTCATTTTTAATACCTGTGACATCATCTTCCTCAATGTCCAAAGTTGAAAATTTGCCTTCTCAGAGCTATGTACTTTCAGCAGATTCAACGCTTTCAAGGAAAGCTTGTCATTCACCTGGACATCAGCTTTTCAGACAAGTGTCTAGTGGTAGAATCCCAGGATTCAGGTCACCAAACAACTCAACATATGAAGGAAGAAGACCTTTTGTGTTCTTCCGCATGCAGCAATGATGCAACACTGGGTTCTCAAGGTCGGTTTTCTGATGGTTGGTCCATGTGCAATCTCGTTCTACCTCGCAATCGATTGAAGTTTTCAATCAAAGATTTCAAAAATTGCATGGATGGGGTCGTTTGAGAGGATGTTTTGCTTAGATCCCTTTTGGTGTAAGGAGGAAGATAAAGCAAAAGGGTGAATGGTTCAGAAGATAAAGGGGGTGAAGGGTGGAGGGCTGATGGGGTGGATGAAGTAAGATAATAAGGGTGGGTTTTGGTTTGGGCTTGGGCCTTTTGTTTTTTGAACCGGGATGGCATGGTCCCATCCCGGTTCAAACCGGTTCGGGACCAATCGGATCTGCCAAAAAAATTTGTTGTCCTTGACCGTTCCGATCCCGTTTTACTGGATCGAGACCGACACCGGGTTAAGCCCAATCCCGGACTATGCCCACCCCTAGCTAAACCAGGGGGCATTATTAGATTCAAATCTATTACAGGGGGTTAAGTTACTACCAAGGCGCAATGTTGAAAAAAATTATTGTACGTAAAAACAGAGCATCGTGATGAGGTTACTCATATTGGCAACTCTGTAAATGCAAGTCAAATGCATATGGAAATGAAAAAGTTATTGTATTGTAAACATGCGAATGCACACACACTAACAACTACATGCAACATTCCAATCTATATGCAAGGTTTCCAACTATATGTAAGACAACAAAGTACAAATGCAAATGGATATTGACAAACCTACAAATAAACCTGTGTCAAATGAACCCTATTGCAAAGCTACATACAAAAGCACCATGTTGCAAACCTACACATAAATGCACCCTGTTGCAATATGATATATATGCACCATGCTACAAATCTATACACAAATGCATCATCTTGCAGACCTATACATGAACAAATGCATCCTCTTGCAGACCTACACACAAATGCACTCTGTGGCAAACCTATATCATGTTGATAACAAATAAATTTTGTCCAAAACATACAAGTGCAACCAGCATTCAAAAGCGCATGTTGCAAAGGTACATCATGTTCAGCAAAAACTACAATGTCATACAAAAAGTGGTTCTAATATCCTATCAAGCCATTAACAAAGTACCAAAAACCCAAAAAAAAAAAAAGTGGTTCCAACCACATGTCAACATGGGTATCTACCATGTCCTAAACAAATCAATTAAAGTCTTTAAAGTGTTAGCTAGGTACATCCTGTCACATGCATTTTACTATTGCATTCAACCAAGAAATGGTACACTCCCAAAATTTTCAGTCCATATTCACTTGTCTGGTACCTACACCTCTACTCCTGCCTCCGCCTCTACCTCTACCTATGATTAGAGAAGGTCTCATACCTTGTTGAGGCTTTGTCTTGTGGAGGATTCAACTAGTGCAAAGGGTGCAGTTTACATTGCAGATTGTGCATTGTGTCTCTCTGGAGCAATAGGACCATCTGGTTGAGTAGTGGGCCTTGTGGAGTTGTTTATATATTTCGTTGGGCTTCAACATCTCTGCTTCTATCTCTTCCAGTAGTTTTGGAACCCCTTGGCCTATTGTTCATTGCCCTTCTCACTCTTGGAACATAGGTTTGGATACACTTTCAGGCTGCTCCTTGAGATGATTCTTGCAAGTCCTCACATTGTTTCTCTCCATCCCACATTCCTGTAAAATCTTTCATCATTTCAACCTGCTTGTAAGCCTTTGCAACCTTCCAAGCTAGCTTCTGTAAGAACTCCCCCCATGGCTAGCCTTTTTGAAGTTTTTTATACACGTGTCTAAAGCAAAACTTGTGGTCTGCTTCTGGAAATAATTGTTTAATACCCTCAATCAAACCCTTTTGTTGGCTAGATATGAATGTCAATGTCCTTGCATGCATTTTCAAATGTGCCTCAATTATGCTTGGGAAAAAGTGTCATCACTGCAATATAACATTGTGTTAAACAATAGTAACATATAAAAGACAAAAAGTTCATCACCCACATGCAAACCCCTTAAGCAAGCACATGCAAACAAACTATATGGATTACATATTATTGTTTTATTCTCTCAAACATGATATAAGCACTGCGGTTGTATTCCCTCAAACATAATACAAGCTTATGTTCACTATTGTTGGTGATGAATATAAGGAAGTCAGACATGGAAGTCAACCTATGCACACTAGATGACAAACAACAACACACAAGGAAGTCAGACATAAACATTTGACACCAATCAACACTATGGAAGTCACACAATGAATGATATAATGTTGATGCATTTACTCACAATACATGTTGTTACACAAAAAGAATGTAACTGTAGCGTGTAATGCACAAAGAATGTAATAATGGAACCCTAGATATTCATGTATGAACAAAATCATCAAAAAGCCTTAACCCTAAATCAACATGCAGAATCAAACCCTAAACAAGAAAGGGAGACTTACAATATCTCACGCCAAATAACAGGAGAAGCTCTAGGAGAGTGAACCTCTAGTTTAATCTCTTCCATAAACTCAGTTAGTGTTAGGAGTGAAATTGCGCCTCACATTGGGGTATTCATCTCTGGAATAGTCACTAAAGTCACTCATTATTCAGATTGAAGTTTATTTTTGGTGTCAAGTTCTTTGTGGAGCCAACAATATGAAAGTACGTTTCGAGATCGCCTGTTTGAACATTTCACATTTTGTTGTTGCTTGTGCTCCTATGACTTCTTGAGGAGGTTGATGCAATTAGGATAATAATAATATTAACAATGTTTCCTATATTAGGTTTAGAGTTTGTTTTAGAAGTTAGGATACTTATAAATACAAGCGTAGATTAATCATTGTAATTTGATTTTTGATGTAATAAAAGTTATATTGTTTATTAGTTATTTATGTTTATTTTATCATTGTTATTTCAAATTATTTTGTTATTTCAATTCTTGTTTAGTTTATTTCAATTATCGTTTTTTATAAAATCTATCAAATTATTTCTTAGATTTATGAACTATGGCTCACTTAATTGATGTTACGGATTCTTGTGATACTCGATCAAATTGGTTTAATTAGTTATGAAATAAAATTTAAACAATCTGATCTATATGCACATTTCACCAAATTGAGTAATTGCTAATTGGGTTGATTTATCATCTCTTTGTGTAAAAAAAAGAAAAAATAGTGTCGGGGCCATTACGGTAACAAACATCAATCGAAAGGTGGCAACATTGACTATTGACCTCGATTTGGTGAGGCAACCCTAGATAACCAGCATTGGGGTGGGTTTATCCCTTATAATTTTTATTTATTTCAATTTTATATTTTGTTTTTTCATACATATTCCTCTTCCTAAACTTAACAGTTAACACTGCTCCTCCTCCGCCATTGTCAGTCATCGTCTTCTTCTTCCCCAAACAGCAGCAGCAACAACAGCAATAATAGTTAAGAAGATGGAGTAGCGCAATCTATCTCACTTGTGATTTGTGTGTGTGGGTATGTTACCTTTTCTCTCCAACACTCTTCTTTCCTTTTTCCAGACTCTCCTAACTCCATCCCTTTGACTTCTGATGTGGATTTGATAAGTGGGTTTTGCTTCTCATCTGGGTTTGTTTCAGTTTCTTCAATATTTTTCTCACATTTTTTTATTTTGATAATTTTGAATTGGGTATTTCTTTTTGTTCGGATTCAGTTCTTCCAGTTTATGTTCTCTAACAAAAAGTACATTTTTTCTGTGATTCAGTTGAGCTGCTTTGGAAAAGTGGTTGCTTTTAGTGTGAGGAAAGAAGGAAACACTGCCCTTTTGCATGATTATGGAGGGAGGGATGGTTGGACAGCTTGGTGAGAAGGAGTAGGTATTCTTTCCATTTTCCTTCCTTTATAAATTTCTTTGTGGATGAAAGTTTTGATTCACTTTGTCAAGCTTTTTAAATGAGCCATATGTTTTCGATTCTCACATTCACCAAGTTCAGTGTAGAAAATGGGGTTTGCTCCCTTAAAGTCAATATAGTTTCTTTCAACTTTATTTGCCTTCACCATTGGTTTACACACAGATTATCGCGATTTTCTTCAGTTACTAACTGTGTATTGCTACGTCCTCACATTTTAGTTAATAACATTCTTCATGAATGGTATTGTCACGAAGCCCTCTTCAATGGGGTATATGATACCAGAAAGTAGAAAGATGTTATCAACGCTAGTTCCCAAATATTGGACTATTGAAAGTCACATTAACTTGACCAAACAATGACAAGTTTTAGGCTCTGTTTGTTCCACAGAAATAACTATTAACGAAAATGAAGATATTTTAAAAAATCAAAAATCAAAATGTTTTATTTTTTTAAAAGATTGAGTTGTTGTTTGGTTGTATTGTGAGGAAAATGATATTCAAATGATCAAATATGGTTCAGCATGGTGGCGATTGGCTTGATTTTGTAGTTAAACTGTTAAAGTGGTGGTGGTGAGTGGAAAGATCAATGGTTTTCAAATTTCTATGGTAGTATCAGTGGTCGTACTTATGGTGTGGTGATAATAAAGTGGTGGCAGCAACAACGATAGTGTTTTAGTGGTTGTGGGACAAAGGTGATAGTGGAGATGGTGGCAGTCGTGTGGGTGGTGGTGATGACGACAGTGGTTGTGGGATGGTGGTGGTAGTAGTAGTGGTGACAGTAATGGTGCTAGTGTGGTTGTGGATTTTACATGATGGTTGTAATGGTTGAGTGATTTTGGGAGAAGATGTGTAGTGAAAGGTCACGACTTCCATCTCACTCCCTCCTTTCCTTCCTCTTTTTCACTATGCCTCAACATGTTTATGATTTTACATGTGAAACAAAAATCAAACACTCCCATAGAGAATTATAATTTACTTGAAACAAACACTACAAAATTAGAGTATGGAAAACAAGCATTTTGGAAAGAGAAAAAAAATTCCATGAAACAAATGGAGTCTTGATTAGATTTAATGATTTTTTAGAGCAATAAAGGATATGTTGTTTGGGGATCTTCCAAAGCTCTCGAGGCTTCATTATTTCCTTGCTAGCCAGGGCCATACATTATCCGAGGTGAGAGCGAGGAGCCAATGACACTAATTATAGCTACCTTTTGAAAAAAAAAAGGGCTCCACCGAGGCCGAGGCAACATCTCGCCTTGACAAGGATCTAGTGGCATACCTTGGTGCTTCATGTCTCACCTTGCCCCTAACAACATAGAATAAAAGGACTTTGAAAACGCCAAACAAAATATCAATTAGAACCAAATAGAAGCTGTGAAACTGACTTGTGCTGCCAGCTTGACACCTCACAATTTGACACATAGCTTACTGTAGGAATCTCCTAAACTATTAACACTTTATTAAGTCGAGATACATCAGCCACTGGGGAGTTTAGAATAGATTTTTGAAGGCATAGAATTTATCGGTAATCACAACATTTATGCTTTCTAGAGAAGTTGAGTCATATGAGGAATTACGTGTGGAGAATTCCAAGTGCAACAAAACAGAGGAAACACCCTATAGTTCCACAGAAAACCCCCCAAATCCACAGAATCCGCAGTAAGGAACATAGCCTTGGGTTTTGCTAGTGAATTGGGGGATTCTGGCATTTCGTCCATGACTGTGCTCCAATCCTAAAAAGTGTGACCCAAAAAATACCTAAAAAAACAAATTCCTTCTACAAAGATATTGACAGGTAGTGTATCATATCCATCGACAAGGTCGTATGTCATATCCATCTACAAGATATTGACAGGGAGTGAGTCAAATTGATGTTAACAAGGAACTGGAGCGATAGGATGATATGTCTTACGAGATGATGAACAGCAAGTAGTATCCAGTGAACATTCTTCTGGTGACTCAAGAAGTTACTAATACAAAGGATTAAGATAATAATGATAAAAATAATAATAACAATAATGATAAATATAATAATAACAACAATAATTTTTTTTTTTAACTTGAAAGTTTTTGTGGACATGCATAATTAAACATCTATTTAATCCTTTTAGTTTTTATTTCTTTATTTTATGTTGCAGGTTTGCAGTTGCAGTTCTTGGTCAGTGTTAACCGTTAAACAGTATAGTATACTTGGAGAAGGAGCTTGGTTATGCTCCTTCTTCAGCAGAAGCAAAAGAAATGCCAAAGCCTGAGGCAATTGTATCAAATACAAGCCCAATCCATAACATGTGGTCTCTTCTTCCTCCAACACGATCCCTTTCCTGCCAATCAAGTCTTAAAACTCTCAGCAGACTTGGTTGTTCCTCTTCATTATATCCATTTGATTTTTCGACAAATCCTATCTCCTGATGCCTTCTGTGTCAATACTCTCATCAAAGCTTACTGCTCTAACTAATCTTATTTTTCTTCTGATAGAGATAGAGATCGAGATAGAAATTATGCACACCAAGGCCATGAACCTCTGTTCTTCTACTTCCACATGTTGTCCAAATTCAAAGGCGTCTTTCCCAATAGCTTCGCCTTCCCCCCTCTCCTCTCCTCTTGCTCTTCTAACTTGTATCTTGGACAGATATGCCATGCCCAGACCCAGACTATCAAACATGGGGTCCAGTCTGTTCTACCTGTGCAAAATTCGTTGATTCATATGTATTCAAACTTCGGTGAAATTCATTTTGCCTCCCACTTATTCCTTTCAATATCTCCCGAACAGCGGGATTTAGTTTCTTGGAATTCCATCATCCATGCTTATGCCAAAATGGGTGATTTGACTGTTGCCCATCAATTTTTTGATCAAATGCCCCTCAAGAATGTTGTTTCTTGGAATACCATCATGTTTGGTTATTTGAGAGTTGGGAACCTGGGTTGGGTGCTCAAATTGTTCAGGGAGATGATGGCAATGCTCATGGGTGGCTTCAGAGGGACTAGCTCTACCACCATTAATAATGTGCTCACTGCTTGTGCTAGATCGGCTAGGTTCAAAGAAGGTAGATCAGTTCATGTATCACTCCTCAAAAACTCCTTCCACTACTACAACTCAAGCTCAAGCTTGATTCTCGACACTGCTCTCATAGACATGTATAGTAAATGCGGTAAGGTGGAAGTTTCAAGAATCGTGTTTGACAGAATGTTGGTAGAAAGGAATTTGATTTGTTGGAATGCAATGGTTTTGGGTTATTGCATTCATGGTTGTCCTAAAGATGGCATCTCTTTATTCACTACCATGCTGGACTCAGTGGATTCTTCTAATAAGCAGTTAGTACTCGTCACAGATGAAGTTACCTTTGTAGGCATTTTGTGTGCTTGCGCTCGTGCTGGGCTATTCTCAGAGGGGTGAAATTATTTCAGCCAAATGTCAAGTGTATACAATAGAAAGCCCAAGTTTGCCCACTTTTGGTGCATGGCTAATCTCTACTATGGTTGTGGTCTAGTTCAAGAAGCAGAACAAATCTTGAGGAGCATACCTCCTGAGGATACTTGTGGTGGTTATTCATCAAAACCATTGGTGTTGAGTAGCTTGCTTGGCTCGTGCCGATTCCAGGGTGACCACTCCGATTTTGGAGAGAGGATTGCTTTGCGCTTAGTTGAATTGGAGCCACATAAGGTGACACGCTATAATTTGCTCTTGAATGTTTATGCTGTGGCAGGTCGCTGGGAGGAAGTCGGGAAGGTGAACGAAATGATGAAAGAGAAAGGAGTTAGGGAGATGACTGGTTGTAGTCTTGTTAACTTGAACAAAGTCGTTCATGAATTTGAAGTGGGTGACAAGTCAGTACCCCAAGTAGAAGAAGTGTACACTGTAATGGATGAGCTAGCTCGAGAGTTGAGGTTGCCTCCTGTAAGGAAATTGCAAACTATGGGAAATAGGAGCTAATGGTCGTTTTTTTTTCCTTCTGACATTTGCTCACGAGGAAGGATGAACCTGAGTTGTTTTGATCCTTAATACTCCATTCCTCACAACAAGAATATCTGCCTCTTGGGGGCAAGGGAATGTTGTTTCTGTTGGTTGATCGTTTGGAACATCCAGTTTGGGCTTCATCTGCAGCTGACATGAAGCTGATGAGTTGGGACCTTATCAGGTATGCTATGAAATGCATCATGTTAGAGATAGATATGATTCTTTTCAAGCTTAGTTCTGAATTAGACAAGTCTAGACCCATTTAGATTATCTCAGAACTGATTAAAGCACGGGAAGCAAGTGCTGCAGGCCTCATAACTGCTCCTGTATTTTTTCTTACTGGTTCCTAACCTTGATCATTTTCTTTGAGTATGCAACATTAGCTAAATTTCTTGAAAAATATGCGAGGCATTGGGATTTTAGGAACAAAAAATGGTTTTTTACTTGAAATTTAAAAATGGTTTTTTTTAATTTGTTTGACCTCCATTTGAGCTGAAATTTTCAGAAAAATTATGCATTAGCACTAGAAACAATGTGCCAAAATTTTAGTCCATTTCGACACCGTTCCTCGAGATATTTGTTTAGGTCTCTGCCATCAAATATCTTGATAAACGGTCTTTATGGGTGTTTAAGAACCACCTTTTCGGGTTGTCTTGGACAATCGGTGCTAGTTGGCCTATTGATCACCTTGTGTCGCGCTTAGTGATATCATTAGATAAATTTCCTTTATCCGACTTAGCGTGAATATTGAGGCACGCATGTTGAAATGAGTTGAAACTTTGACAATTGTTTCTATTGTGGGTCTTTAATTATCCTCAAAATTTCAGCTCAAATAAAGCTCAAATATGATATAGTGTTCATTTAATCATGTACATGTAGGATCTTTAATTTACAATGAAAACTAAAGGAGTCTTCCTGAGTTAGTAAAAACTAGTTTTTGTCCAAAATGACCAATACCTAAAAATACTCTCATAAATTCAAGCATCTATCAAGAGGCAAAATGAAACACCCTTCGTTTCTTCGTCCATTTGAGAGTGTTTATGTGATAAAAACATACAGTTAAATATAGCTTAATTGTGAACATATCCCCTCACTCAGAAAGGGGTGCAATGCCAATTCAGTTCTGTGGAGTTATGGGTGAAGTTGTTTGTACTGTTGTCTTCTGGTTATGCATTCCACCCTTTCAGCCAAAAGGGTCATTTAATATTAGTTCAAACTTTCGTTAAGAGATAATTTGGTCCCACCACCTACGAAGTCCTGACTCCCGAAGTTTTGGGGTTGTCGATAACACCATCCTTCTGGTTGTGATCTATTGAGACTTCCAGTTATAATGAGAACCATCAGACTTAAGTGGCATTATAGACAAGGGAGAGTAGAACCCACCGTTTCACCTTCAACTCCTCAACAGATTCTAGGGTTGTTTAGCGTAAAGGTGGGCATCCCATCCCGCAATCCCGATCCCATTCCATCCTGACCCGATTTTTTCAGGTCCTTTTGGGATTGATCAAACCCATCGCGATCCCGTCCCGTCCCGATTTAGAGTGAGAGGGGATCAGAATGGAGATTTTCAATTTCGCCCATCCCATCTCGTCCCGAACTTATTTATTTAATATTTATTAGTAATTTTAATCAAACTACTCTAAAGGAAAATTTAGGATGTGTTGAAATTAAATCAAAACATGTATTATTTGAAAACTTGCTTGATTTTGTACTCTTTTTTAGATAGAAACTTTAGTTTGAATATTTTAGGTAAGATAGAACCCATGAAAATTTGTGTTTTTTCACATTTTAGATTGGTTGTATGACAATTATTCATAAAAAACTGCAAGTTCATTGGACCATAAATTTTAGATGACATTTAATATTGTTATGATGAAAGTTATATGTACATAAATTAGACATTATTTGTATGTGAGCATTGTGTGATGAATTTTTTGTTATTATTCATTGGAGGATTATTTAGTACATGTTCATTCTGTCCCGAGTCCGTTTGGAATGAGACGAGGTCGGGATGAGATCTATCCCATCCCGATCGTGGGATAGGGATGAGGTCCGTCCCGTGCCCACCCCTAGCTGAGAAGGTGAAAGAATAATGCTTGAAAAAAATGTTTGTTCCCCCCCCCCCCCCCCCCTTTCACTTTTGTTCCTTTTAAGGCCAAATCCAGAGGATTTGCACATATTGTCGTACAATGAGAAGAACTCCCTAGCAAGATTGTCAGTCACATTGCGTACCATTTCTTTTTGCATTTAGCATGACAATCTTTGGGTTTTCCAATCCTCTCAATCATCAGATATTTTCTCTTGGTTATTTTGTGTTGTTTATGCTCCACCTTTTAAAACCTTGATGTAACCTGTTAAAGTTGACTAAAAATTAAATAAGGTGGGCTAGCTAAAAGAGACAAGTGCAACGGTTTGAAATGAAATGTATTGAAAAATGAAAATAACATTAATTACATGTCTCAAGGCCAACTTGTGACATGTTTACTTAGGTGGATTTCGGCTGAGCTTTCGCTGGAAAGTCCATAAAAGAGGCACCGCTCGCCGAAATTGTTGAGAAACTGAGGAATGCAACTGTGGGAGAATGCCTATAAATAGGGGGCATTGGTCCTCAATTTAATCATCTCATCCCATTCCATTCTATCTCCTCCCCAGAGAGAGTAAAAACTCAGATAAGCTTGTGAGAGAGAAAATTGAGAGTAATTTTCTCGGGGGTAATTGGGTTATGGGTTGTGAATAAAAGTGTTGTAAACCTTTGTAATTTTTCATTTAGTAAAGATCTGTAGCAGCCCGTAAATGTAACCCAAATTGGTTGAACCACGTAAATTGTGTGTGCCATTTTTTCAGCTTTTATTTCACATTCTCGGTAATCTGGTTTATTGGAAAATTCCTAGATTTTCTTAACAACTGGTATCAGAGCCCTGGTCGTGAATTCTGACAGTTTTTTCTATGCGGGGTACTTTTCACGTGAATAGTGATTTCGTGAATAGTAACTTTCGTCGGCGATACCAGCCTGTCGATGAAGGTGTTCTAATACACGGAGGTTCGCAAGAAAAGTCAGAAATGATTCAGGGGTCAACTAGATTCGAGCAGGAGCGATGGCCACAAATGAAGGGAAGGTGAAAATTGAAAAGTTCGATGGTGCAGACTTTGGCTTTAGGAAGATGCAGATTGAAGATTATTTGTAGCAGAAGAATCTATGTCAACCTCTCTTTGGAATGAAGCCAGAGGATATGAAGGATGAAGAATGGGCTCTTCTAGATAGTCGAGCCATTGGAGTTATCCGATTGACGTTATCCCGCAATGTTGCTTTCAACATAGTAAAGGAAAATACCACGGCTAGTCTTATGGCGGCTCTTTCCAGCATGTACGACAAGCTATCGGTCTCTAACAAAGTTCACCTGATGAGGCGGTTATTCAATTTTCGGATGACGGAAGATGCATCGGTGGCTCAACATCTGAATGAACTCAACACAATCACAACCCAATTGAGTTCAGTGGAAATTAAGTTCGATGATGAAGTTCGAGCTTTGATTTTTTTTTCATTTCTACCAGACAGTTGGAATGCTACTGTTACAGCGGTTAGCAGTTCGTCGGGAAGCAACAAATTAAAATTCGACGATGTTCGTGATCTGGTATTGAGTGAAGAAATTCGGCGGAGAGGATCAGGTGAAACATCAACCTTCTCAGCCTTGCACACATAGTCTATAGGGAGAACCTCAGAAAGAAACTCAAACAGCAGTAAATCGAAATCCAGACGAGGCAAATCAAGATCGAAAAAAAAAAGATTTTAACTACTACAATTGCGGCAATAAGGGTCACTACAAGAAGGATTGTCGAGCACTGAATAAAGATATAGGCGCACATGAATCTGCCAACGTGACTGAGGTAGTAGGTGATGCTATGATTCTAAGCGTCAACAGTCCGATTGAATCATGGATCTTGGATTCAAGGGCATCTTTGCATTCCACCGCATGCCGAGAAATCATGGAGAACTATGTCAGTGGTGATTTCGGAAAGGTTCATCTGGCTGATGATGAAACCTTGAAGATTGTAGGAAAGGGAGACATCCGAATAAAGTTGTTGAATCGGACTACGTGGAAGCTGAAAGGAGTAAGACATATTTCTGGTCTTACAAGGAATTTGATCTAAGGGGACAGCTTGATGGAGAAGGTTACAATATAATTTTTTTCAGGCTGTGAATGGAAGATTACCAAAGGAGCACTCGTCATTGCTCGTGGTAAAAAGACTGGTACTCTTTATGTGACCTCAAACTTAGAAAGTATCATTGCAGTAATAGACAAGAAAAATTCTAACTGTCGAGGGAAATGGCGAGGAAAACAGCGAGGGGGGGCGTCCATCCCCCCGGGATGCGCCCCCCTCGCTGTTTTCCTCGCCATTTCCCTCAACATTTAGCCTCTCTCAATAGACAATGATGGAAAAGCAAACCTATGGTACCAAAGGCTTGGTCATATGAGCAAGAAAGGGATGAAGATACTTATGTCAAAAGGGAAATTGCCAGATCTGAAAAATGTAGATGTCGGCCTATGTGAGGACTGTATCTTTGGCAAACAGGAGGTCAGCTTTGTAAAAAGTGGCAAGACACCTAAGGCAGGGAAGTTGGAATTGGTTCATACCGACGTATGGGGACCATTCCCAATTCCATCTCTTGCAGGCTCTCTATATTATGTCACCTTCATCGATGACTTTATGAGGACGGTGTGAGTTTATTTTCTGAAGAAGAAATCAGAAGTGTTTGACACCTTTAGAAAATGGAAAACCATGGTGGAAAATAAAACTGGTTTGAAAGTCAAACGGTTGAGGTCTGACAATGGAGGAGAATATAAAGATAGTAGATTCAGAGAATTTTGCGCAAACAACGGGATCAAAATGAAGAAAATTGTTCCCATGACACCAGTCACACCGCATCAGAATGGCATAGCAGAACGCATGAACATAACTCTGAATGAACGTGCCAGAAGTATGAGGATACATGCCGGCTTACCCAAGACGTTCTGGGTTGAAGCCATCAACACTGCAGCCTACCTGATCAATTGCGGGCCATCAGTTCCTTTGGATGGTGGAATACCAGAGAAAGTTTGGAGCGGGAAAGAGGTAAACCTTTCACACTTGAAAGTGTTTGGTTGTCTCTCTTATGTGCATATTGATTCTGCTGAAAAAAGTAAATTAGACCCGAAGTCTAAGAAATGCGTCTTTGTCGGATATGGTGGTGATGAGTTTGGGTACCGATTTTGGGATTGAAGCATAATTGTCATATTAAATGGGAATGTGATGTACAAAGATAGACCAACCACATAATCAAATAGCTCCGATGCTGAAACAAAGGAGTTTGTTGGGTTCGAGGAGATTTCTAAAAAAGACGTTCAGATTAATCCTGAAGCAGTTCAGGAAAAACCAAGCACGCCAGAACTCCAGAATTCCTAGACCAACCAAACGCTACTTGCCTTTTTTGCACTATATGTTGTTGACTGATAGTAGAGAACCAGAGTGTTATGATGAAGCAATGCAAGTGGAGGATTCAGTCAAGTAGGAGTTTGCCTTGAAATATTAGATGGACTCACTCATGTCAAATCAGACATGGGAATTAGTTGAACTACGGCCGGGCAAGAAAGCTTTTCATAACAAGTGGCTTTTCAGGATAAAAGAACACGATGGAAGCAAGCGCTACAAAGCAAGATTGGTTGTCAAAGGCTTTCAGCAAAAAGGAGTTGATTATACTGGAATTTTCTCCCCAGTCGTGAAACTTACTACAATCAGATTAGATTTGAATATTGTAGCTGCGGAGAATTTACACCTTGAGCAGTTAGATGTAAAGATAACTTTCCTTCATAGTGATTTGGAGGAAGAAACTTATATGAAGCAACCAGAAGGCTTCATAAAGGTAGACAAGAAAAACCTAGTATGCAAGTTGAAGAAGAACTTGTATGGCTTGAAACAAGCTCCTATCTTCATGGGCAACAACGGTTTCACTAGATGCCAAGCAGATCATTGTTGCTACATCAAGAAGTTCAACAATAGCTTCATTATTTTATTATTGTACGTAGATGACATGCTCATTGTTGGTTCAAACATGCAAGAGATTATCAACTTGAAGTAGGAATTGTCGAAGCAGTTTGCAATGAAAATCTATGCGCTGCAAAACAGATTCTTGGAATGAGGATCACAAGAGACGTGAAGTCAGGGACTCTGGTGTTATCACATGCTTAGTACATCAAAAGGGTACTCTCTAAGTTCAACATGCAAGATGCTAAATCAGTAAGTACACCTTTAGGTGTTCATTTCAGAACAGTCACCGTAGATGAAAGAAGAACGTGCACACATGACGAAGGTGTCGTACACCTTAGCAATTGGAAGTCTGATGTATGCCATGGTTTGTACCAGACTAGATATTTCTCAAGCAGTGGAAGCTATCAGCGAATACATGAACAATCCAGGCAAGGTACACTGGGAAGCAGTCAAATGGATCCTCAGATATTTGTGTGGTACCACAGACGAGGCACTTTGCTTCAAAAGTGGAAATACTACACTAACAGGCTATGTCGATGTTGACTTAGCCGGAAATGTTGACATCAGAAGGAGCACTACAAGGTATGTCTATACTCTAGGAGGTACAACAATGATTTGGTTTGCCAACTGCAGAAGATTGTTGTTCTCTTTACAACCGAAGCAGAATATGTCGTTGTTACGGAGGCCAGCAAGGAAATGGTTTGGCTACAAAATTTCTTGGAGGAATTGGGCAAGAAGCAAGAAGACAATATCTTGTACTGCGATAGTCAAAGTGTTATTCACTTAGCAAAGAATCCTTCTTTTATTCCAGAACAAAGCACATACATGTCCGGTATCACTTTATCCGGTCACTTCTGGAAAATGGGGTTTTGAAACTTGAAAAGAATAGTGAAAGTTAAAATCCAGCGGACATGCTAACAAAGACAATGACTGTTGACAAGATGAAGTTGTGCTCAACTTCAGTTAGCCTACAATAGTGACAAGACCGGGAAAGAGTTGTTGCATTGATCAAGGTGTAAAGACAGATTGATATCAGTCTTTAAGTGGGAGATTGTTGAAGTTGACTAAAAATTAAATAAGGTGGACCAGCCAAAAGAGACGTGCAACTGCTTGAAATGAAATTTATTGAAAAATGAAAACAACATTAATTGCATGTCTCAAGGCCAACTTGATACATGTTGACTTCGGTGGATTTCGGCTGACCTTCCGTTGGAAAGTCCATAAAAGAGGCACCGCTCGCCGAATTTGTTGAGAAACTGAGGAATACAACTGTGGGAGAAGGCCCATAAATAGGGGCCATTGGTCCTCAATTTAATCATCTCATCCCATTCCATTCTATCTCCTCTTCATAGAGAAAGAGAGAGTAAAAGTTCAGAGAAGCTTGTGAGAAAGAGAAAATTGAGAGTAATTTTCTCGGGTGTAATTGGGTTATGAGTCGTGAGTAAAAGTGTTGTAAACCCTTGTAATTTTTCTTCCTTTAGTAAAGATCTGCAGCAGCCCGTGGACGTAACCCAAGTTGGGTGAACCACGTAAATTGTATGTGCTATTTTTTCAGCTTTTATTTCGCATTCTCGCTAATCTGGTTTATTGGGAAATTCCTAGATTTTCCTAACAGTACCTTAATCTGTAGATGCGCATTTGTGTTTCAGAATTGGTAATGAGCAATTAGAAGATGATGACAAAGATGATGTTCCTGAAGCTTTGTTTTCTCATGGTGAGCAATTAGAAGATGATGAAAATTTTCCGATTTCTCATGGAACCAAAATAAGCCATGGGTCATTTCAAGTATAGCCGAAGACAATATCTTTTAGACTGGCAGATGGCTAAGAACACATATGGTGCTGACATAGAATTTGATCACTACTCTTAGATCGGTATTTGGGTGATATATTAGTCTCTAAAATTTACTTGGTGTCCTTCAGGCCTCATTGCATTGGGATTTTTGTTTTCATTTTCAACTATCTTGGGTATAATTGATAGATTTATTAAATATTGAAGTCATCTTGTGCAAACATTTTTGTTTCACAGTCAATTGCTTATTCGATATACGTTGTGCCACTGTATTAGACCTTATTGCAGCTAGCCCAGTCCAAAATGTACACATTTTATCTTAGCACAGACTAATACATTGAGGCTGCTTGTTAAATTTTGTGGATTTATGTTGCAATTCTAAACCAAATATGGCTCTACTCTTTGCGCTATTGATGATCCCATCTCTAACAATTTTTTTCACCAAACCACAATGGAGCCATCCGCATATTTTAGCCTTCCTTACACTAAAAACACCTAATAGATAGATACAAAAATATTGTGTAGGTTCTTGAACCTTCAGAAACCAATTCATGTGTATTTCACATCTCTACCAGGTATGAATGGCTTAGAATGCCAACTATGTCCAAACCCGCTGAGTTAGTCTTTGATCCTCTTGAAAAATGATAGAAATTCAATTTATTTTTGGGTCGTTTGCACTTTGCCCCCTATTATAAATAGCTAATAAGAGGTTATCCCGAATAAATTCGTATTGCATTCCCCCCCTCCCCAAGAACGTGTCTGACTGTCAAGGCACGAGCTAGTTTCAAAATAGTCACATTTTACTGTCCAAAATACCCTTTAATGATCTAAAGTCTGAGATTCAAAGTTCAAAATAGCAAGATGCAATTAAAATCTCATAATCTGAGGGGTAAGCTTCAAACTGCCCATTAACCGTTAGGATAATCGATGGGGAAAATGAAATAGTGGTTGGCTTGAGCAAAAGGTTTTCAAATTCAAAGCTTCCCCTGAAATTCGAGTTTCTCACATCTTATTTCACTGTAGATGAAAGGTATTTGAAGTGGAAAAGGCTTGAGCAAATCCAAAATTTGAAGTTAGGGTTTCATCACATAATGGTTAGACAAATCCTTAGATCTGAATTATTTCATCCATAGATTTCAATTTAGATCACCATCATCGGGGTAAGTCAAGACAATTGTTTTCATTTCATTATTTCTGTGGATATTTGTTTAGAGTTACAGATCATCTTCAACCTCTCGCAGGTATGTTCTGTTTCAATGGGGCAATCTTAAATTTAGATTTATTATATGGGTTTATGCCAGTAGTTTGTAATAAGGGGGGAGTGCAATAACACTTAATTGTTTTCCTTGCAGATCCCATGCATGTTGTCATCCACACATAGAGGTTTGAAGTATACAAGATTTTTAAGGAGTACATGTAAAACACAATGTAAATACATTGTATGTTCGGAAAATGACTTTTAAGGCCTACTTATTTACAAAATCGATCATTTAGATTCCGTAGTTGATGTAATGACTAATTTGTACATACTTTTATACTTTTATGACCAACAAGAACAATTTTATTAACTTAGGTTAACATATAAAGTTATATTTTTATACTTTTATGACCAACAAAGACTCTTTAATTAATTATTCTATTTATGACCAACTTAATTGATGGTTGGGTTAGACTGTATAAGTTAATGATTTATGGCCTATTATTTCCACAATCACTTTCCAAAATATATCTAATGGAACCAAAAGTATCACATTGTTTTTATTTATTTATTATTATTATTATTATTATTATTGCCCACTATAGCATACTATAATGATTAGTCATAATTTTTTTTTGTTCTTAATAGACTCCTCAACTTCAGTTGTCACGTGTTGAGGGCAATTTTGATGTATCCCAATGACAGATTGCTCAATCCCTTATTTATTTCGCAAATATTAATCTTTGTAAGAAATATATTAACTTGAGTATTATTCATGTAGACTAAGTCAAGTTTTGGAGCTATTAACGATTTGAATTAAGATGAAAACACTGCGATCTTTTTATAGCTAAAATCATGTCAAAAAAAAAATTATAATGATAATAAATAAAACAAATTTGTGGTATTTTTTGACTTTATTAAGAGTGTTTTGAAATGTGTAAATTAATTAAAATCATCAACTTATATAGCCTAATCCAAACAAATTCAACTATTATTGAAATCATGCGGTATACAACGTTAAATAGAAATGAAATCATCCATTCCCGCACATAATATAATAATAATAACTAAATCAATAAATAAATAATAAAAACAATGTTATACTTTTGTTAGAATTATTAAAAAAAGAGGCATTGTTGGTTATAAAAGTATAAAAATAGATTTTCTATTTGTTTAGGAAGGATAAAAATGTCTTATAAATTTATGAGTTAACTTGGGTTAATAAAATGGTAATTGATAGTCATAAAAATATAAAATTAGGAACAAATTAGCCATTACACTAACTACGGTATCTAAATTGTCTATTTTGTGAAAAAATTAGGCCATAAAAATCATTTTTCGTTGTATGTTCTTGACAATTCAAGTTCATTGGATGTTCTTCCAACAAAGTTTGACATAGCACATTGTAATCAAATGTCATAACATCTTTGCAAAAACCTGAAATAACACATTTAATTCAAATGACACAACATCCTTGCGAAACCTTATAGCACAAATGTCAATCAACATTCTGACATAGCACAAAACCAACTTGAACTCACAAACATGAAATACGCTACCAACCTGAAATGCAATCCATTCAACGTATCTTGCAAAAGTGTATTATTAACATACCATACCAATAAGTCTAACAGCTGTAAATATGACATAACAACCAACAATCTATCATACAACTGATGCACTATTTTAGTAGCACACAACTTAATACCCTGCTTTGTGATTGTAGTATAGAATAAGTAAGGATCGTTCTAGACCGGGGATTAGAGGGTTTGTCAATTAACACTAATAATAACTAAACGACAACTAACAACCTAATTAATTAAATAAAAGGGGATTGGATTTCTAATTTAAACTACGAAAATTACTGTAAAGATAATAAACTAAAGGGATGACAAAGATGAGAAAGCTAAGGGTTTATCTTCACACACCAAACATATGCTTATAAATCAATCTTCAATAATCACTTGTAACTCGTGAGAGACAATGCTCAAGACTAACCGTGATCGCACTGCATTAATCTTATTATTTTTCCAAGTTCGTTGAATTAAACTAAGCGTCGCTTTCAAACTATTCTTATCATGCTATCTAAACATGAATCGCAAGTTAGACAACAATCTAAGATCATTAAGTTTTGTGAAAAATATGAACACTGACTAGGCAATTACAAGTATGATCAGCATCTTGTTCTTGCCTAGGTTTTTACTTAACCTTACCAACGTTCCTTGGTATTTACTACTTGTGAATACATGATTATAACAATTAGGTAAAACTTTCCTATACTCTAGCCCCAGATCCTAGTATGCTTACTAAGTTGGCCACCTTAACAAACATACAAAGAAAAGTTCTCTATAAAGCAGTTAAGCAAAACACAATCACTAATAGCAAGGAAGATTAAATTCAATTAATTTATAAAGCAAATGTTCGGGGCTTCGAATCCACCCCTAACTAAAAGAAGTTTAGCTAGACATATTAATCATGTTCGAATAGCAAAACATAATTAAATATCAAACTAAAAATAAGAGAAAGAGATTAGAAAAAACGTTGTCGCCTATGCGTGGTGATACTGAGTGGAAGCTGGGGTGCAAATAGCGCAAACTCTTCCTTCACTTCGCGATTTGCGATCTGCTTCACCAGTGTTTCTGCTCCTTCCTCTTTGCGATATGCTCTGGTGAGAAGGGGTTGCGACGGTGGGTGGTGATTGCAAACGTCTGGCAGTTGTGAGGTTGCTCGATGGATTGTTACGAGGAGGAGGGATCTGTGAGGATGGGTTTTCTACAGAGAAAAGATAACGAGATTGAGGGGCGGTGTTGGGCTGCTGGCTGTGATGCGAGGATGATTGATGAGTTGTGGTTGTGATGACGGGGTGTGGATGGATTCTGGGTGACGGCGGCTAGGGTTTGGCGAGGAAAGCCGTGGATGGATGATATCTCAAAGCCAGGTATCGTCCCTTTTTATTCTTGTTTTCTTTTTTCTGTGGTTTCCTTGTTGGTGTGGGTTCCTTGCTTGTGTGATTTCCTTGCTTGTGTGATTTCCTTGTGCAATTAGTATTTCTAAATTGCAAATTTGCTTCTATTTTAAAATATTGTAATTGGAAACCTACACAAACATGAAAATAGCAATTAGTACCATAATTAACAAGTAATAGCTAAAAATATATATAGAAATATGATACTAAAAATAGCCTAATTATGCCCCTATCAACAACAAAAAGTGAGAATGTCATAAACAAACCAAATATGATCACATGAAATAGTCTTCAAACAAAAAAACGGTCTTCCACTAACTTATATGATTGGTCCTCTTGGCCAATAGGTCTCTTACTCCAAGTTCTTTGCCCCCTTGCAAATTGAGTTTGTCCTGCCCCTACCATTCCTAGCTTGGAACATTGGATTCACTGATGGCCTCATAGGTGGGGGCCTAACTCCTTGTGCAAATGGTTGAGTTGGGAATATGATGTCTGAATGTTATGCATAGTTGAAGTTATAGGCATCTCAGTGTGGAAAATTGGTTGTTGCAGAGGAGTTGTGAGCATTTCCCTTGGAGGTTCACTTCATCCTCTTCTATTCCACTACTTGTTTTTGCACCCCTTGGCTTATTGTTCCTAACCCTCCTGAATCTAAGTCACTTGAACTCTTAGATGGCTTCCTTCTGAACAGTTTCATCTTCATCCTCATCTCTTATCCTCTTTGTAATTGGTCTCCATGGGTTTTGGACTTCAAAATCTTGCATACTTCAAACATCTTCTTCACTTATTTATTGTGCGGATGACAATGTAAGCATGAGATCTACAAGGAAAACAAAATTTTATTATACGTTTCCCCTAATAATAAATACTGGCAGTAACTTACCCCATATAATAAATTTGAATTTAAGAATGTCCCCTGAAACATAACAGGGTCTGCGAGAGGTTGAAGATGACCTGCAACTCTCAATAAATGCTTACTGAAATGATAAAATGGAAATAGCTGACTTGACTTACCTCGATGGTGGTGTTCTAAACTGAAATCTATGGATGAAATAACTCAGATCTAAAGTTTGTGTTACATTTATGTAATGAAACCCAACTTCAAAACTTTGGTTTGCTAAAGTTCTTCCACTTCAAATACCTTTGATTTACAACCAAATAAAATGTGAGGAACATGAATTTCATGAGAAGCTTTGAATTTGAATACATTTGCTCAAGCCAACCGCTCTTTCATTTTCCCATGTTGAATACCCCCACTCTCCATCTCTACGAGGGTATGATCAGTCAGATGTAATTCTTGGGCGTCCTCGTGTGTGGTTCAAGTAACGGACGGTTGGGATCAGTAGGTTATCACATCGTGCGTGATATGCACATGAGGGGTATTTTTTTCATCCAAAATGGGTGGAATGATGACACATAATGTGTTTGACAGTCAAGGCACGTTGACTGCTAGTCGTGGGGGAAAGTGCAATACAAATTTATTTGGTGGGCAACCTCTTATTAGTTATTACAATAAAGGCAAAGTGCAAATAACCCATTTATTTTTAGTAGTTACTTGACATGATAAATCCGGTGTGGGAATCACTTTCACCAAGGAATGATATGTGGTGCTCTTTATCTAATGACCATGTGCTAATAAAAAACTGTTTTTCCTTTTTTTAGGTTATTTGATTTAGTCCTCATTAATTTATTTGCAACTCTGTTTGACCCCCACTTTAAAGCCTAGTATAGTCTAAGCTCCAAAATTGGACGGATTTTTGTTTTTTCGTTTTTTTATCCCTTAACCCTTCCCACCTCAAATGTTGTTGGCGGGATTCGAACATTGAACTTATGATACTAGTAAGGCAGTGACATTGACTCATATTGACTCAATTCATGGAACAAGAACAACAAGTGTTGGACAAAAACTCTACCTCCAAAATAATTTTAATAACCACATCGAATCTCCAACAAGTCCAGTTGTTTTGAACTTTCGATTCTTGGAGTGAGAATATATACGGATTCCCCGTAAATATTATCTTATGCAGTCATTTTTCGCTCTCTGCTTTGACCTAATCCTGCTGAACTGCACAAGTAACGCTCGTGGGCCACAAACCACCATTATGGTGGCCGATGACAATCCGATGCTAAAGTCAGAAAGGGATCTGAGGAAGGTGTAATGTTGTAAACCAGGAATTTGTAGCGTGCCTTAGCTTACCAACCTCATGTCTTATTTATAGTGCAAGAGTTCTAGTTCTACTAGGCCATCGAAGGCGTAGTTTAGGAAGGAGATCTTCGTGGAGATCCTTTACTAATTAGGAGTTGTGCTGTAGGAGGGAACTTCCATGTTAGCCCTGTGCTCCTAGATACGCGGGAGATAGTTCCCAATCCGTAGAATGAGGTTTCCCTGTGTGGAATGTACACTGGTATTTGGTTTCTATTTGGAAGTGGAGAGCTTTTGTAGTTGACTGTCCGAAGCTGATCCTCGAGATACTTGCCTTGTCAGGATTTACGGGTATTGATGATCGTTGTGAGACATGTGGACCTAGCAAGCTGTAAGAGTTTAAGTCTGTTTGAATGACTGCATTGGGCAGGCTTAGAACCGCTTGGGCAGGATCAGTGTTGGGCTGACGTTGGGGCCTGTAATTTCTCGAGATCATCATGACACGTGTTGGCTCAAGGACGTGATTGTTTTGGTGCATCACCAGCTACTCCCCCGAGTTAGTAGGTCGTCACATCAATTCGCTAAGTCATTTCTTTAACAGATACGCCGTTCAGAATGATTGAGTCTGAATCGTTGTTTGAGCCACACGCTGCATTTATTGAACGTGCATCGGTTCGGTGGAAAAGAGGCAAAAACCTAATCCCTATATAGGTCATCCGTTGTGCGGAGTCTGACCCTTTTATTTTCTTTGTTTTTGAAGATATTGCTCTGTTCATCTTCTGATTAAAAAGATTGTTCATCTTCTTCAAGGCTTAACAAAACCTTTTTGATGATGCAACATTGGCCAGGGGCCTTGAGTTTTTTTAAGACAGGTTGCTTTCTAAACCCGGCCTTGCTGAGATCCGTATGAAGTTTGGGGTCCTTGAGGACCTGCCATTGTATGTTCTGAGGGGCGACCAGATGCCAATGTTGCTACCGGCAGGGTTCATTTGGTTGCATCAGAAGATGCTTCAAACCGTAGCGCATTTCCCATTCTTGATGTGATTTGAGAATTCTTGGACTTCCTTGGGATTCCTCTGGCCTAGTTGGGGCCTAATGGATACATGATCATCCTTATCATTCTGATTAGGGTAAAGAAAACTGGCGCCTGCATGACTCCACGAGTGATCCAGTTGTTGACTTCTCCTTGGTTGAAGAGTAACACCGTCTATAAGATGACGTCACCGGCTTACTTTGCGAATCTGTCAGATGACTTCAAGTTTTGGTAGAAGTACTGTTTCTTAGCCCCCGCATATTCAAAGTACTTCCAGTTCAGGGGTCGTCCACTCGAGCAGGAGTTCAGATCACTCCATAAGTACAACTTTTTCTTCTGGTTTCATTGCGCTTGCTTGCACGCTAATCTTTGCTCGTGTTTCTTCGCAAAACGGTTTCCCACTACTCCTTTTACACTAGAGAAGCAAAACATTATGGAGACGTTCTGTGGCTTGTCAATGAGGAACGTAGTGGATGTTATATGCATTCCCAACTTCATTCGCAGTGGGTTGTGGGACAACTGGCAATGACCCCACTCTTTACCGAACATCGCGAGTAAGCTTGAAGATGGACCCCTTCTAGGAAGAGGAAGGTCGTTGGAGCCAAAGCTCCTATTTTGTCCGATACGGAGGAGCCGTCTGAGATGCTTGCCTCTTTCGTGAGTTCGAAGAGGTCTCATATCGGAACTGGGTTGTCTTCAACACGACCCGCTCCAGTGATGAAGAGCGCAAGTCTGATCGGCCCGTCAGGGCGGAGGCCAATGTATCTGGCTGAGAGAAAGACTACCAGCGATTTGCAAGGGTCAACGACATGTCAAATCTCAGTGTTGCGCGGGCGGAAGCTTTAAGTGAGCGGTTGATGAGGATTGCAATGGCGGCCTCTGTCTATGCCGATTCGCATGGGACTATTTCGATAGAAGGTTCCCGTGAAGATCCGTCTGAGGTTCTGGAACCTGACCGTCCCGTTAGTGTGTTGTCTGATAGTGGCCATGGTGGCACAGACTAAGTCTCTTGTAGTTTGCATTGTTCACCGTCTCGTTCCAGGTCACAGCTTAAGGTATTGGAAGGTCCTTTGGATAACTCACTTCCTCCCCTTCTTTCGGATCCTGTTAAGTCGTCTCGCACTAAAGGGTCGGTTGTTCGTGACAAGGGAAAAGTTGTGGAGGAGAGCTTGGGAACATTGGTGATTGTGAAGGGTGGTGTCGATGTAATTCTTGATCCGGGGGAGCTTCATCCGGATGCGCAGATAAGCCTGTTTGCACCGGACTTAATAAAGATAAGCACCCAGGTCTAGCATCGAGAGGTTGACGTGGAGTATGCTTCGAAGAAGCATATAAGTAAGCGTCATAGCTGGCTGATGGATTACGCTCCAAAATCCGAGAATGATACGCTAGAAGGGCGTATGGATAAGGGTATAAAGTACCTTATGTTGTGTATGTCTCACTTGAGCCAGGTGATCGTTACTGAAACAGAAGTCGAGGCGGCTCGTGAGAGAGTGTACACCATGGAGCGTGTCTTCTTGCACATGCAAGCGCTGTATTCTGACGCGCTTTATGAAATTGAGTGGCTGAGGAAACAGGCTAAAGAAAAGAGGTCGGAGTAGTCAGTCGTGGTTGCTGAGACTCAGAGGGTTCGTTTGGAAGCCCTTGAGCGTGATTTAGAGGAGGCGGTGTCTGTGAAGGACAGATTCAAGCAGGAGTTGGATCTGACCCGCCGAGACATGGTTGCGCAGGAAGCAGTGGCTGAAGTGCATTATGTATTGTTGTCTCTCGCTGAAGATAATGCCTTGAAGGAGGCTGATTGGGCTGCTCAGAAGCAACAATTCAAGTCCAATGTGGAGTTCATTGCTCAGGAGGCAAGGAAGGCCGAAGACCAGCTCGAATTAGAGACGCATGAGCTTAGTGCTATGAATAGCAGTTTATCTATAGAGCAGTCTTAGGTTGATGTGTTGACTGGCAAGTTGGAGTTGTTGGAGTGTGAACTTGCTGACGCGAAGGCGCGGGAGGAAAAGCTTCTGCATGAACCAGGCAAGTGCGAGTTTCGCTAGGTCGTACACGGCAAGTTGGAGCTGCTACCGCTGATGAAGGAAGAGCATCTGGAATGGGATCTTTTTCGATATAAGAAAATGTCGTATGTAGACTTGTCCATTTCCTTTGCGTCGTCGGATGAAGAGGGTGGTTCGAACCCTGATGCTCAGGCCGCGGTGCGTATGGACACTATCCCTGATCCTTCCTCCGTTAAGCTTAGCTCTTATATTTCTGTACATTTTCTTGATAAGGAGTAAACTTTGTATACTTGTACCCATTTTCTTCGTCTGTTAATGAAAACAGTTTTATTTTGACTACGTTCTGTATTCAATTTGTGCTCGTTGTCCCTATTGTGTATTTTGCATTCTGTCTTGTAGTTTTACTTTGGCACAGGCCGATTGGATCAATAGGAAGTCAAATGGTATGTCTACTGCTGAGAGCTTGACCGTTTGCGTTGTGAATGACTTAGTCACTGTTGCATAGTCATGTTCTATAGTGGGCATGTTGCGGACAGTTTAGCCGAGGGTTGCGTTACCGTAGTTGTGTCTTGTTCTTAAGGTAAGCTGCTGGAGGCTTATCTTGCTAGTTTGATTTGTCGGTTGTGGCTACTGTCATAGGCAAGTTGTGATAGCCGAGCATATGCATTGGAACGCTTGTACCGAGTCAGGCGTCGTAAGCTCAGGTTGACATTCCATGTAGCATTTATCCGGGCACTAGCCAGACGATCTATGTGTCGGTCGTAGTGGCCTTTGCTGATAATAGAATGTCAGTCCGTTTGAGTGTGAAGACGCTGAATGAGCTGAGATTTATCTTTGTGACCGTTGTTTTGAAGGAAAGTGTTGGTCGCATGGTGAGCAGCTTGGGGCTCCCACCTTTCGAACCATCTATGTCCGAAAAAAAGTGGACTATAGGTTTGGGTAATAAGAATTTGGCGACCATGCTGAAAAGCAGTGGTCCCGTGGCGAGCCGTCGACATCAGCCAAGGACTGACTAGACTCCTACCTTTCAAAACATCTATACCTGCGCAATGGGGGCTGCAAGTTCACGACGAAGGGGTTCGGCGACTAGGCTGAAAAGTAGTGGCCTCGTGACAAGCCATCAGAATCAGTTCGGGACTGACTAGGCTCCCACCTTCCAAATCATCTACACCTGTGCACATCAAGCTATAAATTTGGGGGTTTTCGACCGCCACGCTGAAAAGCAATTGTCCCGTGGCAAGCTGTCGGAATCAGTTCAGGACTGACTAGGCTCCCAACTTTTAAACTATTTACACCCGCGCAATGGAGGCTACAAGTCCAGGGTTGGTAATTCAGCGACCAGGCTGAAAAGAAGTGGTCCTGCGGCGAGCCGTTGGAATTAGTTTGGGACTGACTAGGCTCTCGCTTTCCAAACCATCTACGCCCACGCAGTAAGGGCTACAGGTCTTGGCTTTGATCAAAAGCTTTCGTTGCCAGTCATTATCAGCTAGGCTTATCTGATCGGGTTTGGCGATCATTGACCGTAAGGGGGGCAATGATCCCTGGCGAGTCGTCGTCACCACCAGGCTTGATATTAATGATTAGACTCCCACTTCCTAAACCATCGGGATCCGTGCTAGACGGACTAGATGTCGAGATGAACCAAAATCCATTGTCATCAGCCTCGGCTGACTAAGCTTACCTGGTTGGAAAAAGTTTTCGCCTGCTAGAGGGCGTGCGAACCTACGTCCACATGCATGGTGCATTGTGTGAACAAAATTACCTTAAATCAGCTAGTGATTCGTAGGTACGATCCGTGTGTCAGAGTTGACTAAGATTTCTAGTGCTCGTGCCATGCATGTGGTAGAATATTGTTTAAATAGTAGGCAGGCCGAGCCCATGGGCCCGTAGAGAAAGAGTTAGGGTTTCTTGCACGATTGCGTTACGTGTTCGGCGTAGATCCCTCGATAACACGTGTATGGCGTAGGATATGGGGTGATTGAGTATCAGTTACTCCCCCTCAATTGATGGGGTTGCGTGCAACGCCATTAATTGGATGAACATGGTCTGCGCAGTTTTCTTAGGAACTGTTGTCTCCTCTTTTCCTATACGGTATTCAATGTTGACAGATAATGCTGAAGCGCCCGTTTGGTGAACCATCATGTCTATATAATGGTGTTCTTCAATCATTGTAGGCATTATCTTCTACAGAGCGTATTTCCTGTAATGTTCTTGCTTGAAGAGAATGCTTTGGATTTTCCAAAAGCTGAAAGAAAATTTCTGTCATTGGAGTCTTCGAATGTTCTGACATTTTCGCCGATGTGGCAAGATGATAACCGCCGTTATGTGTGGTCATCTGTTCTGGCTGGGCACGTAGTTGATCTGCTGAGATCTCGTAATTTCTTCTCATATTACGGAGAAGAAGTACGCACTCTCTTCCAATGGAAGAGTCTATCGTTTATGCGATGGTGCTTTGCCGTTGTTCTATAGCGTTAATCTCAGAGATAATACCAGCGCGCAACTCCGGATTGGTTGCCTTCACCACTTATCAATTAACCCCGTTGTGTCGATTTGCGCTGGAATTCGGGATCTCGATACGGAGAGAGTTGGACATGGTCCACTAGATCGAACCATTGACTTTTGGAGGCTTCTCTCATCCCTGCAGCCGGGAAGGTGCATGCAATTTGTGTCAACCTAATACTTGTCCCAAGTTCATCTAGTTGAGCGGATCGAGCGTGTGAGTTGGCCGTAAATTTTTGCGGTACTCCTAGTTGTCGATTTTGTACCACCTAAGACCATATTTGAGGGGTATGTCTGTCGAGGCGTTGAAGTGAACATGATATTTCATCCTGCTATTGCTCATGCCAATATGCTCGGAGAGGTTGCAGAACAAAATCTTCTTTCGGTGCCTCACGTAGTTGGATTGTCTAAGCAAGTCTTTACTCCATGTCGTACTGGAATCAGATGCTTGTAGTATGTAGTCTTTTGTATCCGCATCTGGCTACTGTTGTTACATCTTTCCAGTAATCAATAGAGTTTGTCTTTGTAATTCTTTCTTTATTTCTTAAATGGCTGCAAATCACATAAGTCTTGAAGAACTAAAACTCTACATTGACTATGGAAAGGGAAATAAATAACAGACATAAACTGACTATTGACAGAAAGAAATTGATCCTGGCCCTGAAGTGAATTCGGACGAGCCTTGTGGATCGTTGGTATTCTCAGCGGACTGTTGAGCTTCGCCGACGTTTACAGAGGTTACTGAAGAGTAAACCATGTAGGGGTTAATCTCCGTGCTGACGGAATGTCGAGGGTTGTATTCCAGCTTGCCTCGATATCTTCCTTCCGCCGTGTTGAATAACAGATTACTCTTGTGTCACTTGATTGCGATGCGTCAGCAGTCACTCGGCCTGGCTCTAGTTCAGATTGCTCCATGTGATCCGGTTGTATCTGGGAACATTCTATTAGTTTCAATGCAACGTAATGGCAGCCTCGTGCCGTAGGTTGGTCTCTACGTATCGTGCCTTTGAAGTGGTTAGCAATGTACTTAACGCACTGGTGAAGGGTGGAGCCCACTGCTTCCATCTGGTGGAGCCATGGTCTTCCTGAGATAAGGTTGTAGGTAGACGATGTGTCTACTACCATGAAGTCTAGAAACAAGACCTTTCTCAGTTGTGGTTCTCCTACCACTAGTGCTAATCTTATTTTCCCAATCAGGAAGCATTTTTCGCCACTGAATCCAATTAGCGGGTAGTCTGAAGACATCAGGTTCTCCTATTTGAGGTCCATACTTCGGAATGCGTTGTAGAACAGGACGTTGAGTAGGCTCCTTGTGTCCACCAGAGCTCTATTTACCTCCCACCTTGCGATGAAAACTGATATGACTAGGGCGTTGTTGTGCGGCGCTCAGACTCATTCAAGGTCCTTGTCCGTAAAGGTCAAGGTGAATGGAGATTTGAATCCTCGAGTAGCAAATGCATTTGTCCTCGTCCGCGGGTTGTGTCCGCATCTCCAGCAGAGTTTGCTTGCGGGACCTGTGCGACTGGTCTTCATTCAGTCCGACTCCATGAAGGCATAGATTATGCTCGGAGTCTACTTCTCTATTTCTTTGATTGACTCCTCTGGTCCCGGGATCGTTTTGGTCGCTTTTCAAAGTTCATGGATTCTTTTAGCTTGCCCTTACGGATCCAGTACTCAATCTCGTACCTCAGACTTTTGCAATCGTTGGTATCATGACCGCCTTCCTTGTGGTACGAGCAGTATTTGTTGTTGTCACGCTTGGAGGGGTCTCCGCTCTGTTTTGAGGGCCACTTCAGATCTTCCCAGTTTTTCATGGAGTTTAATATGTTTGACAGGCTAAAATTTGAGGGGTGTCACGGCTCTGGATCCAACGTAGTTGGATGCTTTCTCTGGCCTGGACCGGCTAGGGTCTGACCTGTTCTCACTACGCTTCCTCTTGCTCATTTCTTCATCCTCTCGTTTCTTTCCCTCCTTATCTTTCGGAGCGGGGGGCTTCTTCTCACCTTTGGTTTCCCTCTTTACGATCCTCAACTCTTCTAGGGTAATGTGCTTCTGGGCACTCTTCTAGGTCTTCGTAGAGCTTAGCCCTTTTTAGGCCCGCGGTGAAAGCTGTCAAAGCCGTGTCATCGTTGCAACCGTCGATGAGTGTCAGCTCGTTGTTGAAGCGCATGACATACTCTTTGAGCGTTTCATTGGATTTCCGTTTTAGAAAGTATGTAATGTGGGCCTTTTCGGAAACGCTGACTCCCGAAGAAACACACCACGAACTCCTTTGTCGGCATTTTGAAGGAGTCGATTGACCTTGACGAGAGGCTGTGGAACCATGCTGACTTGTTCAAGCTAGTGAAGAAAGTCTTGGACATCACCAACTCGGATCCTTCTTTGAGGGCCATTACATGTTGGTAATGGCACAGGTGGTCGAATGGGTCGGTGGTTCCGTCGTAAAAGTCTAGCTTCGGAGGAGTAAACTTTTTTGGAAGGGCCTCATTCATAATACAATTCACGAATGGTGGGACAAAAAGACGATACAACAAGTTTGTGTTGTGTGCCCTTATGCGGAGGGGGTTCTGAGGGTCGAGCCTCTCTGCCCTGACGGCCAGCTCCACGTTAACCGCGCAACCTCCTCTAGTCCAATGAGAACTAACGGGGGCTTGACCTTTTTGTGCTTGCTCTCTGCCGTTCTCTGGAGATGGAGGCTCGTGCTGCTCCTGGTCTCTATTAGCAGGTGGAGGGTTTTGTCGTGTGAGAGCCTCCATTGCTTTGGCGATCTGTTGTATTTAAGACGACATCATATCCATCCTGGGGTCCGTCGTTGTTGTTGTCAGCGCGGGGGCGTGAGTCTGCTGCTCGTGACAACCGAAACTGCTGAAAGCGACGGTACATCGCCAGCCTGAGCGTTTGACGTGTCCCCTTGTTATCCATTGTTGCATGATCTAGTGGTCACCATATCTCTGTATTTCGAAGGGAAATGATGTTAGTGGAAGGTTAGGAACTTTGTTGTCCTTACGGATGGCGCAAACTGATGCAATCATTTTCCGCTCCCTGCTTTGACCTTGTCTTGCTGACTTGAACAAGTAACGCACGTGAGCCATGGACCACCGTTGTGGTGGCCGATGACACTCTGATGCTAAAGTCAGACAGGGATCTGAGGAAGGTGTAATGCTGTAAACAGGGAATTTTTAGCGTACCTTAGCTTACCAACCCCGTGTCTTATTTATAGTGCAGAAGTTTTTGTTATACCAGACCATCAAAAGAGTAGTTTAGGAAGGAGATATTCGTGGAAATCTTTTGCTAATTAGGAGTTGTGCTATAGGAGGGAACTTCCCTGTTAGGCCTGTGCTCCTAGATAAGTGGGATATAGTTCCCAATCAGAGAACAATCCGTAGAAGGAAGTTTTCCTGTGTGGAATGTACTCTGGTATTTGCTTCCTAGTTAGAAGTGAAAAGTTGTTGTAGTTGCCTGTCTGAAGCTGATCCTTGATATACTTGCCTTGTCAGGACTTACGGGTATTGATGATCGTTGTGAGACGTGTGGGCTTAGCAAGCTGTAAGAGTTCAGGTCCGTTTGGCAAACTACATTGGGCGGGCTTAGAACCGCTTGGGCCGAATCAGTGTTAGGCTAACGCTGGGGCCTGTAATTCCTCGAGATTATCATGGCACATGTATGGTTTAGGGATGTGATTGTTTTGGTGTATCATCATTATCAAACCTCATTCCATGCTATTCACACGCTAGAATGCACTATTTTTAAGCTTCAAAATCAGTTCGAATGAGAGTTGAGGGATGGATACTTAGGGTTCAATATGGGATTTATTTATTTATTTAAAAAAGGCAGTTGCTAAATAAAACCACCATTTATGTTGAAGGACGCCACCACCCTCCGTTTCTTTTTAATGTGCTGAAAGACACCACCATTATAAACCACCATTTACTGACTATTCATATTTTCTTTCTCCCTCTCTTCTCCTACCTTCACCATCACGAACACCACCACCATCTCGCCACTGCTGGCCGCACCACCGCCACTTTTTCTCCTCCTCCTCCCCTTCATCACCACCACCCCGCCACTACCACCTTTTTTCTCCCCCTATTCTTCTTCTTCTTATTCTCCATCAATCACCACCACCACTGCCACCACCACCTATCCTCCTCCTTCTCCTCCCATCTTCTTCTTATTCTCCATTAATCACCACCACCACCTCTCCTCCTCCCCCCCCTTTCTTCTCCTCCCCATCCTCCTCTTCCCCCTCACCTATTCTCCTCTTTTCCTTTTCTTCTCATCTCTATTCTTAGGAACAACCCTAGTTCTGCTGATGGACACCACCACTGTTCATTTTTTTCCTTTGATGTTCTAAAAGACACCACCATTGTTCATCTTATTCTCCACCGTTATCTTTTCTTTTCACTTATTTGTACATCAACAGACAACGAAACAGTACCACCTCGCCCCCAGCCACCGCTGACCTCCCCTCTTCTCATCTCTTCCCAAAATAGCCTAACACTCACTCAGTCAAAACATAAAAACATGGTACTGTCCCATTTCAGTTTCAGACTTTGTCATTGACTTTCGACCAACTTTAATGCTTGATTGAGACTGATTCTCAAGCTCATCAAAACACAAAAAGGGTACTACTCTGAGTTATCTAATGTTTTGGTCATTGTTGGACAGATTTGAGTGACTTTAGTAAATAACCATAACTTGCTCATTTCAAAACATTTTCAGGTGATCATTAGATAACTCAGAGTAGGGGTGGGCAAACGGGTCGAGGAACCGCAGATCCAAACCGAACCGGACCGTTTTACTCCAAACGGTTCGGTTCTGATTTTTAAAAATGTGAAACGATTCGGTTCTGATTTTTAAAAATGTGAAACGATTCGGTTCGGTTCTGGAACCGTTCTTAAACAGTTCGGTTCCGGTTCCTAATTTTTTTTTTCAAACGGATCGGAATTCGAACCGAATATATATACCCAACCCATTACTTTAATTTCTAACCCTAGGTCCCTAACTAAGTTCTCCTCCTCTTCCTTAAGAGGAGAGGAGACGTGAAGGAATCACCAAAACCCCCTCTCTCTCTCTCCCTCTCCCTCTCTGTCTCGAGAAGAAGAAGCAGCAGCAGCAGCGAGACCAAGAAGAGGAGGAGCAGAAGAAAAGGAAGAGACGATTGGAGATCTCCCTCTCCTCTCTCTCTCGGTTTCTGTCTCTAGAAGAAGCAACAGCGAGAACCACCAGCAGCAGCAGCAGAAGATCTCCCTCTCCTCTCTCTCTCGGTCTCTGTCTCGAGAAGAAGCAGCAGCAGCGCAGCAGGAGATCTCCGTCTCCTCTCTCTCTCAGTTTATGTCTCGAGAAGAAGCAGCAGCAGCGAGAACCACCAGTAGCAGCAGCAGAAAAATCCTTGCAGATGCCAATCACATATTCTTCTGTTGAAATTGCATTATCAAACAATTTCATATCATTCAACACACACTTTATACAAAAATGTTACCACTACCCTGTCTCTGCAAGGGATAATAGACTCTTTCCATGGCTCATCCTGTGTACATTCACAAAGATGTCTTGCCTGCGGTTGTTGATTCAGGGTCCACGCATACTTGCTGAAATCTAAACTATATATCCAAATTGCTTTGCTCTCCACAGAATACATATAACTACTACTGAGACCTGTTGCTTGCTCCAAGAAGTGGTTTGTGGGAGGCTTTCTCGAGTCAATCCTCTCCAGGATCAAAGTTGCTTGCTCCAAGAAGTGGTCGTGGGAGGCTTTCTCGAGTCAATCCTCTCCAGGATCAAAACTGAATGGGCTTATAGCATTTGGAAGGGAACATAATCATGTTAACTCACTGTTGGATCAGTTTGTATCAAATAATGGTAGAAGACCAAGTGTTTTTTGGAAAAGTCAATTGCAACTCCAAATACATCAGTTAGGTCAATTAAAATGATCAACCATTGCAGTTGAATGTGGCAAATTGTTCCGCAATAAAATGATCCACCATTATTGAATGTGACAATCGCAAGAAAGAAGCTCAATTTCTTAGATAGAAGGGCCCAAAACTAAAAGCCATTGGGCCATCTCTGACATTTCGTTGTATCCCTTAGTAGAAAATCATGGCACCTAACAACAATAGTTTCAAGTGGGTAGCAGTAACCATCATTTAGCAGAATCTCGTATAACAACGGCCTACATACTAATAACATCATTTAATTCAACATAACCTCTGAAAGGATGTTCATTGCATACTTTAGTTTTGTTTGGATTTAGTCTAAAACAGTAATCATTCTGGCAACTTTTAACCAGAAACCAATCAGATGATGCATTTTTAGTAGGAACCGTTTGGAACAGTAGGAACCGAACCGTTGTAAACGGTTCGAGTTAGGTTCGGTTCCAACGTTCAAAATAGAGGAACCGATCCGAATCGGAACCGTTAAAATTTTAAACGGTTCGAGTTAGGTTCCTCAAAATTTGGAACCGAACCGAACCGTGCCCACCCCTAACTCAGAGTACTACATTTTTCGTGTTTTTATGAGCTTGAGAATTGGTCACAATCGAGGGTCAAAATTGGTCGAAAGTCAGGGAAAATATCATGTTTTCTTTACCGGACAGATTTGAGTGACTTTAGTAAAATGACCATAACTTGCTCATTTAGGTGATTCAAATTTTGCTCATTAAATAAATCAGAGTACTACATTTTTCGTGTTTTGATGAGCTTGAGAATCAGCCTCAATCAAGTGTCATAGCTGGTCGAAAGTCAATGGCAGAGTCTGAAACTAAAATAGGCCAATCACAGTGGCGCATGCGTGTGGCAGAGCCCAAGTCGCAGCGGCTCATGCGAGTATGGGAACTGCATTCGCATGTGCTGCTGCGACTTGTGCTCTCATACTCGCATGGGTTGCTGCAAGTGGTCCATTTTCTGTCATTTATAGTGTTTTCTTCCTCATTTTTTTGTAACAATTGTACGCTTTCAAATTATTGGTAATCATCCCTTCCTCATTTTTTCTATTGATTTTTTTCTAATGTGGTTTGTTGTTAATTGATTTCAATTTAGTATTTCTAAAATTTTCATTTGTGTTTGTTAATTTGTGACATTTCGTTGTGAAGAAAATAAGATAGGAAAAAAAGAAGAAAAAACACATAAGAGGAAGAAAAATGACACCACCACGTTCACCTTCTCTTATCTCTTCACCGGAGCAACACCACCCCGGAGAAGAAGGCGGAGAGGTGGCGGGTGTGGGTTCCCCACTCGCAGGAACCTCTACGAGGGACAATTTTTTTTGCCCTCGCGGAGTTTCCGGCGAGTGGGGAACCTCCACGAGGGTGAATGAGAAAAGAACAGAGCAAAAAAAAAAAGGAGAAGAAGAGAAAAAAACAGAGAATGAAAAGATACGAGGAGGTGGAATGATAGGTGGCAGTGGCACAGTGGTGGTGTGATTGAATAATAATAATAATAATAATAATAATGATAATAATAATAATAATAATAATAATAATAATAATAATAATAATAATAAGAAGAAGAAGAAGAAGAAGAAGAAGATAATGAGGTGGTGGAAAAATGGTGATGTGTTATTTAGCAGTTCCTTTAAATAATCGTGTCATTTTGTGTGGGTGCTGTAGAAAACGCGGATGCACTGGCAATTGCAACTTCAGTCGGTCACTTGAGACTGAGCTAGCGTAATTTCGTTCCCGCCTAAATATCTCTCTCTCTAGGGTTTCGTCTTCGTCAAATCGAAACTCTGCTCACTCTTATGGCGTGGTCGTCGTCGAAGAAGAAAGAAGAAATCGTGACCATTGAATTAGACGAAGAAGAGGAAGGCGATCAAATCGAGTTAGAAGAGTTATTCTTCAAACGAGTTGGCGGTCCAATCCCTCTAAAGCCCCAATCTTCAAATTACGATCTCCAAAACCCTCCTACGCAAGCTCTCGCCGTCTCCCAAAACCCAGAAGTCCTATTTCTTGCCCATTCTCAAGGTTCGTTTCTCTCTACGCTACACTTGTCGTCACATTCTGTTATTAGGTTTTCTCTTCTACACTAATAAGACTCCATCAATTTCATTTCTAGGGTTTTACGTTGCTCTAACTACGGACATATTAGACAAGGCCAAGGAGACCGAGAAAGGAAGTAATTGTTCTATTGAAGAGCTGAGTGTTGCTGATGTTCAAATTGGTAGGGTTTGCATTCTTGCAGTGTCAACCTGACTCCTCCACGTTGCCTGCCTGCGTTGGTGCGCAAATTCACTTTTTCTCCACTACATCGCTTTTGAACAAGGTAATTTTCTTCCTCTCTTCTAGCAATTTGTTCTTAGTCATAGAAAGATTTGTTTGCTTATTTTTTTGGCCATTGTTTATGAGCAAAAACCATTTTATTCATCTTCTATTGATGAATCGAGCCGTGTTAAGGACTTCCATTGGAGGAGAAAATAGAAGCTTTGTGCTTGCAAAGAATGGGGTTTTGTACCAGGGAGATGTGGTTGGTTCACTCAAACAAGTAAAAGATGATGTTGATGCTGGTTCCTTTTTTAGCCTTCACCTGCCCACTGTAAACCAATTACTATATTTATTTGTAGAAGTGAACCATATTTATATTTAATTGAAAAGTTTAATCTGAATTTTGTCATGTATATTGTATTCAAGGAAAAAAAACATAAAACAAGATTTAGATGGTGATGATAAAGTGAAAAAATCCACTGGCATCAGTTATTGTACATTTTCCTCCCAGTTGGAATCCTAAACCCAAGAGCTAACCCCTAAGGTATGTAGGGATCTTAGGCTACAATATTAACATCTTATGTTAAAGTACCGTAGTGCAAGCCCTTAAGGTTTCCTTTCCCCATTTGCTCGTAGCCTTTGACATTTATTCTTTGGGGTTTTGATCTCCATTTAAGCATTGATGCAAGAAAGATTTTCTTTCATAAATGCTAGAATGACACTTTTATTTATAGCTACATTATACCCTCCTCTTTTCCCCCCTCTCTATCTCTCTATTATTTTTTCTTTTAAAATTTTTATTTATCGCTATTTTGTTTTACTATGTGGAAACCAACATCTCCTGTATAGCTTAGTTACCAAATCATAAAGCGGGAGTGAGGGTGTGGCAATGTCTAATGGAGAAAATTTTCTACATACAGATCGCTCTAGTATGCATGTATAGTTTATCTGATAATATCTCCTTGTTCAAATATTCCTTAAGTTTACTAATTTATTTATTTGATAGTAAATCGACAAAATTGTGTCCTTGGAGCATCCATAAGATATGCAATTAGATTTATAAGTTATCGATTCCAAGAAACTGTTCCTTTTTAGTTGCTATTTGGATATTTTTTATTTATGTTCATGAAACACTCCTTACTCTATTCCAAACGTATCAAGACATGATAATTAAACCTATTTTTGAATGAAAAAGTTGAAGCAAGGATCGAAATTCTAATAGTGAGGTTCCATAAATCTAAGATTGGGGATTCGAGAATGATTATCTCCCAAACCTCTGGAGTGAAGTGGAGATGGAGTGGCGCCCTAACAGGAGGTTCGTGTGACTAGGGTGTAGAGTTTCACTGATGCTTCACATGCTTCCTTGAGAAAGACCCTCACAACTTGCAATTGAAGGAAAATGAAGGCCTTATTTACCTTTATGCCATCAATCGATCTGTCTTTACGCATTCGTGACCAAGAATTGGGATACTTTTAACTTTGTACCTATTGGTTAAGGGAAGATGGCGATTGAGTTTAGAGTTCAACCTTTTGTTAAGAAGTATAATGGGTGTGAGGGGTCTCTAGAATGATAGTTTCTTGAATGTTTTTCAATTAAGGTTGCGCTTTTATACATTCGCTAAGATTGTAGTTCCATCTTTTGTTTTAGGTCGGCTCTAGTCCTCGTGTGGGACTTTGTGTGTTAGTTCTCCTCAAGTCCTCTTGTGTTATCAGAAGGTGGTGGGCTACCTCTCTCTTTTCCTTTTTTTTTCAAGTTAATTTTAGTCTTGTCTCAACAAAAAATTAAAAACAAATTCCTCTTTGGGGTTTATATGGCTTGTACACCTATTATTATGGATGAATGGATGCATGCTTTCTCAGTTTCTCTTGTACTATATTCTGTGATGAAAGTTGGTGTTGCTCAACTTGAGCCATTTTTTTTTAGTTGACTGGAGTCCAGGAGGCAACTCTATAGTTGTTGCAAAGAAGAACAATATATCCATATTTTCATCCACATTCAAGGAGCGGTTGATGATATCACCGTCATTCAATGGTTGGTGATTCTGATTCAGGGTGCACCACAAAAGGTATATTACTTGCTTATTGTATTGAGCAAAAGTTCGACTTTCCCTTGCTTTGTATATCAATTTCTTGTCTTATGTATTGATTTAGTTTTGATATATCTCATATGCAAATAAAATAATTCTTCTTTCGCTTATACTAACACTTATGGCTCTAGATTTTTGTTGTTTTTGTTGAAATGTATTTTATTTGAGGCTATTGTCGATTAAAAATCAAGGCAACATAATGGGCAAATTTGATCCCCTTTCATAAGAAAGTGCACATGGTGTGGACTATGGAGGAGCGTCTTGGACCTTAAAGGCTTGATTTGAAGACATTATTGGATGTTGGGTAGTTTATCCTCTTTGCATGAGCGGGCATTTTTTTTTTTTACTTGTATCTCACTTTGTACTTCCTTAAACTACATCAGCCTAATTTGTAATTCCCACTAATCGATGAAAATTTTCTGTACCCCATCAAAATAAAAGGGGAAGAACTTTGAATTTTAGATGGCATTGTAATAGCATGTTGCCAACTGTGCAGTTAAAATATAACTCCATTATGATGCTTAATGGGGTAAGCCGTTACATTATGACATTTATCACGTTATGGTATCACAGCTCCAATATAACGGCGTTATATGGCCGTTATTGAGATAACGCTTTTTTTAATAACGTCGTTTTAACGTTTTGTTATGTGTTATTAAATCGCCCATTAATCGGAAATCGGGTCTAGATCGTTCCGAATTGGTAAAAAATCGGCGAGTCGCCGAATAATCGCCGTGTTGACTCGCCGATTTACCGTATATATAAGATTGAAAAAAAAAACATAATCACTTCGATGTTCGATCTGTCGCACAGGCACAACAGAGAAGAAGAGGAACGAAAGAAGAAGAAGAACGAAGAAGTTAGAGAATCAGAGCAGAGAAGAACTCCTCTTCTTCTTCTTCATTTCGGAGTTCGGACAGATTCCAGATAAGATCCTTCTTTTTTAGATCTCCTCTTCTTCGTTTGCTCTTTGATTATTTTTTTTTTCAAAGCAAAAAAGACTGATTTCAGATCTGTTTTTTTTTCTTCTTTTTGTTGATTTCGAACTAACTTTTTCAGATCTATTTTTAACTTTTGTAGGTTGTTGATTTCAGATCTTTCGGGTTCGGCAAAGCAAAATTGCGCACTACTGTTGAAGCTAAAATTCGTGGTTTGTATGGCTATAAGATTGTAATGGAAATTTCACATTGACATTTCTACCTAAAGTAATGGAAATTTCTCCTTATTCAAGTGTTTGTATGGCTATAAGATTGTAATGGAAATTTTTCTGCTGAAGATACTGTTTTTTTTCAGACCATTGATTATTGTCATGGAATTAAAGAGTAAATAAAGAATTAAAGAGCAGTGCAATACAAATTACAAAGACAACGTTGGGTTTGTCTCATTGTCTGTCATCTCATCACAGTTTCAGCTACGATCATTATGATCAACTTGCTTGATTCTTGTCACATAGAATTTATGAATTAATTTCACCCACCAAGAAAAAATTAACCAATGTCAGAGGCTCATGGCTGGTTGATCATTGTGCTTAATTGCTTATGATGTTTAAAACTTACAATACACAATCATTTGCCACTAAGGTAGTAAGGTGTACTTTGTACATGACCATTGTGCTTAATTATTATGGTCACTCTCTGTTGATCATTGTGCTTAACGGCTTATTATGATGTTTAATTATAGATGCCATTTATTTATATTGTGCTAAGTTTTTTTTTCCTTGTTTTGTTTTTGTAGGTTTGTCAAGTTTGAGGAAAGAAAACGTGCCATATAAGCCGCGTGCTTCAATAATTTTACAGGTGTTTATCTTGAACCTTTTGTTTTGCTTAGTTTTGAAATTTAGTGTTTTTTTTTCTTTTCAAATTTGGCTATTAAATTGACTAATTGTCTAATGACTATGATAGACATGTCTTCTGGAGGTACTTCAAACCCTTGTACCAATTCAACATCATCATCAAGTAACTTGAAAAGGATATCTGATGATATAGCATGGGAATGGGGAGAATGCAAAGTACCTAGCAACAAAAATTTGATATGGTGCAAGTTTTGCAAAACACAAGTTAGTTCTGGAATCTCTAGATTTAAAGAACATATTGCACATAAGAAAGGGAATGTGAGACAATGTCCTGATGTGCCTAATGATGTGCGAATGAAGTGTGCCGAAGCATTACGAAATGTAAAAAAGAAAATAATTGAAAAGGCTAGAGTTGCACAAATTCTTGAGGGCGACATTTTGTTGGGTACTGGAGAAGGAAAAGATAATTTAGAATTAGAAGAGGAGCAACCAGTTGATGGAAGTGTTGGTGGAAGTGGAATTAGAGGTAGCCAGATGATGAAGGTTGGTAGTAATGTGAGGGGTCCACTTGATACTATGTTAAAGACTGACATGGCAACTCAAGCAATCAACTTTGGATAAAAACAATCCTCATAAAGAAAAATTAAAAAAATAATGTTTGGGTTTCTATAGCTGATTGGGCATATGAATTTGGATTGCCATTTAATGCTGTTCGTACTCCAAAGTTTCAAAACATGATCTACTCTATTGGAGAGTATGAAAGAGGTAAATATTTTGATTAATAAGCTATTTCTAAGTTTTGATCATTAGTTCATGCATATTGTTTACTTTTTTATTATTTATTAATTCATTTTTACTTCTTTAGGTATGCCTGTTCTGAGCTATCACAATATGAGAGTTACACTATTGAGAGATGTTGGAAGAGACTAAATTATTTGTCAGATCTCTAAGGAAGTTTTGGGAAAATTATGGATGTTCCATAATGTCTGATTTTTGGTCTGATAGAAAGAGCTGTTACTAGATCAACTTTTTGGTGAATTGTCCACAAGGAACCGTGTTTCTGAAGTCTATTGATGCATCGGAGTATATCAAAGACTCTGCTCTTATTGTTGGGATGATTAATGAAGTTATTGCGGATGTAGGAGAGACAAATATTATTCAGGTAATTTTATAATTGTGTAATAAAGTAATGATTAACCAATTGCATTTTAATTTTATTAATCGAGCATGTATATTTTATTGTTGTAGTTTGTCATCGATAATGGTTCCAATTTTAAGGTAGCGGGAAAAGAATTAGAGATGCAGCATCCCAAGATCTTTTGGACACCTTGTGCAGCTCATTGTGTCAATCTAATCCTTCAAGATCTTGGCCAAAAGTTGCCGAAGATACATAAAGTTCTGCCGGAAGTCAGAGCCATTGTGGTTTACATCTACAATCATTGGCGGGTTTTGAGCATGATAAGGAAGTTGACAGGCAATAAAGAGTTACATAAATCTTGTGTGACTAGATTTGCCACATCTTATTACATATTGCAGAGTATATGGGATAATAGATGTCATTTGCAAATGTTGTTCGTTTCTGCCCAGTGGAGGACTAGTAATTTTTCAACAAAACCCGAGGGGAAGAAGGTTGAGAATATAGTGTTAAGGAATGACTTTTGGGAAGATGTGGAATTTGCTTGCAAAATGTTTGTTCCTTTAGTTGAAGTGTTACGGCTAGTAGATGCGGAGGAGAAACCCTGTATGGGTTACATTTATGAGGCTATGGATAAAGGAAAAGAAAGAATCCAAAAGAATCTTGGTGCAAATGATAATGATAGGGTTCTTTGGTTGATATGGAAGATTATTGATGAGAGGTGGAATCAGTGTAGTTAAGGCGTTGAGGCGGATGAGCTTGAAAACGCCTCAGAGGCGAGGCGGATGCCTCACTTCACTGAGGCGGTCTTTAACATTTTTTAAAGATTTTTTATTATAATAAATTGAAACACATTTAGATAAGTAATATTCATCATCATTTTGATAACTTGCATATGCCAATATGTACAAAAAGTCATACAACTATTTAGAATTGAAATGGAAACATAATAAAATTGCATAGCATAGCAAAAAGATGCACTATATAAGTGTACTTAACTTGCCTATCCACTAATCACTAAAAAAGAAACAAACAAGAAAAACATCAAAGCATAATGTAAACTAGTTCATCAACTTCTCATTGGTTTAACTTTGAAAATTTGAAACAGTGTTTGGAAAATTAATGGTTGAATTTGAAACAAACAGTGTTTGGAAAATTGCAATTTGGTGAGGCATCGCCCAGCAAGTCTCATTGGTTTAACTTTGGAAATTTGCACCAAATTTTGATCCATATGCTAAAATATTACGATCCATACACTGAAATATTACTTATTATTGTTTATTGTGAAGAAAAAAAACGCAGCAGAACAGATCATATAAAAAAAGGAGCAGAACATATCATATAAAAAAACAGAATAGATCATTAAAAAAAGGAGGTGAGCAGATCATATAAAAAAAAAAAGGCAATAGAACAGATCATATAAAAAAAACACAGCAGAAGCTGCAGAACAGATCGTATAAAAAAAACACAGGAAGGAAAGTGAAAAAGAAGAGGAAGGAGGAAGAAGAAGAGAGAAAACATCCTGATATGAAAGAGGCAACACCTAATTTGAAGGAGAGGAACCTGATTAGAAGGAAAAGAACACACACAACAATAACAATAGCCCCTAAGGAGTCGTTCTCTTGTCTAAAACTCTAAATACCCCCTTCTTAACCTTAAAAGACAAGTGGGCTGCAATAGACTTTTGTTTTTTAAGCTGTAAATAGCCCGAGGCGGTGAGGCGTGAGGCGGTCCGAGGCGGACGCCTCACTTCACCGCTCCGCCTTGCATCATTTTGAGGCGTCTCTTTGCCAAAACGCCTCGAGGCGCGCCTAGGCGTCCGCCTTAACAACACTGGGTGGAATGATCAGCTTCATCATCCTCTACATGTAGGTATTAAAGCCTAAACTTACAATTAGTGTTTTATTTATAATTTTATTCAATAAACATTGAAATGAGATCATACTATGTTGTGTTGGTGTTGTGTTCAGCTAGTTTTTACCTCAATCCCTCCATATATTACAAACAACATTTCAAAGATATTGAGCAAAACAAAGAGATTAAAGGAGGACTTCTTGAATGTATTGAAAAGTTATGTGATGAAGATGAGAATGATCGTATTCGCCGTGAATTGAGGATATACAGAGATGCACAGGGGCGATTTGGGACTTCATTAGCCATACGCCAAAGAGATAAAGTCGCACATGGTAAGTAATTTAGACTTACATGTGTAATATTACTTCATTACTCTGTTAATTTTTGCATATAATATTTTTATAACTTTATTGAACAGTCGAATGGTGGGTTGATCATGGGTTTGAAACTCCTATCCTTCAAACGCTTGCGATGAAAGTTTTATCTTTGACTTGTAGCGCTTCACCATGTGAGCGCAATTGGAGTACATTTGACAATGTAAGTAAATGTTATGAGTATAATCAATTAATCACTTTAAGTTTTGTTTCACTTTCATAATGATTTTATATATATATATATATATAATATGAGTCATATGAGATATGACTAATATATTTTATTTTTTAATTTTATATATTTCAGTTGCATTCCAAAAAGAGGAATCGTCTTTTGCAATCAAAATTACAACAAAAAGTTAGAGCGGAGAATAAAGGAAAGGAGTGCTAACATAAATTCACCAGCTCACGATCCCATTGTCTTGAGGGACATTGATGAGGATGATGATTGACTCATTCCTACTAATAATGAGCTACAAGATTTTGTGAGGGAAGGCGATGATCTCACATGGGCACAAGTGAGAGATGCATTAAGAGCTACTGATCATAGGCCAAACACGAGGAATATGGCGCAACAATCAAATACAGATGCTTCGTACTCCCTTTGTGACGAAGAGGACCAGGAGCAGGAGGATGTTGAAGATGCTGATATAGAAATAGATTGATAGTTGTGACTCATGAATCATGAACATGACTTTTTTTATTTAAATGTTTTGAATTTGAATGTGATGTTTTGAATATGGCGCGAGCCGCGCGACATAATTTGCTTATGTTACTTTTCTTGCTCTAATGCTCTATACGTTTGCTACTTTTGTTGCTATATACAATTGCTAGTTGCTACTTTTGTTGCTCTATACATTTGAATTAGATATTTTTGTTGCTTTATTTGTTGCTGTCGTTGTTGCAATTCTTAACTTCTTGCTTCTATTGCTTGCAGTTTTTACTGTTCGGGCGGGGTTACTGCTGCTATCAATTGCTGAGTTGTTGTAGCTTTTGTTGTATTGTTCCTAAACATCTCCACTCTCAGGTAACTATAATTGTTCCAACCTGCAAAATTAAGTTCATTGTCTGAATTAGTGAAGTAATATAATTACAAATTTATAGTATTTTGATTAATTATTTATTTTTGTATATGACTATGATTAAATTTTAAAAATATATGATTTAAAAAAATATACCGATTATTCCCGATTATTTCCGACTATTTTCGATTAATTGAAAATCGCTCCTGGACCGCGAAGCGATTTAACTACCCAAGTTTTGTTCTAATACATTAAAAAAGTCACCCATTTCATTCTCGATCGAACCAAAACTCTAGACTCATAGGAAAAAACCATAGCTCGCCTTCGCTAATCGACAGAGAATCATATCTCGCCGTTTGACAGAGAACGAAAGAAGAATAAGGGAAGAAGACGAAGAGTCGATCGCACTCTTTGTTGCGATCTCACTCTTATACTAAGGGAAAATGTTTTTATTAATTTTTTTATTTTTGAATTTAATGTTATGAACATGATTTACTTTTTTTACTCTATAATACTTTGTGGGACTATTAAAAATATATTTAAAAAACTATTACTTTATATATCGTTATATCCCGATATATCCCGTTATAACCTATAATGCTCTTGAACCGTTATAGGTCCGTTATCCATTTTAATTGCGTAGGTTGCCACTTATCTGAAATTTTAAAAGCAAAAAACGAATTCCCACATGGGACCTGTGAGGGTCTCAAATTTGGCCAAAAAGTTTATTAGCCCTTTACAACCACCAGTCTTTCAACCACCAGTCTTTCATCGGATGTGTTGTAAACTATGCTACTATCAATTTTGGAACTAAATAGTTTACTGCAAATTACACAGTGGATTCGTCAAGACTGTATGATTTTAGGCTGCATTCAGATTGAAGATGGCACAGAGGTTGGTTATTCAGTACAAAAAAATTAGTAGCAGAGATGGGAAAGATTTCCGAGGTTAGTTCTTGGCCCATAGATAAGTTTTCATGTGACTTGAGTATATTTTGTGATACAGTGAAAATAAAATAAAGCTGGTTCATGGTTCATGTCTTACTGGCTTGGACTTACAGGCTTCTTCCAAGCCAGTTGTGCTGTCCTTTAGTGAAGCATTTACTGGCATTATTGATGACATCATTCCATTTGGATGTGGACCGTATTTGTTTTTGGACTACTTGAAGCATCGGTGAGACATTTTATTTCCAATTCTACCTCTCCACACATGTGGTTTTTATCGCTGTTAATTATGGGTCTATGTGTTTTTTCCTTCCACTTCTACAGTCATTTGTAATACTTATATACACATGGTTAACTATTTTAAAATTTTGTTTGGCAATATTAAAATGGATAGGGAGCTAGCACTTGTTGCCATTAGGAAGAACTCAGATCAGCACATAATTTTGTTTGGATGGTCTTTTGATGACGGGCAAAAGGAGGTTGGGCTTGTCGAGCTTGTTCAAGAGGACCGTTGGTTGCCAAGGATTGGCCTTCAAGGTAATTTAGTTGTTTTTCATTTATGGTTAATGACACCATTTTGGATTGGTCTTTGATAGGCCTCGTATAAGATTTACATATGCAAGGAGAAGGTATAAGTTGGGTAATTAGAAATAGCTATTGATAGTGGGACGATAATTGATGTAATGAACAAGTTAAGAAGCAAGTTGCTAAGCTTGTTAGTTACACTGGCAGTGAGCTGGCAATAGGGATAGTACCACTATAAATAGGAACAGAGAATAGTGGTGAGGGAGGAAAAAAATTATTCTTGTTAATAGAGCTATTGCTCAAAGGAGAGATCAAGCCTCTCGAAAGCTTGTTTTGTACACTTCGTTTGTAAAGAAAACCTACATTCTTCAATAAAACAACTCTGAGTTCTTTTCTTCTTCAGATCCTATCAAATCTGGTATCAGAGCAAGCAAATCCTAAGAGTGATGACTGGAAAAAGTGCTGGAACAAATGCTAATGCAATAATTGATGCCATGGAAGAGGTTGTGGAAGCTGTTAAGGGACAAGTGGGATTGTTGAGGGGAGATTTTCAAGAATTGATACAACGAATGGAGCAGATGATGAAGAAGCTAGAAGAGGCCCTAAAAACTACTTCTACAGTAGAGAAATATCAAATACCTCCAACAAATAATGAAGCACAGAGTCCGAATAGTGTTGTAGGTGGAGGATCTTCTTCGCAAGGGTACCAATTCGACAGAAAACACATAAAATTGGAAATGCCAACTTTTGAAGGATCAAATCCAGACGGCTGGATCTTAAAAGCTGAGCGATTTTTTTCCTTATAGCGATACAATAATGAATAAAAGATTGAAGCAGCGGTCATTTCTTTTGAAGCAGATGCGCTTCTTTGGTATCAATGGGAGAGTAAACGACGACCAATCTTGTTTTGGGAGGAGCTTAAAGGGTTGTTATTGAAGCAATTTCGAACCACTCAGGAAGGATCGCTATGCGAGCAATTTCTTGCTCTTCGGCAAGAGGGATCTGTGGCTGAATATCGACGGCAGTTCGTCACACATGCAGCTCCATTATAAACCCTCACTGAGGACACCTACTTGAGCAAATTCATTAACGGGTTGAAACCCTCAATTCGGGCAGAAGTGAGGATGTTAGAACCGGGTCAGTTGGGTCGGGCTATGGATCTGGCTCTACGGGTGGAAGAAAAAAGGCTTTAATGAGATCTTTCAAAACGTGCCTACAACAGTATCCCAATCGGCCCATGGGTGGACAAAGGCTATATGGTCATGGCCCATTAGGGCATCCAACGCTGGTACATTCCAGAGATTTTGATAAGTCTCTGGCTAATGATTCCCCTTACAGCCACCACAAGCCAGTAGCTTCCAGAGAGTTTGAGAAGAACTCGTTTCCAAGAGGAGAGACTAGAATGATCAGTGTATCAAATGATATGAGTCACTATTTATATGCTTGAGAACAATAATTTAAAAACAGGAAATTGGGCTAATGGCCCAATCATTCTGGGTACCCCAATTAATTTTTAGTTTTAAGCCAACTAATACTTAAGTATATGCACTTCAAAGACCAATTTCCGTATGAACTATGCTTTTCGCTAATCTGTTTCATCCGAAATTTTGATGTATTTTGCGGATTAGCATAAAAAATAACTTGTTAAAGTTTCAGTTGGATTCTACTAACGCTTCTCGAGATATGCATCAAAACATGACCTGGTTGGCATAAACTGTACGTTTCGTTGCTCCGTTTGGTTGGCATGAACTTCAGCACAATATATTGTGTTGAAATTTTAGTTCATCAACATCAATACGTCATGGAATGGGGTCTCAGGCTGGACCTCCACTTTTTTTCGTAAAGAATTTTATGCGTTGGGTTTTTTGTATTTCTTTTTGCCTTTTGTCAACTTTTAATTTATTATTATTATTATTATTATTCTATTTTTTTAATATTTACAAAACCCCATAGAAAAAAGAATCAACTCTACATCTACTATATTAGATGTAATGTTCGAGATTACGTTGCAAACCTAAAATTTAATCGTAAGAGATGGCTCTACGTTTTTGTTGTGATCATTGTAAGGACTTGTTTTTGTAAGACATCTCATATTCAAGAAGTATTTGTGCAAGTATCAGAATGTATTAGTCATATTCAAGTAGCATCCAAACAAATGAATGTTTATGTTCACTTATTTGAGATATATGATGAGCCCTGTATTTGATATGGGCTCGGCTCATGGAAATTGGCACTTCTTAGATCCTAAGTTAGATATCACATTAGCTTATATGTTTTAAGCTTTGGGTTTCTCATTAGCATTATCAATTTTAAATGAAGTTTCATTTTCTGATAAGGTACTGAAGAATCAAGTATTCTGAACTTTTGACTGCCACATATTGTTTTATACTGTCGGAGTACCGATATGGTATATACCGTCCGGTACACCGGGCATTGACAACTATTCTCTTAGGGGATAATACAATGTTCTGGTCTGTTACTATTGCTTGTAATTAGCATAGTTCAGCCGAATTAATAGATTAAATTATCTGGTTGAACTGAATGCAGAGTCGAGCTACTTTTGAGCCTCCTAAAACAACTGTGAAAAGGATGCTGCTGCAGGAAGATTACCCATCAGTTAGTCTAAATAAATCAGCCTTGGTTCCCAGTTGCAGCAGGGACTTGCAGTTGCTAGCCTGAAGGATCGTACGACTCCCTTGCATTTAGCCATTTAATAAACTCACGCTTGAAGAATGACGAGTCAAGTAAATCTCAAGTCCAAGCAAGGCAAGGTAATTTGGTGATTTTCTTTTTCAGAGGTGTTGTTTTTTATTTTTGTGGATGGGGGTTAACACCCTGGTACTTCAGTAATGTGCTATAGTCTATTTTATCATTGAGATTTTGACCATTTTTAGCAACCTTACATTCCACATTTGCTTAAATACATTGTGTAGATATTGAAGATAAATCCTTGAAGCAAACCACTCCAACTTTGTCCTTCAAATGGACTACTGAGCATTCAAGACCTTCACAGTTTATAGAGTCCAAATCTTCTACAGCGCAAGTCACGGAGACGAACACTCTTCTGTGATTTGCGCAATCCACATCATATCCTGACAAAATCTTGAACATGAATGACAGTTCAGATTCGTTCTCTAACAAGTCGAGGGTTTCAGTGACGCATACTGGCAAATCGGATTATCTTGAAGTGCAACCTGGACTATTCTCAAAGACTGGTCTTATCCCTCAGATTAAAACACCATCAAGCTCTGCAAAACAAGGAGCAGTAATTGATGGGAGCATATCTGCACAAAGTTTAAAAAATCACAACTCACCTTTTGTTCTGTCACCTGCTGTCAATTTACATGAGAAAGCTTTCCAGCTTGAAACTTTAACGAGCAAAAACTGAGTGGGTACACCATCATCAACAGTTCCTCCTACAGCTGCTGTTTTCTCATCAGCAAGGTCACTGTCTCCACCCATCCATTCAACCCCCCTATCTGCATTGCCTTCATCACTACCTCCATCTTCTTCATCTGTTTCACTCAAGGACGATTCAGAAGACAGTAGTAAACCTTCTTTTCATGCTAGTCCTGTAGTCCCATCAGCTTCATCGTTTTCATCTTCATCATCTTCTATGCCATCCTTTGCTTCTTTCAAGCCTTTTAAGTTGCAACTCCCGGATGAGCATGCTCCATCATCTATATCTTCTACTTCCATTAATTCATCTACTCAGGCTCTACCTGCCGAGTCTAAAGCTCACGTTGGCAAATTTGATTTGAAAGCAAATGTGAGTGCTGCTTTACACGCTCCAGCTTCACAGCCTCCTGATGGTAAATTTGATGTGAAAACAGATGTGAATGCTATTTCACAAGCTCCGGCTTCACAGCCTCCTGATGGTGTTGGGTCACCGACTGCTAGTAAAGTTTCAGCTGATTCAGCATCTGCAACCCAACCTAGTTTGCTTACTTCTAATTTTAGTAACATCACAACCGCTAAATTGAATTCTCGACCTGATTTGCAATCTGCTGAGCGTGTTCAGTCTTCTGCGGTTACTTCGGCTTCTAGTGTTGCAACTGATAGAAAGAATGAAAGTTTGGATCTTGAGGATGAGATGGAGGAGGAAGCTCCTGAAGCGAGTTTAAACTTGAACTTGGGAAGCCTTGGTTCATTTGGGCTTGGATCGTCCTCCACCTTAACTGCACCAAAATCAAATCCATTTGGTGGTTCATTTCAAAATGCAGCATCAACTCCAGGGAACTCCCCATTTAACTTAACAGTGCCCAGTGGGGAGCTGTTTTGGCCTGCAACTTTTAGTTTCCAGTCTGGCCAGCCTTCTCAATCACCTCAACCAACTAATGCAGTTGCATTTTCTGGTGACTTCAATACAGTTAGCGCTGCTCCTGAACCTACAAGAAGTGCCTTTGGGCAGCCAGCTCATATTGGTGCTGGGCAGCAAGCACTTGGCTCAGTACTTGGTTCTTTTGGACAATCAAGGCAGATTGGCAGTGGTCTACAAGGGTCAGGTTTTGGTTCTGCAAGTGGGTCCCCGGCAACAGGAAACCATGCAGGAGGATTTGGTTTTGGTACTGGATTAGGCACTCCTTCCACTGGTGGGTTTGCAAATGCTGCTACTGGAGGGAGGTTTGCCGGGGTTGGTACTACTGAAGGGGGGTTTGCTGGTGTTGCTTCTGGTGGTGGTGGATTTGCTGCTGCAGCCTCTGCAGGTGGTGGGTTTGCAGGAGCTGCTTCTGGTACTGTTGGGTTTTCAGGTGCTGCTGGCTCAGGTAAATTCAACTCTATTTCGTTTGGAATCTGATTTATCTACTTTTGGCGTGTCACCGCTTAAATGTTAGCTTAGTGAAAAGATGCATTGTATATCCTTGCTAAAAAAATAGCTAAATTATTTTGCACAGGTGATGGATTTGGGGCCTTTAGCAACAATCAAGGAGGTGGTGCATTTGCTGCCTTTGGTAACAGTTCTGCGGGAAGTGGGAAACCATCTCAGTTATTCACGCAAATGAGAAGATAATCGAGGCTCCATATAGGATTCCATCCAAATTTAGAGTTGTCCACACTCCACTGAGCATTTTTTGTGGTGCTATACAGTATAGATAACTTCGTTACATACACATGTATGTAAAGAGCATATTTTTGATCCTGGTCAGAAATGGTAAGTGTATTTTGACGAGTTTGTGATGAAGATATCTCTTGTAACAAATTCATGTGGGTTTCTGAATTGTATGGAAGAGTTTTGATCATGAACCAAATCTGTATGATTAACAGATGCAAGTCAGTGTCATTTTCGAGGAGCTAGACATAAGGAAAACCGGCTCCTAGCCAACAGGGCGACTCATTATATTCTCTTGGAGGTTATGCAAGTGATAGTGTTTAGGTTCCTGGCCATAGCAGAGTGTATTATTAGCAATGCAATCTGTACAAAGTGTATTATTTGCTGGCATGGTAGTTTCTTTTTGCAGTGTTTGTGCTAGCTAGTTAGCTTTAGGTGTTTAACATGTTCTCGTTGTACAAGTTTCTGATAATTGATTGCGATTATCAATCGTGCTTTCCTTTCTGAAATTATCATGGAGGTTGTTTACATATTGCCTTCAGCAACACTGAGATTTCCGGTTTTAAAACTGTAATGTCATGGATTATAAGCAAGATTGTTATCAGAAGATGAGGAATGAATTTCTCGCTTTATTATTGTTTAGTTTTTCATGAGAAGCTGTTTTTCTCTGAAATTCCAACGTAAGTTCACTTTCAATATGTTGATTTGTTCTCTGCCGTGTTTTAGACATTTTCATCCTGGGCCGGACATCTAAAATTCAACAAATGAGGAGGATGTCAAGTTGTATTTATTTATTCTTGGCATGAAGTACATGTTTTTCTATTTTATCACGATTTCGTAGCATTTACTTTTTCTTCTTTTTTAAGTTCTTTAGAAAATAAATCAAAACACTAATTGCACGTAAAGGTTATGTAGCATTTTAAAAGCAGAAAGCTGGGTTCCAGTTCCACTAGCTCATCGTAGGATGTGTATATGAGCAAGGATGCATGATAATTTTTTATCAGAAATTCTAAATGGCGAGGAAACCAGCGAGGAGGAGGGTGTGACCGCTCACCCCCTCAAGACGAGTGCCTGCACTCTTGAGATGCGCACCAGCGCGAATCTCGAGGGGATGAGTGGTAAAACCCCTCCCCCTCGCTGGTTTCCTCGACAATAAGAAAGGTTCATTTTTTCTCCTTTGCTTCAACATCTCCCTCAGTTTTCTGTAGCATTGGAGCTGAGTCGCCATATTCACTTCTTTTACTTCACATGTATTTGATTCTCTGTCATGTTGCATCCACTTGTGCACAGAAACAGAGTTCTTCCAACGAGAAACACTTGAACATTCAACTGAAAACTGTTTTATTAAGTAAAGAGTGCAAAAAAAATTTTAAGAGCCTGTTTGTTAAAAATAGTGAATTTGAAGACTTATACTGAATGTTGACACTGAAGGCTTTATGCTGAAAATAAAATCTAAATGTTGAATACGGAAGTCTGAAAAAATTCTGTGTTGATTTCATACAAATAAAGATTTAAAGTTTTTTAATATGTTGATGATGTCAAAGATAAATTTAAGGCAAAAATTGAAGCCTTACAACACTTTCAACTTTTGTTTAAGAGTAAAGCTACATGGCGAGGAAATGAGCGAGGAAACCAGCGAGGGGAGTGAGGTGGAGGGAGGGGAACCATTCACTCCCCTCGGGATGCGCGTGTTGAATTTTCCTGCACGCATCTCGAGGGGAGTGAATGGTTCCCCTCCCTCCACCTCACTCCACTAGCTGGTTTCCTCGCTCATTTCCTCGACATTTAGAATTCCCCTTTGTTTAAACATTTAATTTTGAACTTAAAGCTGGTTCAATTCAGACTTCAGACACATTATCAAACATTACTTAATTAGGAAATCACTGAATTTTTCAAAATTAAATCTTAAATGATAAATTAAGTGTTTATCAAACATGCTCTTAATGTGAAGCTCATGAAATTAATATTGTGCCTCACCAAATTAATTTTGGACCATCCTTAAATAGTTTGGAATCAAAGAATATGGATACCATGTGATGCTTTGGAATAAAAAATTTAAATATATTTCTGATGCTCAAATCACCTTCTTTTTTTTTGTTGTACTTGTCGTATTTGTATGAAGGAAAATTCTAAATGGCGAGGAAATGGGCGAGGGGTGAGTGTGACCGCTCATCCCCCTCAAGATGCGTGCATGTACCTTTGAGATGTATAACTTCACGAATCTCAAGGGGGATGAGTGGTAATACCCATTTCCTCGCCCCTTTCCTCGACGGCTAGAAGGGCTCTTGTATGAAATTTGTTTATTGGTTAGCGCGTAAGAGAGATCTTATTTTCTGCATAATTTATTAACAAAAACAAAAAATATTATATCATGAATCTGCATTAGTCATATAAATTAAGTCGAGTAAACTATGGTTGCTCAATTGTTAGTGATCCACATTAATATATTTTCTCTCCTGCTGAAGAATAAAATATGCAACAGTGATAGTAACATTGGATCTTTGGAGCAAGTTGATCAATTCAAGATTGAATTATTGAATTGTTGTGCACCATTGGCATTCTGAAAAATCAGGTGCTTTGAAGCATCAACAACTAACTGAATGTCATCTTCTCTGTGTGAGAAATTTTAAAATTTTCTCTTTATGTTTGATGTACGCCTTTGATTAGAGTGGATTACAGCAACCATATCCTCTCTCACTAAGCTCCAAGGCTGCTAACTTTACCCATTTCACTAATCCTAAAATAACAACAATAAAATTGATGGTGCATCAAATAGTCCCTTGATCATGACCGTACACGTAGTAAAGATCGTCCATCACAAGGAACAAACACCTCATGCTAAATGTGGATAAAAGGCGCAGTCACTAAAGCCCAAATAAGCATTTAATAACGGACCATGAACAAAGTTAAATGCTCAAACCTCAGCCCAACAGACCTCTTCCCTTACAGAAGAGAGACGTTACGAGGGAGACAAGTTATAGCGGAAATCACTCCCCCAAAGACACATCTCAATGAAGGAGGAGACCGTTATGAGAAACGTCCTCCTTCATCACCTTGCATGCTTAAGTCACGCACATAGTTAATTACTCACATTATATAAGGTAAATGAGAAATTCACGAAAGGGGTATGCAAATACAACACAACTATACTTTGTTCAAGTTCATTCTCTCCCACAGTTAACTGACTTAAGTATCGGAGTGCCTTCGATCACCAAATAGGTGATCCTTGACAATCTAACCTTGTTTTGCAGGTAAGATCTCAAGGAAAACAGATTTGGACGCATTAGTTTGGCGCCGTCCATGGGGAACGGCAATTTCCTTAAAAAAAACAAAAACAGAGTTGTTGGTAGTTTCCTTAGCACGAATCAGTAACAAAAAATTATAGTGCAAATGAAACCCCCTACAAACCTTTACTTTAGCAACAATCAAGACAATCCTTCCACTGGTGAAACTCAATTACCAAGTGGACACATCTCAAATCCAGCATTGGGAAAACCAGTTGTACAAAGTAATGAATTGCCACCAAAAGATATGGTGGTCCAACAAGCCCCTGCTTTTGAGGGAACGGTGATGGATCCTCGTGTGGATAAGCTTTTGGCCCAAATGGCTCATCTGGCTAAAATGGTCGAAAAACTTACTCAAGAACGTGTTCCACCTGTCGAATACATCAAATGCCACTTCATCAAAACTCCACCAACCATCTCCAAGATAATCAAGAAGCTCCTGCAGAGTTTCGGAGAATGAACTTTGAAGGAAGTGAACCTCAAGGTGATGGGTCTCAGACTGGTGGAGTTTCTCCACATATTTCATTTAGGATTGGAGTCACATATCCCAGATCCAAATATGTTATATGAATTGGCCATGCCACCATTCTCCGACAAAATCATGAAGACTCCACTGCAAAAAAAGTTCAAAACTTACGATGGTACCATTGATCCATCGGACCATCTGCGCTACTTTCACCATATGATGACACTTAAAGAAATTACGGATTTCATCAAGTGTAGAACCTTTTCGACTAGCCTCATATCCACGATGGTGAATTGGTTTAACATCCTTCCACCAAGATCGATAGATTATTTTCAAGCATTTGCCACGACCTTAATCACAAGGTTCATCGACAGTCAACGGATCAGAAAGGGTCATTATTTGTTTCATATCAAGCAAAAACCCGATTGAAACACTCAGAGAATGTGTTACACATTTCACTGATGAGCTAACCATGATCGACGGATGCAGCAACGACACATCTGTGACCACCTTCACCTCCGGACTTAAGGGAGGGCAATTTTACAACTTTCTAACTCTGGAACCTCCGAGAGCATGGCAGTCTTGCTGAAAAGTGCTAAAAAATACATCAATCTTGAGGAAATGTGGGCTGAAAATAAAAACAACTCTCTCCCAATGAACCGAGAAAGAAGATATGAGAGAATGCAGGATGATAGACCATGGGAGGACAACGATCAATCCAAAAGGCATTAGACTAACAACATGTCCAAATTTGGTAAACAAGAGCTCGGAAAGCTGCAGTCCAGCAGAGCCAGGCATGAAAGGTCAACCCAGACACGAAGTACAAACCATTTACCACTCTAAAAACAAGTTTGGCAGATGTTCTAAAGTCAATGGCGACCTGGAAAGATGTCAAATGGCCACTCAATCTGAGGGAAAATCCGACTAGACGAGATAGGAACAAATATTGTTCTTCCCACAAGGACCACAAACATGATACCGAAGATTGCCACAACTTGAAGAATGAAATCGAGTACTGGATCCAGAAAGGACGACTCGGTGAGTTCATTGGACTGATAGAAAAATTGTCTAGAGGAAAACAAAAGATGGACCCAACTGCAATACCAGATGATTGATACGTCCTGCATGGCAGAGTAGGAGATCGGGAATTGTCTAACCGATCATGGAAATGATCTATCAGAGATTTACGAACAAGAATACGTCACCTGGACTTTCCTGCTCAGCGCTCAAGAATAGATCACCCAACTCTGGCTTTTTTAGAAAAAGTTGTACAAGGTGTTCATTTCCCCCACAATGACGCCCTAGTGATATCAGTACCAATGCCAAATGGGAGATCAGAAGAGTGCTCATTGACACGGATAGCTCAGCCAACCTCTTGTACCTAACAGCATTTCGCAAAATGCAATTCAGCGAGGAGGGACTTACATCCACTGACCAACCTATGGTGGGTTTCAGTGGTGAACAATGTCACCCACTCGAATTAATTCGATTACCAGTCATAGCAGGAAGACCAGGCAAACAACAAGTCCTATTAACGGGCTTCTTTGTAGTCAATGCACCGTCCGCATACAACATGCTTTTAGGGAGACCTTGGTTACATGAAATGGGTGCAGTGTCCACCACTATGCATCAATATCTCAATTATCACATTGGTGATGACGTTAAGGTCATCCAACTAGATCAGCCAGCTACGCGTGAATGCTACTATGCAACAATGAAGGCTCCTAACAAATAGCAATAACAGTCAAAACCAAGGGAGCTATCACAGCACGGTCAACCATAGAAGGATCAGGGCCTCCCAGAGGTCAACGCAGCTCTAACCAATCCAAGGGGACGACAGAACACTAGCCAACCGGAAGAAGAGACAGTATAATCCATCTTGATGGCGCAGAAGGAAGCAAAACAGTCCGGATTGGCACACAATTCCACCCGGAGCTGACTAAACAATTGATCCAGCTGCTGAAGGATAACCAAGACGTATTTGCCTAGACAATGAAGGACATGGTGGGAATTGACCCCTCTGTATCATTCACAGATTGCAGGTCAACTCAGATAAAAAACCAATCCAACAAAAAAGAAGGCTAGTTGCCCCAGAGCGTAATCAGACCATTAACGATAAGGTGCATCATTTACTAAACGCAAGGATGATCAGGGAATCCTACTACCCAGACTGGCTGGCCAATAAAGTTCTGGTAAAAAAAAAGAATGTAAAGTGGAGGGTGTATGTGGATTACACAGATCTTAACAAAGCTTGCTCGAAAAATAGTTTTTCACTTCCACGTATAGATCAAATAGTGGATGCGACCTTTGGACATGAACTCCTTAGCTTCTTGCTCGCATATTTTGGTTACAGCTAGATACAAATGCATCCACCGGTCCAGGAGAAAACATTTTTTCTGCTATCGACTGATGTCGTTCGGATTAAGAACGCGGGAGCTACATACCAACGTTTAGTGAACAAAATGTCCAGAGACCAGATTGGCAAGACCATGGAGATGTACATTGATGACATGCTAATCAAAAGCCTACATAAAGATGACCACATCAAGGACCTTTAGCAAGCATTCTTCCAGCTCCACAAATATAAAATGAAGCTATACCTAGAAAAATGTACATTTGGAGTAGAATCGAAAAAGTTCCTCGGGTACATGGTTAACCAAAGAGGAATCGAAACTGATTTGAAACAGATACAAACGCTTCTCAATATGCAATCGCCCACCAACATCAAAGGTTTACAAAGCCTCAACGGTAGGGTAGCAGCCTTGAACGAGTGCATCTCCAAATCATTAGACAAATGCCTTCCCCTTTTCAAGATCTTGAAAGGGAACAAAATGTTCAAATCGATTGAGTAATGTGAACAACTTTTCCAAAACATGAAGGCATACATTGGGAGTAGTACAAAACTATTATCAAAGTTGAAACCAGGCAAGACACTATACTTATACCTGTCAGTATTAGAACACCAGTCAGCTCTGCACTGATATGCGAGGAGAATGGAACACAAAAGCTAGTATACTACATCAGCAAGACATTTGCGGACGCAAAAACCAACTATCTAGCCTTGGAAAAACTAACATTGGCTATGGTTGTATCTTCCAGAAAGTTGTTGCCATACTTCCAAGCCCATTCCATCACTATCATGACCAAACATCCACTTCGGTCGGTACTAAATAAATCGGATTTGTCTGGCAGAATGGTGAAGTGGTCGATAGAGCTTGATTAGTTTGACATCAGCTATGCTCCTAAGACCGCAATAAAAGCTCAGGTACTGGTGGACTTCATCGTTGAATTTACATGCAGTGGCAAGCATCAACCAGACAATGATAAGAAGCAAGAAATCGCTGAACCCAACACTCAAGGATGGATCCTGCAGTGTGACAGCATCCAACGAGAAGGGAAACGGAGCTGGAATAACTCTAGACAACCCATATGGAGTGACTTTGGGAAAAAAAACCATCAAATTCAATTTCAAAGCCTCAAATAACAAAGCCTAGTATGAAGCAGTAATAGCCAAACTCCTCAAAATCAAAGAAGTCAACGTTTTCACTGACTCCAAATTGGTGGTCAATCAATTGAACGATGAATTCCAAGTGAAAAATGCACGAATGAAAGCATACCATCAAAAGGTGAATAAGCTGATTGAAAGCTTCAATGCAATTGCCATTCAACAATGTCCAAAAATGGGACACCACAGAGCTGGCAGCTTGGCGAAAAAAACATCCCATACTGAAGAGGCCGACAACCCCTCATCACAGTATAAGTAAGTTCAATTCTGGAGAACGATGCACATGAAATATGTACAACAGATCAGGAAGATAATTGGTTAACTCCAATCCAGGCGTACATACAAAATGGAGATCTACAAACAGACAAAATGGATGTCCATAAGCTACGGAATATAGCAGCGCAATACACACTGATAAATGACAAATTGTACAAAAGGTCCACTGCTAAGATGCCTTTCGCTCGATAACGCCGACTATGTTCTACAAGAAATTCATTTCGGCATATGCGAAAATCATCTTGGAGGAAGAACACTAGCTCACAAAGCTCTAACATTTTGATACCACTGACCAATAATGGAACAAGATGCAAATGAACTAGTTCGGTTATGTGATAAATGCCAACGATTTGCTCCGTACACGCACATGTCAGGGCAAAACTTAATCCCGATGAGTAGTCTGTGGCCATTCTCACAATGAGGAATGGACATCGTAGGCCCACTTTCAGTCTTTGACAAGAAGAAGTTCATCCTTGTAGCAGTGGACTACTTCACCAAGTGGGAAGAAATAAAACCATTGTCAAAGATAATAGAAGCTCATATCAAAAACTTTTTATGGAAGGAGATAATATGCAGATTCGGAGTCCCCAAAACAATTGTCACTGACCACTGTCAACAAGTTATGCGAAAACTTGAGCATCAAGCACCACCTTTTAGCACCTGCTCATTCACAAGCTAACGGACAAGCAGAAGTGACCAACCAAATGATCATGGAAGCCATCAAGAACAAACTTGAATCGTCAAAAGGATTATAGGTATTCGAATTATCAGGCATCCTTTGGGCCTACAGGACAACAAAAAGAGCTCCGATCGGAGAAACACCATTTGCCCTAACCTACGATCTGAGCCATTAGTGCTAGTCGAGATCGGCATGCCAACCTTCAGAACTGAAGAGTTCCGAGTAAAGGACAACAACGAAGCACTGTGTGTCAGACTAGATCTTCTCGAAGAAAGACGGGACAACTTCAATCAAAGTCACGGCCTACCAACAGAGAATGGCCAACTACTATAATCAAAACAGTCAAATCCCGCACATTCAAAATCGGTGATTGGGTACTTAGAAAGATCCAACTCAACATAAAATAACCAGGTGCGGGAAAGTTGAACCCAAATTGGAAAAAAGGCCATATCAAGTGGTGAAAATCAATAGAACAGGAACATACTGGTTAGAGAATTTAGAGGGATGGCAACTCAAGAGGCCATCGAATGTAGAACATTCAAAAAAGTATTATCAGTAAACTATCACATTCCAATAATTTTTTCGTCTCTTGCTCCAATAATCTAAGCTAGTCAGTTCATCAAAGTTAGAATAAGAAATTATTTACCTTCTGGTCCGAACACCATGTTGGACCACGGAGTGTATTAAGCAAGTTAGGACATCAAAATCAGACTAGAAAATTATTTATCTTCTGGTCTGATCATCATGTAGGACCACGAAGTGTATTAAATTAGTCAGGACATCCGAGTCAGACTTATTTGTAAATCTTCTGGTCCGATCACCATGTCAGACCACGAAGTGCATTAAATTAGTCAGAACATTCGAGTCAGACTTATTCGTAAATCTTCTGGTCCGATCATCATCTTATACCACAAAGTGTACTAAATTAGTCAAAACATCATCTCTGATCATCATCCGAGTTAGAATTATTTACAAATCAGACCACGAAATCTATCAAGACTAGTCAGGACAACAAAGTCAGACTAGAAAATTATTCAGAAATCTTTGTGTCCGATCACCAAAAAATGACATAGTCAAGACTACACAGTCAGATTAAAGGTTTAGTTAAAAATATTATTGTCTGGTCACCAAGTAAGACAACGAAATATATTCAACTAGTAAGGACCACAAAGTCAGACTAGATATCCTTCTTCTACAGTTCGACAACTAAGTCGGAAAACGACAGGAGTTCTGCCAAGCAGAACTATCAAATACAACCTTACAAAATTCTCTAAGTCTAAAACTACCAAGTTAGACATCTATGAAACCCGGACATCGAAGTTAGGTTATATTTTATTATCTAAGTCTACACCAACGAGTTAGCCTACAATAACTATGAAGGCTAGACGTCAAAGACAAGCATCATCCACTATATCCTCTAAGTCTAAACTAGACTAGGGCGTTTGTGAAAAAAAGGCAGACCCCCAAGTTAGATAATACTTATTATGAATAATAAAAACAACACAAGAACTAAAAAAGAATATCCATTGATAATCTAATTGATTACATTCTGATAAGAGGTTACATGAAGAACAACTGGAAAGGAAACAACTCTTTAACACTAACATGATCAACCGGAGGAGATGGAGTCTTGTCTTCGCTAGCACGATCAGCCGAAAGAGATGAAGTTTTATCTTCATTAATAGGGTTAGCAGTAGGAGACGAGACCTTATCATCACTGGTAGGATCAAAAGGAGGAGAAGACGTTTAACCTTCATCAACATGATCACTCGGAGGAATTGGGGTAGGATCTTCCTCATCCTTGATGGAATAGAAACATCCTCAAAGACTTGGTAAACTATAGTACGATATTTGGACATGTCAAAGCCCTCCTCCGATTCAATATAATCAATAATTTCAATCCTGCTAGCAACAATCTTACTCCACTCCACTGCATTTGCAGTAGACTTAGCCTTCTTCGTAAATGCAAAAAGTTCTTGTTTGGTCCAAACAAGTTCTTCTTCAACTCCAGAAAGCTTTTCCGAAGCTTGCTCCTTACAATCTCTCTCATCAACGAGTTGTTCCTTAACATCAGCAAGCTCCGCAGCAAGTTGTTCCACTCGTTCCTCAGTGGTCTTATGACGAGCAGATTGCGAATCAGCAACACGTAGTGCTTGGTCAATAGCTGCCTTATCCGTGGACAACTCACCCTTAGCAGCACATAATCGATCATGCAGACGATTCATCTCCACCTCCGCAACTGCAAGCTCAGAAGCGTACTGATCCCTCATAGCTTCTACTTCCTTAAAAAAAGTTCAAAAATCATCAATCAACATTTCCTGATCAACATATGTTTCCCTCAGCTTATCCACCTGAACCAAAGCGTCAAAAAGGTACAACAATTGCTCCGCGTGCTTCTCCTTCAGGGAAAATACGTGATCACGAGCATCTTGATAGTTGGAACACATCAGTCCAGCATAGGTAAGATGTGACATCCCCTACTCAGAGCAAAGAAAAAGACAAAAAAAGAACGAGGGGTGAACTATTTACCTCAATGATCTGCTTTAAACATTTGTTAAGGTGATCTCTTGCAGGACGTACTGGCATCAGGATTTTATCCATCAACCACTTATGCCACGAGTTGATGTGATTACGTGCACTCTCCTGCACGTCAACCTCCGAATATCAGTTGAACACACCATCCGAATTGATACAAATCTCTCCATGAACAGACTTCTACCAACAATGAAGCACAGAGGGGTCCGAAATGACAAAAACTCCACCCATGGTCACTTGTTTGATGACCTGAACATCGGTGATGGCAGAAACACCACCTTTCCCTTTTTTGTCTGAAACAACAAGAGCGGACTTCAGGCAGGAAGGAAGAGAAACATACAACTCCTTCAACCTAAAATTAGCATAACGATGAGGAGACTTGGAGCTCTAACCCCAATAAACATCAACCTCATCAAATGCAGGATTATAATCAAAGTTGTCCAAAGTTAACTCTGTATTCGGATTTTGAGACTGCTCCATCGCAAGTTGTGTCATCTGATTTGAAATGACACGTGCTTCATCATCTGAAACCTTGCTGAGATCTGTCACGTTAGCAGTAGAAAGGAGGGCATTCTCGTACTCACTCAACAGAGCATGAGTACGGGAGACTTCTATTTTAGTTCTCTCCACAGCCCGCTCCAGTTCCTCATCCTCCTAAGCAGCAAGGCAAGATTTGTCCTCGTGCCTTTTCCCAGAAACAGTAAGAGGAAGAGCAGTCAGAACAGTCCTCAGAGTAGAACCCAATCCAACAAGCCTCTTTCGCTTTAAAGACCGAGCAGAGTCAACCAACTCACTCGTAACCAGCCTCTTAGATGGGCTAGCAGGTCTCAGAGCCTTCCTCTTTTTGGTGGTCGGACTAGCACTACCAACGCCAACAGGAGCATCAAGATCCATAACTTTCTCGACGGAGCTCACTTTCCCATCAACGCTAGCAGGAGCAATACTCTTTTTTGCCGCATCAGAATCAACAGGAGGGGTAGCACGAGCAACAGTGAGATCGAATTCACGATTACAAAGAACCAAAAACCATTCCAAAACATTGAGACTATGCAGACCACTCCGGTCTACAACCTCCAACTCGAGAAAGTCTTCTAGATGTGCAAAAGGAAGCGAGAGGAACCGCCTCTTAATTGATTCATCCGCATCAGTCAACTGCAAATCATTCAACTTCTTGATGGTTGCACAAAACCCCAGAATCATGTCGAAATGAGCTGACTAATGGCGTAGTGGAATAGAAATTGTAGCGACAATTGTTGATAGCATTTAATGCTACACAGAAATAATGATGAACCCAAAAAGCCAACCACCGAATAGCTAGTGGCCATGCAAGCAAGCCCACTAAGTAGGAGGAGTAGCTGATGATACATCAAATAGTCATTTGATCACGATCGTACAAGTGGGAAAGATCATCCATCACGGGGAATATACACCTCACGCTAAACGTGGATAACAAGTCCAACCACTAAAGCTCAAAGATGATTTAATAACGAACCATGAACAAAGTTAAAGGCCCAAACCTCGGGCCTAACAAACCTCTTCCCTTAGAGGAGAGGGACGTTGCGAAGGAAACAAGTCATGCCGGGAATCACTCACCCATGGACGCATCTCAATGAAGAAGGATACCGTTGTGAGAAATGTCCCCCTTCATCACGCCCTACATGCTGAAGTCACACACATAGTTAATTACTCACATTGTACAAGGTAAAAGAGAAATTCACAAAAGGGGTATGCGAACACAACACAACTATACTTTGTCCAAACTAGAACAGGGGCAGAATTAAAAAATAGGATTTTTTCTTCCCTTTTTGCACAAACTGAAACAAGGGAAATGGGGTTTGTGCGGGCTGCGATGGGGAGGGTGGGGGTTTCGACAAAAGTTGAGGAGCGTGGAAAAGCTTGAAGGGTGGCGACAAAGTTGTTGGATCTATCAACTAGTTGTGGAACACGGAGAGGACCAAAGGAGAAGCGATCGATGTTCCGATGGGGTGGAAATGGTCAGGTCAATCGAGAGGTGGTGGTTTGGAGGGAGGACGAATGGCGGCGAGGGGTCTTGGAGAGGGCACCAGAGGAGGTCATCTGGCCTAGGTAGCGGCTGTGGGAAATTAGATTGAGGCAGAAACTGACTCAATCAATCGACTGCGAACAGGATCGGTGTTTGGTGGTTGTGATCTGCCAAAGACGTAATCAATGGGGTCGAAGGAGGGACCAGTGTTGATCGATTGGAACAGTTGGATTTTGTCTGGGATTGAAGGTGTTTGGTAGGGAGGAGGGGCGACGGGCGGCGGGCAATAAGGAAGACTGAAATAGTCTGACTCGAGGAAGCTAATGGGTGCTTGCTCGACAACAACAGGGTGGAGGTCGCTATTGTCGACGATGGTGGTTGTGGGCCCTTATTCCTGGTAGCGATTGTGTTGTTTGGGTCTATCCCACAACCGTTGTGGTATGTGACATGTACTTCTCAAAAGTCTGATCCATCCTCTCTTTCTCTCTATCGAAGATTTGATCCATCGTCTCCATCAACGCTCTTTCAATTACTTTTCCGAACTGCTGGAGTCTTGCTTCTTCTATCATTTTTTTTTAAAATATCAAACAAACTAAAATCGTGCGGTTTTTATACCAATTAATAAATTCGAATTAGAAAATAAACAAAATTGCAATGAAAATAAATAAAGTGTAATAACGAAAATAATGAATAAGTTTTATTCAATCATTTCCCTAACACTGGGCAACTATGTCTTATTTATAACTAACCTACCTTCCAAATCAAACTATAAACCTAATAGGAAACCAATGTAAGAACTCTAATTGGAATCCACATTACACGAATTGTATAATATTACTAATATTTCTAATATTAATAAATATGCTAATTTTATTACCTTCCAACTTATTTTTATTGGTAAAACTGCAAAGCTTTCCGTCAAGTTTGGTTTTTATCCATAACTCTTCCTGTTTACCGAATCTCCCATCTCTTCAGTTCCAATAATGTAAGTCTCTTATGCTACTTTTTAATCTTTTTTTTATTATACTCTTAATTACTGACGGAGCCAGGATTTTTGTTGAAGGGGGAGGAGTGATAAGTCATAGTTAATCAATAATAATATAATCATTAATTACTTTAATATATTTTTATTTAAACAATACATAACTAACTATACAAAACACCAATTGCAAAACAAAACTCCATCCAATTTAATAAAATATTTTCGTTCAAAAAATGATGAAGATCACCTTGGACATACAAAACGAAAGTTCTACAATTTGAACACTTACACATTACGTGAATACCAAAAACTCTTTATCCCCCACTCCATCCCTAGTTAGAATAAAAAAAAAATCGGCTTCTAGATATTTTCATACCATGAAACAAGCCTCAAAGCTACTCACTAGGCCATATATAATATTATTAACACTAACAAGTATCAAAAATCACAAATTGAGGGCAAAAAAAATTGCAACCTATGTCAAGGAAAACACTAGTAAACAAGAAACCAATATGCTCACCAAAATAGGGAAAAAAACACTAGTAGGCAAGAAGCCTGATGTGAGAATTTCTACAAAATCATCAGAACCCACCAAAATACTGAAAATCAAACAAATAAAAGCTATAGTTATAGACAAATCAAACACTTATAATCACAAATTATCACATAGGGCAAAAAACCTAAAACCTAGACTATGCAAAGCTTTCAACTTTAAACAACTAATGTGGATTAAAGCCATAAAAGAACTTATTGGAAAAAATATGAAACACCCATTAAAGCCATAAAAGAACTCATTTTTGTGAAGCAAAAAAGTGTGAAACACCTAATTAGAATCGACATATATGAAATTGAAAGTTTGGGGTTTACCAGGAACATATGGGGTTTCCATGTCTGAGCGAGTGAGCTGGGAAGATTCTTCATCTTGTGAAGACGAGCAAAGTAAATTTAACTGTATTGCTGGCCTATGTATTTTTTTAGGCTCCTTTCCCTTATTTGGTGAGAGAAGTGATAGGTTATGATAGCCTTGTCAATTGGATAAGATGGAGTTGAAATAATTTAGGGGACTTAAGGGGTGCTCAGCACTAAACACTTAGTGGTCAGCACCGCCTTGATGCTTATTAAATTGTTCTGAATTCGGAATCTATTAAGAACTTCTTATTTTGATTAAAAGTAAAAACAAACACGCGGTCAAAGTGAACCACTTCTTATTCAGAAGTTCTTATCAGAATTAAAAAAAAAAAGGTCACCTTATACTTGAATTGTTGAAGTTGTTATTGAAATGAAAGAGAAAGAAAATTTATCCAACAAACTACTTTTAAGAGTACAAAAGATAAATATAATGGGGGCAAATCAAATTTTTATATAAAATTAAAGGCAAAAATTAATTTCAAATGCAAAATTATATGTGGATAATTTTTTTTCACAAATCAGTGGGGCACTTGCCCCTATGTAGATCCGTGCATGCCCTTAATATCCATCATTGGCATATTTAATTATCATCAACATGTTGACCATCAAAAGTAGTTTAGTCTTACTTCATACCATCAAGTTATGTAAATAACACACTAAAATTTAAAAAAAAAAAAATTAACATTGATATTTTATTCAGATTTATTAACTTATAATTAAAGAGCCCGATAGATAATGTGTCTCCTTGGAACCTATTTAATTTTAACTAATTCATCAAGTAAAAAGTGTTGGCACAGCTTATAATATGCACTTTGTGTATCATTGCATGATTTCTATTATATTTGTTCATTTCAGGGATCCATTTTTTTGTTCCTTCTTCTCCTGTCTATTCAAAATTGCATAATTTATAATGAGGTTGACTACTAACAAGACTTGTGACGAACGATATCACTGATTTAGTTTGTAAGCTAGTATTCCATGAACAATAACACTTTTAGTGATTGTGGTGCATGCATATGTATATCCTGGATCACATCCATATTTTTCTTATTTGGCTATTTTGTTTTACTTTTTGGATTGTAAATTTCTTATTCAGAAATCAAGGACTAATGGTGAGCTGTGGTGGGGATGAGGCTGCTGGTCAGTGTTTGTGGCCTGTGGATGGGGATATTTGTAAAAGCCAAAAAATGAGGCCCACTTCACTTCTTTTTTTCTGATTTTTTGGAACACATGCATCCCTAATTCCTACTTTTAATGCAGTGTTCAAATTTCAAAGTGGCGATGATATAAATATTTGACTTAAATTACCCAAAAATTCTAGCTGTCGAGGGAAATGGCGAGGAAAACAGCGAGGGGTGGGGGTTGTCCATTTTTTTCAGGATGCGTGCGTTGAAAAGTCAAATGCACATTCCAGAGGGGGATGGACCCCTCCCCCTACCCACCACCACCACCACCCTCCCCCCCTACCTATGGGGTCCCTCGCTATTTTCCTCGCTGTTTTCCTCGACACTTAGACGGGTTCTAAATTACCAAAATACATGAATCACCATTGAACCTAGCTATAGCCGGCAAGTCACTTATCCAATTAATCTAATATTTCTATACAGTGCTGGCTTTGTGTTATTCTCATTCCTTTTGTTTATTCAACCCTTTGATATCCTCCTTTCATGGCTGCTCAAGTTTGAGTCTTATTTTGACGTTTTCCATAAAAACTTAAATCATTTCATCAAGTCATTCACTTCACCTACTAAGTGGAAAGAAAATAACATTAGAAAAGTTTAGTGGGTATGGGGAGTATAGTCTACTTGTGACTATGTCAGATTAAGACCTCATCATCAGGTCCTATAAATGTGTTCATTTGGATGAAGTACTAAATCCCAAGTTGAGGTGAGAGAGTTGGTAGCTAGTGTTTCACTGTCTTGGAAGAAGATCATATTGTTTAGCTTTAATTGGTAATTAATAAAGTAAGTAGAATGGAGTTGAGTGATTGGGAAACATTTTCATATGATAGCAGGAAACTGGGAAGAGGGAAGATGGATCCCCGGGAGAGACACAAGCTAGCGGAAAGGGAACGGAGGAAATCTATGAGAGAATTATTTGTATCACTCCATGGGCTACTTCCACATGCTAATACGGTTCGAAAGGAGCAATCAGCAATTCTAGACGAGATCATCAAATACTTGCCCTTAGCTGCAGCACGGTTACGGTCTCTCCAGAATCAGACCCAGGGCCAAAGCAAACCTCATCATATTTCTCCATCATCCACTACCCCATCCATCCAAGTATCCGATCGGTCTAACTCTACAGACTGTGACATCAAAGTTGCTCCTGAACCATGTTCTTCAGTGTCAATCCGTGTCAGAGGCGACAGAGTTAATGTGTCATTAACTGACACCAAGGGGAGCTCAAGTACACTGTTGATGTCTGCTGTGATGGATGAGTTGGAAGGTCACAACCTTGAATTAGTCCGTTCGACGCATTGTCGAGATGGTAACAAAGTGTTGCATCACTCAGAAAGCAAGATATGCAATGGGTTGGAAACTTCTCCTACTTTGTTGAAAGCAAAGTTGCAAGAATTAGCTGGTAAACTACACAGGCTGAGGAAGTCTTCTGAAAATACTACTTCAGCTCCTTCACTCAAAAGATCATTTAATCAACTTACTTGATCAATACCAATGTAAGATTGATTATACAGCTTTATCGGGCTTTAATTTTGTTAGTTGATGTAAAGATAAATTGGTAAAAACTTTGGGTAAGCTTTCATGTTTATGAATTATGTGTGCTAAATGGTGTCCATGTCGCTACACTGATGAATGAATTAATACATTATGTATATGGTAGACTATAGCCGCCTTCTCCTGTTCATCCTTTGGGATATTTCTTTCTTATCATTGCTACTTGGGACCAATGGAACATGTGTACCTCCATTGTTTCGTTTGTGTTTCTCAGTATTATTCAGTCTCAATCACAAACTGCATATTGCACAAGAATCATTTATATAACAAAATTTTAATAATAAACTAATGTTATAACGGATTAAAATGTAAGAAAATTGATATTGGCCTAAACCTGCATAAAAATAATGACAAAATGCAACAAATTAAGAATCCTTTGGGAAACCACACAAGGTAATGAAGATTCATTAAGAAGAAAAGAATTGAACTTCGAGACAACACTTAATTAAACATAGGCTGTGCACTTTGTTCAGAGTTGGTTCATGACATTAAAAGTAATAATTAGAACAATAAAACTAAATGATTTTTTGGTACATAATGCACAATGAACCAACCTGAACCAGACAGTAGACACTGACTCCGAGACTAGTGTTCTGAAACTCGTGAGTAAGCTTGGTCAAGTCAATGCAACTCAGTTGTGATGTATTACCTAATGCACTCAATACCGAAAATTTTGAACGGAGTCCAATCATAATTTCCGTGGAAAATAAAAAAAAAAAAAAAAAAAAAAAATCTTCTTAGTCAAAACCAAGACAATTGTGATTACCATCTCAAGAAGAATAAATCCCAATGTCTAAACAATAAACAAGGAGTTTTAATATGGTCTCGTAAGCACGAGTTTCTTATTTAATACATACAAATTTGCGCAAGAAGTATATTTATTGTTTTTTGACCCATATAAGTCAATCTGATACTAGGACTTGGAGCAAGTTAGGCATTAACATTGATCATTTTTTTTTTGAGCTGTTCTACCTGTCGAGGGAATGGGCGAGGAAAACAGCGAGGGAGGGAGGGGACCGTCCATCCCCCTCGGGATACGCGCATTGACTTTTCAGGTGCGCATCCCGAGGGGGTGGACGGTCCCCTCCCTCCCTCGCTGTTTTCCTCGCCCACTTCCTCGACATTTAGAATTTTCATTTTTTTTTTATAGGAGATGATCTCAGGGTGGTGATGTAGCCAGGAGGAATTCCACCCAATGCTCAATGCAATAGTATTGCAGTGGATTTTGTTGATTGTGTAAAATATAACTCTTGCATAGTAGAATATTTTCAGAAACTCCCGTGAGATTTGGACATGATCCCAAATATAAGTAAAAGGTTTAATCCTTTTTAATGAATTTTGATGGAAGAACACTTCCAACAGGGTGCCACCAGCCACCAGGTGATCCATCGACATGAGACTTGCACCTAACTGATTATTTGCAAATTTTGGCAACTGGGTGAGCCATTCGCTTTCCTACGTCCCGGAATGAGAGAGCCCATGACCTCGCTGGAGACAAATTTGTATATTTTGCTAATTAGTATACACCAGCCCCCTTGAGCTACACGCAAATATGGTGGCCATTTTTTTTTTTTTTTGCCTTCGCAAACGTGTAACTTTCTAGTAAAGAATAAAAGCTTTGTCAAATTTTATACACCATCAAGTACAAAACCAGCATGCCGAAGCATCACTATAAGTCTTAGTTGGTCAATCCCTTGTAAGGTTGGTGATCTGATCAAGATCATGAGCATTGATTCCAACTTACCTGCACTAGGATACAATTGAAGTCCATTTGACTCTATCACGCACCTCAAAAATCACAAATTGCTTCATATTCACTACTACCAATGTAATACATGCCACATATTTTCCTTGGGCAACAACTACTCCACACCACCACCATTGAGTGTTTTTTTTTCTTACTTACTCACACCACCAATAAATATGCATAACCTAACAGAGAAACTCAAACTCAAAATGGAAAAAACACAAAATATGGTAACTTTTGACCAATTTTAAAGCTCATCAAAATATGAAAATTGTAGTACTCTGAGTTATCTAATAAACACAACTTGACTTTAAAATGTTTTGAAATGAGCAAGTTATGGTCATTTTATTAAAATCGTGCAAATCTATCTTGCAATGAAAATGGGATAGTGTCTCTGACTTTCGGTCAATTTATATGCTTGATCGAGATCGATTCTCAAGCTCATCAAACATGAAAATTGTAGTACTCTGAGTTATCTAATAAACACAACTTGAATCACTTGAAAATGTTTTGAAATAAGCAAGTTATGGTCATTTTACTAAAGTCGTGCAAATCTGTTTTGCAATGAAAACGGGATAATGTCCCTGACTTTCGGCCAACTTATGTGCTCAATCCAGACCGATTCTCAAGTTGATCAAAACATAAAAATTGTAATATTCTGAGTTATCTAATAAACACATCTTGAATCACTTGAAAATATTTTTAAATGAACAAGTCATGGTCATTTTACTAAAGTCGCACAAATTTGTCTCGCTATAAAAATGGGATAGTGTCTCTGACTTTCGGCCAACTTATATGCTCGATCGATACCGATTCTCAAATTGATCAAACACAAAATTTGTAGTACTCTGATTTATCGAATAAACACAATTTGAATCACTTGAATATTTTTTGAAATGAGAAAGTTATGGTCATTTTACTAAAGTCATGCAAATCTGTCCGAAAAAATTTGCTTAAAATTTTCTGTTCACCCAGAACAATGAGAGATTTTTCATTGATCTGGGCAAACAGTAAAAACAATTTGCTGCAAATTTCTTGTTCGCCCAAAACAATGTGATTTCTGAAAAAAAAAAATTGAAGTTTACTTTATTTTTGTGATTGAAATTTTTTTCTAAAGTTTCCATTAGATTATTTTGTTTTTCTGAAAGTTTTTTAGGAGGTTGCCATTTGGGGTTCGATTTTTAAGGGTTTTGATTTTGAAGGAGAGGGAAGAGATTTTTTAGGGAAAGGGAAGAGATTAGTTTCAATTTTGCAAGAGATTCGAGCGAGGGGGAAGATTTGAATGAGGGAGGGGAGACTTGAGTTTCGATTTGAATGGGGAGGAGAAAAATATTGTTTCTTTGTTTATATAGGTGGTATGGGAAAGTTAAATGGTGTGAGAAAGCACTTTTGGTGGTGTGGAGTAGTCGTTGCCTTTTCCTTTATTGCAGTGCCTTCTAATTTACTCAATAGGTTTTATTATGAATTTAAAATAATTAGGTGTTACAATGAGGATGGTGCGTTGTACACACTTCTATAAATAACTAGTTTGCAATATAAAGATAATAATAAATGAATATAAGAATTTTTTGTTGTCTCTCGTTTGTTCTTTCGAAATGATAATTCAATAACGAGAACTGAACTCCAATTTAGAGGTTGTTTGTTTTTCCTTATGAATAGAATCAAAGGTCTTAATAAGAAGTGAGACACTTTGTTTAGAGTGTTTGTTTTTAGTTCTGATTGTAGTAAGCATCCCCATCGTATTGATCACGTAGCACTGAGTGCTTAATGAAAATTCATTCAAATAATAACCTCACAATAAATTCATAATGATTGCTACTACCTCTCCCCTCTACCAACCATCCGCTATTCTCTCCACCTTCTCTATATCACGCGAGCAATACCGCCACCATCGCCACCACCCTCCTGGCCTCCCCTCATTTTCCTCATCATCTTGCTTCTGTTCCTTTTTTTCTTTTTCTTCATCTCTATTGAAAATTGTATGAGGAATGAAAAAGTATATAGGGTAGTTTTAGGTAGATGTGGGCATTTCAGACCGAAAGCTCGGACCGAACCAAGAACCAGACCGATCGGGTCGGTTCAGTCCGATTTCTAGCTGTTATTTTAATGATCGGTGCTAAAAATCGATTCGGACCGAAGTTTTCGGTTCGGTCCTTGGTTTCACATTCCAAAACCCACTGGGTAACTAGCCCGACTCGGGTATTTAATAACCTAAAAAAATTATCTAGGGTTTTTAAATCATTCCCAAACTTCTTATCTTCTTTTGCCTCAAACAGCTAAAGAACCATCTGCTCATCCTCCTTCCCTTTGCTGCTCGAAAACATCTGCTCATCTTCCTCCTATGCGAGTCCTTTTCACTTCCCTCTCTCTCTATCGTCTACACTTCCCAGCTCTCACAAAGGTACTCTTTTCCCCTCTCTAACTCATACATATCTTTTCTAGGCGAAAGCAAGGATCTAATACATATAAATCTTCATTCGGTTGGTCGATTGTTTCAGTTTGTAGATATACTAGTATTCAATTTGTGTTTTCGCTTCTTCAGATCATAATAACAAGGTAATTACAATTTGATATAGCAAAATTGTTTCGTTTGAGATGAATGACAGGAAAAGTAAGTTGACTAAGCCATTAGTTTCAATCATACAATGATCTACTTCATTCATACAAAGACTAACCATCTACACTACTTTTCTTGAACCTGACAGGTACAATTAAGGTGTTTGGAGTTGTGACAATTTCTCTGTTTTTTTGTTTGGAGTTGGTGACAATTGTATGTAATAGGGTTTCGGATTTGGCATATTTTCTGTTTATGTATTAGTCTATAACAGGCTCTATAATATTGTATTTGAAGATGTTTTAGAATTTCAGTTTATCAATAGTATGTAATTGATTGTATTTCTGTTTTTGTAATAGCTTGTGACTATTTAGTTTGGCATAAAGATGCATATAGAATCATGGAAAAAAGAGTTTGGGCTTGTATGTTACAGATCCAATTAACAAAGAGAAATAAATTGAAGTCAAGTAATGAGGGAAAAAGTTTGGGCTTTGGACCGAGATTGGCCCAGCTCGGCCCAAAAATTCGGTTAACCGGGCCTCGGTTACCTAGCCTTACTTGGTCCGATCTCGGTCCTCAAAATTTCAGTTTTCAAATAGTCGGTCCGAGCTTCAATCCTTAGTTTTTGGGCCGGTTAATCGGACCGGCCCAGCACTAGTTTCAGGTAGTGGTGGAAAGTGGTTTCAATGGTATTTGGAAGAGAGAAAATAAGTGGAAAAGGGGATTAATGTTGGTGATTTGTGGTGGATGGTGGGAGTTCTTGTCGTGGGAAAAAATGTAAATAAAATAAAATAAAATAAATAAAATAAAATAAATTTCAAGTCAGCATTTAATAGCAAACACCATCTAATTTTACATCTTCTAATCAACAGTTCATTCAGTAGCAAAACAAACAATTTATTCATAAGCTCGTTCAGAACTTCTAGCTTCTAACCACTTAAAAAAAAACCTCTTAGTGGTTGAACTTAATTGTGAAGATGACAACAACTTTTGAAGTCTCATGGAAAAAAAATTGATATTTGGGATTTTCAATTCTTGGGTTATTATCTAATAAGATCATGCCATGTGGCATAACTACCAAGTGGTTATTGCACATTTTTTCTTAGAACTTTATTGTTATTTACATTCACCACCCAGAATGTAAGTATATATTAAGTGAGCTATGTAAATCTTTGATAAAGCTAGCATATTATCAACATTGTTTTTAGCTATAGGGAAAAAAAATTAACTCTGACGAAGCAAGAAAGATATGCAAAAGATCATGTTCAATGTGTTAATTGTTAAGGAACATAAGTCTAGGCAGTCAGGAACATAGCCATTTTTTTTTATACTTTTACCCATTTTCTTTAAAACACAACCACAAACATCATTTATAGAAGGGGTAGAAGTGTAAAAAGCCCAAACCTGACAAAAAAATGGTTGTGTTCCCTTGCTGCCTAGAATTGTTGGTTAAGGAAACTAGATGCATTTGACACTACTATATGTGAGGATATGTGAGTATGTATGTTGTTATGTGTTGTTCAAAAAACGTAATGCATTTCAAAAAAAAAAAAATGTTTTTGTTGTTTCTCATTTGTTCTTTCACAATTGTGATTCAAGCCAAATGAATAATAACCCTAATTAAATTATTTAATTGGAGTGGTTGAAGTTATCTTTTATAATTGCGATTCCAGCTAAATGAATAATAACCATAATTAAAATGTTAATTGGGGTGGTTGAAATCGGAGTAGATGATTGCCACTCAATTACACAATTTGCCTTGCATTGTCGACAACATTAGTACTTAATTACCAATTTGTACTTTTTTTTTCATGTGTGTTTTTCTTTTCTTTGGTTTGATGGTTATTATTGTTACTTACTCTTTAACTTTTTTCTTTTTACGGAAAATTCAAAAAGTTGTGTACAAGTACAACCATTCGATCAGACCAAGAAAATTTGGATGGGTAGTTATCAAACAAGCCAAAAGTTAAAAACGCTTTGAAATACCTAGCTATATACATTGATTTTAGGTTGTTGGCATGGAGAAATGCAAAGAGATAGAGAAATATCAAGAAAGATCAATAGCGTTGTATGGATGGTGGTGGCTTGTGTTGCGTGGGGTGAGAGAAAACAAAGAGGGGTGATAATGTCATTCCCCGATTTTAGAGAAATAGACATTCCTTAAATCCACGTGAAAATATGATTTGCCAAAATCTGAGGCGTGAAAATTAATGCACTTAGGCAATAGGTAGTTGGCATCATCCTATATAAAACCAAATTAATAGTTAATCTAATAGCAATGTGTTGTCCACCAACAAGACTTTCAGCGAAGAAACCTCTGCTAGCTAACACTCATCACTTCAACAGAGTTACCAATAAGTACAAAACAGAGTTACCAATTAAGACAGTTGTACTAAACAGAGTTACCAATTGGTCAAAATTCATCAATTAAGACAGTTGTGTCCATACATTATTTGTCTTTTACAAATTATTTATTTTCAATAAATTGATCACCTTAAACTATACCACATTCACACCACATTTGTGACGAACACACATGTCCGCATGTCTCTCATATAAATAAAACTTTATTTGTGTTGTCCACCAACAAGGCACTTTCAGCGAAGAAACCTCTGCTAGCTAACACTCATCACTTCAATAATTCACTATCTCAAAAGAAAAAAAGTTCAACAACCAATCAAGACAATTACTACAAAGTTAAAGTAACCAAAGGATTTTCGAGACAACGTGCAATTCTTCAACAAGGTTCGCTTCTCAAGAAATAAAACTCCTCTATTCTCGTCAAAAACTTAGTAGTCCTGAAACAAACCAAGTCAGTAACATTCTCATAGGAGTGTACCCAATAAGCCAAAACCCACTTGCGTCAACAATTAAGTTGGTATGAGAAATCTTTATCTCTAAATAAATTACAAATGAAATAATAATAAATAAAATAAATAAATGACAAAGGTGCAAGAATCTTATTTCTTCTCTCATTGTTAGATAATATTATTGTAATTGAAACGGGTAGTTCATCACACCATGTGGAGGCAAATGTCTCACATAATTGGATAAGTAGCATATCGTCAATTAGATAAATGATTACGTTAGTTAGCATACCTATACTTACCAATATGAGAATTATATGGCAAACCCGACCAAACGAGAAAACATTAGTTAGCTTGTCATCCTGGATGTAAAAAGTTAGAAAGATAAAACCATATAACAATGTATACTAAAATTCTGGAAGTGTCAAAACTTTGGCGTTTCTTACCAAACCATTCAGAATTTGGGAAAACTTAAAGAACAAGCAATGTTGAGAACATATTTTTCTATAGAAACTCGCCAAACTAGGTAATTCATGCACTAAAAAAGCATAAAAAACTAAATTTCTTACAGACTGTCCAATCTGCTTAATACATGATCATCTCATTGTAGATGCAAATTTTCAAAAATAAGTACAAAACAATGTTCATAATTGTTTCTTTTACCTGACAATGAAAAATTGTACTAAATAGAGTTACCAATTGGTCAAAATTCATCAATTAAGACAGTTGTGTCCATACATTATTTGTCTTTTACAAATTATTTATTTTCAATAAATTGATCACCTTAAACTATACCACATTCACACCACATTTGTGATGAACACACATGTCTGTATGTCTCTCATATAAATAAAACTTTATCCATCATCTATGCCTAAGTGAGAACATCATACAACATGCATCACCAAAGAACTGGTTTTCAACAATTGAAATCGGGACGAAACTGGTTTCCAATAATTCAGTATCAAAACATTTCGGTTACAGTAGCCTAGTTATAAATTCCAAGCCCAATTCTAACCCAAGCCCAAATAAAACTTCTCCCTTCCCTTCACATCAAATGAAATCTTTCTACAGTCTACGCACGCCCTAATCACTCTCTCTTGATCTAATCTTAATGTAAATTTGTTTTTTTTTTTCCAGAAACGAGCAAGAAGGGAATGAGTGCTCATTGCAACAACAACAACCAGAGGCATTGATTGATCAATCCCACATGTTCTCCAACAATGGTGTGAGATAGTTTTTCATGTTTTAGGCCTATTTTTCTATCTCCTTTTTTCTTCAATTTCAAGGAATGGGTATCTATCATTTGATTATTATATACAGTGGGTTGGACTAATCTGCGCAAGAGAGGCAGGGAATCACTTGTATACAACGGTGTTTGTTTAACAACGGTTCCTATCAAATTATTCTCTCAGCAACCACAACAGGCTCCTCAACCAACAAAGTTCATAAATCTCTCCCAGCTTCACAACTAAACGTGTGCACCGCCTTTCGTTTGGCTTTCGAACAACAACAACAACAATAACAACAAAATAGTTTAATCCACCCCTATTTTATTTATTTTTGTCTGATGATCTGTCTGCCCAAATTAAAAAACAAAGATATGAAATCGACCAATTCCTTCAACTCTAGGTACTTAATTCATTCACCTCACCAAAGCGAGATTTGATTTGCTTGTCAATAGTGACCTTATTGTCCCTAAACTGAAGAGCATCAACAGTGGCGACATCTTTGAGATCCACATCAAGAACATTAACGCATGACTTCTTTGCAGTCTTCTTGGCGGAGTCCTTACTAATCACCTTCTTTGGGTACTTTGAGATCCCAGGCAACAAGCAATGTCAATATGCTCTGTCACGGGTTCTATCGTCATAGTTCTTCATGATTACTGCTTTCCTACCGGCGTATCGGCCTTGCAGAATGACAACTGCTTTGTTCACTTCATAAACTTCACCATCTTTGCCTTTTCTTATTCCTTCTCTTCTAATGCTCTCAAAGACTCTAAAGCAAGAACCTTAAGAGAGATATAAAGAGGAATTTATATTCAATTTCAATTAAAAGAGTGAACTACGATGGCATGGTTTAGTCCCGGTCCGGTCCAACCGGGTTTGCCCAAACTATTTTGTTATCCCGAACTAGGACAAGCCCAATCCTAGACCGTACCAGACCATGCCCACCCCTAAGTTTCTCCATTTGAAAAGAGAATCATTAAACAACAAGAGATGCAATAATTCTAAGCGATAAAATCCAATGTAATTAAATTTTATGAACTCAAGGTTATTTGCATCGCCTTTTGTGCTTCTCACAATGACACTTTGTCAATCATAAACAAATCCAGCCATTTTTTTGGGAAAATAACCAATTTTCATAGAAATTCTATATACCAAATGACAACTGACTCAACATAGGAAAATATACTCCTTAGCAAGTCAATTTGCATAACAATCCCAATCAAATTTAAAACATGGTTTTGCATACTAACTACCAATTTCAAGTCATAATATAATAATATTAAATAAAACAATTTTAAATAAATTAGAGTTTATTTTATTAATCTTACAAGGAGATATTTATAAGGATATAAATATAATCCTAACTAAGAAAAGGGAAAATAATTTGAATCCCGGTTGATCAGTTATTCCTAAATAACTACATTTTTTTAATCTGGTATTCCTAATATATAATTATTATTCATGGTAACATAATTAATATTCACGATAACACCCCCCCCCCCCCCCCCCCCCCTCAAAATGACGCATAGATATCACAAATGCCCAACTTGACAAGTGAATCAGCAAAGACAATAATCTCTCCTTGTATCATGTCCAATTATCTCCCCTTGCTGAGGCCCTAATTAATTGTTGTAGCAATGCAAAATCCACCAAAAAGTAAGAAGAAGCAACAGATGGTGCTAGCGATGGGGACAAGTCGTTCGTACAAATCATTGCCTTTCCTTCTTTTTTACTAAAGTGATTGGTACGTCCCCACAAGCCTTATTATCTTGATAACTATCCCACCACTCGGAAAATTCATGCTTCTTAAAACATATTTCCTTAACATGTTTAGTGCTTCCACAATGAATACAACTTCCATCACTAAAACCTTAAAATGAATGTTGAGTAAGTAAATGGCGGCGTTGTTCCTCACATCGGCATATTGCAAATGCCAATTTTGGGGTAGGAAAGGGTTTAGTGCGAATAATCAATCCGTAAATAACATCATAAATATCATCAAAACCAGCCAGAAACAAATAAACATGTTCCTTATCAATCTCGTTCATAATATGTCTACAATAATGTCTCCCAAACACTATTCAGTTTCATAGCACCGATAAGCCAACCATTCATAATAACATTCTCTATCACCCACTTCTCATAAGTTGCATCATGAGGAGCGGGTTCTGGAGTAGTACCAGTAAGATATCCCATCCTACCTCTTCCGACAATAAACATGGGGAAAACGTGAGGCCAAAGAGTGTAGTTCATGTCATTCAACTTGGGCAGAGACTACACCACACCACCATATCCTCTTTCTCACACCACCATTGAGTTTTTTTATTTTTTTTTATTTCTCACACCACCTATATAAACAAAAACCATCCATTTTTTTCCCCTCACCATTCAAATCGACAATGGTTCCTCCCTCCCCCATTCGAAATCTCTTCCAAATCTCCTCCCTCTCCCTCGAAAACTCTCAAAATCCCTTCAAAGTCGAAACCCTAAAACCCATACTCAATAAATATGCATAACTTAACATAACAGAGAAACCCAAACTCAAAACGAAAAAAATGCAAAATACGGTAACTTTCAACCAATTTAAACCCTCAATTGAGACTGATTCTCAACCTCATAAAAACACAAATATTGTATTACTTTTAGTTATATAATAAACACAACTTGAATCACTTGAAAATGTTTTGAAATGAGCAAGTTATAGTCATTTTACTAAAGTCGCGCAAATCTGTCTCGCAATGAAAATGGGATAGTGTTCTTAACTTTCGGCCAACTTATGTGCTCGATCAAGACCGATTCTCAAGTTGATCAAAACATAAATATTGTATTACTATTAGTTATCTAATAAACACAACTTGAATCAATTGAAAATGTTTTGAAATGAGCAAGTTATGGTCATTTTACTAAAGTCGCACGAATTTGTCTCGCAATAAAAATGGAATAGTGTTCCTGACTTTCGATTAACTTATGTGTTCGATTGAGACTGATTCTCAAGTTGATCAAAACACAAAAGTTGTAGTACTCTAATTTATCTAATAAACACAACTTGAATCACTTAAAAATATTTTGAAATGAGCAAGTTGCCTTCTCCCCTCGAGGGCGAAAAAACAAAGTGCGAGGGGAAGGAGAAGAAGAAGAGGGAGAGGGTGACAGTGGAATCGAGGTCAAGATCCTATAAAGGCTCCAGCTCTTCTTCTTCTTCGACTTCCTCTTCAATTTCGATTTGAGGGAATGAAGAGGAAGTTGGGAGGGGAAGAAGAGGGAATTGGGGAGAGTGTATGTGGAGGGAAGAAGAGGAGTTTTGGGAGGGAAGGAGTTTTCGTAGGTTTGAATTTGAGAGGGGAGAATATGAATTTAGGTTTTTCTTTTCATGGGTGGTGTGGAAGAGAACAATGGCGTGAGACAGAAAGTGCATAGTGTGAGAAATAAAAAATTAGATGGGTGGTATGGGTGAGAGTAAGTTGTGGTGCCAAATAGTCACTGCCTTATTTTAAAATGTTTATCAAGTTGCATTATTAAGTGATATCACTCTCACATCCTTTCACCCTAGTTTCATTGGCCCTTGTCCCTTTAACTGAGCTAAAAATATTCACATTTTTATACGAAAACCTTGATTTTCATATCGAGCTCAATTCCATCATAACTTAAAATAATCTTAATTCACATTTTTTTTTAAAATTTTCATTCTAATTCAAATTTGGTATATACATCATAACTAAAAAGATCGCCTACATTCACAGGAAGTTAGTTCATTTATTCCTGACATAACAAGTTATTTGCCAGATATTGAAATTGAACATAGACAAGATGAGGTGGTTTGGAGTGCAGGCCAGATGATATGTTCCATATGAAGCACACCTATGAAGCTTTGCAACACAGGAATCGGGCTGCAGAATGGGCTCCTCTACTCTGGTTCAAAGGTAACATCACTCGTCATAGTTTTATTACATGGCTACTCGTAAATGACATTTTGAAAACTTTGACAGAACTCAAGACATGGGGGAAAGCTTAGAAAAATACTTGTGTGTTGTGCTATCAGGGAGCATAAGTTGAATGACTCACGTTCTTCCAATGCATCTATTCTAAGTTTGTTTGGAACTACATGCTATCTTACATCTGTTATTCAAGAAAGATACAAGGATGGGATGAAGAACTCAGCTGGTGCATGCAACATTTCAAAGGCAGTAGTGTAGATGTCAAATTGAAGAAAGTCACCCTCATTGCAATAGTGTATCATATATGGGTTGAACTAATCGTCGACTTTATCAGCAAAATCATATGTTGGGTATCGGTCTAGTAAGGAGAATATTTGAAGAAGTAAGGCTCAAGTTCATTGATCCGGATAATAGAATTGTGGAAAATCCTCGGAGCAGTGAGTTGGCAAATGATGTATGGGTATGAACTATCATCAACCTACTCCGACTAAATGTGCATGGCAAAAACTCTTCTGGGATGGCATAACCTCAATACAGATGGCTCACTTCGCGGCACCAATGGTGGATTTGGAGCTATAATTCGTAATCATGAAGGGGAGGTAGTAGCTACTGCACAGGAAAAGTACAAAGACAATTATTTAACAAGCACGAATTGCAAGGAATATAGGCAGGTCTAAAGTTAGCAAGAATGCAAGGTATTGCCAGATTAGAAATAAGCACGGACTCCACGACAGTATGCGCTCAACTTATGAAGGATCAAAATCTACCATTGGACATCAGGCATGTTATGAGCAGAATTAGAAGAAAACTACAACAGCTCCAAGAATATAGTGTTCATCACCATTGCAGATAAACTAACAATGTTGTTGATTTCCTGGCTGGCATGTATCCAAAAATAACTCTTTTGTGGTTATCATTTCTAGTTCGTTTGCAAAAGATCTAAAAAAGAGAGTATATTATGACAAGAATGGCAAACTGTATGAGAGAATGTAATCGTAATTGATGATCTTATTTTTCAAGTTTGGAGATCTTTAATAACCCCTGCTTACTTAAATTTTTTTTTTTTGCCTATATTCAGATTCTTGACTTGACGCCCCTTAAAATATGGAGGTGTCGAGAATTAAAACACACAACACCTCTTCTTAAGCACTCCCTTATTTCACATTATTGGAGGGAAGTGACACCAAAAATTATGAAACTTATCATGGGGGTTCGTAATTAGAGAAATTGATGGCGTGAATTGCCTCACCCCCTTTGGGTAGTGCCACTATGTAGAAGTTGGGAGTGGGAATAGCAGTTCCCATGTCAAAACATAAAACAGACTATCTAAATACATACAACGTTACATCCAAATCAGAGATAACACAAAAAAAGTCGTCTTTGTGTTTGTCACGTTGTTTTCCCTTGACCCACTAACCAGTGGCAGATCTAGGATTTTAGTCCAAGGTGTAATATGACAAATAATTATTAGTTATTAATGGCCGAACAAAAAACAATTTCTACCCGAGCAAGTAACTAATAAAAAATACAATTAAAATTACATTGCATATACCAAATTGAATCTAGTGTAATCCAATTTTAAGCCAAAATAAGATCACAATATCGATAATCTTATCAAGTGCAAAAACAAGAATATATAACTAAAATCACAAGATAATTTGGATAAGTATCTAGTTGAAAGTTTAAAAAAACTAAAATTTGCGAACATAATAAGATCTTAATACAATTTCATATAAAAAATGGTTTATATGAGCCTCAAATTTTGTATGAATTGACTAATTGTATATATTTTCATTGGATTATATAGTTATTATTTTAGATATTAATTTTAAATATTTTTTAGAGATTTTATATCACTTGTGAACAAACAATTCATTTTTTAAAACTTGCAATTACATGTAAAATTGTATTGAAAACAAAAAACACCCACTACACCATCAAAGACGAATTGAAATAATTGAATAAAAAATTATTATATTGTTTTATACATTATATAATTAATTTATATATAAAGTTAATAATTTAATAAAAATATTCGCCACTAACGATATTTCTATGGGGGTAGGACCGTGAAAAAGATTCCCAAACCAGGTTCTCCTTCTTCACCAATCATCCATTGCTTTGATCCAATAACACTAACACCCACCATTTATTCGACAAAATACCCCAAACAGAGCATTTGAAGCAGAGAAGGTGAAGGAGAAACAGAGCAATCGAGGAAGGAAGGATGTCTTTGTTGTCGAAAATCCGGCTGGTTTTGTCAGATTCAATCATGTCGTTCATGTGGGTATGGTCAGGAGCACTCATAAAGCTCTTCGTCTTCAGATACCTAGGGTTGGGATCCGAACGCAAAGGCGAAATCATCAAGTGTTCTCTCTCTATACTGTCTATGTTCTTCTTTGCTTGGTTGGGTAAGGTCACAAGAGGCGGCGCTTACAACCCTCTAACTATTCTGTCCTCTGCCATTTCTGGGAATTTCGCTGGGTTTCTCTTCACCCTTGGTGTCAGAATCCCAGCTCAGGTCAGTTCTCCGTTTAACCTCTTCTTCATTCTTCATTTCTTATCAGTTTTTATAAAAACTTTTCATCTTTGCTTTCTTTTAAAAACTTGCATCTTTGTGTTCTTTTATAAGTTATACAAGGGTATTCTTCATGCTAACGGCACGATAAAAGTTTAAAACTTGTGACCACCCTTAAGTTTTCATATACGCCTAATCACCACCGTCAATGATTGAAAAAAAAATATATTGGGCATGAAAATCGAACTCATGTACTCTCGGTGCTTTAAGTTTTATGTGATTTGTTACATTGTTATATTTGGGTAAATTTGAGTCGTCTTTATCTGGAACCTCAAACACCATCATCTTTGGTAATATAGATTTTGTGCATACTATTTTTTTTCCGGATATATGTTAGGCAAACCTTTCTTTTGCCAAATGTAAAATATTTTACGCAAATATAAAGATTTCCCCACCATTACTATCAGGCAAAACAAAGATTTTGTTGGTCATGACAAAATGCCAATATTGAGGGAGTCACTCACTGAAGCTACTATGCTTGCCAAATGTACAATATCTTACGCGAATATAAAATTTTTTTACCACCGTTGCTATGATATACCAATATCATAGAATAGATTTTGTTTGGAGGAGAGAGATGTAGATTGATTAGCAGTGCTATTATTAGATTATTGCGAAAACAGTTTCCATTGGGGTTCTTATTTGCAAGTTAGTCTAATTCAAAAACTTCCGTCATAAAATACTCAGATGGGGTTTAGAAACAAATGGAGGAGAAAATGAAGGTGTATTTATCTTCTCGTTAACAATTCCATACGGGTTTCTTTAATAGTACTATAGAAAGTTAGAGTATCCAGTAGATAGGTACAATGCCAATCACGACTAATTTTAATTTTAGCTTCCATACTCTTCATCTCATAAATTGGTCATTATTCCTTGCCTGCCAACAAAGCTATAGGCTTAGTGCAAACAAACTGTGTTGGGCTCCGTGACTGTTGGAGCTTGTTTGTCGCATGGTTTCATTAGAACAATGCACTAAGCATTTAGATATGTTGGTAGTGGATGGGAGATTCTACCAGTGTTCTAAAAATCGGCCTAGGCGTTAGAAAAACGCCCAGATTAATGGTTGGGCGGGTTCTGGGCAGGTCTGGACTGCCTAGGCGGGGTCTGGGCAAATTTTTTTTTTAATAAGGTTGATTGTGATCTTATTTTATTTTTCTTTCCTCTTTTTTGGAAATAAACAATTTAACTGTTTTTTATTCAGTATATGTCTGAATGTAGCAAATGATGATTACTTAATGGAATTCTCAAAGGATTTGCCGGTACCAATTTTAATAATGTAGATTTTATCAAACATGACTGAGTTTATTCATGCAATTTGAAGAAAAATAAAAAAGTAGGTTTGGATATTTGTCCACAAATTCAACTTTGTATAAAGTACCCATCGTGACCAACTTCAGTTATTTGAGTTTTAATAAATTTTGTTCATGATTGTTAATTTTTCATGTTTTTAAAATTTGCATATGTATCTTGGCATTAAATTGGATGTAATTGATAAGGTATTATGCTTAACTTTTGTAAATTATTAAAGTTATAATACAAAACCTAAGACCACTTAGGTGCCGCCTAGGCGCCTGCCTAGGCACCTGCTCGTCGCCCGCCCACCGCCTAGCACTTTTTAGAACATTGAATTCTACCCATCCACTAACAATGAAATGGGTAAATAGGAGAAGTTACTATTCACTTCAGGGAACATTTGGGGAGCTAAAAAGGTAAGATTGGCCCTGGATGGCCATTTTACCTATCTATTGTCCCTTTAGAGTTATTTGCCTTCAGCTGATTTAAATGTCAAGGTTCCATACATTATATGTGTACGGTTATTACATGATATTATCTTTTTTCTACAAATTGAAACCTTAAGATCCTCTTGTCGTTCTTTCGGCAAAACCGGTATTACTAGGGTAGGTGAGTTGCCATGCCATGGCAAATGCAAAATAACTAAGTTTCAATGTAATTATTTGGGTGTTCCCTTGGGTGCAAATATTTGTGATAAAGAACTTAAGAATTAAAGCTTTCAGTGTGAACGATCTTTATAAGATTCCTCCTCTAACTGACATTTAATGGGGTCTACAGGAACCATGTCTTCATCCATAGGCTCTCGAGTATGCGGATCAAATCCTTTTCTGAGAAGGACACTTGGTTATGGAAAGAATTATATGTGGTGATATTGGTTTATTACATGTCCCTCTTTGCTCTTGTCGTGGTGGTGACAAACCCCAGGGAGAATCTAATCAGGAACTTCTTTGAGATGGTTACAGCAATGATTGCAAGTTGCATGGGCTGAGATAACATTTAATATTTTTCCAAGGACACATTTGAGATTGGGATTAACCAACCTTCATAAATGAAGATGACACTATTCAGAAAATGGATGTGAGTTGTCAAATGAGAGAAATATTCTTGCAAAGCATCAGTAATCAAAATGTGAAGAGGTTTCTTTGGAGCAGGGGGCGTGACCTTCTGAGATTTGAATTCTCCACTGAAAAGAAATCAAGTTGAAAGTAGGTACCTTCTTTTCACAGGAAACTTTCCAGAATTTTTTTTAAAATATATACGTAAATAAAATAAAATTTCAAGATGGTCATATGGTGTGAGCTATTGAAAACAATTTAAGGGATTGCTCTAAGAGGGGAATCCAAATTAATCTATGGTTGAGGAAACAAAGCTCTTGTAATATGGTGGGGCATGTGACGAGCTGATAATTATTGAAGGATATCCCAAGAAAGAAGTTGTAGCCGCAGAATTTGGTAGTATGGAGTTGACTAGTATGAAGTGAATCTCAGTGATTGGGAGGTAGGTTATATTCTGGGATTTCTAGAATGATGGCATTAATCTCACATAAAAGTGGAGGATTAACGGATTTTAAGTGGAGTCCCAGAATGGTTCACTCTATATTAGTTCTTTCTTTTGACTATATGGATAGGATCAAGATCTACCAAATGGTGGATGCCTATCCTAACTTCTCAGAAAAGTAAGAAATTTCCATCCAATATATGTTGGTCCCTATGAAGTGTGTTACAAGGACGTATCTTAAATCTAGCATTTGATTGGGAACATGCCTCTGTTGCAGCAGCCACATTGACTACCTGTGGTATGGCTAGGCAATGTGACACACTCCAGGAACAATTTACATGGTTCTTAAGAGTCAAACAGGGAGAATGAGTTACCATTGAGAAGCTTGCTTGCAAATCTAGTTAGGAAAAATGCAGAAAAACATCTGGAAGAGCATGTTATCAATTTGATCTCATCAAATTTGGAAGAGCATGCTTCCAGTCAATGTAGGTGGTCATCTCCCAGGGCCTATCAAGTACATCTTCAAAAATCAGTTTTACACAGCTTTTAGAAGTTAAAAGGGAGAATGGATTACAAGTATGCCTTCAGAAATCAGTGTTACATGACGTGGCATTTTGAAGTTAAAAGGGAGAATGAATTACCTCCTGAGAAGCTTCCTATTGCAAATATGGGTAGACAAGATGCTAAGAAGCATTTGGAATAGCAGGCTTTCAATTTGATGCCATCAAACATTGCCTCTCTGTGAACCAGTTTGGACTCCCTACCATCTTACGTAATGGTATTAAATTTACTAAAACATAGAAATCTTGTTCCTTAATTATTTCTATCATAAAGCCACTTTGGAATCCTCCTATTAAATCTCAAAACAAACACTTTTAAGACACTTGTGTGTTTCGGTATCTGGCACAGATACTAGGTGTTGAATACATCAACTAGAAAATCCACCAATACGAGCACCTCCCCGCCCCTTATGTTTTATATTTATATATATATATATACCTTAATAATGACAAATGCAACATGTTGGCCTCAACAAACAAATTTTGTTGTGCTTAACGAAGAAGGAAAACTCGTTTGTACGTTGTAGGCTCAATTGGAGGCCAATGGGTGCAATTTGAGAATACGAGGATTTGAAATATATGTGGAAAAACATTATTAGTGTACAACCAACTTTTTAGAAGATTTTGTAACAGTTTGTATCCCTAGAATTAGGCTGATTTGATTAGCTTCCTATTTTGTTAGAATATCCCATAAATTATGGGATCTGATAGCCTAGTTAGTTTCATTTTCTAGTACTAGGGTTAGTTATATATACAGCCACTCTGTACGTATTTTCATAAGAAGAAACAACATAAAATTACTTCTCAATTTCTGTCATGGTATCAGAGCCGATGGTTCGGCGGAGACTTGGCAAGTGGTGCAAGGCGGCACATTGTTGAAGGGATCAAGCGCGAGGTGGCGAGCCAGGTAGAGCATCGCATGTGTGCGGTCCGAGGTTGAGGTGTAGGTGGCACATTGTTCTGGGGATCAGGCGCGAGGTAGCGAGCCCGGTAGAGCGTCGCATGTGCATGGTCCACCAGATGAATGGATCCAAATTAGGTTCCAGATCCTTGCCAAGAGAAGGTATCCTACAAGTCAGGTTGAGTTAGTGCAGTAGTTGCAACTAAGGTGGAGCCTGTAGGATGTGTGACGATTCGCACCAAAGGTGGAGATTGTTGGGATGAAGTTTGCTTGAATAGTCCTACATCAAGTAAGGTGGAGTTGTCACTGTGGTTTATAAGGAGATGGTCCACTCCCTAATAGTAACGAGGCTTTTTAAGATAAAAACCCCACACCCGTAGCTCGGATGGTATGCCTAAGTTGCGGTGTTTAAGTTGGGGACAATATCGTTGCTATGTATAGTGGACCTAGGTGCGCGCACGCGCTCAGCGCGCCAACAAGTGGTATCAGAGCTTTAGGCTCAGTTCTGGGTTCTCTTCTCCCAGCCTTCATCGCTGGTTTTTTTTGCTGTTTTGCTCTATTTTCTAAGACAAAACAGAGTATTTTACGTATTCATTTTACCAGCCTTCATAGTTGTTTTTTTCTTTGTTCCTTCTTACTGGTGGTATTTCTTTGTTGTTTGGCCTTTATTGCCACTTTCTCCCTGATTCTCACTAGTCTTTCAGCAAGTTGTGATTCGTGAAAGATGTCAACCGCTACAGACAATCAGAGGAATTGAGCGGTCTCAACCAAGAAGAGGTCGAGAGGTTGAGATCTCTAATTGGCAACCTTGACAAACCTTCAAGTACTTGTTCATTGGTGTACTCAGGTAAGTTTCCATCCTCTATTGGATTAAATGTCTCGGATACAACTTTTATCGACTCCTAGATCATGGATTCAGGAGCTACCGACCAAATGACCCACTCACCAAATGTCTTTTCCACATACTCCCCATGTCCAAGCAATAGAAAAATAGCCACAGCTAATGGTTCTTTGACCACTGTAGCAGGAATAGGAGATGTTAAAATAAGCCCATCATTGACCTTAAAAAATGTTCTTCATGTCCCTAGATTATCCACAAACATTGTCTCTATGCAAAAACTTACTCAAGATTTATGTTGCAATGTGGTTTTTCTTCATAGTTATTGTGTATTTCAGGACAAGGATTCGGGGAAGATGATTGGACATTCTAGAGAACGGGATGGGCTTTACTACCTTGAAGCACCGAGCCAGTCAAACATTACCAAGGGCAAATTACCTTCTTTTGTTTCAGAACTTTATTCATCCAATAAAGACAAAGTTTGGCTTTACCACCGCCGACTTGGACATCCGTCATTTAGAGTCATTAAAATTTTATTTCCATCTTTATTCCAAGGTCTAGATGTTGAGAGCTTTGATTGTGAAGTGTGCGAACTTGCTAAACACAAACGTGTACCTTTTCCAGTAAGTGATAAAAGAAGCTCTCTTCCTTTTTATCTCATTCATAGTGATATTTGGGGTCCTTCTATTATTCCTAATGTTTCTGGGGCAAAATGGTTTGTGTCATTCATTGATGATTGTACTCGTGTTACTTGGATTTTCTTGCTTAAACATAAATTTGATGTCAGTACTGTTCTCCCAAAATTTTGTTCCATGATTAAGAACCAATTTGGGGTTAATATCAAAAGGTTTTGATCAGATAATGCCAGGGATTATTTCAATCAAGTCCTAACTCCTTATTTTCAAAAGGAAGGGATAGTACACGAGTCATCCTGTGTCAATACACTACAACAAAACGGAGTTGCAGAAAGGAAAAATGGTCATCTCCTTGCGTTAACCCGAGCCTTCTTATTCCAGAAAAATGTGCCTAAATCCTTTTGGGGGAAGCAGTTCTTACAACCGCTCATCTTATAAATCGTTTGCCTTCCAGAGTCTTGGGATTCAAGAGTCCAATGGAAACACTCTCAACATTCTATCCAAACATGCACACTACAAATAACCTTGTCCCTAGGATATTTGGGTGCGTGTCATTTGTCCATGTTCATAGTCAAAATAGGGGGAAGCTAGACCCAAGGGCGTTAAAATGTATTTGTGGGTTATTCCTCAACTCAGAAAGGGTACAAATGTTATCACCCTCCATCAAAGAAGTTCTATGTCTCGGTGGACGTTACTTTCAATGAACAAGCGTCTTACTTCACCACACCTTATCTTCAGGGGGAGAATTCCATACTTGAAGATAAGGATGGGGATTTCTTGCTCGATTTGTCGTCACTTTCAATATCTGAATCCATACCAAATCCTGTGTCTGAACCCATTCCAAATCCTGTGTCCGAACCCGTGCTTGAAATTTCAATAAATCCCAACTCTGCCATTGAGAATGTGAGATTTGGCAAGGTGTACTCGAGGAAGAAGACGACTGTCCCTGAATCAGTGCAAGTCAAAGAATCCAACCGAGATCCTAAAAATGAGGTAACAATTTCTAATTCTTCATTACAAGTTGAAATTGAATCTCATGTAAGCGATGATGACCAAGACCTTCCCATTGCTATTAGGAAAGGAACTAGAAAGTGCACAAAACGACTTTTATATCCTCTTGCACACTTCCTATCCTTTAAACATTTTTCACCATCACATAGAGCCTTCCTGGTTAACTAGAACACCATTGCCATCCCTACCACCTTATCTGAGGCTTTGTCCAATAAGAAATGGAAACAAGCCATGAATGTAGAAATGAAGGCATTGGAGAATAACAAAACGTGGGAGTTGGTGAAATTGCCAATAGGAAAGAAACCCGTGGGGTGTAAATGGGTCTATACAGTGAAATATAGAGCAGATGGGTCAATAGAGAGGTATAAGGCAAGGCTGGTAGCCAACGGCTATACTCAAACCTATAGGATTGACTACCTAGAGACTTTTGCTCCAGTTGCGAAAATGAATGATGTTAGAATCCTGCTGTCATTAGCAGCTAATTATGGTTGGGAGTTACAACAATTTGATGTTAAGAATACATTTTTGCACGGAGAACCAGAAGAAGAAATTTATATGGACATCCCACTAGGTTATGGGAATTATTTGGATGCTCATACTGTGTGTATATTGAAGAAAGCCTTATATGGACTTAAGCAATCAACGCGGGCATGGTTTGGCAGATTTGCGAGAGTTATGATTGCCATGGGGTATAGACAAAGCCAAGGGGATCACACACTGTTCATTAAAGCATAGTGACGGGGATCACACACTCATCTTCAGGGGGAGTCACAATACTCTTAGTGTATGTTGATGACATAATAGTGTCGGGGAATGATGATAAGGAGAGACACCTTCTAAGTCAGTGTTTGGCTAAGGAGTTTGAGATCAAAGCATTAGGAAGGCTGAAATATTTTCTTGGGATTGAGGTGGCTCATTCTAAGCAGAGCATTTTTATCTCCCAACAGAAGTATGTTATGGATCTCCTTAAAGAGACAGGCAAGACAGCAAGTACTCCAATAGACCCAAATCTTAGAGTTGGAATGACAGAGGAAGACGCTACAGTAGATAAGAAAATGTATCAGCGCCTGGTAGGAAAACTCATTTATCTGTCTCATACGCGACCGGACATAGCATATGCAGTGAGTGTGATTAGCCAGTTCATGAATAGTCCAAAGGAAGTTCATCTGCAAGCAGCTCACTGAGTGTTACAGTATCTCAAAGCGACACCGGGAAAGGGTATTTTGTTTAAAAGAAACGGAAGTTTGGTGCTTGAGGCATATACAGATGCTGATTATGCTGGGTCAATGGTCGATAGGAGGTCAACTACAGGATATTGCACCTTTCTTGGCGGTAACCTCGTGACGTGGAGGAGCAAGAAACAACATGTGGTAGCACAGTCTAGTGCAGAGGCAGAATTTCAAGCAATGGCTCAAGGTGTGTGTGAATTACTTTGGTTGAAAATCATCTTAGAAGACTTGAAAATCAAGTGGGATGGCTCAATGAGACTTTATTGTGATAATAAATCTGCGATTAGCATAGCTCACAACCCGGTACAACATGATCGAACGAAGCACATTGAAGTTGACAGACACTTCATCAAGGAGAAACTGGAGAGCGGGTTGATTTGTACCCCTTACGTGTCTACACATGGCCAACTTGCGGATGTACTTACTAAAGGATTAAGTAGCTCAGTGTTTCAAAGTATTATATCCAAGCTGGGAATGGAAAACATCTATTCACCATCTTGAGGGGGAGTGTGGGAAAACATGATTAGTGTACAACCAGCTTTTTAGAAGATTTTGTAACAGTTTGTATCCCTAGAATTGGGCTGATTTGATTAGCTTCCTATTCTGTTAGAATATCCCATAAATCATGGGATCTGATAGCCTAGTTAGTTTCCTTTTCTAGTACTAGGGTTATTATATATATACAGCCACTCTGTACGTATTTTCATAAGAAGAAACAACATAAAATTATTTCTCAATTTCTGTCTATATCTATATATATATATTTAATAAGGATGTGTCCATTCAACAGTCCAAATGGTGTCCCAGTGTTGAACTGTCAATACTTATCCAATATGGGATTTTTTTTTAAACGAAGTATCCTTGGTACATACCTTAGAACCTAGATATGTTTATAGTAAATTACCTTACTATAATTGATTGAATAACAAAGGTAAAAGAAAACAAATGCCAGCCACTGGTTTATTTAACCTTTTGTTACATGTTCTGAAGTTGCTGCATACTTCTTGTGCCTTGAACATGCGGTCCTCCACGGCATTGTGACATTCAATGCTTATACATTAAATGTACTTTAAAGGACATTGTGATTATTATGCTAATCTTGGATCAAGTTCCATGTGTTGGAGTACCTTTCTGATGTCGTTGTCGCAAAAGAGTGCAAATTTAGCATTGATGGGTCACTTGGAGAGCAGCAAGGAAGGACAGGGGACTATTTGACATAATAAGGGTATGATTTCGTTTGCATTTTTAAGAAATGCAAACGAAATCATACCAAAAGGAACCTACTCTCAAATTGGAGTTAACAGCTCTGTTTATTGGCTTGGAGATTGCAATGAAGATGAGTTATTTTTTTTCTTTTTGAAAGAATTGGAAGCCATTGTGGACAACAAACAAGTGGTGAACTTGCAATATAGAGAAATTATGATATGAGGACCAGTGTTCTAAAGAGCGGCCTGGGCGGCCGCCTAGGCGCTAGTAGGTAGAGAGACGCCTAGACTAGTTGCTGGGCGGAGGGAAAAATCGGTCAGGGCGCCTAGGCGGGTTCTGGGCGGGTCTGAGTGTTTTTTTTGTATCTGATGAGGACACTGAAGGGGAAGGGGAAGGAGAAGGGGAGGAGGATGTTGAGTTTGAGTCTGACACGGAGATAGTTGTTGAAATGGAAGGATATGAAGAAGAGATAGAGGCCTAGCATTTCAAGTTCAATATCAACTTTCAAGTATGTTTTTTTCCTCTATGTTGTTGAAACTCTATGTTATGCAACTTATGTTATTATAAGTTTTAATGTAAGCTTAATTTTTCATGTTTATAAAATTTTCATATGTATTATTATTCTGGCATTAAATTGGAAGTAATTGATAAAATATTAATGTATTATGCTAAAATTTTGTAAATTATGAAAATTATAATACAAAATCTAAAACCGCCTAGGCCCCTAGGCGCTAGGCACCTGCTGGCCGCCCGCCCACCGCCTAGCGATTTTTAGAACACTGATGAGGACTTAAACATAGATGGACAATAGCTTGAAAGGATTTAGCGTAAAACATGTATGTAGAAAAAATAACGTGGAAGAAAGCCTTGCAGGGTTTATGGTTCCCATGGATGTGAATATCTTATGGACTACTTATGGTCGGGGATTAATGACACCCGTGACACCGCTAGATCATGATTGAGTAATTAATCTAGTTGGGATCTGCCTAACCACCTTGCATTTGGGTAAAAAAAAATGGAATGGGTATGCAATGGTATTACAGATGCTGCTGCTAAATTAATCTTGATATGTTCGCTCCTCTTACGAACTTATAAAACATATGAAATCAGTATCAAGTTTTTCAGAACTGCGAAATGGCAAGTGGAAGTTTGTTCTTTCTACAGCAGATCCAATCGCCAATTTCTTTAGAAAAGCCTCATGGTATCTACTCTGTCTGATACTATAACGAGAAGCTCTTTGTTTAGCTAATAAATTATATAAGAAGCTCACCTTATGTATATCCTGTATAAGATACCAAACCCAACAAATCTTCCACCTACATGGTTGTGTAATTTCTTAATAGGTTATATCCTGTAATCTTCCACTTACAAATCTTCCAAAATTTATCTATAACCTAATAGGTTATCATTCTTTGTGTAATTTCTTAGTTGTGAGAACTATATAAAAATTCTTAGTTACAGTAACTATTAACTGAAGAATCAAATTATTGGTATTTCATAATGGCCCACAAAGTTTCTGTTTCAAATTTGAGTATCCTAGTATAGTTCCTTTGTTTGGAAGAACATGTGCAAAGGAAAGATCAATCATATGAATGAATTCTGATAAACTGAAGTATTGATGACATGTTATTCTGATCTATTTATTTATTTTGTAATGATCTTGTTGAGGATACAATGCAAATATCTACTAAACATAAATAATAAAGATATTGAATTTGTTTTAGGTATTTGGTTCCATTACAGCGGTCAATCTCATTATTGAGACCTTCCCAGAAATTGGCCATGGACCCCGTCTGAATGTTGACATCCATCGAGGTGCATTGACAGAAGGATTTCTGACATTTGCAATTGTTGTCATATCTCTTGGGCTTACCTGGAAGAGCCCCAGCAGTTTTTTCTTGAAAACGTGGATATCAAGCATTTCAAAGCTAACTCTTCATATACTGGGTTCTGACCTAACGGGTGGATGCATGAATCCAGCTTCTGTGAGTATTCATCAAGCATGTTTGATTTTTATTTTTTATTTTTATTTATTTATTTATTTATTATTCGGAACAATATAAGCTATTACAAGTGGTGTTAAACTTTTGAATTTGGCAGGCAATGGGCTGGGCTTATGCTCGAGGTGATCATATAACCAAGGAACATATATTCGTATACTGGCTTGCCCCAATTGAAGCAACTTTGTTGGGTGTATGGACATTCAAATTGCTTGTTCCACCCCAGAAACAGGATGAGAAGCTAATGCAGAAAAAGAAATCGGACTAATGTCATGTTACTTCACCTAGTGTTTGGTTTCTTTTGCTCAAGTCATTGTTAATTGTAAATGGTGTGTAATGAATACTTATATTTGAGCGAAATATTAATTGTGCATATAACTGTCAATGAGGATTTTAATGCACTCGGCTGAGACCTGATAATACCTTCATTCAAGCCTCCAATTAGTGTTGGAGTTGATAAGATTATTGAAACCATAAATATGCCCCAAGAGGGACCAGAATGAGAGAAGACGATGACGAAACGAAGCAATTTTCGTGATCGGTTACCAGGGAACCTGAAAACTGAATTGGTGAAACAAAGTTTCGTGGTCAAATTAAAAAAATAATTAAAAAGTAAAGAAGTTGTCACTTATTCGGTTGACTTGCTGATACCCCGTTAGTTATTGTTCTCTTGTGCACTTCACCTAGGTACCGCATGCCTGCTAGATGTTGTGTTCTTGTAGAGCTGTGGCAATACTCAATTCAATGAAGTTATGCACACACCAAAGCCAGTGTGCAGATGGGGAATTACTTTGGGAGCTTGTTGAATGCCCCCTTTCATATAGGTAGTAGATCCTCGAGTTACTAGATCTAGTAGACTTGCTATTTTCAGATTAAAAAAAAAAAAAAAAAAAAAAAAAGTCCACCTCCTCTTTCAAATCAACCTTACTCATCAGTGTTCTCCTTGTAAACTATTTAGAGGTAAGAAAGAAGGATGTAGGACTCTATTTGTACACTTTATCATGGTATGTGTTGGGTTGGGATGGTTCATTTGAATTCTGCTTTAAAATGGATTATGACTGAGAATTGGCATGCATGGTTTCAGGCCTGGATATATAGTTGTCTGGAACTGGAACTGGTACCTGGTACCTGGTTGATGAGTACCAATCTTTTCAATACCATTATAGCTGGCTACAAATACTTGGATTGTAATATACCGATCTTTTCAATGCTATGGTGTTATATTCAAGGAGGTACATATTTCATTTGCCAAAAGGGTAGCCATCCTTTAATTCTATTCACTCCATTTTCCCAAGCTTGACATGCCTCATAGTCGGGTTTCCAAGATACTTGGAGCAGAGCCACCGAGAAAACTTCATTTTTTGCTACACCAATATTGGGAAGAAGACTGACTGTGAAAAGTACCACTGCTCCTTTAAACTAAACTGTCAATTGATTCGCAAACATTAGCTTTTGTTTTGTCCATTCAGGAAAGAATATAATTATTTAATTTGGAGAGGAAACCTCAGCTACATCCCATAAAATCTTCCTAGAATGCAAAATTTTATTGACCTGCTAGTTTTCAAATACCAGATATATCACAAGTAAATGCATATATATTGTTAAAATCACTAGAGGAACAAGCCATTTTCAATCTTTTCTTTGGCATGAATGAGAGAGATTCTATGTCTAGAACTGTTTCATTTGAAGAGTGGATGATTCAATGCTTATGGGGACTGTCTTTGTGATCACATTCCTATTGGCACTCTGAAAGAGAAGAACATTTGAAGGGAAGAAGAGTGATATTCAGAATGGTTTGCAGTGAAATCAAGGCCACACTGTGTGCAGATGGGGGGATTACTTTGAGAATAATCTTGTCAACTGCATCCTTTCATGTACGTTTTTTTAATTAGCTTATGCAGTCTGTGTTCTCAATAACAGTGAACCAGTTAGTAAGTCATTTGCAAGTAGTCCATTTTACAATATTTTAGACTTACTCTGGTGAATTAAGATAATAGGTAGTAGTAGATCATGACTTACTAGATCTTCAAGCTTATTCACTTATTAGATCTTTCATAATACTTGCAAGAGAAAGTTACGAAATAAAAAATTTTGAACTGATCAGAGTCGTAATAGTATGAAGAAGAACTGGGATTAAAATACAGGTTAAACAGCCGGGACTAAAAGACTGGTTCAATACTGAAAAAAAAAACTAGCTGATCTCATACAAGGGTGAGCCTGGATTGCTTTTCATTTAATCCTAGTTAGAACAGGCGATTACTAATCTCCTGCTTCGCTCACTTACGTGCATAACACAGGCAGCATCACCAATGCTGGACCCTGCAGCTGTTTCTTTCTAGGAACACTAGCTTTCCTCTTCAGCTGCTGCAACCTTTTTTCAATGTTCTGTCGATGGTGGCCTTTTTTGGCTTTTGCAGCTCTGACAAAATCCATTTGCATAACTGTAGCTCTTCCGTCACATCGAGCGGTACTCTTCTCTTCAAAGACAGCCCTGCTCCACTTGTCCACCAAATCATGGGCAAGTTTCCTATTGTGTGTGGTTTCTTCATCGTAAGATCTCGACAAAAACATGACAAGCTTGCCCAGACCACTCTTTCTGAGCTGCTCCCTCCTTTCAAACTGTTGGAGATCAATGGAGAAATCATCTGTCAATAACTTGAGTATTGCTGTTCTGATGGTAATGTTAGGCAAGCTTCCATCAGGCAACGGTTCAAGCCAATTCTTGAAAATAGTGAGAACTCCATGATCTAAAAAGTGTGGCTGAAGGTGTCTTTTAGACAAAAACTGTGTAAGCATAGGTAGCTTCTGAAGCTTGATGATAGCCGGCTTTTCTTCTCTATTAAGCTCTGCATCTTCTTCAGCTGCAACTTCGAGCTCAGCCAAGATATTCTCGACAAGTAAACCGATTTCAGCAGGAGATTTCTCCATGTTCTGCTTCTTCTTGTTTTTACTGAAAAGTTGGTTGATCTCATCGTCAACAACAGCCTCAGCCTCTTCTTGATGACCCTTCTTCAGCTTCATCTTCTCATTCTCCTTCCTAGTACCAGTAGTTTGAGTCTCCTCAGTCTGATGAGTCTCACCTGCAGCATTGGCGACCACGATGAGTTTCCTCTTGTTCTTGATGGTGTGTGGTGCCACAACCATCTGCGGTGGCTCCTCAAGTTTCCTCTTGTTCTTGATGGTGTGTGGTGCCACATCCATCTGCCGTGGCTCTGGAGGAGGAGAAGCCTTGTTCGACCCTTTGGAGAAGTTCAAGATGACTCTCGGCCTCTTCTTTTCAACTTCAACAACAACAACATTATTAGCCACATCCATCTGCGGTGTCTCTGGAGGAGGAGGAGGCTTGTTCGACCCTTTGGAGAACTTCAAGATGATTCTCGGCCTCTTCTTTTCAACTTCAACAACAACAACATTATTAGCCACATCCATATCGTCTCCTCACTTCTCTTCCGATAGAATGATAGAACTGATAGTTTAGTTGGGTTATTTATTTTTGCATGTTGGGTTTCTAAATCTGAGTTTCTAATTTTATTACTTTCTAATTTTTGTCCAGTTTCTAATTTGGGTTATTTATTTGCACGTTGGGTTTCTAAATCCGAGTTTCTACTTTCTAATTTTTTTTGAGTTTCAAATTTGGGTTATTTATTTGCACGTTGGGTTTCTAAATCCTGAGTTTCTAATTTTTTTGAGTTTCTAATTTTATTACTTTCTAAGTTTTGTTGAGTTTCAAATTTGGGTTATTTATTTGCACGTTGGGTTTCTAAATCCCAGTCTTTACTTTCTTTACTTTCTAATTTTTGTTGAGTTTCTGATTTGAGTTATTTATTTGGATGTTGGGTTTCTAAATCCGAGTTTCTAATTTTTTTTGAGTTTCTAATTGTGTTATTGGATTTATTTCCGCTTTTAGAAGCTTATGGTGTATTTGCCCAAGTAATGCACTGAAAGCAATAACATGAAAACGGTCAAAAATCCTACAGAAATTAGGTTTCTCGGACCCTTTTGATCAACTTAAAACCTTTCAAACCACAGGGGGACTGAGTACCTCTCTCTTTGTTTTAGTATCTCTATCAAGGTTAATATCCAACAGAATGTTACAGACTTGAAAGTGTGTTCCGAACCTAGGAAAAGAGCTTAATGTCTTCTATGATTATTGGTTTATTGATATAGCACAATACTGGTAAGTTACAATACTGACAACCATTTAGGAAAGAATCATGTCCGTTGGGAATCAAGAGGTGGAACAGAGATGGATAATCAAGTGATTAATCCAGACTCTTGGACTAGAATGAATGTCCAGTAGATAATATGCCTCCACTTTCATTGTATAGCAATTGAAACTAATGAAATGCTTTGATAATAATAATGCTACGTCAATGTATGTTTTCAGTTACTAAGTAGGTAGCAAAGGATCGGTTACAATGGGTGATGACCTCTAGCATGGTACTCAAATGCATGATGGTAAACAAAGCTGTAACTCAGATAACAGAAGAAGGGTTGGAACTTGGAAGCAACAACATTTCGGACTGATATGGGCTATCTTTATCTCCTGCTTTTTCTGTTTAAAGATGTATTAGCAATATGTAGGAGACCTTCATGTCTTCCTCTTTAACAAGCTTGAAAGCGGAGGAAGGAGTGTATAGTGTTCCTATGGAGTTCCACATGAAAATAGAATATATGCTTAAATATATAGCACAATGTTGCTTGCAAGTTGGAAGTCTAGACTGCAAGTTTGGTTTATGTTAGCATAAACATGAACCAGATAGCAACCATCCATGCGAACTGTTTTGCTTCATTAATGTTAGAACAAATGTATTCATTACTTGATCAATTGATGTAGATACATTACATGTCTATATATATAGACCTGGTTATCAAGACAGTTTAACAACTCATCTTAACAGCCTATACTAACAGACTCTGGACCACACTATGATAACAAACTCTGGACCACACTATACTAACAGACTCTGGACCATGGACCATATTGACAAAGCTAATACTACTTAGTCTTAACATCCCCCTTCAAACTAAGTGTAGATATATCAACTACACTTAGTTTGTCACGAAGCTTCAGAAATCTAGACTTCCCAAGAGCCTTGGTGAAAATGTCAGCAATTTGATCCAGAGCAGGAATGTGATGAACTTGGACAAGTCTCCTAGCAACCTTCTCTCGAACAAAGTAAAGGTCCAATTCAAGATGCTTGGTTCTAGAGTGAAGTATTGGATTTGCACTAAGCATTACAGCACTATTATTATCACACCAGATAGTAGGAGGGCTAGAGCAAAGATGAAGCTCAGACATGAGAGACTGGAACCAAGTTAATTCAGCAGTAACGGCAGCAAGGCTTCTGTATTCAGCTTCAGTGCTACTTCTAGAGATAGTACTCTGCTTCTTTGAAGACCAAGAGATCAGATTTGCACCTAGAAACACACAGTATCCAGAAGTAGATCTCCTGTCGATAGGATCAGATGCCCAATCAGCATCACAATATCCAGTCCATTTGAAAGAAGGAGATGAAACCAGATGAAGACCAGCAGTAGGTGTAGCTTTGAGATACCTCAGAATTCTTTTGACTACTCTCCAGTGGGATTCAAGAGGATGGTGCATGAATTGACACACTTTATTAACTGAGTAAGACAATTCAGGCCTTGTGATGGTAACATATTGTAGAGCACCAACCAAACTCCTATATAGATGAACATCAGCAACTGGATCACTGCCACTGTCATAGAGTTTCTCCCCACCACTCATTGGAGTGGATAAACCATTAGCAAACTGCATTTTAGCTCTACACAATAGATCATTGATGTACTTAGTTTGAGACAAGAACAATCCATCTGAAGTTTGTTGAACCTGAATTCCAAGGAAGTAGTGAGCAAGACCAAGATCTCGTAAGGCAAACTGATTATTTAGTTGCTTAATAACCTGTGAAACCTCTTGTGAGTTGGATCCAGTAATCAAGATATCATCAACATACACCAGAAGAAAGATTGGTGAAGGAGAGTGACGTATGAATAGAGAAGTATCTGACTTAGAAGGAACAAATCCAAAGAGGAGAAGAGTGTGTCTCAGCTTTTCAAACCATGCTCGAGGAGCCTGCTTTAGACCATACAAGGCTTTGTGTAGTTTGCACACAGCATGAGGCCGTGAAGAATCAGTAAAGCCAGGTGGTTGCATCATATAAACATCCTCTTGTAAATCTCCATTAAGAAATGCATTGTTGACATCAAGTTGAAATACTGACCAACCAAAAGTAATGGCTATGGTGAAGACAACCCGAATAGTTGTTGGTTTTACTACTGGACTAAAAGTTTCAGCATAGTCGAATCCAGCAGCCTGTTCAAACCCCCTAGCCACCAATCTAGCCTTATATCGATGAACAGACCCATCAGCATTTTGCTTAACTTTAAACAACCATTTACAACCCACTATAGCTCTGTGTGGAGGAGGATCAACAAGTGTCCAAGTATTGTTGCGTAGAAGAGCACCATATTCATGTTACATAGTTGATGCCCAGTGAGGGGTATCAAGAGCTTCACTCAAACTCACAGGTTCAGAGGATGCCATATAGACTTTAGGTTTGTAGATCCCGGCCTTAGACCTAGTAATCATAGTATGACTAGGAGCAATAGGAGGAGGAGGACTAGACACTGACCTGACTAGAGGACTGTTATTAGAAATAGGACTAGAAGCAGGAATAAAAGCAGAGCCAGTAGGACTAGGCACAGGGGAGTGACTGGGTGAAACAGTAGGAGACACATGAACCAAAGGATTAAGTAAAGTATGGGAGGAAGCAGGTAATGGAGTGTCAGTGAGTGAAGAGGAGAGACCAATGGAGGCAGGAACAGAAGTAGAAGAAGAACTAGATAAAAAAGTACCAGATGAAGAAGGACCAGTAACATCAGGGTACCACTTTGAATAAGGAAAATGGGACTCATTAAACACTACATCCCGAGATATGAAGATGCGGCCAATACGTGACACACATTTGTATCCCTTATGTTGAGAACTATACCCCAAAAAAATGCATTCTTCAGATCTGAATTGCAACTTATGGGAGTTGTATGGCCTGGTATTGGGAAAACATGAACACCCAAAAACTCTTAAAATACTGTAGTCAGGAGGTGTATTGTAGAGTTTTTCGTAAGGGGACAGACCATTGAGAGTGTGAGTAGGAACACGATTGATAAGAAACACTGAAGTCCTAACAGCATCATCCCAGTATTTTAGAGGAAGTGAGGCATGAGCAAGGAGTGCCAATGCTGATTCAGTAATGTGACGATGCTTTCTTTCAGCAAGTCCATTCTGCTGATGAGTAGTAGGACAAGCAAGTCGATGACCTATCCCATGAGTACTAAGAAAATGAGCAAATGATCTATACTCCCCACCCCAGTCTGATTGCAGACATTTGATAGGAAAGCCAAATTGCAATTCAACTAGAGCCTTGAATTTGAGGAAAGTAGGAAAGGCATCGGACTTATTTTTCAATAAGTAGACCCATGTGAACCTACTATAGGAATCAATAAAATGAACATAGTATTTGAAACCACCATAAGACTAAGTAGAGGCAGGACCCCAAAGGTCAGTATGAATCAGCTCAAAGGGTTTTGAATAAACTGTGGTAGAGGTGGAGAATGGAAGTTTATGGATCTTGCCCAAGCAGCAGGCAGTACAAATATCAACATCAGTATTAGAAGCAGTAATGTTGCATTTATTAAGGACTTGTTTTACAACAGAAAGAGAAGGATGTCCTAGTCTAGCATGCCACTGAGACAAAGAAGAGCAAGCTTTTGACATAAACGTGTTATTGCAAATGGAAGGGTTATGAGTACAACAAGATGAATTACATGCTAAGCAAATTGCTGATGTGCAATGTGCTGAGTTACATGCTGAGCAAATTGCTGAGCAAGTTGCTGAGGAGCAGTAATTTGAGCAAGATGGTGAGTTAAATGCTGAACAAGATGCTGCTGAGCAATATGCTGAATGACATGCTGAGCAAAGTGCTGAGCAAGTAGCTGAGGAACTACTGGAACCAGGTTGGCTACTGAATGCTGAGGAACTACTGACAGCTGAAGCTGAGTGCTTACAAACTGCTGAAGAACTACTGAAATCCAAATTACTGGAGGCAGAAGGACTGCATGATGCTGAAGAAGACTCAGCACTACTAAATGAAGAAATTGGTCTAGTAGCAAGAGAGACAGACTTTGAACACGAGGAAGGCATAGAAGGGAACACATACAAGCCATGCTTAAGTGTTCCTTTCAAGAGAATTGTCTGTGTGGCCTGATCTTTGACAAAGCAACAATCAGAATGAAATTCAAAGAAAACATTGTTATCTCTAGCAAACCTAGATACACTTAAGAGATTCTTTGTCAATTTTGGAACCTGAAGGACATTTTTGAGGTGTAATTTTCTTGAAGAATTCAGAGAAGAAATTGAAGACTGACCTATGTTTTCAATAGGCACAGCAGTTCCATCACCCACAAACAATTGCTCACTACCATGATATGGCATAGTATGCATTAAATGCTGAGTAGTAGGTGTGCAATGATCAGTGGCACCTGAATCTGGATACCACCTATCATCAACATTAGACTGCATCTGAGATGAATGAATATTGTTCATCTGTAACTGAGAGGGAGTAGGTCTCCAAGTAGACTGAGGAGGATTTGATGAGGCAAGATATGCCTGCCTAGGAGTGAAGGCTGATGATGAAGACGGATTACCATAACCAGATGATGTTGACTGAGAACTCCATGGATTAGATACAGATTGATCAAATCGATTGAAACATTTGAAGGCAAGATGCCCAATTTTGCCACAAATCTGACATTGAGGTCTATTAGTCTGAGATCCAGAACCTGATCTTCCTCTGCTTGATCTAGCTCCTCTGGTACTGAATGAACCTCGAAATGAAGATCTACCTCCTTGAGAACTAGACACAAATGATCTTGGAGATGGCTTGTAAGAAGACTGAGCTAAGTTGACAGAACTATTAACATCAAGATCCTTGTTATGTCTCTCAATCCTAGCTTCTTGAGCAAGTAACAGAGATTCTACCTCAGTAACATTGTATTCCTCAGATCTTGAACTAACTGAGATTACAAAGGTATCATACACCTGAGGTAAGCCATCAAATATGGCATTGACATGATCTCGTGAAGATATTACATGTCCTACTGAGGCCAACTGATCAATGATAGATTTGAGTTTCAGAAGGTAGGCATTAACTGTTAAGTCTCCTTTCTTGAGGTTTTGTAATTGAATTCTAAGTTGAGAAATCTTGGCTACAGTGTGAGAATTGAAAAAGGCCTCAAGAGTGTTCCAAATTTGAGCAGATGTTAAGCAACCTACTAACCTTGTAAGAAGAGATTCAGACATGGAGGAAAGGAGCCAAGAAAATAGTAACTGGTCTTGCTGTTCCCAGATAACAAACTCTGGATTGAGAACATTTTGAGTTTGATCTTCATTGGAGAGGAACTGTTCTGGAGAAGATCCTTTCTCAATGAATCGTTGAAGCTTATGTCCTCGGATGGTTGCTAGTACTTGCTGTTTCCATAGCAAATAATTTTGTTCAGTCAGCTTGACAGACAAAGTATGAGTAAACATGATTGGCCTAGACTCTGTCATAGCAGAGTTGATAGGCAGAGGAGTATTGGACGATGAGGAAGCAGCCATTAGAGTTGCTATGAGAAGCTAAGATGGAGAGAAGCCATTAGAATAGCTCTGATACCATGTTAGAACAAATGTATTCATTACTTGATCAATTGATGTAGATACATTACATGTCTATATATATAGACCTGGTTATCAAGACAGTTTAACAACTCATCTTAACAGCCTATACTAACAGACTCTGGACCACACTATGATAACAAACTCTGGACCACACTATACTAACAGACTCTGGACCATGGACCATATTGACAAAGCTAATACTACTTAGTCTTAACAATTAACATACTGCTAATATTAATTAAAACGACCCATAATTACAAAATTCAATGATCTAATTAATAATGCAATTAGGTGCGAGTCGGATTGGATGAGGAGTTTAGAAATTTCCAGAGATAGTGCAATGCAATGCAAGCTCAAGGCCTTCCCATCCCAAAGAGCAAAAGATTCATTCAGCCATATTGTTTGTTTTTTCTTGAAACCACAAATGCATTGTCATTGTCCCAACCCAAGCAGTCACAGATCATATCACCTGCCCCTGCAGCACCTGGGTCCATTAATGACGGAGTTCATATGGTTGGTGTTACGGACCTGCAAATTGTTAGTTTGAAAAAAGGCATTCGAATCATTGAGAGAGGGCTTGCCTTGCGAAATCACAAAGTCTGATTTCGAAATCATCTGTCATTCCTCTTTCTCCACAAATACCAGTAGATAAAAGCAAAAAAAAAGGTGTAAGTGTGTCTGATAGAAGCTCGTAGGTGTCATGATTGTTATCAAACCATTTGATAACCCAATGTCCAGATCACTCTCAAAGTTGCACACTTTGAAGCCATTACATGAAGTAACATTCCAAACTTCTTGTGCCCATTAATGGCAGTCCCACAGAATATTTTTCATCGTCTCAACTTGAGACTGGCAGTAATCATAAAACCAGAGGAAAGACTTTTTGTTAGATGAGCAGTGGAGGATTTGGTTTTGGTTTTGGTTTTTGAGGTAGCTCGAAAAGAGAATGACACATTGATTTCATGGTGACTTCGCCATAGGGTTTTAAGACTCCATATGAATGATGGTACCTTGTGTTAATCACTAATAACCATGGTCCATAGATTTCCAAGATACAAGAAGGGGGTAGGAGATCTTGTAGTTTGTCCATTTTTCATGTGAGATTTGAGCTGTCACACAAGTCTTTCATGGAACCATTGAGGAGAGACAGGTCACAAATCCATTGATCAATTCTAAAGAAGGTGTTCCTACCATCACCAAAGGAAGTGCTCTGCTTTTTTCTTTGGGCTATATTCCATGGTAGATTGCTTACTGTTGATGACATTGTGAACAAGGGTCTGGTTCAGCAGAGCAGAGCAGTCCATTGATCATTTGTTAGTGTCTTGTTTTCTGGCAGCAGAGAGTTAGAGAGCATACCTCTCTGAATTTCATTTCAGACTTTTAAAGAATATTCTATTCTCCCTTTATTAGCTTTGGTTGATAACTGTGTCTTGTTTTATTCACAGCTGATTCTGTCAATTAATCATAAGGACACCTGACCACCTGTTTTATTCTCTAGCAGCTTGAACAAAATTCAAGTATTTATTACAATAAAACATCATTTGCTTTCTTCAGCCCTTCTCTTCAACAAAAATTTGCAATCTTTTCATAGCAGTCGAAAACACATGTTCTACAACCCATTATGAAAACTTCTATCTGAATTCTCAAATCTCTAATAAATAAACAAAATCAGATCGTAACGCCTAATATAGAAAAAGAAGAACAAAAGATCAATGTTGTCACTTCTTGAGTTCATAAGTTGGTCATTTCTTAAGTGTTGCGGCTTATTGCGGAAGCGGGTAGACACCAACAATTGCACACAAGTATCACAAGGATCCAATCAATTAAATAGAGCAACTAGCAATGAAAGAAATTAGAGAAAATTAATAACATACCACAAGAGACACAAGGTTTACGTGGTTCAGCAATTGCCTACGTCCACAGTGAGGTGATTCCACTATATTCAAGAACAAGGTACAAGAAGATGACAATTCTCACACAATCTCTCAACAAGAGATGAAACAATTTCAGCAATTGTCTTTCTCTACTCCTTGTGCATCACAGTTTTTCTAGGAGCAATCATCATAATAAAAAACACCTATAGTTCCTAGTATATATAGGGACAACAGTTTTCTATTTGGCAGCAGTTTCCTGTTTCACAGTAGTTTCCTGTTTCACAACAGTTTCCTAGAATTTATTTCCTGTTCAAAAAATAATTTTCAGAAGTCCAAACAGTTTCCTGTTTCAAATAGGAGTCCAAACACTTTCCTGTTTCAAACACGTTTCCTGTTTCACAATTCTCCACCTCGGCGAATTTTTATAAGGAAAAAATGAGCCGAAACAAGGCATGAGAATAAACTGATCAACACTCCATCATAGCTTTGTCACCTCACGAAACCGCCCCGAAGGGCAACGCCCCAAAGGGCCCTCAATCAACATGAGTCAATGTGGAGTAAGTCCAAACAATGTTGGAACTTAACTCCAGGAACAACCTTTGTCAACATATCAGCAGGGTTGTCTTTTGTGTGTACTTTCACCAAAGACACATCACCATCCTCAATTACATCTCGAACAAAGTGATATCGGACGTCAATATGCTTAGTCCTTGCGTGATGAACCTGATTTTTAGCCAAGTGGATGGCACTCTGACTGTCACAGAGAACCTCAACACTATCTTGTTCCACACCCAAGTCATTTACAAGACCTTGAAGCCACAATGCTTCTTTTACACCTTCTGACAATGCCATATACTCTGCCTCTGTAGTAGAGAGAGCCACTGTATCCTGAAGCATAGATCTCCAACTAACCGGAGCACCGTATATCTGAAATACGTAACCAGTAGTAGATCTTCGTCTATCTAGATCACCAGCATAATCAGAATCAACAAACCCACGAACCTGACATGAATCTCCACCGAAGTCCAAACCCACATCCAAGGTACCTTTTAAGTACCTAAGCATCCATTTCACTGCCTCCCAATGTTTCTTCCCAGGGTTTTCCATATACCTGCTCACAACACTAACAGCCTGTGAAATGTCAGGGCGTGTACACACCATAGCATACATTAAACTGCCAACTGCACTAGCATAAGGAACATGCGACATGTATTCCTTTTCTTCCACTGTGACTGGAGATAACTTTCGAGAAAGTCTAAAATGTGAAGCCAAAGGAGTAATAACCGGCTTTGCATTTTCCATGCCAAACCGTGATATGACCTTCTCAAGGTACCCCTTCTGTGAAAGAAATAATTTTTTATTCTCCCTTTCTCTTCTTATCTCCATACCAAGTATTTTCCTTGCAGCACCCATATCCTTCATCTCAAACTCAGAAGCAAGTTGAGACTTCAATTTATTTATCTCCACCATACTTTCGTGTGAACCCATGTTTCAACATAAAAGTGTCAAACCGTTTGTACCACTGCCTAGGTGACTGCTTTAACCCATAAAGTGATCTCCTCAAACGACAAACATGGTCTTCTTTTCCAACAACCTTAAAACCTTCCGGCTGATGCATATAAATTTCCTCCTCTAAGTCTCCATGCAAGAAAGCTGTTTTCACATCAAGTTGTTCAAGCTCAAGGTCACCATGAGCTACCAAGCTCAACAACACACGAATAGAAGTGTGTTTTACCACAGGCGAAAATATCTCATTGTAGTCAACGCCTTCCCTCTGAGCAAAACCCTTAGCTACTAATCTTGCCTTGAATTGAGTACCAGACTCTAGAGTAGTCTGTTTCTTCTTAAACACCCACTTGCAGCCAATTGCTTTCCTTCCATTAGGCAACGACACTAGATCCCAAGTATGGTTCTTCTGGAGAGACTCCATTTCACCCTGCATAGCTACTAACCAACTCTGACTATCTGAATGACGCGCGGCCTGCTTGTAAGTAGTTGGCTCATCATCTTCCACAGAGAGTGCATATGCAACCAAATCAACTGTATTCAACTGACCATAGTGCTTCAACGGTTCTTCAAAGCCAAATTTTTGAACTTGCTTAACCGATCGTTTTGACCTAGTTAAGGCCAAAGGTTGCTGCTGGGATTGATTATCTTCAACTGGTTGTTGTTCCTCATGGTCTTCAGGCTCATAATTCAGATCATGTGTGCCTGCTTCAACCACTTGTTCATCTGCTGCATCCACAGACGCTTCAACTTCCACTTTCTGAGTGTTACTAGATTCACCACCACTATCAACCAACTCCTTAGCTTTAGTACAAGCTAACAAGGAATTCTCATCAAATGTAACATCTCGACTGATCACAAATTTATTATCCTCTAAACACCATAGACGATAACCCTTCACGCCTTTTGCATACCCCAAGAAAATAGCCTTCTTAGCCCTAGCATCAAGCTTATTTTCTTTCACATGGTAGTAGGCAATACAACCGAAAACTTACAAAATTACAATAAAACATCATTTGCTTTCTTCAGCCCTTCTCTTCAACAAAAATTTGCAATCTTTTCATAGCAGTCGAAAACACATGTTCTACAACCCATTATGAAAACTTCTATCTGAATTCTCAAATCTCTAATAAATAAACAAAATCAGATCGTAACGCCTAATATAGAAAAAGAAGAACAAAAGATCAATGTTGTCACTTCTTGAGTTCATAAGTTGGTCATTTCTTAAGTTTCTAAGCTTATTACATCAGTGACAACATTGATCTTTTGTATATATATAGTGCTTAAGCAATTCGACTGTATATCATAATAGCTTTAAAGGGAGGAGGGAAGGAAGTTGGTGATTTTCCTTTTAATTTGAATGAAATGTTTATTTATGAGTGTGCATTTCTTTCAAAGGGACTGTTAATTGGTTCACAATAGTCATATGCAAATATCTGGTTGAGTATTGAGGCTTTTACCTGTTTTGAAGGGAAGTCCAAAATACTTTGAAAAAGTAATACAGCGTGATTTCTTATTAAGGATGTCAAGGAGCCGTATATAAGAGCTCAAATTGACTTGGTTCAGTTTCTTAATATATAAACCCTCCCAAGGCAAGTCGAATAGTCTCTGTTTATTTGTAATTTTGTTCAGAAGGGCTCTCCACGCACAAATGGTGCATATATTGTGTCTTTAGACTTCATCTACAAAGCCGCCATTTGAGTGTTTAGGCCACTTTGTAAGTGATAATGTTTGACATGTTGCATTTCGAATGGAATTTAGGGATGGATGAGAATGTTTGTTGATAGAAAATTTGAAATCTCCATACTGCTTCGCTTGTTGGAAGCAATGGAGCACATTGCTAACTTTTAAACAAGTAGTCTTAAAATTAAAACCACTTTTTCTGCTGCATAATGAATGCACCAAAAAAAAAAAGAAAAAAGGAGGCTCAATTACAACCAAGAAGACTGACAATCCTTTTCTACTCATTGGTGGGAGAAGACAGCATCTTTTATAGTCTCAACCTGCATGAATCAATAAGGACCTCAAGAGCATTAGATGATATAAGAGAGAAAGTTTGAGAATTAGATGATACAAGGGGGAAAGTTTGAGAAAGTAAAGGAAAGGAAGAAAGGGGAACTAACCAGCTGCTTTTCTCATTAGGGAGAGGAGAACAACAATTAGAGCTATTCCTGCTAGTACACCTACGATTATAGCTACCATTTTTCCAATTTGATCCTCAGAAGAATCTACAAAAACCACCACCAGAAGTCTACTTTAGAATTTATAAGATTGGTATCTTTAGTTTTTTTTTTTTTTTTTTTATGAAATAGTTTCATAAAATAATACTCGATCTGGAACTTTGAATCAGATTCTCATTCCTAGAATCTTAACATGGTCTGATTTTTTTGATAAAATAGATGGAGGGTTATTGTGGGAACAAACATTTGAATTGAATAGATTGAATTATTGCCATAGTGATTTATATTCTCAAAGGGATTACTCAAAAAAGATACAAAGTACAATCGTAAAAATGGTTCAAATTAAAGTGATTGCAAATTAGTGTTTTTAGTACTAGAAAACAACTGCTAATCATAATACCAATTAACCAAAAAAACACTAGATGATTAAATTAATTGTAAATAGAGCTAATCCAAATAAAACAAAAAGGGGCCCAATGAAAGACGGACTGTGATTTCGTAAAATTTAGTGAAATATTTTAGTTTTTGAAATCTCAAAATTTAAAGTACCGAAATCGAATTCGATGAATTATTTCGAAATAGTTAGTGTTTTTTCGTAAACTTTGGCGATTTCGTGTAAAATTCAAAAAGATTTTAAGCAAATTACATTTTCCAGCCAAAATATTCCATAATTTTTTGTAGATTTCTATATTTTCGTGTAAAACCCAAAACATTATGAAGTTATAGGCATATTTGTGTACTTAAGCTTTATTAATGAGTTTATTATGTTAATTTACTTATATCTTACTTTTCTGCATATTCATATATTGTTGACATATTTTCAAAATTTTTATGTTTTTTTCTACATACAAGGAAATATTTTTAAAATCAGAAGACCGGAATGACTTCCTAAGACAAAATCACAATCCTTGGACAGAATTCTCTTCTACTAATTCTACTTGTGCAGCATACTCTCTAGTGTAAATCACCATCAATGCAAATATGCAGATTTGATTTCAGAAAAATTATGCAAGTTTTTCCTTAGGATAAGTTACAATTTTCCCAAGTGATTCAACTTTCTTACTCCTTGTCGAGTTACTATAAACGTGGTGTAATCAAAGCAGGTGCAAGTAATGGGAACCAAATCTCTTAATCTTCAACACCAATCTATCTATAAAGGAAGTAACAAGAATTATGTTATTAAGTTTGTAACAATCAATCGAAATAAGTATAGAGAAATGGGACCTGTAGTGGAGTCATAGTAGCCAGAAGCCCAGTACCTAGCATAACACTGAACCAAATAAACATCGGCAGCAGATGCAGAGCCACATACATTCTTCAACTTGCCCACAGCTTCAGCAAGGCAAGAAGAACACTGACCTTGATCCAAATCTCCCAAACACTGTGCAAAGCCTTCCACTGAACCCAAACTACTCACTCTAAAACCATTAGCAGCTTGTAAGTCTGCCAAAACATCATCTCTCCTCTTAAAAAACTCCACATCGTTACTGCTACTTAGACTACACTTCTTATAAACATCACTTGTATCTAATTTTCCCAAGAAGTCTTGATTCTCATATCTCACCAAACAACCTTCTAGTTGTAATCTGGCTCCATAGTTGTATGGACACACCAGACCAATCTGCCCTACTGCATTCTGAATGCACTGTGCACAATCAGTTGTTCTCAAATCCCCGCGGCATTGGTAAAGTCCATATGAAGCGTCAGACGTTGTGGTACCATTGCCAATAGCAAAGCTGTTGTAAGAGGATTGAGAGGCAGAGCTTGTGATGGAAGTGAGTAGGGAGTTGAGGTTGTTTTCATAGGGAGAGTTGGGTTGGTATTTTTGTTGAGAGCAACCAGCATAGATGAAGACGTGAGGTTGGACATGGTGGTTAACATTAATGAAAGAAGAAACTACAAAAGAGATTTTAAGAGATAGTAAGAGGATATTGTGGAAGTAATGTTGAAGGTTCTTCAACACCATTCTTTTGTTTCTTCTAATTGACATGATTTTTTTTTTGTGTTGGTTTTGATGGTAGGAAAGAATGTTGATTGCTTTTTGTTTGTCTTTTATTTTCTTTTGGTGTCTCTTTAGTTCATTTGCATAAAGAAGGGATTGGTCCAGTAGCTTTGCTTATTCTAATGCCCCACTAGTTGTGCTAGTTGAGAGTGATGGTTTAGAATTTATCTTCCTCCTCCTCATCTTTGTTATTAGTCATAAAGATGCCAATATTCTCCTTTTGAGCCTAAAAATAAGAGAAAGAATGTCCTTTGGTCAAAGTATAAAAGATTTCATATCCTCTTCCACCAAATTGACGACTCTGGAATTGAATGTTCATGGGGATGCATATCATCCCGGATTTTGTAGCAAATGTAAATCGAACCAGGTAACTTGAAATCAATCAAGGCTCCAATTCCCTCACTTCAAAAACCCCATGATCCTAGGATAATGCTAAGCATATAAGGTTGTATAACGAATGAATAAATGACGGAGGAATCATTCAACAAAGAAACCCTTTTCATCTCTCTTTGTATCTCTACTACCCCTATATGAGCACTACCACAAGGGTGTAGAGATGGAAGAAAAATGGAAAGATGAGGCGAAGGAAGAAGCAGCAAAATTACTCAAGGTATAAACTAATAAACAAATATGGTGTTTTGTGAAATTAAGACCAAAATAATTTTTTGATCAGGTGCTATCAGTTAGGTACTTTAAAAACCAAACATTCTCAAGTATACTTCTATGTAATTGAGGCCAGTAGAACAAACGCACTGCCATAAGAAAAATCCACTACCAACATATTTCTTTAGCTTTCCAAGTTTTTGTTTCACTTCTAGTGAGTGGTGTCTGATAAACCATTACTTGCAAGTTATCTCAGAACAAATGCTCTTCCTTTAGTAAAATCAAAAACCCTGGAGGGAACTTTTTCACCTACATTTGTGTGTGGTGGGGAGGCATCAACCAGTAGCACCACATGATGAAAATAATCAGACAACGTGATGGATAATCAAAATATAATGTGCACTAAATGGTTGAAAATCACTATCAAAATAATTTGGTATTATCGCTTTCCCTCGTTCAGCAATTGAATTTAACAACATGTCGAGCTCAATGCCATTCTCTTCTCTCAGTCATTTTCCTCGTCGTCGTCATCTTCTTCTGCCTCTTTGAGCCACTGCAACCAAATTTAGCAAATATCAAGTTGTATTAATAAAATAAAAATCTATAGCATTTAATTTGATGAATTTTGTCATAATTGGAAAATTTCCAAAAGAGAGTTTGATAGTTGAAAGAATCCAATGGAATGTAACCAACACTGATCAACCAAAACAGAAGCACCAGTAAAAGACATTTACATCTTTATACTGTATATTTTCTTCTAGTCCAACATTTTCAGTTACATAGATAAACAGTCGTATAGGAATAACATACCTGAATGAAGTTTTCCGATTGGTTAACAAATATCTTATCTGATTCATCTGCCCCTTCTTTCTCATCAGCCCATGAGAGGATGGCCTCTTCCTTTAAAATGTCTTTATCATAAAGGAAATGCAATATCTACATCAGAAAACAAAATCTTAGTAAACCAAACAACATTCTAATCATTCAACATTAACATCTTCATTAACTTGAAATGTAATACGAGCAAGAAAACCAGTCCTTTCCACTATAATGACTTTGAACCCACCAAATGGCACTGGGAAAAACTAAAATCTTATTTTTAAATAACTACAGATGGTCTTGTTTGACATCCAGAATCAATGACATCTGTTATCACCTGACAAAATACGAGGTTTAAACTGAGCTAGTTCTGGAGCATTGTCTCCTACCTTGAATACTGCAGACCAAAGCATCATCCTTTTGCATCATACATGAAATGGAATACCTAGTCTTATCCCCCTTAGTGTTTTCCAAAACCAACGGGATCCACCCACCAAGATCAAACATGCATTAATGGAAGAAATCAGTAATAAAAGATTTATTGACCCCACCAACATCATGAGATACCACCAGTTCATTTTCATTCTAACCCTGTCCCAACAACATGCCGTATCATATCTGAAAGGCCTTTTTTTTTCCTTCAACCCTGGCAAAACTTCTCTTAGCTCATTTGAATCTCCGAAAATTGACGCATTTAAATAGAGAGATGTACTGCCCGGTTAATGGAATACAGCTATAGCTAAAGGAAAGCAAGATAACCCACCTTCTCCAGCTTCCCTATTTCCTGAACCTCAAAGTTCTTAATCCTGAACTACAGCTTTGACATCCCTTCCAACTTCTATCTCCGAATTCCTCGTTATGCTACAATTATATACCAATACAGACATCTAGCTTCCACTAATTCCCATGTTGTATATCCTCTTACTGAGTTTATGCTTATCCCTATAAGTACAGATTTTCTTTGCCGATTAAAAGAATAGTGATAACAATAATGACTAACTATTGAAGTTGAAACTATACATTGGAAACATTCTAGTCAATTACAGGATTCAGTAACAAACTATCTGCCAAACCTAAAAATCAAGCAGAATTCATGACCAAGCTACAATGGCCTTCTGTCAGGACATTTACTACCTGATTAAGTAGGCGGCATTTACTTTTAAAAAAAATTTAAATAAATAAATAAAAATCTCAATTTTTAATACATACTTGTGCAAACAATGGAGAAAACTCTTTGCAAGACTCCAAGCACATTTCTTCGAGCTTCATTATCACTTCAATCTGCAATTGCATTACAAAAAATAATAGTAAATAAATAAATAAAATAATTATTTTGCATCACTAATAGAAAACCCATCAATAGAAGAAAGTGAAAAGAGTGAAAATATATATTATTATAGTACTTACATTCTTATCAATTATTTCTATTTTTGTTTCTTTCCTATTCTCATTTTATTTCATTAAGCATTTTCAAATGGGATCTCCAACAAGTTCTATGGCTTCAGATGCTGATGAAACAAAATTTAACCAATACAAAACTCAACATTTCTCTTTCTTCAACATAGAAGGAATCCTTCTCATTAGACCACCTTAGTAAAGTTCAACTAAAACTGAACTGTAGTGGGCGAGGGTCACACACATAACCTGATGGATATTAGATAATAAGTGTTATTTTCTTTTTATTAAACAAGTAGGTTGTTGGACACAACACTATTAGCATAGGGTTTTGATATTGTACTTAGGATTAGGGCCCTCCACTTATTTGGGTTAGAATTAGGATTCTTTGAAAGAAAACTTTATTTTGTTATAAACTAGAGTATGCCCCGTGCCGTTGGCACTCCAAACCATCACTATCCCATTTTCGCTCTCAATCAATATTGAAGTGTGAGCCTATTCCGAGGTAAAAATATATATTATAAATTTTATGGTTAGACTCGGTCAAAATTGAATCAGTTTGGGCAAAAATTTAAACGCCGAAAATGAGATCTCTCCCAATATTTGAATTCGCCAAAACATGAAGTTTAGGGTTTTTGTTTAAATGTGCATTAAGATACCCAACTCATTTTTTCTATTATTATCGACTCGTCTCATTGTTTTGAAAAATATTAAAGACATGAAATACATTACACGTTTTTTAATTATAAAATATATATTTTTTATATTTTGGCCCTTGTATTGATATATTTAATATTTTGGCCGTTGACACTCCATATAATTTTTTTTTGCTAAATATTTTTTACTGAACACCTCTTTCACTATCCCCATTTTGGCTCTAAATCAGTATTGAAGTGTATGCTTATTTTAAGGTAAATATATATAGTATAAATTTTAGAGTTAGACTCGGTCAAATTTGAATTAGTTGTGGAAAAAATTTAAACGCCGAGAATGAGTTCTCCCCCAATCTTTGAATTCACCAAAATATGAAGTTTAGAGTTTTTGTTTAAATGTGCATTAAGATGCCCGATTCATTTTTTCTGGTATGATCGGTCCGTCTCATTGCTTTGAAAAATATTAAAAACGTGAAATACTTTATATGTTTTTTAATTATAGAATATATATTTTTAAAATTTTAGCGCTCGTGTCGATCATTGATTTTGTTGGAAAGATCTTAAAAAATGCATTTCAACGATATTAACTTTACCAAAATCCGATAACGATGTAGATAGTTATGATAATTTTCATTTTGTTAAAAGCAAACACAATATTTTCTCTCTCTGGCACATGTACATTCCACCAACTTTTTTCAAAAGTTTTTCATTATTTTTGCCCTTCTACATGTTTTATATTTACACATGTCATTCATGGGAAATGAATCTCAACCCTCAAATTCAATACATTTCCCAACTTTTAATCCTAAAATTCCACCAACTTTTAATTCAGGAAAGAATATAATTATTTAATTTGGAGAGGAAACCTCAGCTACATCCCATAAAATCTTCCTAGAATGCAAAATTTTATTGACCTGCTAGTTTTCAAATACCAGATATATCACAAGTAAATGCATATATATTGTTAAAATCACTAGAGGAACAAGCCATTTTCAATCTTTTCTTTGGCATGAATGAGAGAGATTCTATGTCTAGAACTGTTTCATTTGAAGAGTGGATGATTCAATGCTTATGGGGACTGTCTTTGTGATCACATTCCTATTGGCACTCTGAAAGAGAAGAACATTTGAAGGGAAGAAGAGTGATATTCAGAATGGTTTGCAGTGAAATCAAGGCCACACTGTGTGCAGATGGGGGGATTACTTTGAGAATAATCTTGTCAACTGCATCCTTTCATGTACGTTTTTTTAATTAGCTTATGCAGTCTGTGTTCTCAATAACAGTGAACCAGTTAGTAAGTCATTTGCAAGTAGTCCATTTTACAATATTTTAGACTTACTCTGGTGAATTAAGATAATAGGTAGTAGTAGATCATGACTTACTAGATCTTCAAGCTTATTCACTTATTAGATCTTTCATAATACTTGCAAGAGAAAGTTACGAAATAAAAAATTTTGAACTGATCAGAGTCGTAATAGTATGAAGAAGAACTGGGATTAAAATACAGGTTAAACAGCCGGGACTAAAAGACTGGTTCAATACTGAAAAAAAAAACTAGCTGATCTCATACAAGGGTGAGCCTGGATTGCTTTTCATTTAATCCTAGTTAGAACAGGCGATTACTAATCTCCTGCTTCGCTCACTTACGTGCATAACACAGGCAGCATCACCAATGCTGGACCCTGCAGCTGTTTCTTTCTAGGAACACTAGCTTTCCTCTTCAGCTGCTGCAACCTTTTTTCAATGTTCTGTCGATGGTGGCCTTTTTTGGCTTTTGCAGCTCTGACAAAATCCATTTGCATAACTGTAGCTCTTCCGTCACATCGAGCGGTACTCTTCTCTTCAAAGACAGCCCTGCTCCACTTGTCCACCAAATCATGGGCAAGTTTCCTATTGTGTGTGGTTTCTTCATCGTAAGATCTCGACAAAAACATGACAAGCTTGCCCAGACCACTCTTTCTGAGCTGCTCCCTCCTTTCAAACTGTTGGAGATCAATGGAGAAATCATCTGTCAATAACTTGAGTATTGCTGTTCTGATGGTAATGTTAGGCAAGCTTCCATCAGGCAACGGTTCAAGCCAATTCTTGAAAATAGTGAGAACTCCATGATCTAAAAAGTGTGGCTGAAGGTGTCTTTTAGACAAAAACTGTGTAAGCATAGGTAGCTTCTGAAGCTTGATGATAGCCGGCTTTTCTTCTCTATTAAGCTCTGCATCTTCTTCAGCTGCAACTTCGAGCTCAGCCAAGATATTCTCGACAAGTAAACCGATTTCAGCAGGAGATTTCTCCATGTTCTGCTTCTTCTTGTTTTTACTGAAAAGTTGGTTGATCTCATCGTCAACAACAGCCTCAGCCTCTTCTTGATGACCCTTCTTCAGCTTCATCTTCTCATTCTCCTTCCTAGTACCAGTAGTTTGAGTCTCCTCAGTCTGATGAGTCTCACCTGCAGCATTGGCGACCACGATGAGTTTCCTCTTGTTCTTGATGGTGTGTGGTGCCACAACCATCTGCGGTGGCTCCTCAAGTTTCCTCTTGTTCTTGATGGTGTGTGGTGCCACATCCATCTGCCGTGGCTCTGGAGGAGGAGAAGCCTTGTTCGACCCTTTGGAGAAGTTCAAGATGACTCTCGGCCTCTTCTTTTCAACTTCAACAACAACAACATTATTAGCCACATCCATCTGCGGTGTCTCTGGAGGAGGAGGAGGCTTGTTCGACCCTTTGGAGAACTTCAAGATGATTCTCGGCCTCTTCTTTTCAACTTCAACAACAACAACATTATTAGCCACATCCATATCGTCTCCTCACTTCTCTTCCGATAGAATGATAGAACTGATAGTTTAGTTGGGTTATTTATTTGCATGTTGGGTTTCTAAATCTGAGTTTCTAATTTTATTACTTTCTAATTTTTTTCAGTTTCTAATTTGGGTTATTTATTTGCACGTTGGGTTTCTAAATCCGAGTTTCTACTTTCTAATTTTTTTTGGGTTTCTAAATGTGAGCAATCGCGCATCTCTAGGGGGATAGAGGGTTCCACCCCCTCCTTTGCGCGTTTCCTCGCTGGTTTCCTCGCCAATTAGAATTCCCCAATGATTATTGGTTTATTGATATAGCACAATAGTGACAACCATTTAGGAAAGAATCATGTCCGTTGGGAATCAAGAAACAGATTTTGGAAGACTTCTAATTGGGGACCCGGGGTGGCTCCTGTGCACAAAGCGCAGGAGGACGTCCTGTGCAGGAAGCACAGCCGTCGGATCTAATCCGACGGTTCAGATCGAAGGATTTGAAAAACTGGATTTCAAAAAAAAAAAAAAAAAAAATTTTTTGAAATTCGTTGATCTGAGCCGTTGGATCAGATCCGACGGCTATGCTTCCTGCGCAGGACGTCCTCCTGTGCTTTGTGCGCAGGAGCCACCCCGAATCCTCTAATTGGTGGATAATCAAGTGATTAGTTTAGACTCTTGGACTAGAATGAATGTCCAGTGGATAATATGCTTCCACTTTCTGTCACATCCCCAAATCTGTGATGAAGAAAAGAAATTGGCAGGAATTTAGGCGGGGAATTCAAATATTTCAAGTTTAAATGTAGGGGTAATATTGTAATAAGACCTTTGGTTGTTAGTTAACCACATGGACCCCACACGTGTCAACTTTAGATTGGCCCTTTTCAAATTTCCGTTACGAGCTCTGTGTATAAATGTGGAAGAGATGTAAATACAGAGCATTAGAGATTGATATCCAAAAGGCTTAGTTGCTTCAATTCTTGAGCAGGAAGTTGTTGTTTTCCCTTATTTCCTTCTTTACAATCCAATTCTCTTTTCGCTTTGTTGTTCTTATTGAATCCAAAAGTCACAATCATGACATTTGGTATCAGAGCGGTGTTTAATTCATAGATATGTGATCAATCGAAGCTATGGAGACAAGAGCCAAGGAGATGGAACAGTTTATAAGAGAAACCAGGAAGAACCAAAGCGAAACAACCAGGCAATTAGAACTACTAAGGAACGAGTTCATGAAATTGGCTCAATCAAACGAGATTCAGGAGAAGCGAGTAGAGACTCGATTTGAACATCTGATCCAATTGATTCAGAGTCAAGCAAGTCCATCTCGAGCTAATGACCTAGGCTCTTCTTCTAATCTAAACTCGACAACCACAAACCACAGGTCTAACTCCCAAAATCATTGGGAGAATCAAGGTATGTTACCACATTTCCCTAAACTTGATTTTTCACAATTTGATGGTACAAACCCTAGATCTTGGGTGAAGAAATGTGAGAGGCATTTCAGTTGTTTCCAAATGAATGAGGATAGTAAGGTTAGCGTGGTCTCGATTCATCTGGTTGGTAGGGCGGATTTGTGGTTTCTCGACTACCAAGTGGGGAAGGAAATACTTCAATGGAGGCTGTTTGTGCACGATCTGTGTGAGAGATTCGAAGAGTCTGTACTGGATAATTATGTAAACTCATTTAACAAACTGAAATAAGAGGGAACGGTTAATGAGTACTTTGATCAATTTGAGGAACTCAAGTCCCTAATGCTCTCTCATAACAAACACCTAGACGAGACTTACTTCGTTTTAAGCTTTCTAAGTGGGCTGAAAACTGAAATCAAATGTCTAGTACAGTTGTTCAAACCTACCTCAGTCACTCAAGCACTCTCTCTTGCCCAAATGCATGAAGTGTCCCATCAGAAAATATCAGCACCAGGCCCAACTACTCCACTGTTTCCACCCCTAGACAAGCTAACTACTCCTCCACTACTTATTCACCTAATACCACCAACCACTCCAACCTACTACCTTCACGTCCTACTTCTTACAACACAAATACACCAATAGATATCCATTGAATGCACCCAACAACAATATAGCTAAACCAACCACCACCATACCACCTATAAGAAGGTTAACACCACTTCAAATGAAGTTGAGACGAGAAAAAGGACTATGTTATAATTGCAAAAAGCAATACAAGCCCGAGCATCTATGTAAGACTCAGCAGCGCTACATGCTCATACCAAATGGAGAAGAAGTTACAGATGAGGAAGAGGTCAGATCTACATTAGTTACTGAGGATTTGATCCAAGAGATTACTACTGACATGGAAATCTCCTTACATGTTCTTCATGGCAGTATTTCCACCAACACCTTGTTATTGTTATTAAAAGGCTTAAGCAAGAGGAGAACTATATCCATTTTGATCGACACAGGCAGCACTCATAGCTTCGTAAATCCAAAGGTAATTAAGGCTACCAACTGGCCTACTTGCCTCACCCCACAGATGGTGGTTAAAGTAGCAAACGGGGATCAACTCACTAGCAATGTTGTATGTCAGCAACTCCAATGGACAATGCAAGGCATTCCATTCAAAGGTAGGGTCAGAATTTTACCATTGGGAGGCTACGACATGGTCCTGGGAGGGGACTGGTTGAAGATATTTGGTGATATCACCTTGAACTTACAGAAACTTCAGCTCACACTAAATGTTCAGGGTAAACCAATTACACTGAGGGGTGAGTCAGACACATGGAACTTGTGTTCAATGGAAGCCAAGCGAATATCCAAGCTTATGAAGAAGCATGCTTCATTCTTATGCCATTTGTTTTCCATTTTCAGTACATGTCAACACACACAACCACCCTTAGCTGTTCAGCAACTCCTCACTGAGTTCAGTGGCTTGTTTCAGTCTCCATCTACACTCCCACCTAGTAGAGCTCTTAACCACCATATTCCATTGAAACCTGGTCATCAACCATCTTCTCAAAATCCCTATAAAGTGCCATATATGCAAAAGTCGGTAATTAAGAAGCTTATCCAAGAAATGCTAGAGTTCGGCCTTATCCAACACTCACAAAGCCCTTTTACTGCCCCCATCTTACTAGTAAGGAAAAAAGATGATACCTAAAGGTTTTGTGTTGACTATAGAAAGCTCAATGAGATCACCATTAAGGACAAATTCTCTATGCCTCTCATTGATGAGCTTTTAGATGAGCTTCATGGTGCTACCATCTTTTCTAAACTTGACTTAAGGTCAGGGTACCATCAAATTCTTGTCCACCTTTCTGATGTCCATAAAACAGCCTTTAAACCTTACTATGGACACTTTGAATTCAAAGTGATGCCATTTGGCCTTACAAATGCACCAGCCTCTTTCCAAGCTTTAATGAATCAAAATTTCCAACCTCTATTTAGAAAATTTGTCTTAGTATTTTTTGATGACATATTGGTCTATAGCCCTTCCATCACTCTCCATTTAGAACACTTACACATGGTTTTTTCAATACTAAGACATCACCAATTCTTTGTCAAATTATCTAAATGTTCCTTTGCCCAAAACAAGCTCGAATACCTTGGCCACATCATTAGTGATCAAGGTGTAGAAGCTGATCCTCATAACGTAGAAGCCATGACCAAATGGCCTAGACCTACTACCATCAAACAACTTAGAGGTTTTCTAGGTCTTACGAGCTATTATAGAAAATTCATTAGACAATATGGCCACATAGCTCAACCACTGACAACATTGCTCAAAAAGAATTCTTTCTTGTGGTCTGAATCAGTTTTTGATGCATTTATTCAGCTTAAAAACGCCATGTGTGCAACTCCAGTCTTAGCTTTACCAAACTTCTCCAAGCCCTTCACAGTAGAAACAGATGTTTCTTCAAAGGGTGTTGGGGCAGTGCTTGCTCAAGATGGCAGACCCATAGCTTTTTTCAGCAAAGCTCTCAGTCAAAATAACTTGACTCTCTCTACATACGAGAAGGAACTCCTTGCAATTCTGATGGCAATTCACAGGTGGAGATCTTATTTACTAGGGTCTAAGTTTTTCATTTATACAGATCATCAAAGCATCAAGTATTTCTTGGCTCAGAAAGTGATCACTATGACACGACAACGTTGGTTATTTAAATCATCCGCTTTGACTACGAAATATTCTATAAGAAGGGGACTAAAAACACCGTAGCTGATGCCCTGTCTAGGTGCATTGAGGAAACAGGTCAGTGTTTAGCAATTTCTATGGTCTCTCCATTATGGTTAAAAGAGGTGTTGGCCTCTTATGATAATGATCAGAGAGCTCAACAACTACTCCAGAAGCTAGTCATTCAAGCTGATGTTTGTCCTCCATTTACCTTACTGAATGGTTTGCTGAAACACAAAGGGCAACTCTACATTGGAGCCACAAGTGATCTTAGAAGCAAGATTTTACAGGAACTACACAGGTCTCCTATGGGAGGTCATTCTGGTATTAATATCTCTTACACAGGATCCAACAACATTTCTTTTGGCCAAACTTGAAATCAGATGTGTTGAAGTATGTCACAGACTGTGACAATTGCCAGCGCAACAACTATGATCAGTCCTCTTACGGTGGCTTTCTCCAACCCTTACCCATACCAGATCATGCTTGGCAGCATCTTTCAATGGATTTCATCGAGGGCCTCCCTCCTTCAAATCACAAACATTGATCATGGTTGTGGTAGATCGTTTGACAAAGTACAACCATTTCCTTGCTTTATCTCATCCATTCACCTCAAGCATGGTAGCCGAACTTTTCTTGCATAACATCTATAAGTTACATGGCCTGCCTATGTCGATTGTGTTTGATAGAGACAAAATATTTTTAAGCGCCTTTTGGCAGAACTTATTCACAGGATTGGGAACCACTCTTAGCATGAGTTCTACGAATCACCCCCAAACAGATGGGCAGACAGAAAGAACAAATGCCTGCTTGGAAACTTATCTTCGTTGCATGACGAGTGACACGCCCAATCATTGGTATAAATGGCTACATCTTGCGGAATACTGGTTTAACACCTCGTATCATACCAACTTGCAGTCTACCCCCTTCCAAGTGTTATACGGGTACAACCCTCCCTCCTACCTCATCCACTACCAACCCTGAGGTCTAGCAATACCTATAGGATAGATATCATATGTTGAGCATTGTCAAAGAGAAGTTGCATCGAGCACAAGAACGTATGAAGACTTATGCGGACAAACACATAACAGAAAGGGAATTCGCAAATGGAGACTGAGTTTACAGCCTTATCAATAGACTTCGGTCCATCTCTGTCTAAATCTTAAGCTCTCAGCACGCTACTGCGGCCCATTTTTTATCATCAAATGCATTGGAGCCGTTGCGTATAAACTACAACTCCCTCCAAACTTGAAAGTGCACCCTGTTTTCCACACTTCTCAGCTGAAGAAGAAGTTTGGCACCATTGTCATTCCTTCTCCTATGCTTCCTCTAGTCGATAACTATGGCAAATTCAGGGTGGAACCAATTGCAATTTTAGCTCGCCGTCTCATTTCGCGCCACAACCGTGCGGTCACCCAAGTGCTAATACAGTGGTCTGATTCCTCGCCTGCTGATGCCTCGTGGGAAGATTGGTCACACATTCAAGCCATGTTTCCCTCCTTCAATCCTTGAGGACAAGGATTTTGAGGTAATGTCACATCCCCAAATCTGTGATGAAGAAAAGAAACTGGTGAAGAAGAAATTGGCAGGAATCTAGGTGGGGAATTCAAATATTTCGAGTTTAAATGTAGGGGTAATGTTGTAATAAGACCTTTGGTTGTTAGTTAACCACATGGGCCACACACGTGTCAACAAATTTCTGTTATGAGCTCTGTGTGTAAATGTGGAAGAGATGTAAACACAGAGCATTAGAGATTGGTATCCAAAAGGCTTAGCTGCTTCAATTCTTGAGCAGGAAGTTGTTGTTTTCCCTTATTTCCTTCTTGACAACCCAATTCTCTTTTCGTTTTGTTGTTCTTATTGAATCCAGAAGTCATAATCTTGACACTTTCATTTTATAGCAATTGAAACTAATGAAATGCTTTGATAATAATAATGCTACGTCAATGTTTTCAGTTACTAAGTAGGTAGCAAAGGATGAGTTACAGTGGGCGGTGACCTGATCTAGCATGGTACTAAAATGCATGATGGTAAACAAAGCTGGAACTCAGACAACAGAACTGAAGAAGAGTTGGAACTTGGAAGCAACAACATTTCGGAACAATATGGACTATCTTTATCTCCTGCTTTTCTGTTTAAAATGTATTAGCAATATGTAGGAAAGACCTTCATGCCTTCCTCTTGAACAGCTTGAATGTGGAGGAAGGAGTATTTTGAAAGAGTACTATGGAAATTTTCGAGGTGAAAAGGTTAGATTTGAGAGTAAGGTGTCTTTTGGAAGCTTGAAGGGAAGGCAGAGGATGAGATTATAGGCACCAAATAAGATTCTTATATTGCACTCTAACAGAGATTGAAATGTTCTAGAGGTGAGCCTCTGCACCATTTCAGGGCTCAAACACAGATTTCTGTCTCCTTTTGTCAATAGAGAAGTAGTTTCTTGATACGAAAATGACCAATGTTTTGGACATCTTTCAACAAACATACCTGTACAAGATGCTCATTCTCACAAGTAAACTACTAACATCAGAAAAACCTGTAAGCTGTACTAGTTTGCTAATCATAAAATATTATTGAGCTTGGCATATTCAAAGTTATATATGTTTAAGGTAAATGCTATTTGGCTGACAACGAAATATTGTTGGCTTTCATTGGAGGTCCACAGAATAATAATTATTTGGACTTCACTAACTCAGAGAGATGATACCAGGGCACCAGCTAAGAGAGTGTTCAATTATCCCAAAACTGAACCTGATGCTTAAATGGAGACCAGGACAGACAGACACATGACTAGCCTTCACATTAAAAACACTATGCCTAGAATGTGACTGACTGAAAGTTTACTAGGGTCCTCAAGAAAGGCCTACGCCTTGGTGTTGACCAAAAGACCCGGTGTTTCTCGATAAAATCTTCACTTTCAGCTTCAATTAAGACACCTTCCATCTCCCCGATATTTCTTGCAACAAACTAGCTGAACTTTATCTGCAGAGAAAAAAAGCTCCAAAAAGAAAGAAGAAAGGAATTTGTTTCAACTTCAAAAGAAATTTTAATGAAGAAAGGACTTGCAATTACCAAGTTCGTAGCTGGGAAAATGGAGCTTGAAACACCTAAAAACCTAAGTGAGTATTAGACTGACTTGTCTTCCTTGACAACAATACATTTTTGTGATACTCTTTATCATTGGCAAACAAATACACGTTTTCTTTGATTTTCTTACATCTAACCAAACCAAACAAGAAAGCTGATTGCAGTCTGGTTTAAGGAAAACAAAATCTGACAAACAATCATACATACTGATCAGTAACTCTATATAGGACTGACTAGTCATTCTACTAACATTCTTGGGGCTGGCCATAGACTTCTACTATATTGCATGGGAAGTCAAGACTCGAGAGTATTTGCAGTATTGAGCCAGTCAATGAATAAGCTAATTGCAAGTAGTTCATTTTATCGTGCATTTATTATTAAGTACAAAGGTTCAAAGCCCATGCCCCAAATTATCAATTTGGTCAACTTAGGCCACATGATAGGATTATTTTCCTTTTTCAATTTGTAAAGGAAGGTCGATCAGAAGATGAAGAAGCATCTACATAACATATATCACCTATTATTGAGAGAGTGAAGAGTATACAAGGCTTCCTTCTTTTGAGCGGCTGTTTCACTTTATTTGAAAACCAAGGAAACTCTCTTTATACATCAAAATCGTCAACGATAATACAAATCAAATGATGTCAACTTTATTAATATATTTGCAACATGTATCACCTATTTAGGGTAAATTAGTAACACTTTACTTCATCGACTCTTTATACTACAACATTATCATGCATGTTTGTGTTGTTGTGGATTTGGGCAGTTCAGCTCACTAAAGAGATAGTGTCTTAGTCTTAGCAACCAAATAATAAAATGTTCTGTTACTCTTCCTCATATCACACAATGACCATTACGTTTTTTGGTACTTTGGGACAGTTTTGGACTAGTGGGACTGCAACGGGGCTACAGAAACCTAGGTCAGGTTTACTGCCATCCTCGGCAACACAACCACCACAGCTATCAATGTCAATCTCATATCTATCTTACACAAACTAATAAATTTTGCATTTGTAAATTGTGATATGCGGTATAATAGATTATTCACGTACTCTTGCTGCTTATTCCTGTTACATAATTAAGTTATGGCATTTCATAATACCTGAAAGAAAAATACAAAATAATAATATTTGAGAGTCTTAATAGTAAGAAGAAAACAACAGAAATTATACTGAAACAACAGAATGGGGATTAAAATACAGGTTGCACAAAACATACTGAAACAAAGAAAACCAACTGATTTTTTTTTCCTGAAAGGCAATCACGGTTTTTATTTAATCCCAAAACCATTAAATGCCTCCGGAAGGGTTCAAACCCTATACTTGTGAAACCATCTGCCTTAAATCTACCAGCTGAGCTAGTACCCCCATTGGCGAAAACAACCAACTGATTTCATACAAGGGTGAACCTAAATTGGTTATAACCAATTAATCCTCGATTGGAACTAAACTCGTGCTTTAATCAATCACGAGCATGATACAGGTAGCATCGCGAAGCCCTGACCTTGCAATTGTTTCTTTCCATGAGTACTAGCTTTCATCTTCAACTGCTGCGATGTTTTGTTAATGTTTAATCGATGCTGGCCTTGTTTGCCTTTTTAGCTCTGACTACGTACATTTGGGTCTACCTTAGATCGAGGATGGACACAAAATCCATAGGCGTGGCTTTAGGACTAAAAGCATGTTGTTTCCGACTGCTGTTAGATGGTCTATCCGAACCAGACTCATCTCTTCCAGACAAGTCGAACAAGTAATCTTCAATAGGTAGGAAACTTGAAGATTTGATGGCTGATGCTGGCTTCTTTGTTGTTGATGTGAGCTGGTAATGATTAGCAACAGATTCAAGGAATGATCAGTATATTAAAAGGAAAGTGAATCCCGTGGCTGGCCTTGGTTAACAGTTAGAAGAATTCAGACCTTTTCTCTTACGTTTGTGTTACCAAGAAACTAACAACGCAGAAGATCAGTTGGCAAATTTGGCCCAGGAAATCTCTTTCATTGAATTAGTGTTGAGTCCATTCTCTGAAGACCTCAACAAGATCATGTTCAAAGATGCTAGCTGAAAACTCTATGCAAGATTGTACCTCTCAGGTTGGTTAATTGCAATTTGGGGATCCTTTGCATGCTTCCAACCCAAAAAACCCTTCTCTCCAACAAAATAACAAGTTTGATAGCAAACTTATCGAACTATTTTAGACTTAATGCTGGTTTTTGTTTTTTTTATCAAACTATTTTAAGACTTAATGTTGTGGTTTATGGAATATGGTCTTAGATCACTGACATACTCTTCTAGCTTATTCACATTACAAAATTACGTTTTTGGCATTTTCATAATACGTGGAAGAAATTTTTTGGGACTTGACAGTCTTATAAGAAGAAAAGGATGCAATAAAATACAAGCTGCATAAGCCATTCTGAAACAAATTGTATCAAAATTTCTATACTGAAACAAACAAAACCATTTTTGGACCAGCAAATTCGGCCTATTTGTTTTCAAAGACAGCAATATACATTTTTGGATACTCAAATCATAACCAAACGCAATAAAAATGTTTTCTTCATTCTTCTATACTGGTATCATAACCTAATGCAGTGGAAAAGGGGCAAAATTTTGCTAGCTATAATATACTGAACTGATATCATATCAGGTTGTCCAAACATCATATGGGTTACACAAGCCATTCAGCATCCTCCAATACATTCGATCCTAAATCAGAACTGAACTCCTGCTTTGGTCAATCACAAGCATAATACAGGTAGCATCACCAATGCTGGACCTTGCAGCTGTTTCTTTCTAGGAGCACTAGCTTTCCTCTTCAACTGCCTTTTACTAATGTTCAATCGATGCTGGTCTTGTTTGGCTTTGGCAGCTAGAAGCATGTTGATCCCTCCTGAAGTTTGTGTAAAGAAATAATTGAGAATTGTTGTAATACCCGTCTAATTAAATAAATATAAAATTTTCTTATTTATTAATTGTGGCGTATATTGTAATCTCATTTATTGGGAAAAAGATTTTTGTTTGCCATGGCTAATTAGGGTAAATTGTGTGTGTTTATTTAGCCAAAAATTTGTAAACCCTAATATTGATGTCACGATCCTAGGTCATGTAATTAACTTTCCCTTCCTAGACAGCTCGGGCTTTTGGGAGAATTGGTTGGTTCATGACATTTGGTATCAGAGCCAAACCCCACATCCAAGGTTCGAATCCCGGCAGGGGCGACCTATAGGCTAGATTAAAATAATTTAGCATTATGTATGAGCATAGTGCTAAGTTGTTGAATACTGGTAGGTGAGTGGAGCTACCTCAAAGAGAAAAAAGGAGAAGAGCTACCATCCGGCCAGTGTCGATAGAGTAGGCCGACGAGGACGTCGACTTTGGAAGCGTGGGGCAATGTCACGATCCTAGGTCATGTAATTAACTTTCCCCTCCTGGACAGCTCGGGCTTTTGGGAGAATTGGTTGGTTCATGACATTTTACTCAATTGTATTTGGGCTTGGTTGTGGGCTTTTATTAAACTAATAAGTAGGGTTCTTATTTTGTGAAATAGGGTGGGTGCATTCGGAAGTTCGGTGGGGGCGAATAGCCACCCACCTTATAAATAGAATAACCCTATTTTCTTTCTTTTTATCTCTTTTCTCCTTCCTTCTCTTTTCTTCTTGGATGGCCGACAATAAGAGAAAGCAAAGGAGGAGGCGAAGAGGAATCCAGTGTCTTGGACGGCTTTGATTGGTGATTTCGTCAAGGTGAGTTTTTCTTCATTTTCCTTTTGAGATTTTTGTATGAATTGAGAATGTGGAGTGATGATGACCCCGTGTATCTGTTTTTGTTTATTTATGATGCTTGTTTGAGGTTTCTTTTCCTTCATGTTTTGTTTTTATCCCATACATGTTTGATGAAATGCGCCACCGAAATGAATGGACTCACAAATTTTGATAATATGTGTTTCAAAACTACCAAAGTGATTTGTTCTTACAAATTTGCCAATATAATTTGTGTTGTTTGTTTGACTGCAAATGTTAGTTGGCAAGTTTTACTGCTGGTGTACTTTTTGTTGCATTAGCAACAAAGTTGAGAAGTTTCATTTCTTTTGGAGCTCACAGTAAATATATTTCGGATTGTTTACATGTGTACCGATGCTGTATGCGGAGATATGACTTTCTTGGCAAAGTTGTTGAATAGGATTAAATCATGAGCTAGTCATTTTTGGGTTTAGATACATCTGTTAAGGTATACATGATGAACCCCCTCATCATTTAGATTGGATCAGGGGATTGAGCTTAAGTTTATTGGTTTAAACCACTAGTTGGGTTGAAATCCAACTCAAGACAAGTTTAGAAAAACCATTTTTTTTAAAGTAAGCTTTTGTAGACTGGTGATTATATATGTTGAATTTTTGCTGCTCATTACATGGTTCTGTGTTATACTATAAACTAGTATATTATATATGCATGAATAACTAATGAACATAATTTGATATAAGTAGATCTTTTCATTACATGAATGGATCACATACATCTTTTATTCTACTTTAATTGTATTTTCTTTTTAATACTGAGAAGTTCTATGGGTTGCATCCGCATTCCAGCCAATTTATATTTATTAAATAAATATAAAATATTGGCGGTAATTTAACTGAGCACTTGTTTTACCTTGAGTATTTGTATTTTTATGCGAATTGGAATGCATATTGTTTTTCATATGATGCAAAGAGATGAGATGTGTGAATTGGCAATGTGTCAAATATTACTTGTTCCCTTAAAGAATGGTGGATACTGTGATTGATTTATTTATGGTTGACAAAGCGTCACCATAAAAGAGTTTTGAGGATTTATTTATTTTTATGCTCTTTTCCACAACTCCGAAAAAAAAATGTGAAAAGAAAAGAAATTTTTGTATACAGACTTGCTTGTATACGTGTGATATTATTGGGTATGCAGACTTGCTTGCATATCAGTGTACTTGCCAGTGATCGACCTTCGGGTGAGATGACATGTTCCTCGAGGTGGCACCCCACTTGGAACATGTACGCTCCGAATGGTTTCGATGGCAAGGGCGGCACACTTGGGTGAGGTGTGTTCGGTGCACCGTTCCATGTGTGTTCGGTTGTACGTGTAGATTTAGGAAGAATGCTTGCCATGGATCGAACTTCGGGTGTGATGACATGTTCCTCGAGGTGGCACCCCACTTGGAACATGTACGCTCCGAGTGGTTTCGAAGGCAAGGGAGGCACACTTGGGTGAGGTGTGTTCGGCACAGGAGGAGAGTGCGATTGTGGAAAAGTAGCGAAATTTCTTTTTTTTGTGTATGTGTGTGATTACCTTAAAGGAAGAAACTAAATGCTCATTCGACCATTGAATGAGAACTACTTGTCTTCCTAAAGGTAGAAAAAAATGTGTTTTGTTAATATTTCAATAATAGTCTAATACGATTATGAATTGTATTGTTGTTGCATTTATGAGAATTGATAACTCATGAATTTTATTTATTAGTAATAAATAATGCATATTTATTTATTAGGATGATAACACCATTGCCTCATGGAGGAACTACCTGATGTGTGGTTATTGTTTATTGTTTATTTTTTTTATTGTCATGTGCGGATTTATTGATTTTGGGATGAAGATTTCTCACACCAGCTTTATTGCTGACCCGAGTGAGCTTTTGCTTCTTGGGTACATTCCTTTTGGAATGTAGCCGAGTAGTCTTTCAGGTTTAGAGATTTTGAGCTGCATTACTGGAGTTCCGCTAGTGAGCTAGCCATGCCAGTCTTCTCCGGGTTAGATTTTACTTGTTTCAGATGTTTAGTTCATGCTACTATTTGTTTATGTTATTATTGAATTCTCACGTCCCGAGTTTTGGGGGAAACGGATAATCCTACGTGGCTTTTGGGATTTTCGTTTCCTTCGAAAATCGGGGCGTGACAATTGTATTGTTGTTTGACTGAATACAAGTTTATATAGAGCTAACTTTGACATAACCATGTAGAAACATGAAACTTAAAACTTCTAATTTTGTCAAGATCTAACTATTCTATTCTTGTACTTTCCTATTCGTGTACTTTCCTATTTTTGTACTATCCTATTCTTGTACTTTCCTATTTTTGTATTTTCTTTCTTGTAAATGTGAATCAATCTTGGACTTGGACTTGGGCTTGGCTATATTGAATGCAAGTCCTACATATTCTAACATTTTTTCTGAGAAAAAGTAATCATTCCGAACTCCCAAACTCAACAGTTAACAAAACAATCCCCAAATAGAACACTCTTTTCAAATAGGCCTGCTTCACGTGTCCACCAAGTCGTAGGCAAGTTTCATATTGTGTGTGCTCTCTTCACTGTAAGATCTTGAGAGAAACATCACAACCTTGCGCAGACCACTCTTCATGAGTTGTTGCCTCCTTTCATATTATTCTAGATCCATCTAGAAATCATCAGTCAACAGCTTCAATATTTCTGTTCTGATGGTAATGTTGGGTAAACTTTCATCAGGCAATGGTTCGAGCAAATTCTTCAAATGGGTAAGAACCCCATGATCTAACAAGTGTGGCTGAAGGTGTCCCTTACACAAAAATTATGTAAGCATAGGTTGCTTTTGAAGCTTATTGATAGCAGGCTTATCTTGTTTATTGAGTTCTGCATCTTCTTCAGGTGCAACTTTGAGCTCAGCCAAGATATACTCTACAAGAAAAGTGTCACAAATGTGACTATCATATTCAGAAATAAGAGGAAATGAAATTTGATTACTGGAAACAAATGGGTTACAAACTCCTTCTTAGCTCCTTCAGCAAAAACCCTTACTGTTCTTACACAAATTGATATTTTTCTCAGTTCCTCTCTCTCCTATTTAACTACAGAGAACCTAACAAACTTTTGAACAAGCCCATTAGAAGATCACCACGTGGTGGCTCAGATGAGTCTAGCTAACTAACACAATTCATTTTACTAATATACCCCTGGCTTGAATATTTGATTTTGGCGCTTTTTGGGGTTGAATTTGTCCATTGAATCAGCACTTGAGTAACATCCCTATTGTGCTTGGGAATCATTCCTGCTTAGAATAGCAAGAGGCTCAGCCCTGAAATTACCTTGGTCATCCACAAGCGGCAGTAGAGAAGCTGGAATAATTGAAGAACCAAGCTTTTTCTTTAGTTGAGAGACGTGGAAGACAGGGTGTATTCGTGACCTTGGTGGAAGCTGGAGACGATAGGCTACATTACCAATTCTGCCCGTGATCTGAAAGGGACCATAGAACCTTGAAAAGAGCTTGAGATTACGGCGCAAATTCACTGATGTCTGCCTGTATGGTTGTAGCTTCAGGTAGACCCCGTCTCCTACTGAAAACTCTCCATTTGTCATGTTCCTATCCACATAAAACTTCATTCTATCTTGGTCTTTATGAAGTTTTTCCTTCATAATTTGTAACATATGGTCTCTATCTTGCATATAGCTTTGAACATCAGCAACAGTGAATGTGGAAATGGGTGGTAGAGCTAGAAGAGGAGGGGAATACCCATAAAGAGCTTGGGAGGGAGTGCCTTGAAGATTTGAGTGATAGGAGGTGTTAAACCAATACTCTGCAAGGTAAAGCCAATGAGATCATTTAGATGGAGCATCCCCTGTCATACATCTCAAGTAGGTCTCTAAACAAGTGTTAGTACGCTCAGTTTGACCATCTGTTTGAGGATGGTATGATGAGCTCAAGGTGAGCTTAGTGCCTAAGGCTGATAATAGGTCCTGCCAGAAAGCACTAATAAAGATTTTGTCTCTATCTGAAACAATGGACATGGGTAAGCCATGGAGTTTGTAGATGTTATGGAGGAAAAGATTAGCTACCTTGGATGAGGTGAAAAGGTGAGATAAGGCCAAGAAATGGCTATACTTAGTGAGCCTGTCCACAATGACCAAGATGACAGTTTTGTTGGCTGAAGGAGGGAGTCCTTCAATGAAATCCATGGAGAGGTGTTGTCATGCATATTCAGGAACAACAAGTGGTTGTAGAAGGCCTCCGTAATTGGTTTGGTCATGTTTGTTTCTCTGACAAATATCACAATCAGTGATGTAGGTAATCACATGTGTTTTCATCCTTCCCAATGTTGAATTGTGGAATGTAGCAAGTAATTGTCTTCTTAGGTTCCCTGTGCTGCCAACATAGATCTTTCCCTGGTGTTTGAGTAGCCCTTGGACCAATGAGTAAGGAGAATTTTGATCTGGCGTAATGCTGAGCTGTTGAATCAGTAAGGTTGCTTGCTGGTCTTGAGAGTAACTGTCTGCTACTTCTTGTATCCACTGTGGAATGATAGTAGTTAAGGCTGAACATTGTAGGGACAGTAAAAAATCTCTGGAACTGGAAGCTGAGGCTAAGGAAGCATTGTAGGTAGCATTTGGTTGCATATTGTCTGTAGTCTATGTAAAATTGCCCTGTTATGTAGTCTGACTACTATCTTTATGTAATTGGCCAGTGGTCTGAGCTGAATGTGGTAGACTCTCTGCTTCCTGGATGCCATTAGAAGTGAGCTGAGAATGTGTCTGCCCTGTGACTTGGTGATTACTAGCAGGTTCCTCATCACTGTTGTTCCCTGTCAGACATGTGTATTCAGTATTGATGCACATCCATTACTATGGCCAATAGCTCCTTCTCATAAGTGGACAAGGTAAGATTTTTTGGTCCTAATGCCTTACTGTAGTATGCAATAGGCTTTCCTTCCTGTGATAGCACAACCCCAACCCCTGTTGAACAAGCATCTGTCTCTAATGTAAATGGTTTAGTGAAGTTAGGGAGTGTGAAGACTAGTGAATGACATATAGCATGCTTAAGGCTGTTGAAAGCTTGTGTGGCCACGAAATTCCATTGAAAAGAATCATTCTTGAGAAGTTTAGACAATGGTTGGGCAATGATTCCATAATGCATAATGAATTTCCTATAGTAACCAATCAACCCAAGGAAACCCCTCAATTGCTTTATGTTGGAAGGAATAGGCCAAGAAGCCATTGCCTCAATTTTATTAGGATCAACTTCTACACCTGTAAAACTAATGATATGTCCTAGATATTCTAACTTATGTTGCATAAAGGAACACTTGGAGAGCTTAACATATAGTTTGTGGTATCTCAAGGTGGAAAGGACTTTGTGTAGATGTTCAAGGTGAAGGGTCATGGAAGGGATATATATGAGAATATTATCAAAGAACACTAAGACAAATTTCCTTAGAGAAGGTTGAGGGTGCATTGGTGAGGCCAAAGGGCATGACCCTAAACTCAAAATGGCCATGGTGGGTTTTGAAAAGCTGTTTTGGCAATGTCAGGTGGGTGTACTAGAATTTGGTGGTATCCCGATCTTAGGTCAAGTTTAGTAAAGATGGTGGCTCCATAAAATTCATCTAGTAGTTCATCAATAAGGAGAATAGGAAATTTATCTTTGATGGTTAGCTCATTCAGTCACCTATAGTCCACACAGAATATCCAAGTCACATCTTTCTTCTTAACCAGGAGTATTGGGGCGGCAAAGGGGCTGTGTGAGTGTTGTATCAATCCTGTATCCATCATCTCTTGAACAAGTTGCTCCACAATTGCCTTTTGCATGTAGGATACCTTGTAGGGGTGTTGACTTGGAGGAGTAGTTCCCTGTTTTAGTGGAATTTGATGGTTCAGTGGCCTTGTTGGGGGTAATTCAGTGGGGGTTTTGAACAAATCAGAGAACTCTTGAAGCAATTTAGTTATCTGAGGGTTATAATATTGTTGAGTTGTCAAGGGAGCAATGGAAAATAGGTGGCCAAAAAAGGATGGTGTATGTTCTTTATGAACTTGGAGATGCCCTTGTTCTCAAGCATGCACAGGTCCCTGTGTCTGAACTCCCCTGTAGTGTCACAAGTTGTCCATCCATGTGAAGTGTCGTCTGTAACTTTTGAAGATTTAAGGTGATATCCCCAAAGTTTTTAGCCAATCTCCTCCTAACACCATGTCATAGCCTCCCAAAGGTAGTAGTCTCACCTTGCCTTCAAACATCTTGCCTTGCATACCATTGTAACCTTGGACATATAGCATTACTAATCAACTATTAACCATTAGCCACCCTTACCAACATTTGGGGAGTCATGGTTGTAGGCCAATTTGTCTCCTTGATAACTCTAGGGTCAACAAATGAGTGTGTGCTTCCCATGTCTATGAGAATGGCTATGGACTTCTTCTTGAGTAACCCTTTAATAAGTAAGGTATTGGTAGCTAGGCTTCCATGTATAGCATGAAGTGAGATCTCCATCTCAGTTGGGACTTCTTGCATTAGATCTTCAGGTTCCATTGAGTCTTCTTTCTCCTCTTCCAGAATTTTTCCTTCCTGTGCTAGGAGATACAAGAGTTGTTGCTTACAGTAGTGGCCTGCTCTATACTGTTCATCGCAATTGTAGCATAGGCCCTTCTCCCTTCTAGTCTTCATTTGCGCAGGAGTTAGACCCATGACCCAAACTCCATCCCCATTGGGACTACCCTTGTACTACATACCACTACAATCGCATAACTCGTACCCTCTGTTCTAAAAATCGGCTTAATCGGCTAGGAAACACCTAGGCGGGTTTGGCAGCCTAGGTGGATTTTTTATTTTTTATTTCCAACTCGGAAAAAAAAAAATTTAAGACTATTTTTTTGTTACTTATTAATTTATATGCTATTATGTTTACTTTTTCATGTTTATACATTTTGCATATTTATTTTGGCATTGAATTAGAAGTAATTTATATGTTATTATGTTTGATTTTATAAATTATAGATTATAATAATAATAATAATAATAATAATAATAATAATAACAGAATCGCCTAGGCCCTGAATAGGCCTCTGGGCGCTAGTCCCCTACTCGTCGTCCACCTACCGCCTAGCGATTTTTAGAACCTTGCCCGTACCACATACCTGAGCTACTCGCGTTCTGAGTAACTATTGGCCCAAGAGAAAAGCTAGTTGTTCTCATACAATAATATTAGGCAATGTGATTAGAATTGCATGTGTGTCTTTTGAAGCAAAATTTCCGCATAATGCAAACATGTAGCTTTCTTTTTCAATCTTCAATAAGAAAAATGTCAACTCATAGATCAGAAAATTATCAAAAAAAAAAGGTCCACTATGCACACATAATGAAACAACCACAAAGTCGCACCTCAAATAGAATTTATACGGCCGGAGCCCTTCCGAATTAAAAGACTACAGAGCAAAGAAAGAATGTAGAAGAGTACACAATAGATTTTTACATGTTCATAATGACAGTGAGCAAGCACATACACCATTAAGGGACATGAGAATGAATGTTGTAGTCCAATATATTGTGCAAATTAACTATTATATATGGGTTGCAAGAGAGACCTTTTCTCCTTTCGTTTCTTCTGCCATATTCTTCATCCTTGCTTTGAGTAATTTCTCTAAAGTCAGGTTTATCAAAAAGCACATATAATTGCAACAGACTTTGTTTTCCTGGGTTCTAGAGAACAACGTTACAAGATTGTTACCTTTTCCTCTTCCCCCTCTCTTGCTGTTCTTTTTCTGATCTGATCGCTCCTTTTCTTTCTGCTTTCTGCTTTCTGCTTTCTGCTTTCTGCTTTCTGCTTTCTGTATACTAATTTTTGTGCTAATCTGAAAACAACATTACCCAAAATCTTTATCTAATTAGAACATGGTCCGAAGTATATGTTCACCTTTATTCATGTAAGAGATAATAGGGTATCTGTAACTACCGAAGAAGGGAATTGAATTTACAACAAGTTTTAGTGACATATTTGTCACTATCAAAGATGATAACTTCCAGGCCTGGTTATAACTGTCTACCAGAAGTTTGACACTGATCAACGTAAAGATGACTGCATTATCAGGTTATATATTTGCGCCCAAAAAAAATCACAGTAAGTGTTGACATTAAAGAGTCTCAACACATATCTTCTAGTGCAGTACAGGAGCATTGCATTGGGACGATATTTTATTTTGACTACTTCAGATTTTTTAGAACCTTACAAATTACTAACTTGCCATCGACGTTAGGCCAGTTTGTTTTGGTTATAAATAGGCCCTTGTGTATGAGGTTGGAACTATAATTGAACTGAAGTCTGAGACTTTAGAGGACATAGTTGCATCGTGGGTTGAATTATCTTCCATGAATTATTTTATCTGCTTATCTAAAACGGAAATGAGCAACCAGCCCAAATATCTCGTCTTTCGCAAGTCAAGAACCAAGAGCATACAACTAATACATGTCCCCCCATCTCATCTGTCCCTTTGTTTCTCTCAGTCTAGCCTGACACTCTTTTAATCAATCAGGCAAAACCAATCACTATTCTATGCTCTTATTTGCTTCTTACCCCGTAAAAAACACCCAACCAGCAATGTCCCTTGTGCATGTCATTTACGCCTAGATACGCAAGATGAGGCGATGTAGGTAACTCGCCTCCACCACTTTTTCCTTCTTCAAGTCTGAGTTGTCATGCATTGTCAAGAGTACATAGATGTCCAGCTATGCAATATGAACTGTCATCCTACTTGTACATAGATGTCCAGCTATGCAATACTTGTAATCTGTTAGGTTGTTAGGTCTAGTTTGTTAGTTTGTTTTGACTAACAGCTTGACTCAAATACTCTATATATATATATGATGTAACATGTACTCTGAGACAGATGAATCACAATATACAATTTCATTTGCAAACTCTGTTTGTTTCTAACATGGTATCAGAGCTAAGTCTCATCCTTTCTCTCCTTTCTTCTTCTCTTGTTCACTTCAATTCTTTCTAGCTTTAATGGCAGACGAATCATCTTCAAATGTTGCAACTTGCTCTGTTTTGCCAGAGCAAAGGCCAGTCATGTTTACACATGCTCTATCTGTGAAGTTGAATGAGCATAACTACCTCTTGTGGAAACAGCAAGTGTTGTTTACCATTCGAGGACACAAACTTCAGAGGTACATTGAGAAAGACACATCAGTAGCACGTTTTCTTACTGCAGAAGATCAAGTTATCAACAATGTCAATCCAGAATTTGTTGCCTGGGAGCAACAAGATCAGTTACTATTCTCATGGCTTCTTTCCTCCATGAATGAATCCCTTCTCACAAGGCTAGTAGGCTGCAACACATCATCACAAATTTGGAACATCCTTGAAACATTCTTCACTTCACAAACTCATGCCAAGATTTCTCAGTTTAGAAGTCAGTTGCAGACCATCAAGAAAGGTGATATGTCTATCAATGAGTACCTGCTCAAACTCAAGTTCATTGTGGATCAATTGGCGTCCGTAGGACATCCACTATCAGCAAGAGATCATGTCAATGCCATCTTTGATGGGCTACCACAGATCTATGACACTTTTGTTGTATCAGTCAGTTCAAGGTTAGAAGACTACTGTGTTGCTGAAGTGGAGTCTCTTTTGCTTGCTCAAGAAGCAAGAATTGAACGACATACCAAAGGTCTGGACATTTCTAGTTCTGTCAATATGGTTCATACTTCACACAAACCATCGCCTCGATCTTTTGTCTCAAGTTCACAGGGATGGAGACCTCAGTCAAGAGCTCCTTATAATCCCAGGAGTGCAAGATCTGGCAGAGGTGCTCGGCCAGTTGCACATGGTTCTTATTCAGGACGTCCTCAGTGTCAGATATGTGGTAAGCTTGGGCATCTGGCTTTCAAATGTTACAATCGGTTTGATAGTAACTTCAATCCTCAGCCATCACAGTTCTTGCATTCTGGGCTTGGCTCCTTTTCTCAGTCCACACCTCCAAGACATGCATTCTCTGCATCCACTAGTCAGTTTCCACATTCTACTTAGAGAGTTGATTCACAATCTCAGATGCAAGCCAGTGTTGCCTCCACACCATCTGATAATAGTAGGTGGTATCCTGATTCTGGGGCTACAGATCATTGCACACCATATCATCAAAATCTGTTGAATCCTGTTCCATATCATGGCAGTGACCAGCTGTTTGTTGGAGATGGCACTGCTTTACCTATTGAAAATATTGGTCAGTCTTCCCTTTCTTCTTATGACCCTTCAAGAGTTCTACATCTAAACAATGTGCTTCAAGTTCCTAAATTAACTAAAAACCTATTAAGTGTGTCTAGATTTGCAAAGGATAACAATGTGTTTTTTGAATTTCATCCTAACCTCTGTTTTGTCAAAGACCAGGTCACTCATCAAATTCTTTTGGAAGAGAGGCTTAAGAAAGGTCTCTATGTCTTTCCCTCGATGATTCTTCCTGAAGTTCAGTCTACCAAGTTCACATCCCACTGGGTTCCAGTCCGTCATACTTCAAACCATATGTCTAGTGCAGCATGCACATCAGTCAGTCGTCCAGTGTGTCATTCAGCCACTACTTCAGCAAGTAGTTCTCAGCTTGCCACTACTTCAGCAAGTAGTTCTCAGCTTCCTATATTTCAGCATGTATTCACAACTTCAGCAAGTAGTCCAATAACCTCAGCTAGTAGTCCAATAATCTCAGCAAGTAGTCCAACACTTCAGCAAGCAGTCCAAGCTTCCACTACTTCAGCCACTACTTCAGCCACTACTTCAGCAAGTCTTCCAGTATGTCATTCAGTTCACAATATTGCTTCCAAGTCTAGTTCTTCTTTGTCTTTGTGGCATGCTAGGTTAGGCCACCCTTCGATTCCTATTGTTAAACAAATCCTTACTAGCTGTCATATTGTTGTTCCAAAATCTATCAATACTGATGTTTGTTCTTCATGTTGCTTGGGTAAAATCCACAAGCTTCCATTTTCTAGTTCCACTACTATCTACACTAAGCCTTTAGAATTGATTCACACTGATCTTTGGGGACCAGCTTCTACTGTCTCTTCATGTGGTTTCAAATACTACATTCATTTTATTGATGCCTACAGCCGTTACACTTGGCTCTTTCTTTTACAAAATAAGTCCGATGCTTATCCCACTTTCCTCAAGTTCAAGGCTCAGGTTGAATTGGAATTTGGACTGCCTATTAAATGTGTTCAATCAGATTGGGGAGGGGAATATCGATCACTGTCCAAATTCCTTGGTCAACATGGCATCTGCCATCGTCTTGCTTGTCCCACCACTCACCAACAGAATGGTGTGGCTGAAAGAAAACATAGACATATAGTTGAGTCAGCCTTAACCTTGCTTGCTCATGCATCTCTTCCACTAAAATACTGGGATGAAGCTGTTAGGACCTCAGTGTTCCTCCTAAATCGGGTTCCAACTTCAGTCCTAAAGGGTCATTCTCCTTATGAAATTTTGTATCAAAAGGTCCCAGACTACCGCACCTTAAAAGTGTTTGGTTGTGCCTATTTCCCAAACACAAGGCCTTATAACTCCACAAAGTTACAATTTCGGTCAGAAGAATGTATTTTTCTGGGTTATAGTATTCAGCATAAAGGCTATAAATGTGTGTCTTTCACTGGTCGTGTCTACATTTCTCGTGATGTGTTGTTTAATGAATTTCAGTTTCCTTATTCAAAATGGTACTCTAGTCCTTCTTCCATTGGTCATACTCCTACACCTACTCCTACACCCACTCCTGCAGAAATTGCTCTTCATACTCCTTATTCTGACAGTCCTGTGAATCCTATCAGTAATGAGTCCTCATCCAGTGATGATTCCTCTAGTCCATTGGTCACTCAGTTGGGCTCTTCTCTGGCTCCAAATTCCTTGGTTTATCCATTGGTTCCTAGTTCTGCTCCCAACATTACTGCTCCTCCTAGTCCTGCTCCTAGTCCTGCTCTCAACATTGCTAGTCCTGCTCCCAACATTGCTGATTTAAACAATGCACTTACTGCTCGTCCTAGCTTCAGTCCAGCTTCTCCCATTGCTCCTAACACTGCTCCTAGTCATCTATGATCACTAGGTCCAAGGCAGGCATTTATAAGCCTCGAGTCTACCTAACTTCAGCTGAACCTACCAGTTTAAGTGAAGCTCTTGATACACCACATTGGTTCAATGCCATGAAGGATGAATACTTAGCTTTAATGAGAAACCATACCTGGTCCTTAGTTGATCTTCCTCAAAATAGGCCTGTGGTAAGTTGTAAATGGCTATTCAAAACTAAAGAGAATGCTGATGGTACCATACATCGTTACAAGGCTCGCTTAGTGGCTCGAGGATTCCAACAAACCGCTGGGTTTGACTATGCAGAGACCTTCAGTCCTGTAGTTAAACCTACTACAATTCGAGTGGTCTTCACAGTGGCTATTACATATGGTTGGAACATCTCTCAATTAGATGTTAACAATGCCTTCCTGAATGGAGACTTGCAAGAAGAAGTGTACATGATGCAGCCTCCTGGTTTCATTGACTCATCAAGGCCTTCTGCTGTATGCAAACTTCGCAAGGCATTGTATGGACTGAAGCAGGCTCCCCGGGCTTGGTTTGATAAACTGAGACACACTCTATCATTATTTGGTTTTGCTCCATCCAAGTCAGACTCCTCACTCTTCATCAGGCATTCTCCTTCTCCTATATTTCTGCTAGTCTATGTTGATGATATATTGATCACTGGCTCAAATTCTAATGATGTGTCACAACTCATTCAACGACTAAATGCTCAGTTTGCTCTCAAAGATCTTGGTTGTGTTAACTAATTCCTTGGCATCCAAGTTCAGCACACTAATCATGGTCTGTTTTTATCTCAGACTAAGTATATTAATGACCTTCTTTGTCGTGCTAAGATGCAAAATGCAAAAGGTTTACCTACACCTATGAGTGGTGGTGAAAAGTTGTGTGATACAGGCAGTGATCCAGTTCTCAATGTGCATCTTTATCGGAGTCTTGTTGGTGCTCTTCAGTATGTGACCATTACAAGACCTGAGATTGATTACTCTGTCAACAAAGTCTGTCAATTTTTACAAAATCCACTTGAATCACATTGGCGTGTGGTTAAAAGGATACTACGTTATCTTAAGGCTACACAAAATTTTGGTCTTCATCTTGTTTATGCTCCTTCCTTCAAATGGACTGGATATTGTGATGCTGATTGGGGTTCGGATCCTATTGATAGGAGATCAACATCTGGCTACTGTGTTTACTTAGGTGCCAACCTCATATCTTGGTCTTCCAAGAAGCAGAGCACAGTCTCCAGAAGCAGCACTGAAGCCGAGTATAGATCCCTTGCTGCTGTTACAGCTGAACTCACTTGGTTGCAGTCCCTGGTTTCTGAACTTCGTCTTGGTTCCAGTATTCCCACTATATGGTGTGATAACAAAAGTGCTGTTATGTTGAGTGCTAATCCTGTTCTTCATGCTAGAACCAAGCATATTGAGTTGGATGTCTTCTTTGTCCGTGAAAAGGTTGCTCGACGCCTTGTTCATGTTTATCACATTCCAGCAGTTGATCAGGTTGCTGACATTCTCACTAAAGCACTTGGAAAATCCAGATTCATTCTACTTCGTGGCAAACTCAGCGTTGTTGATTCCTCTACGCTTAGTTTGAGGGGGGCTGTCAAGAGTACATAGATGTCCAGCTATGCAATATGAACTGTCATCCTACTTGTACATAGATGTCCAGCTATGCAATACTTGTAATCTGTTAGGTTGTTAGGTCTAGTTTGTTAGTTTGTTTTGACTAACAGCTTGACTCAAATACTCTATATATATATATATATGATGTAACATGTACTCTGAGACAGATGAATCACAATATACAATTTCATTTGCAAACTCTGTTTGTTTCTAACATGCATCCAGACTATTTTGTATGACTAAGTTCCTGGCAATTTGACATCCTAGCTTAACTAAGCTCAATTTCCTAATTGAGCAGGCTGCCCTTGGTCCTCGCGGTTGTCGCGAAATCTACATTTCTGACTTTCGTAATATCCAGTCACGCAACACAGACCTACTTAAGAATAAAGAAGCAAAAAAACTCAAATTATAGTTACACATGCACCTGAAACATAGGCATTTGATTCTTGCAAAACACCGTTTCCTTTTGTCCTGAGGCAGGCTTGAGCCTTTGAGTTCCACTAGAACGCAAACTCCAAGGTAAATATCTAGTGTAGGTCAGAAAAGCTCCACCGTCAGACCCAAGGAATGTGGTAAGTCAAGCAAATCACCACAGGTAAAACATGGTGGTAGATAACAAAGTAAAAGATAACTAGTCAAGCTAAATGAAAAGATGTAGCATGTACTTGCAGTAAATCTTTTAAAATAAATAAATATTGTAGCATATAGTGAAGCAACCAATAACCTTCTTTTGTAAATACCAATCTCAATCTTGATTGTTTCTCTCCTCAATTGTTTATGCTTGCTGCTCAGGTTAATATTTTCCACTTGTGCCTCTCTCTAGTCACTTCTATAGTATAATTAGCTACAAGTAACTCGGCACATCCATGTTTCATACCTTGAAAATATCAGCAAATATATTGGAGAAGATGCAATCTCATTCTCACCCAAGAGACCAAGTGTATATTATTAATTATTTATCAGCAGTTTGGCTGGTACTACAAAGATATGAATATCAAATGAACCTTAACTACACCAAATCATGAAAATTTCTCTGAGTTTCCACAAATTGCAATACATGAGTACAGAATTTCAGGGAACATGAGCAATGCAGTGCCAAAGCACCAAACAGCAAGGCATAACAACAAAAAATGTCAAAGAAAATGCTAGCATGTGGTGCAACTTATTTAATCCTAACCCTGAAGTAAAATTAATGACGACAAAACTAACAGCGGCGGAAACTTGACCCTATTAACTCACCCCTCGCAACAAACCAATTTCACAAGGGCCTGTTTGTTTTCTCCTGCTTCATGATGGGAGAAGTTCACCTGCAAAACCAATGTACAAATTATGACATGTAAAGCTTTTGCTTGGAAGAGATAAGTTTTTATAAAGTTAGTGAAGGCAAATAAAGACAAGATGAAGATAAAATTGTGAGGAAAAAGCTCGGCTTGTTCTTAAAATCGGCAGGTTTTTTAAATATATATATTTCCAGTTTGAAAAATTTTTTTTAAAGATTTTATACATTTTGCATATTTATCTTTGCATTGAATCTTAAGTAATTTATATGCTATACTGCTTAAACTTTACAAATTATAAATTATAATTGAAAAAAAAAACGCCTAAGCCCCGACTAGGCCTCTAGGCGCTAGTCCCATGCTTGTTGCCCACCTAGCGATTTTTAGAACCTTGGGAAAAAGAAAAAATACTAACGTTGGGACAAAAAGTTGTATAAAATGGAGTTAAGTTGTCTACCACTAATGACTTACTTGGCCATTTATCCGTACATTTGTGTAATTTAGCCATGATATCAATATTCTATGAGTTTAATGTTGATATGTTAATCAATGCTAGACTCCAAGTAGGTGCTAATTATCAAGATTGCACCCACACCTCCCCACATTTTAGGCTTTGGACCATCATCTTAGAAGTTATATGCAACTTATTCTTACCATAGAACTCTTCTAATCAAACAACAGTATACTTATTTCATTAAAATATCGCACTTTTTTTTTTATTACCAACATCTTTTGTCAAATGTCTTCCTTCTCCCTTTCAAATTGTGATGTGTTTTGTGAGTTACACAATAGAATGAATTAGAAGAAGAAGAAGAAAAAGAAGAAGAGGTGCAAAAATCTCAAAAGAAAGACGAAGCGAGAGTAGAAGAGTTAGAAAAGAATAACATAGAGTTGAAAAAGGAGAGAAGAGAATAATGAAGAAAGGATATTCAATATTTCATTCGCCTTCTAAGCCACTCGGCAGAAGGGAAGGGGCCTATTTACTTATTTTTCAATACAAGAATCATACTCTAAAGGAAATAAGACTCAAGTAAAATGACATGAAAATGAAGATAACTGGGAAACTTGATTAGCTAAAATTAGTAAAATGGTATACATTGGGGAAAAAAATAAAAGAGTGTACTTATGGCATAGAGAAACTTGTGACAATTTCTAATTTTAACTTTCTTTTTATTAGTTTTAGCCTACGACCTACCAACTGTAATAGCCTAGAAATAGCTTTATACCGATAGGCAACACTTAGGACCTTGTATTATGCAATAACGCATTAGGATGCACTTCTAACTCCTACCCAAACAAACCAAGAGTGGGGTTATCATGATTTGTGATCAGGTGAGCAAACGGCAAAATCTGCTACAAAGGCACGGTCTAAAAGGAGGGTCATTTGAGCAGTGTCTAAATGGAAAATTTTGCTATTATAACCATTGTCAACATATTGGGGTAGTGTCGTTTGGAGTTTTGGACCACAAGGGATGTGTGGTGTGACATCATAGTGCCATATCAGGACCTTCTTACGTCCCTTGGATGATAAATAGTAACACCATGACAAAAGAGGACAAGTTTTTTTTTTATGTAATATTAGGTTGTATATTAGTATTTATTTAGTATCAGTCGTATTACGCCTTGCAAAGCATTTGGGAGAATAGGTGTCACGTGCAAACGTTGTTTGTTTCAGAACAGTGAAGGATGAGTTCTTTCTCGACCAAGGCAGAAGGGAAGAGGATAGAGAATATAGTGGCACAGAATGAATTTTGGGAAAATATTCATTTGGCTTGCAAGGTGCTTGCTCCATTAGTGGATGTGCTGAGATTAGTGGATTCAGAGGAAAAACCTTGTATGGGATACCTCTATGAGGCAATGGATAGAGCAAATGAGCAAATGAGCAAATAGAAAAGAACATTGTTGGGCCTGGAAATGATAGACTCCGCAACCAAGTTTGGAGAATTATTGACGTGAGGTGGAATGAACAACTACATCATCCTTTGCATGCAGGTATTAAAGTCAAACTTTATTTTGTTTATATTTACTTATTTAGTCATTTCTTTATTTTTAAGTTAAAGATAATGAAGTTATATAAATTATTTTTTGTTTTCAGCTGCCTTTTACCTAAATCCTTCAATATATTACAAGAACACTATGAATCAGATGGAGAGAAATAAAGAAATCAAAGTGGGGCTTATGACATGTGCTGCAAGGCTTGTACCTAATGAAGATGAGTATGTTCAAATTGGAAATGACTTGACCATGTATCGAGATGAATTGGGGCTATTTGGGACTCAAGCAGCAAAAAAAACAAGAGATAAAATCTCACCTAGTAAGTAAAAGTAATTTAGACTTGTAATTTGTAGTATTGTTTCACTAAGTTTTTTTTTTACTTATAGCTTTTATTAATCTTATTGAATAGCTCAATGGTGGTTCAATTATGAGTCCGAAGCTCCTATCCTCCAAAGGCTTGCAACACGGATTTTATCTCTCACATGTAGCGCGTCACCATGTGAGCGCAATTGGAGCACATTTGACAATGTAAGTAACTATAATTAATATCATTTGTTATTTGTAATTTGCATTTATTTTAATTATTCATTTATTTGTGAATAATATATAATTATTTTTTCATCAGTTGCATTCCAAAACGAGGAATTGTCTACTACAATCAAAGTTGAATGATCTTGTTTTCATTCAATATAACAAGAAGTTAGAGCGAATAAGGAAGGAAAGGAATGCAAACATCAAATCTACGAGTCATGATCCAATTGTGCTAAGGGAGGTTGATGAAAATGACGATTGGTTCATTCCTACAGACAATGAGCTAGCAGAGTTTGTAAGGGAAGGTGATGATCTTACTTGGACACAAGTAAGACAGGCTCGAGGAGTCACTAATTTAATGTCGAATACAAGGAGTCGAATGCAGCAATCAAGTACAACTATAAGTGCACAACTTCGTGATGAAGATGAAGATCAAAGAGAAGAAGATGATGGAGATACTGATATTGACATTGCCGATCAATGATCATACTTTATGATATGTTTTCATTTAGATGTTTCGATATTGACATTGACATGTTTATGATATGTTTTCAGTTATTCCCTAATGATGTTATGAACATGATATATTGCAACATGATATCTTGCTTTATTGAATTACAATTTCATCAGTTCTTCAATTTCATCAGCTCCAATTTCATCAATTTCCAGTTTTATACATTTCTTCTTCTGTTGTTCAACTGAAATTTATTGAGTATATTTGATAATGTAGATTACACAAATAGTCAAATACACAGTTCAAGGATCTGTCGTGCTGCTGGTGGCTGATGATGCGATATCTGTTACATCTGTAAGCTTTCCTTCTTTAAATGTTTGTTTACCTGAAACAAATATGAGCATTGAACAATGAGTAATGACATGAATTAATGCTTAATGATTAGTTCTTATAGTCTACTAGTCTAGTGAACAATGAGCATTGAAACTTGATTGACAGTAAAGTAACATTAGTTTCAAATTATGTTTAGTGATTTACATTTTTAACTAATACATTAAATCATAAATACTTATTGGAGGTATAAAAATATATTTAAAATATATATTTTATTATATACCAATATATACCGATATATCCCGATATAATCCGATATAACCTGTAACGCTCCTCGACCGTTATGGGTCCGTTATCCATTTTAACTGCATAGGTCGTTATCATTAATACTTTGTAAGTCCATGTTAGCCCAACTAGGAGTTTGAGTCCAAATTAGAATTAGGGTTTCTATTTTTGTTTAGGAAACTAGTTGCTTGCTTAGCAAACTTACTTCAATTATAAATTGAGGTCATTGGCCAATGTAATTACTTTAGTTTTTGTTGAATTTGGAGAATACATTGAAGTTGTAAAACTTTATTTATCAAGTTTCAATTATGTATGGGTTGTGAGCTTCCGTTGAACCTATCAATTGGTATCATAGCGATAAAATGTTGGACAAAGATATCGCCTAAGGGAACTAAAGTCAGCAAACAGATATCTCAGAGTAGTTGATTGTTGTCTTGGTTCGTCAAGAACCTGAAGCTATTGCAAAAAGTCGCATCGTGGGACAATGGGATGAGATATTTTCAAATTCGCCTGAACCAAATAAGGTGAACCCTGCTGCCATTGATTGGGAGAAACCACTTGTGTTTGATGTGTACGAAGGGTATACGGTTATCCGCAAGTTGTGTTGTGAGGCTAAAAACACATCACAAAATTTTTACAGAATTTCACATCAAAGAATATATGCAGATTGAAGAAATTTGCAAGATATGGGTGGTTGTGGAGAACAACTCTAATTTCCCTACTTTTTTACGAAAACAAAATTCATGATCCGATTGGGACCTGTTTGAAGCTCAAATTGAGAAGGTTGCATGCAAAAATATTCAAATCATGAAGTGAATTCCCTTTGAGCCGAAGATTCATGTTGGACCCTATGTTTGGTGGCCAAATTTTAGTATGGCAATTCATGGTACGAGCATTTACCAAGAGAAAGTCCAAGGTCGACTCTTAGAGGGTGTTTGTTTTTGCTTCTGAATGGAGTCAGAAGTCTTAATAAGAAGTGGGTCTTTGTTTAAAGTGTTTGTTTTTAATTCTGATTAGAAATTCAACTTCTATTTGGAGTAAGCAGTAGAAAGGTGTTGATCACTTAGCACTGAGTGGTGACTCAAAAATTATTTCAATAGTAACCTTAAAATAATTTTGTAATGATAATTGTTGCCCCCATCTTTTTAAAAACAAGTAGGGCTAAATTTTGACGACACATCTTCATTTTCTTTACTAAACATTGTCGTTCTACCTACCTTCACAAGGACTCTTCAACGATAAGAAACTTATCACCTTTATCTTTGTATTTCTTTCTCTGTATTTTTCAAGTTTTTCTTCATATTTTCAACTCTCCATCTCATGTATATTTTCAAGTTTTCATTATGTACCTTGTAGTTTTCATTATGTAGCATGTAGTTTTGAAAGCTTTGACAAATTAATCACCACCGTATAATGTCGAATTTTCAACCGACCATCTCTCCATTTTTGTATGTTTCCTCGGTGGGGCAAAACTGTCAAACAGTTTTCATTCAGCACCTAAAAACAAACACCTTGATTTTACAACTTCTAATCAGCATCCCATAAAGAAGCAAAACAAACAATTCATTCAGAAGCTCGTTCAGAACTTCTAAATCTAGTTAGAAGTTAGCTTCTAAGCACTTAGAAAAAACAAACGCCACCTTAGTAAAACACTTTTCAGAGATTTCATCCTCAAAGCTCGAGGACAAGTTTTTTGAAGCAGGGGAGAATGATGTAATATTGGGTTGTATATTAATATTAGTATTTATTAGTTATTATCATTGGGTAAGTCCATGTTAGCCCAACTAAGAGTACGAGTCCAAATTAGAATTAGGGATTTAATTCAAGTAGGAGTTAGGTTTTTATTTTTCTTTAGGAAACTAGTTGTTTGCTTAGCAAGCTTAGGTCAATTATAAATTAAGGTCATTGGCCAATGTAATTAGTTTAGTTTTTTGTTGAATTTGGATAAATACATTGAAGTTGTGAAACTTGATTTATCAAGTTTCTATTATGTTTGGCTTGTAAACCTCCATCGAATTTATCATTTTGAGAGATTCCCAAAGTTCGTTATCCGATGAAGTTTGTTGAAATGATTCAAATTCAAATCATATTTTTTTGGAAGATAATTTCCTTCTCGTGGAGATAACTATATTTAAAACTCATCTAGTGAACAAGAAAAGTTATATTCCAGAAAGAAGACAGAGAATACCAAAAGAAAAGAACAATAATAGAAGTTATGGGCAAGAGATTTCAGTTACACGTGAACAGTACATTTAATGTGCTTAAAAATTTCAATGCTAGCATACTTAGGTGAATAATGCTTATATAGGCCAAGAACCCTCGATGTGCCAAGAGTTTCAATGCTAGCATATTTAGGTGAATACACATATAGAGGCAAGAAGTGGTAAGATATCTAAGACAAAACTTGCCTCACAACTTGCTAAACCATCTTTCTCATTGCACCTTTTGTTTCCGCAGATAAACTGCCCTGCTGAACAATTACAATGAGTCAGACACATGCACAAACATAACATACATAAATTTAAAAAATTAAATATAAATACACAAGTCCTCACCCACTCACAGCCATACATGTATTTTCTAATGATCTAGACTAATACAAATTGATCTTTCACAAGTCTGCTACAAAGCATTTTGTATTTGCTTTCCATGTAACTCCTATACTCAATTGTACCCTCAACAAAATCACTTCAATCTACTTCATCTTGTAATAGCAAATATTGCATATCAAACAGTTGATATCCAAAGACGAGGTCGAGCAAGTAGCAATAATAACCATTTTGCTTTTTTTTTCCCAATCCAAATCTTCAAGCAGTAAAATGAAAAGGACTACTATTCCACATTAGTTTTGCATCGATTGAGGGTAGCTGAATATGTGGTACAGCGAACAATGCTTTGGCAATACGCAGTACGAGGTGTAGTCTCATTCGGGACGGAGTTTTGGTAGCGGGTTGATCTGAAACTCTTATTCAAGTTGTAGTTATTACTATTTGTAATTATAGTTTTATACCAAAACACCCATGTATAAGAACAATAAATAAGTGTATATTGAGTATCAAATTAGAACAATTCTATCATTAATTTTCATCTAAAACTAAAAGTTCCATCACAAGTATTCGAATCATCTATATGATGATACTTTAGATTTACATCTCATTCCTTAAAAGCCCCATCTCTATAACTTTCACTGAAATGCTATTGGAGATAAATATTTTAATGGATTGAACCATGGGCGGAGCCAGCATTTTGAGTGGGGTGGGGCACTCAAGATACAAAAAGAAAAGAAAAATCAAACAATGGTTTTTAAAGCTACAATGACTATTAAAATAGTTTCGACTTAAACTAGCATAAGAAAAATTTATAGTAAATACGAGAATATATATTTAGAAATGTATGTTAAAAAAGAATCAACATTATATATATATATAGACACAATAGTCGTAATTCATTCATGTTTAACTTGCTTGCTTATAGGCTTCAGCACACTAGTAAAGTCTTAAGGAAAATGCTTTTGATTTTCAAGTATGCCTGTTATTCAATTTACACTAGTTCATTCAACAGAACTGTAAATATAGGACAAAGCACCCAAGAATTTTTTGAATTTGATGAATGAAAAAAAAAAATTAGAAATAACAAGAATATAGAAAAATAATTGTTAAAGGTTTATAAAAACTTGTAATTAGCCCGCTCATTTTTCAAAAACCCGCTCATTTTTCAAAAAAAAAAAACTTGTAATTAGTTCTAATTATTTTTTGTCAAAGCTAATTTTCAGAGTAGATTAGTTTTTTTTAAATCTTTTTACGGCCCACCACAGCACAACCCGCCCATTATTTGAAAATGGCCCATTGACGTAAACGGGTAAGTTAGTGCCCCACCTTACATACTAGTGCCACACCTGACATAAAAATTTACTATCATTGCACAGAAGTTTGTAAATAATACAAGTAATAGAAAGGATTTTGGATACTGTAGCTCGTCCCTTAATCAAACCAAAATTATCACTCTTGTGAATTTCAACATATTTGGCTTTTTATCTGCATTGTGAATGAATGAATATGTGTCTGCTCCAATTTTGCTTAGCTAATGAACTAGTTATTGATTGAGCCAATACCTTGTTAGTCATCTCCACCAATTGTAGGGTTTTTTAACCATATGTTGCCCACCAACCAATAATATCCATAGTTACAACATCTACTTAGGCAAGAATCATAGATGTACAATGTTGGACCATCAACAACCAATAACATTGTAAACTGAAATAAAAAGGATCAAACAAAACCTAAAAACAACCCTAGTTACCATTCCCAGATCTACGAATAACCATGGCAATACAGTGTAACGTCATCACTAGCCACATATAACAATTGAATTGAAAGATTTTAAACATTTCAAGTAAAGAACAACAACAAAAGGTCAATTTCAAAACTCTAGTTACCTTTCCCTGATATGACTTCCTTTTCTGCCCTCCATCTTAGGCCTATCTGTAAACAGATCCATTTACGCTAAACTAATTTACAAGATCTACTTAATAGTTGATGCATGTGACAATCATTACTTTTATAGCCATGCAAATAAACACAAACTTTCATCTGAATTTATTTTGGAGGATTAACATAAGAAAACTCTAGAGGCGCCATACTCTCATATAAAGCATTCTCATCTAATGAAAAAGACAAATCATCCTTATCGAGAAACATGATAAAAGCTCTAAGGAACTCCCATGAGAAGGAACTCTCGCTGCACAACTTATGTGAAAAGGGCTGGGAAAATATCTGGAGCATGAACCACTAATGGATCTTAAAAAATCTAAACTATTCAAGTCAAACATCAACGAACAAGTTTCTCATACCTTGCCCTTTTTGTATTGTGACATGTCAGCAATGCAATATCTTCGACATGTCAAGGTAATATCCAGGCATTCTCAAAATTTTACAAATGGAAAAAAAAAAAAAAAAAAAAAACATAGAACACCATAAAATAAGTGTCACTGCATTAACTTCATCAATATGACGAGAAAATGTGCAAAGACAGAAATAACATTTTATGTTAGTCCCAGAGATAGGAAATGGATGTGCCATATGGTATCGCAATTACAATACCTTTGGATTTCTTCATCCGCGTCCAATTGCCTTATCAGTAAGAAGATACCAGATGAGCATGTAAAGGTTCCTGAGGGAGAAATGTTTGAATTGTTGGAGTGGGACGAAGATTCAGAGAAGAGAAACAAATATATACTATGTAAATCTACATAGTTTACGATGTATAAATTTTTCACTTTCTAATGACATTCTTCTCCCAAGTTTTTTTTTTTTGGATGGGAAACTACTCTCGAGCCTTAAGAACACCACAGAACTTGCTTGATCTCAATTCAGAGAGAAGGTTTGCGACCCACCGCTGAGGTTCTAAATGCACAGAAGAATTACATTTTTGTTCCCAAATCAAAACCACATATCCCAGCACAAAATCCCACATCACAGCAATGGCTACCCTCTAAAATTAAATCAAGGCGGCTAGAGAGCTGAGTTAGATAAGAAGAGCATATCTACATATGTATGAATTAATCAGATGATTAGCATTCCACCATAGAGAAACCAAACGAGAAATCTGTATGCTTAAGCCTTTGGAAAGGATACTCTTTGAAAAGCTTGTCATAATAACACTTCACCAGCCTTTGCTCCCAGGAGGAGTCCATATCATCTTCCTCTGAACGAATGAACCTTATTCAGAGTAATAACTTAATCAATAGATTCTCTAGAGGTAACACTGTAACAGATACTTCTTTACGAGTAAAACTTATCCATGCAAATATAAAGCATAGATAAGTTATGAAGGGTATTCACTAGTCCATTTTTTCTAAGTTTCCCGATACTCCTTTCTTGCAATCACTAAACTATTCCCTAATCCGATTTTCACAAGATTGGTTTATGCTTATTAGTTATTATAATGTTAATACAATTCAGAATTAATTCAACAAAAGCATAGAAGGAACATAAGGATGGGAGATACTATTGAAATTTATATACAAGAGCTAACTCAAGACAGCGAGTGTGAAACACAAGATACACTTTCACTATTATAGAGGAAATTTGATAGAAAACAGAAGTCAGTAATTCTAAACAAAAAGTTTGAGGACCAAACCTGTAGCACTCTCTAAGAGTACCTTGATCTGCTTTTACAGGCAAGACATCACCTGCTTTTCTCTCTCTGCAATAGAATTCCACTGTAAATATACACAGGCTTAATGAAACGAGTACACCTCAACAACATTAAAAATAAAATATATAAAACTTATATTGAACCGGTATGAGGAGGATTCCACACAAGGCTGGGGTGGAAGAAATATATTGCAGGTGCAATTAAAACCTATAAAGGGTACAAATGTATCGTGCAAAACTGCAAATGCTCTTGTAGTTTGTAACATTATGTCTTGTTACAAGGAAAAAAATCCATACTAATAGGTGTTTTATTCCCTGTAGGGAATTACTTTCTTCCATACTGTACAACTCTCTCCATCATTAGCTTATCTATAGTGCCTAGCGGTCCAATCTACCGACAATCTCAAAAGAAGATCCTTCCGCTTAATTCATCAAAGACTTATCAAGGTCATTTTTAGATAAAGGCATCAGCCACAGACCTAAACAGGTCACCAGTGATAATGAATGTATTGATTCTCCCAAAAACAATTGAAAGATTATCATAGTTCATGCTCCATTATGATAAAAGTGAATTTGAGTATAAATGAAGACAACAGATTAATTTCAGGACATTCACATTCTCTTCAAGGAGTATAAATCTCAATCAAGATGGAGACAACCAGTTTGTATATTCAACTTTGGTATTATGGCATGGTAGTGTGTTTATGGGAATTGTTCTTATTTGACAAAGAATGGGTTCCTTTTTTTTTTCCGCCAATGGGCACAATGACCATTCCATAAAATGATATTGGTGGGAAGAATGCTGAAAGAAGATGAACTGAACAGATAGGATGGCCTTCTTCGGTTACAGTTTCACAAACATGCACACAGACTGGATATAAGACTTTTTTGAAGCTTGATAAGTCCTGAAGTCCATCGAAAAAAAGTTTTAGGAAGGCCAGTTTACAACTCACAAGTCAAAAGGAACATGTGCTACTGTTTAATTGACAGGGTGCTTGCTTTGACCTTATGAATAAAGATAATCAAGCCTTCAAAAATATCAGCACAGAAAGTAGGTATGGAAGCAGTAGCAGATCAATTAACAGGACAGTCCTAGTCCTATAAAGTCGAGCAACTTCTGTAAACATGGTATGGTGCTTTGTATTGTTCATTTGAATCTTAATAGTTCATTATATCTAAAATCAGCAAAAGAGTGGGCTTATGGCTTAGTTTTTAATCGAAGAAATTTCATTAATTGAAAGCTATCAATAACAAATAATGACAAAATTCACAAATAAGCTACTATGTAGTGGCCCAAGTGAATGCAATCAAAATCACTATTAGAAATGTAGGGATATGTGTAGCCACCTTCCTTTACTCAATGGAGAGGATTGTTCATAACCCAATTGCTTTTGGAACTAGGACTCAACAAATAGAAAGCTCCCTATTTGCACAATTTCCCAGCGTCCTTTTTTCGAACAGACAATGTGCGACAATCAACAATAACTAGTTGAAGTTTGAGGTGACACTGTTAACTAAACTAACCAATTAACTAATAAGTCATTCAACATGGTAAAATAAATTGCATAGAAGTGTTTATGTTGTTGGTCACCGTAGTCATTCAAGAATTTCTTGTGGCGATCGTTGAGTCCTCGAATGTGAGCTTGGTATTGTCTGCAAGAAGAGATTTTTATATATAATATTAGACGAAGAATAAGAAGCAAACCTATAAATATGTTTGAATTGAAAATGAGGGTGGGTTGAAGTTCCTACTGGTTTCGTTCCGCCCTTTCGAATATTGCAGACTTCAGAGACCCAAACGACGCCATACAATTGAATCAGAGGCTACACCTACACATGTGTATGGTTTCTTCTTCTTGCCCTTCCTTCCTACAGCAGAGCGAGAAATTTTGTAGACTTCACAATGAGGCCTGGATTTTTATCAATCTAATGCTTCCGATTTAAGGGGGGTGTATTGTATCTGGATTTTGTGGGCAATTTAATAAATTTTCTGAAAATTCAGGTGTATTCAATTTGGATTTTAAAAAGTCCATAAAAGTCTAGGGTATTCAATCAGGATTTTAAAAAGTCTTTCTGAAATTCACAAAGTCTAGGAGTATTCAATATGGATTTCAAAAAGTCCACAAAAGTTTTAGGGTATTCAAAATATCATTCATATTTATGGATTTGGAAAATCATGGACTTTGTAGTGTTAGATATAAATAACAAAGTTCAATAGTTTGCCAGCCTCCTATCAAAGATTTCAACGTGAAAAAAAAGTCTCCCAAAGTTCTTCCTTTTGCCAGCCGCGAAGAGGTTGGCTCCCATCCTCTTGTTTTCTCGATTCTTTTTCTATATTTGCATAGTGTTCATAATTGCATCGTTGATAATTTTGGGTTACGGTTTGGATTATTGTAGGGTCTATAAATCTGGAAGTTGTGTTAAGGTTTGGATTAAGAGTTTATAAATCGCTAGATTTCGTTAAATGAACAATTTGGGAAGGGATTTCGTTTGTTTACATCCCATCAAGTTCTTGCATACTTTACCAGCTCAACCATCCCATCAAGTTGACATCCTGACCTAAAACTGCACCGAACTTCTTCAAGATACTCTCCCCTTATGGGAGACATCTTCTTGAGACTGCCTGCCTCCTCACTTCGAAAATGTTATCACAGGTCATGCCGCAATCACTGCAATGGGTTATCTCCTTTGGTCACCTCGATCCAACTAGTAGCCTCTTCTATAGAACCTCATAATATGATCACGAGGCACCAACATATTGTTCAGTTGAGAGCCTTCTTCCTTCCAATCCATTACTGGTGCTGCCACAAAAATCATTTTTATGTTCAGGTCACCTACCAGTGTGAAGAAAACACTTCAACTTTGACCTGAACTTGGCCCATCAATAAACTTTGAGATGTGATTTTCAGATACCTTCAAGGCTCGCCACGCCGCTTTGCCAAAATTATTCGCCTGAGCGACTCTATCCTTTGAATTATCTTTATTTGGTGGATTTAAGTTTGGGCTGCACCATTGGTTTCCTGATAAATGGCCTCTTAACCAGCCTAGCTCCCATTTTCACTTCCCAAAGAGAAGATAAAAAACTTCCTCCAATCAGCACCTTTGAAAACCAAGGGATGCATTGGTGGGTCAAGCTTCCTCCATTAACCATCATGACTCGCACAACACACCATCCAAATTTTGTTCCTGCTTCGGGTGTCCATACTTCGGCTTATGACCCAGAAGTTCCTGCTACTCTTGTCAACAGGAATGTTCCTCCTCAGATAATTAACAATGTGCAACGAATGGTTGAAGTAGGTGCCCCAGGCCTTACCATTCAAAGCTAACATCATTTGAAGGAACTTATTTTTAAGGATTTGAAGGAAGAAAGGATGTTATGGTTTAAGATATTTAAGTTGTTGTTAGCTGTTGTTGTAATAACCTTCAATTCCATATGTGCAAATTATGGAAAAACTATGTGTAATTATCTTCATGCTTTCTAAAATACAAGGCTGTTGTTTGTTCCTTGGCTACAATTGTGCATAAAATACTTGATTCCAAGTATCAGGCAATCCTGGCAAGCACCAATGTATGCAGTTTGCATAGCGCTGTGGGTCTGCTTTTTGCTCATCCGTTAACACTTTACCTGTAACTTCTATGTAAACTGAGGTATGCGCATCAATACGATACTCAGACATCTGTGTTATATTGATGATAGACACAGGAACTTTCAATCTTTCTATGATACCAGTCACTGCTTCCATTATCCTTTTATCTTAACCAGTTCCCCAGTGACCCTTCTTGAGCACATGCCTTGTTTCGTTATAGCAGCGGATCCCTTTCTTATTGTTCCAATCCGTGCTCCTGAAAAAATAAGGCACACATGCCATTTATTAGTACAAAATTAAAATAAGGCAGTTCTCTCGTGAAATGAGAATGTACCTCATATGAGTAGGGGACATAGTTGTGAAAAAGACCCAGGTCTTATTAGTATCAATGTTTGAATCAGCCCAATTTGCCCATGTTTTCAAAGCAAGCCTATAAGAAACAGATGCATCCAGTTCCTCATATCCTTCTGCCCCATTTGCAAAAGAACCCCATTTGCGCTGAATTACACCTTAGACTGTATCCATCTACATGTTACGAAGACGAGTTCAATTGAAAGAAATCTCTGAAGGGTTTGTTCAGGAACTTACAGTGATTTGATTTTCAGGCCACTCATCCACCAAACATAGGTGTTAAACACAAGGATATCCACTCCTACCCAGTGTTTGGCATGCTTGGCTACTGTGTCCACTCTTAGTATTCTTTTCTTCGGATTTGCTATAATTTTGACATCTGAATTGGATTCAACAAGAAATGGTGCCCAGTAAAACTCAATCGTCGCATTGTACCCCTACAATGGAATTAAACATAATTAGCCAACTATGTATAGTACTTGTGCAGTAATCTGTCTACTGGAGAGGTAGTTCTAATATTTGTTTATTCTTAGTAAGATGATTAGACCAACATTTGTCGATTTACCTTTGCTGTAAAAACAGAGTGAACACGACCACGTTTCATGGACTTTTCTTCAGAAGGTATAACAGATTCAACAAGGCACACAAAGGATTCCCATTGCCCTCTCTGCAGCGAGTCGCCTACAAACATGAGCCTCTTTCCCCTTATTTTTTCAAGTGCACCTGTTTGATTAAACCTGAAAAAAATACATTGAATGTTCATTTCGCAACATAGAATAACTTACTGGGGTTTTATTGAATTTTGTCAAACAAGTAATCGAGGATACCTGGGCAAGATGCATTCATCAGGTTGCCATTCCCAGTGACGGTAATCAGAGTCTGGCCTTCCATTCTTCATACATGAGACTTGTAAATCCACATATGGGCAACTCTGGTCTGTGTATAATGGTTCAATTGAACTGTTGAACACCCACTTCCCTTTATCTATACTGCAATTGTTTGGATCATATTCATCTTTGTCTTCATCATCCATGTCACCAGTATCATCTTCTATACTGGAGTTTTTTTCTTAACTGTTTAATTGACAAATTCAAATAGTCCTTAGCATTCTCATGAAATGTGTGCTAGAACACCATATGCTGAGACGGATTAGTTCCATATAACATTTTAAGCACCGCCATTTCCTTACAAGACACAAGCGGAGAATGAGAATGATGAAGATAATTTTGAATGGGATGATATTCAAACTCAAGAGCAGCAAAGAGAAAATGCTAATCAATGGAGAATGAGTATTGCTAATCAAATGTGGGAAGCAGCTCAAGCAAACATCAACGTTGCTAACAATGATAATGAAGAAAGTGACCATGAAGGAGAAGAATGATCATAATACAATTTTATGGACGTTTACTTCTTATTTTAAAGATGCTAATTAACGACCTACTCTTTTTCTAGTTTTTTTAGCACATGTATCTCTATTTTATGGACGTTTTTTTGTTTCATCACTATTTACCAACTTCTTTTTTATCTTGCAAATAATTAGAAATTTGTAAAATTCGTTCATACAAAGTCCGTGGATTTTCAAAAATCTCTAAAAAGTCTGTAGCAAAAGTCTATGGATTTAAGAAATCAGTAAAAGTCCGTGGACAATTTAAAGAGTCCGTGGACTTTTCAAATTATTTATCAATTCCATAAGAATCCATATACAATACACCCCCCTAAGGAGAGAATGTTTTCGTTTGTCTTTTCTTTTTAGCAACGATTGTTTGACACCAACACATCTAGTGAAAAACATCACCGCTTCGTACTCTTTGAAGCATACTACCACCTTTTTTAAGCACACCGCCCCTTGTGAATCACGTCACCAGTATAAACTCATTTTCTTCAATTTCTCTCTCTCCTCTCACTCTCTTTTCACTTAGAAACAACACCACTACCACACCGCCAGTCGCACCTCAAAAAAAAATTCTTCTTCTCCTCTCTTCCTTTTTTTTCCCTCATCTTCTAATTCATCTTTTTCTTGTATCTTCCTCTTTTCTCGGGAACAGCAACAGGGAGGGACGGAACAGCAGCAACCAACCCGCCACGCCCCTCCTCGTTCTCTATTTTGTTTTTTTATTTACAGAGACATTCGACGATGTGCAATGAATGTTGTAAGTTCCAATTAACAACAGGCATTCCACGTCGTCGGATGTCTCTTTTTTTCTTAATTGTAGTGGATCCTGCGAATGGGAGACTTATGCTAGCAAAGACCGCTGCGTTTGGGCAAAAGTTAGACATCAGGTTTTTTGCCCAAACGCAGTGGTACCTACAAGCCTAAGTCTCTCATTCGCAAGATCTGTTGCGATTGAGAAAAAAAACATTCGACAATGTGCAATGAATGTTGTTAATCGGATCTCACGACATTCATTGCACTTCGTCGAATATCTCAATAAAATTATAAATAAATAAAAAATGAAACAAAAGACGGGGATGGGCTTGCCACTTGCAGTGGGGGCCGAGCGGGATGGTTGTTGTTGTTTCGTCCCTCCCTGTTGTTGTTCCTGAGAAAATAGGAAAAAAAAAAAAGGAAGTGATGAGAAGAAGAAGAAGAGAATGGAAAAAGAACATAGGAGAAGAAGAAATGAGGAGAGAAAGAAGACGGGAGGGGTAGGGTGGAGCAGCCCAGCGGGGTGGTACCGCCGGCAGCAGGGTGGCACGATGGTGGTGATTGTTGTTCCTGAGGGAGAATAAAGGAGAAAATGAAGAAAGATTTTTTATTGGTGGTGTTCTTCAACAAATTCGTGGTAACAAACAATTGTTGCCTTTCTTTTTCACACTTTTGAGTTTTGACTTTTCTTTTTCTATCTAATATTTTACTTTTTCTATTTTTCTCTCTCCTGTTCATTTCACCTCATCTCTCCTAGTCCGTAAATTCAAGGGGTCGGTCACCCATCCCTCGCTCCCTTTCCTCGCTCCTTCCCTCGACACCTAGAAGGACTCCTCCTAATCATCTTTTTATTTAATCATGTTTTATATTTTATAACTAACCAATATATTTTCATCCATGCCTTTTTCCTATCACTATTTTTTCATTTGTTTTTGGTTTTTAAGTTTTCAACCCCTCCACCTTACAAACTCATTTTTTCCCATATTTTTTTCCTATCCCTAAATGAAATACAATCTAATATTCAATGTTATAATTATAAAAGACTGGAAATGAGGATCGCTTTCTCGCATCGGATGCATCAATAGGGAAATATTTGGTACAAAAAACCACAATCCGATATATGGATATATCCATATCCTCTCATAGAATAGATAGCCTATAGTAGATAGAAAAAGTTGATCTTTTTCTGGAATCAAATAAAGATATTATAAAGTAGGGTAATATCGGGTTGTAACTCAGAATAAATGTTTCCCCGTGAAGGAACGGAATACCAGTATATTCCTATGGAGCATCCAGTAACAATAAGATTTAATCATAAATATCAGCAAATTCTTGTGCAAAAAAATGTTTGCTTTTGGTACTCCGAATAAACAAATCTTGATCGAACCTATATTTGCCCAATGGATACAATTTGATCATGGTAAGACTTTAGAAATTTCATCAAATGGTCTTTCTAAAAACCTCTGGTGACCAATCTTTGCATGAATTGTTAAAGATCCAATGAATCCAACATTGATTGCCCAAATAACTTGATTTTCGCATATGAACTATTTGTGTCCATGCGACGCTGGTTTTGATGTCACTCCTTTGTTTCAGGGAAGTTTGTTGTTTCGTCTCTTATTGAGGAGAAGAGGCAGATAAAAAGGGAATTCCTCAAGCTCCCTTTGACGTTCCTTGAGGAGGTCGTAATGCAAGGTAACGTTGTGCATAGCGGGTAGCTATGGTGTTCTCACTGCGCCCACGTCATGTCGGGTTCACCGGCTGAAGGGGTTGTTTTTTTTCATTCGAGGAATAGAAGTTTGGCTCTGCCCAGTCCAACTAGGCTTGCAGAATTGGAAGTGAACGTGCCTCCTGTTGTTGTTCCGATGAGGAGACAACCCTCAGACCGCGCGGCTTCTCCCCTTGGGCTGTCGCATTCTGCATAGGCGGCAACCTTGGGGGTCGTCGCTTGCTTCTTGATGCTGCCACTCTCCCTGTTGACTTAAAGGGGGAGGACATCAGACCACGCGTTGATGTTTAGTGTCACTATGGTTATGAGATGGTCGTTCGTGCCCTTGAGCCGTACAATCCTGTCTCTCTACATCCCGAAGCCCGCAGACGAGTTCTTGCTTTGGAGAAAGCCTTCGTAGACCTGCGGATGTCATATTCAGATGCCCTCTACCGGGTGGACTCCTTGACTGGTCAACTGCAGAGTTCTGGTAGTGTCGCGAACTTGGGTGTCGTGAGGGTTGTGGTTTCTGCCACTGAAGCGGAGTTTGCGAGCGTAAGATCTCAACTGAGGGTGCCAAGTATGATTTGGCGTCGATCCGCGCTGAACTGGGGTGAACTAGGGCTGAACTAGAGCGCCTAGATCTGATCGTGGACAGATGGTTATCCGACTTGGAGACCCAAGAAACTAAAAGAAGGTCGGGGGAGACGAAATGGGTCGTCGAGCGACGACAACTGGAGTCTGCAGTTGATGAGGGGCTCCGCCGCATTCGTGAAGCGGAGCGTTTGTTGTCTGAGGAGCGTTCACACTATGCTGCCTTGGTAGGTGCAGTGGACTTCGACATGTCGGTACGGAGGCCATTGATCTCGTCTGAGGTTATTAGGGGCAGATTGGAGCTGTTGGAGCTAATCAGATAGGAGTGTCCTGGTGTCGAGCTTGATTTTTTCCGTTCCATGAGGGCTGCTTTTGGACCGATTCCTCAAGGGGAAGGTTCGGGTTCCGCAGGGCTAGCTGCTGAGGAGGTTGTCTCTCCTTGAAATAATTGTAATGTCCTTCCCAGGACAAAAAATAATTTTTTGAATGAAAATATTGTTTTTCCTTGTACTGCTGAGTTTTTTTAGATGTTTTGTAGATTGTAGAATTTGTACTACCAGGCAGAACGCTAATTTTTGTTAATCAAATTGTATTGACCACCTTTGGCTACTTTCGTTTGTTGGTGAGTTGTTATTGTCTACGCGTTCCATCGTTATCAGTTGCGAACTGACTAAGCTTACCTGGTAAGTTTGGCGATCATTGTCTGTTGGAGAGCAACGATCCTTTGGCAAGTCGTCGTCATCAGCGAACAAGCGATGACAAGGCTCCCACTTCCTCGGCCGTCGTGGTCCGCGCATAGTGAACTAGGCGTCGGGTTGATATTCGAGTTTGGTCGTAGCCGGGTTGGTTGAAGGTCGTAACGGACAACAGTGAAAGTTCTAGTAAAAGCAAATATTTTATTGATAATATTTTTTTAGATATTCTACATTCCATGGTCGGTTAAGCCCGTCGCCATCTGCATATTCAAACTAGTATGTTCCCAGCCTGTTGACCTTAGAACCTCTATATGGTCATTCCCAAATTGGATTTAGCTTTCCTACTGCAGCTTCTTTGGTGTTTTGTTGGGTCTTCCTGAGTACCCAATCTCCCACCTTCAGTTCGTGTGGCTTGACCTTCTTGTTGTAGTATTGCGTCATTCGTTGTTGGTAGGCGACTATCTTGGCGGAGGCGAGATACCGCTTTTCATCGAGGAGGTCTAGCCCAATGCGTAAGGCTTCATCGTTACCGTCTAGTCTAAACCCTTCCGTTCGGAAGGTTGGCACCTTGAGTTTTGTCAGAACCCTGACTTTTGACCCGTATGTATGCCAGGGCAAAGGGTGTCTCTTCGGTAGGGACTCTTTGGTCATTTGATATACCCAGAGTATTGCTGGTAGCTCTGGAACCTATCTACCTTTGGCCGCATCAAGCTTTCTTTTCATAGTCTCTAGGATCGTTCGATTGGTAACTTTTGTTTGGCCATTGGCTTGGGGGTGTCCTGGTGAGGAGAAGTGGTGATCAATATTCAATTTTTTGCATAGTTTTTAACCTTGATACCTTTGAATTGAGTTTCATTGTCGCTGACCAATACTCTGGGGATGTCAAATCTACAGACGATGGTGGCCCATACGAATTTTTCGAACTGGACCAGCCCGATTTTGGATAGGGGCTTGGTTTCGACCCACTTGGAGAAGTAGTTGACTGCCACAATAAGGAACTTTTTACCGGCTCAAGCTGAGAGCGGTCCGACGATGTCCATTTCCCATTGTGCGAATGGCCACGGACTAGTCATCGAGGTCAATGGCTGGGATGGCATATGTGTGTACGGCGCAAATCTGTGACATTTGTCGCACTTGCGGCAGTATCTTTGGCATCTCGCTGCATGGTCGCCAATAATATTCTAGAGTCAAAGCTTTGTGGGCGAGGGTTCTCGCCCGAATGATTTCTGCATGTACCACTGTGGATCCTTCTCATGACCTGGCTTGCCTTTGAAGGTGACAGACATTGGAGTCGAGTCCCTGTCAATGATCTCTTGTATAACTTGTCGTTTAGGAGAGTGTACCTTGTTGCTCTTTTTTTAGTCTTCTTACTTCGACCTTCTCAATTGGTAGGGTTTCGGTTGTTATGTATTCCAGTATCAGAGTCATCCAATTTGAGTGCACTACTGCAACGCAGATATCTCTAGGTTCCTCTTCGTCGGGGCTCAATTGTTCTTGGTACTCAATGAGGCCGCTTGAAACTTCGTCGGAGGTTGAGGCTTCCCTGGCTAGCGCGTCAGCTATTTTGTTGTCGTCTCGGGGGCCCTGTATGAGTTCACACCTTTTGAATCTGCCCATTATGCCAAGTATTTTATCGTGGTAGGTTGTCATGTGGGGGCCTATGCCGTTGAAATCCCCTTTGACCTGGTTGACCACTAGTCTTGAGTCGTATATGTCGTTAGGCAATCTATATTGATCCCTAGTGCTAGCTTTAGCTCGGACAGGAGGGCTTCGTATTCGACCTCGTTGTTTGAAGTGGGGAAGTCGAACCTGGCTGCTTTTTTAGGGTGAAACTGCTAGGGGAACGGAGCGTGATCCCAGCTCCGCTTGCCTTTCCATGCGAGTATCCGTCGCAGCACAAGATCCAGATCTGGACATTCGAATCTGAGGGCTGGTGGTCTATGTTCGTCTTTTCTCCACTGGGGAACTCATCAATGAAATTTGTCAGTGTCTGGGCTTTGATGGTGGTTTTTTTAGCGTAGTTTATGTCAAACTGTCCAAGCTTCACTGGCCATTTCACCATCCTGCCGGATAGCTCGGGTTTGTGTAATACCGAGCGGATGCTTGGTCAGGACCGTTATAGAGTGGGCCTGAAAATAGGACCTTAGTTTCCTGGAGGATATGACCAGTGCTAGAGCTAGTTTTTCCAAGTCCAGATAGTGTGTCTCTGCTTCCACGAAGGTTTTACGGGTGTAGTACACTGGTATTTGGGTCCCTCGATCGTCTCGTATGAGGGTTGAGTTGACAGCATGCTTGGAAACAGACAAGTACAAGTAGAGTGTTTCGCCTATCGCAGATTTTGAGCGCATCTTTATACTCCCCATGTATGTTTTCAGGCTCTGAAAGGCTTGTTCGCACTCTTAATTCCAAGAAAATATTTTGCTCACTCTTAGTATCTTCAAGAAAGGAAGGCATTTGTCAGACGACTTTGATATAAATCTGTTGAGTGCTGGTACCATCCCAATCAGGCTCTAAACGTCTTTGATGTTGGCCGGGGCTTTCATGTCTAGAAGGGCCTGAATCTGTTTTGGATCAGCTTCAATTCCCCTATTGTTCACTATATAGCCAAGAAAATTTCCAGACTCGACTCCAAATGTACATTTCTATGGGTCAAGTTTCATCTGGTACTTTCTGAGGTTGTTGAACGCTTCGTTTAGGTCCTGTATGTGGTCGCGGCTACGGAGGCTTTTGCCCAGCATATCGTCTATGTAGACTTCCATGTTCTTTTTGATTTGCTCTCTGAACGTTCGGTTGATCAGTCGTTGGTATGTATTGTCAGCATTCTTTAAGCCGAATGGCGACAATATATCCCTCTTCTATTTATGAAAGAGGTTTTATATTGATATGGGGGTGCATCAATATTTGATTGTAGACCAGATAGGCATCCATGAAGCTGAGTAAGTTGTGCTCGGATGTGGCATCTACGATCTGATCAATTCGGATAAGTGGGAAGCTATCCTTCGGGAAGGCTTTGTTCATGTCCGTGTAGTCCATGCATACTCTCCATTTCCCATTTTTTTTTACAATAACGGTGTTAGCCAGCCAGTCTGGGTATCGTGCTTCCTTGATCATGTCCGCGTTGAGTAAACATTGTACCTCCTCGTTTATGATTGTGTTCCTCTCGGGCGCCACGAGCCTCTTCTTTTGTTGTTAGATTTTTCTCATGGGGTCTACCTCTAAGCGATGGGTGATTATTGACGGGTCAATCCTTACATGTCTCGCATGATCCAGGCGAAGATATCCTGGTTCCGATGCAGCAGCTTTGTGAGTTGCGCTACCAATTATTTGCTCAAGTGGGAATCAATCTGCACAGCCCTGCTGTTGAGAGGGTTGTCGAGGTAGACCGTGATGGTTTTTTTATCCGATTGGCCGGCATTGGGCCTGCCTCGAGGGCTCACCGGGGCCTCGTCGTCTGGGATCGGTTGTTCTTTTCCCGCTTTTTGGGCGGAATGAAGAATCATCCTAGTCAAAGGGCTAGTCGCCAAATGAGAATCATTGTGCGACAGTGCCGTCATGTACTAGCATTCCCTGGTAGTTGTTTGGTTGCCTCTTAATGTACCGACCAATGGTTTGTTGGATACTTGCTGCACTGGTGTAGAGTGGAAATCGCCGCTCCCATCTGGTGTATCCAGGGTCTCCCCAGGACCGCATTGTGCATCGAAGGCGCATCGATTACTATGAACTCTTGAAACAGGGTTTTTGAGTTGGCTTCTCTCCCGCCGTTATAGTCAGCTGTATCTTTCCCACAAGGAATCGTTTTCGCTGCTGAAGTCGATCATCGGACTATTATCAGAGGTTAACGCTGTCTCTTTTAGTTGCATGCCATGGAACGTACAGAGAAACAAGACGTTCGTCGATCTCTCGGCGTCTACCAAGGACCTCCTTACTTCCCAGCTTGCCAGGGTAATTGTGACCACCAAGGCATCATTTTGCGGGAGTTGTATGCCCCGGAGGTATCTCTCCATAAATACCAGTGGCGTTGAGGGGTCTTAACTCTGAGCATGCGATTCCAGCTGCTCATCGTGTATTGCTTGGATCCTCAAACTTCAGAGAGCCCTTTTCCTGGACCTGTTTGACATTTCGGACTCGGAATGGGCTCCATGAAGCATGCATATCATGTCGGTCAGTTCCTCCCCAGGCCCGGCTTCGCTTTTGGCTACCCATTTTTCTTCTAGGGCAATGAAGCTTTGCGCTTCCCTTACAAGGTCTGTCATGCTTGTTGGAGGGTCCAGTGTCAGAAAGTTATAGAACTCTCATTTCCTCAGGTTGTCGATGAAGGCTGAGACGATCGTTGTGTCGTTGCACACGTTGACGGTGGCTAACTCACTATTGAAGCAGGTTAAGTACGCCTTCAGTGTTTTGTCGGGCCTTTGTTTCATCGATCTGAGGTCTTTAACATCAAAAAAGCCTGACGTGTGAAAAGTGACCTTGGATCTAATTCGGGGTCCGCTGGTGCTGCCGTTGCCGTGTAAGGGTTGGTTTGATGCTTACGGACTACCTGCACCGTCGAGGGTGGTGAAACAGCGCCAGGTTGAGGGCTCGGCGTTTCCCCTGTTCTCCATCGTTGCGTGATTTAGTGGTCACCATCTCTCCGTATTTCGAAGGGAGATGATGCTAGTGAAAGGTTCGAAACTTTGTCTTTCCCACGGACGGCGCCAAACTGATGCAGTCATTTTTCGCTCCCTACTTTGACCTAGTCATGCTGGCCTACTGACCTACGCAAGGAATGCACGTGAGCCACAGACCACCGTTGTGGTGGCCGATGACACTCCAATGCTAAAGTCAGACAGGGATGTGATGAAGGTGTAATGTTATAAATAGGGAATTTGTAGCATACCTTAGCTTACCAACCTCATGTCTTATTTATAGTGCAAGAGTCTTGGTTCGACCAGGCCATCGATGGCGTAGTTTAGGAAGAAGATCTTCGTGGAAATCCTTATGTAATTAGGAGTCATGTTGTATAAGGGAAGTTCCCTGTTAGCCCTGTGCTCCTAGATACGTAGGAAATAATGCCCTATATGAGGGTAATCCGTAATAGGATGTTTCCCAGTGAGATATGTACTCTAGTATTTGTTTCCTAGTCGAAAACGAAGAGCTATTGTAATTGCCTGTCTGAAGCTGATCCTCGAGATAGTTGCCTTAATAGGGCTTACAGGTATTGAGGATAGTTGTGAGACGTGTGGGCTTAGCAAACTGTAAGAGTTCAGGTCCGTTTGGCGGACTGCATTGGGCGGGCTTGGAACCTTTTGGGTCGGATCAGTGTTGAGCTGACGCTGGGGCTCATAGTTCCTCGAGATCATCATGACACGTGTATGGCTCAGGGATGTGACCGTTTTGGTGTATCATCAATTATCATCCATATTTTCAACGAATGCGAATTGTTGAAGAAAGCTATTTTTTTAGATGATAATTTGGATTATTATTATTGTGCAAAAAAATACTTTTATCTTAACAAAATAATTCATCTTTATAAATAATTTTAGTATTCTACTTTTATATTTGAACAATGTAGAAATGCATTAGAAGTTTATAGATAACTTTTTTTTGAAAGGTAAGTATGGTTTTTATAGGATCCCAGAACCCTCTAAAGATGCCGCAAGCTGGGTTTGAACTCATGACCTAGTGGTACCATCCGCCAAGCTCTAACCATTAAGCTGTCATGCCATTGGCATTTATGGTGTGTTAGGATAACTTGAAATGTATTGTTAGCATCTTAAAAGAATAAATAGGATCCAAAATGGTGTGTTAGGTTAATTCTATGACTTTTATGGTATTTTTTTAAATCAATGAGAATCTGAAAAGTTAAATGGCATTGTTGTAAATATCATAAAAGAAAATTTGGCAGGTTTCTACTCAATGACATAAATCGGGATCTGAGGAGGGCATTAACTAATGAATCCGAGTCACCCTGGTGAATTGACTTAGTTATACTCATGTAATGCATATGTCTAAATACATCTAAAGGACTTTAAAATCTCTTATTCTTCTTCTCATTTCCTCCACCGAATCTAACTTAAAGCACAACAACCACTTGTGGGACACCACTTCCATCCCATCCCACTTTGCATCAACATCATGTCCATCCAAATCTACTCCTTCCACCCTAATACAAGTCCATGAATTATTTTGATCAAAATTTTAGTTTTTTACATCCACATTTTTATCAAAAACCCGTTATTCTCTATCACATGAATCCCCTAAATAAAAGCTCTTGCATATGGAACTCTTCAAGTGAATCCCTCAAACCCCAAATTGATTTTCTAAAGAGTCGTAAAGAGACAAAAGGTTGTGTTGAGAGTTATCTATGGTATAGGTCTTTATGTTTTATAACTGGAGTCACCCCAAAATATTTTTGTAAACCAAAATGATAATAAGAAAGTTCAAGAATACAAAACAGTTTTGTGAGGTGTAGGTCTTTAATAAATATTTTATTAATGTTTCTGTATATACTAATATGTATACCAAATTTATGTCCATATTTTATTTTTTCAGATTATGATGGATGAAGAAATGATTGTTGAACAAGATCCAAAAGTTGGAATGATATTTGAAACTGTGAAGGTGAATACACTAAAATTATACTTTGAAAAAAAAATCAAAGATTTGGGTGCAAGGCAGAGTTCCACGTGCAATGCAACAATGGTAAGTACATGTTGACTAGGTTCACATCAAAACATAAACATGGGCTTGCTCCCTCGGAGCAAACATATTTGATGAGATCTCATAGAAATATATCAAAGGTGCAAGCTGAGCTCATGAACAAAATGCATCCACTGGGGATCGATCAATAAAAAATTCAATCTTATTTGTGTGAAAAAGCTAGAGGTGTTAAAAATGTAGGCTTCACCCGATCTGATTGTTACAATCATGTCCAAATACAGTGGATTGAATTCTTGAAGAAGGGTGATGTAAAGTGTTTACGATAGTGGTTCAAGCAAAAGCAAAGAGAAGTGCGAAGTATATTCTTTTGTGATGCAAAGTCAATGCATGATTATGAGTTATTTATGTGACGTTGTTTGTTTTGAAAGTTGTATCAAAACAAACAACAAAAACATGATTTGTGGCCAAATGGTGTACCAGCTGAGTTGGTAGAGGTGTTGCTTAGGGAACCTCATGTCACGAGTTGGAACCCAGCCGACAACATAATTATCAGTTTATGGTTTGTTTCCATTATGGTCTTTGATAGGTTATAGGATCCTATAAAAACCCAACTCGCCTTCCAAAAAAACATGATTTGTGCACCAATTGTTGGAGTTAGCAATCATAGGCAAACGATGATGTTTGGATGAGGTTTTTAGAAGGTAAGACAATAGAGGCGGTTTCTTGGTTACAACAATTTTTAAACTTATTGGAAGAAAGAAGCCTGAAACCATATTTACCGAACAATCTGTCGTAACTGCCAATGTCATTCAAGTGGTATTTTCTAAGAGTAATCACATGGTATGCTTATGGCATATACTTCAAAATGCAACATAGCACTTGGACATTGTATCACCTAATTTTAGCTCACTCAAGTCATATTTAAGGAACTGCATATATAATCAAGAAACTATTGTCGAATTTGAAGAATGTGTGGATAAGACGTTGGATGATTATGAATTGAAGGGTAATGATTGGTTGAAAGGAATGTATGACATGCGTCAGAAATTGGTTGTTGCTTATAGTCGTGGTTATTTGTATGTCGATATTAGGTACTTAGAATAGTGAAAATATCAACCCATTCTTGAAAGATTACTTTAGCATAACAATGATTTTGAGAGAATTTGTTGATCAATGCACAAAGGCTATGAACAACTGACGCTTAAAAGAGAGGGAAGCATAGCATCAAACTTCTCAAACAATACCGAACTCATTTGACAATGGGAAAATGGAACGTGAAACATCATTAGTGCTATATACAAAGAAGACGTTTTATATATTTCTAGACTACTACAAGAAAATTGGTGATTCTGTTCTGTTTAGGAAACAGATGATGAAACAGTTTGCACATATACAATTTTCATTTAGACAATTAAAGTAGGACTCACACATATTTGTATCCACAGATTGACCAATCTGTGTCGTGCACTAGAAAATTCGAGTTTGAATGTATTTTTTGTTCTCATGCTCTAAAGTTATTTCAAGAACTAGCATTTACATCTTTCTCCTATAAGTATTACTTGAAAAGGTGGATAGGGAGTGTTTCAAATGAAATTGTCTTTAGTCAATCTGGGGTAGCAATTCAAAGTGATTTAGATCCATTGGATACAACACCTTATAGTAAACTCTCACATTTGTCACAAAAAGTTATATCCATCGGAACACAATCTCATATGAAGTGTTCTTTGACTAAAATTGCGATATTAGACCTTGACAAAAAAACTTGATGCAATTTCAATATGTGATGAAGAAGGCCAAAATGCATTTCAAATGGTTGTTTTAAACAATCATGAAGATTTAGAAGAAGATAAACCATTGTGAGTTGCAAAAGGTAAAAAGAAACGAGATCAACCTAAAAGCCGAATGAAGTGTGTGTTCAAGAATAAATCAAATAAGAAAAGGGCATGATCAAAACATATGAGTGAGTATTTTTTTCGTACTTAGATATATATTTATTATTACCCATAATAATTTTATATGTTTATACAGGTGTAACCAATCAAGAACAAGGAATAATTATGTCACAATACATGTCAAATGTTTCAAATATCTATCCAATTACTCAAGTAACACTATATTTAAAATAACATATATTTCTTATTGTTTTAGTTATGTTGAAAATGATATAATATGTATTGTTTTACCTTATCTTTGTAGGGGTGAACTCAATAGTTCAGTTTGAATTGAAATATAATTCATAACAATAAATTAGTCAAAACATGATGGAGACACCAGGGTTTAATGAACATTCTCAGGCATTAAATTTGAATATTATAATGTCACAAGTGTTTAATTTATATACATAATAATTAAATTATATTGTATTTAATATGAGAGATTTAATTCAACGATTTGGTAGGATTTGATGCTTAATCCGTGGCAAATAAAACATTATACATTAATAATATTTAAATATATATCATCAGTTACTTTAATAATCTAATATGTTCACATACAATATTATCCTACAACTTAAGAAACTCAAGGTTATCTCAAACACTTTTCTCCTAAACTACTACATCAACATCATTTTTTTTTCCAAAATTCATTGTCACCCTAAGGTGAGAGTTCAATTAACTTATAACCATTTTATTAACATGATACATTTCTTTCTCATTTTTAGTTAATTTTCTACGATGAATTATTTTTATATGACAAGTACTATTAATTTTATAGACTCGTTGCCTTGAATTTTGCAATGTTCTTCAGTAAAGAGTTCAAGTTATACAAATGAATAACATTTTGACAGGAATATTCATCACCAAATTTATTAAAAATTAAGGACAAGGTAACATGACTCTCATTTGACCATCTTGTGTGTAGTGATATTAATAGAGAAATTTGGAGGTTATTTGTTGAGAAATCGTTTCATTCAATCTAAAAAGGGATTTATAAGCTTTAGTGTATGATAGACAATTTATTTAGAACCTAACTACTTTAAGTATTTATTATTTTTATAAATGTATTAATTTTATAGAATAATTTTAATGTATTGCTTGAGACTGGAAATGTGAATTTATAAATGTTTGTAAAGGTTCCATTAGGTACATAATATTAATATACGAAATTTGTAACATCATAATAGTTTTTGTTTGGACACAATTATGAAATATGATTTGTTAGGTCTTAGTGAGTTAGTATTGTGGGGAGTTGGTAAACTTAATGTGACCACACTGAGTTGGTTGGCTATTTAAAAATAAACGAAATTAAAAATTAATATAGAGAAATTTTGTAGAGGGGTGAAAATGTATTGGTTGGTTGTAGAAAAAAAAATAGAATTAAATAAATAGATTATTAGGAAAGAGGATGTGAAATGAAAAAATGAGAAAAAACAAAAATGTAAGATATTTGAGAGATAAAGAGAAAAGTCAAAAAAAAAAAAAAAAAAAAAAAGATAAAAGCCAAATGAGAGATTAAAAACTCTCCTTAAATTTAAACCATTAAATTGATTAAATTCGGGTCGTTGATCATAGTAACACACGTTCAGGACCTAAATTGAGTTCAGGCACCCGTGGAGTGTACTTACTTCCACTACCTCATGTTTTACTAACTACTTAATATAAATAGAAATTTGTTATAAAGAATAGTTGTCCACAATCTTTATTAAATGAACAAATGACATATATACCACAGAGGTGATAAATGGATTACACTTTTGGCGTAGTTGTTACACATCTTCCTTGGGTAAGTTATACATGTGACATTATATTGCAGCTCGTGAGATAATGTGGCAGCTTTCGCATTACATTGGGGGTGGGCATTTAGGACTGAAAACCCGGACCGAACCGACAACCAGACCGATCGGGTCGGTTCGGACCGGTTTTAATTAATTAAAAAAAATTAAAACCGGCCCGGCCCGGGTATGAATGAAAAGTTAAAAACTAAACCCTGCATTGCCCCTTTATTGTCCGCTACTTCTCCTCATTTACTGTGTGCGACTCCTCCCCTCCCTGACCTTGTGCGACTCCTTGGCTCCTCCTCTCCTCCTCAGCTTGGCTACTGATCTCTCCTCCTCGACTCCCTCTGCAACGTTGTATCCACTCCAGTCTTCACAAAGGTACTGTACTCTGTCTCTGTGTGTGACTCTGTTTTTGAAGTTTTTCTGTATGTGACTGTTTACGACATTAACTGTTTACGACATTAATTGGATTCACATAAGTAATGAACTTATGATCATGTCCCTTCCATTGATAAGTATAAGTATAAGTCTTTTTGTCTTCTTCATGACTCTGTAACAGAAGGGAGTTGCCATCTTACTATTTCTATCCCCTGTATCAGCTCTTTCCCATTATGTTGCCAAAAGAAGTTGATGAATTTTCAATATTCACATACTTTGAAATAGTTCATTCATTGAGTGTTATGCGACATTTATATATCAATCGGCATATTCTTTACTTCTCCGCAGGTTCAGCTTCCATTTGAATAACAGCTTGCTGCAACATGTAAAAATGGAATTCAATTTATACTTTATATTGTAGAAAAGAAGATAAAAAATGAATACATAAAACATGGATCATTCAGTGACTAGAACTATTGATTACCTGAATGCATGAAAGTGCATACTGAACATCACTATCACATATTTGGTGATGGAGAACAATCCTGATGCTATAAACAAAAATTACTTAGATCAGGCTAGAGTGGTATTAGGTTAATTTGGAAAGATGTCTGCAACACGCATATGGAAAACCAATTTCAGGTGTTTGAAGTTTGAACTATTACTTTAAGTGCCCAACCACTGTAATCAACCAAGATAAATCACGCATTTGCTCACCAAAGAATTATTAGTGGGTCTACTGAGATATAACAGAGGATTAACACCAAAAGACCAATATTGATTAGCTCAAGTGGAAATCACTATGATGAGTTTAGTGAGAGAGTTCGTTCAAAAATCAGGGATTAAATGTTTTAATGTAAAATTTGGTTTTATTGCAAAAGTTTTTCTAGTCGGAGTTCTTTCCTGCTGCTTAAAAGAAGTCTTCTTTGCTTACAATGCTTATTAAAATTGTTTGAATCTTTTACATTTCATGAACCTTTTTGCCATGCATGCATATTCATACTTCATTTCATTCATAGTTCATATTTACATGATATTGGTGTTTGCGTATTTTTCAGGTCATTAACTTATTATAAAGAAGTCGATATTGGTGTTGTCGGTGACTAGGCAAAAATGTCGTAAGTATTTTTTTTCCAACATTGTGCATTTTTTATTGGATTATATTTTCGAGTTTATTAAATGTTTGTGAATAATAAATGATTATTATTGATGTGATTTAGGTTAAGCGCAAGACGCTCAACCGTGGAAGGTGTTTCAACAACTCCAAGTTCATCACCATCACCACAAACTCAAGGTACACCGTCATCTCAAGATGAACCATCTCAAAATGCACCACCTAGTCAAGAGGGCTCATCATCTCAGAATCCACCACCTACTAAAGCGGGAGGACTTCCCCCCTTCCTTCTACAACAAAAACATCGGAGGTATGGAGTCATTTTACTAAAACAACCATAGTGGGAAAAGGGGAGAGGGAAATTTGTATGCATTGCAAAAGTGATTTGGCATGCAATACTCAAGTAAATGGTACATCTAGCTTACTTAGACATTTACGCGTGTCTTGTCCAAAATCTCCTTTAAAAGTCGCAAGTAACCAAAAAGTCATTTGTTTTGATAATAAGAATAACCCAGTGTCACACTCATTTAATAAGGAGACATGTAGAAGGAAGTGTGTAGAAATGCTTATTATTAATGAGCTTCCTTTTAAGCATGTGGAAGGGATAGGATTTAAGCGATTTATGAAGGAGGCACAACCTAAGTTTGAGCCACCATCTCGTAGAACCGTTGCTAGAGATGTGTGGTCTATTTTTCAAGAAGAAAAGGCTAAGATCAAGAGTGTCATATCTCAAAACAATCAAAGAGTTTCTCTCACCACCAACACTTGGACTTCAATCCAAAATGTTAATTATATGGCTGTAACCGCCCATTTTATTGATGATGGTTGGAATGTGCATAAAAGAATTATTAATTTTTGTCAAATTATCAACCATTCTGGGGATGCTATTGGGAGACTTTTAGAGAGGTGTTTGAGGGATTGGGGCATAGATAGGGTATTCACTATTACTCTTGATAATGCTACTTCAAATGATGGTGTTGTTAGGCATATGAATAGGAAATTGAATGGGTGGAATACACTTTTGTTGGATGGAGAGCTTTTGCATATGAGGTGTTGTGCTCACATCATCAATTTTATTGTTTGTGATGGATTGGTTGAGTTGCACACTTCTATTAAGAGTATTCGTAGGGCTTGCAAGTATACAAGGTCATCCCCTGCTAGGTTGGAGAGATTTAGGCAATGTTTAGTCATTGAGAAAATTGATAGCAAAGGTCTTTTGCCGTTGGAGTGTAAAACTAGGTGGAATTCGACCTACTTATTGTTAGAAGCGGCTTTAAAAGTACAAAAGGAATTTGAAAGGTTGGCGGAGGAGGATATGGACTTTGTTTCTTACTTTACTTGTGGTGATGACTATTGTGAGAAACCAAGAAATAAAAAAAGAAGGGTTGAGGGAGGTGAGAAAGAAAGAGTTGAAATCCCATGTGCCACTGATTGGTTGTATGCGAAGGCTTTTGTCAAGTTTTTGAAGAAGTTTTATGAGGCTACTTTGAAGTTTAGTTGTTACCAAAAGGTGACAACCAATGCACCCTTCCAAGAAATGTTCAAGATTGTGGAAGATTTAAAGTCCACAATGAGAAATGGTGATCCCTTTATGAAAAAGGTTGCAAGTTCCATGAAATTAAAGTTTGACAAGTATTGGGGAAGTATAAAAGATATAAATCAAGTTATGCTTGTGGCGGTGGCTCTTGATCCTCGTTACAAACTTGACTACATTACTTACGGGTTAGAATTCCTAGTTGAAGATTCTTTGAAGGCAGATGAGTTAACACTAGGGGTGAGAAATTTATTAATACGCTTGTATGGAGCGTATAAAAATGATAATCTAAATCAACCACATGCTTATTCAGAGGTTTCGGATGAGAATGGTGGCATTAGAAATGAAGAAGGGAGTGATCCATTATTAGATGGTTTTATGAAAAGAAGAAAAGAGAAGGATGTGGTTCATATTACAAATGAAGTTGATGAGTATTTGGCAGAGGCATATAAAAATCCAAAGAATTTAGCATTTAATTTGCTAAAATGGTGGAAAGAGAACTCTTCAAGGTTTCCCATCCTTTCTAAGGTTGCAAGGGACGTGTTTGCGGTTCCGGTTTCAAGTGTGGCTTCGGAGCCGCTTTTAGCGCCGGTAAAAGAGTTGTGGATCCTTTTCGGGCCTTTTTGACTCCTAAAACGGTGGAAGCTCTTATTTGCACCAATGACTGGCTTAAAGCCAATGCTTTTGACTTTTTTAAAGAGCTCACGGAGGATGAAATAGATTTCTACAACTCTTTGGAGAAAATGGAGAAAGGTAAGAAAATTTTATTCATTTTTGAATACTTTTAACTTTGTCAAAATATTTTCTCATGTATGCGTGTATGTTCTTGACTAGTAGAAATTGAAATATTGCAACTTGCGGAAGATATTTCAATTCCTAGTTCGACTAATCCAGTCATCTAGATTGAGTTATGTTTAATAATTTAGCCACCAAACATGTATTTTATCTTTTTACTTTATATTGCAACTTGCGGAAGATATTGCAACTTTATGTTCTTGTTGTTTATATTTTTCAGGCAAATCCCGTGCCTTATTGACATTGATTCCTGCTCGTCCAGTTGGGTCTAATGGTGGTGTTTTAGAAAACTTTCAGTTCTTATGTAATAGGCTGAAATAGACTTTAATAGAGAAGTTTACTATTGTTTTCAAATTACTGTTGATTAATTTACTGTTGCATAATATTAATTTGAAATACATTTGAAATATATGATCAGTAAATATATGATGCTTACAATTACTGATCTGTTAACATTGAAATATATGGGAAACACATTTGAAATATATTACTCTAATACAAGGTCTTATTCTAAGTCTAATCAATATATGGGAAACACATAATCTAACTCTAATAGTTTACACTGTAACAGGATTGCATAGTTTAGATCAATTATGTAGGAAAGTGAAGTTCTGGGGATCTATCTATCTAAACTTTACAGTCACTTAGTACCCCATGCTGCATCAAAGGATTGCATTGTAAAAGGATACAAAGTTCCACGTGGGACAATGTTGGTGTTGAATGCCGGATCCAAATGAGTTTTGGTGTTGAATGCATGGGCCGCCATTCATAGGGACCCTAATGTGTGGGTGGATCCAAATTCAAGCCTGAGAGGATTGTTGTTGATCAAAAAAAGAGGGACCGAGACCGGCCTGAACCCGGCTCGTAAATCGGTTAACCGGGACCTCGGTTAACCGGTCAACTCGGTCCGGTTTCGGGCCTCATAAACACGGGCCCAATTTTTTGGGTCCAGTTTTCGGTTTTTACAATTCGGGTCGATTACCCGTACTTGCCCAGCCCTAGTGTTATTGCTTATGGAAGTTTATTACACTTATGAGATTATATTCATCTAATTGTTCTATTTGTTAAATCGATGAGATATTTAAAATACATTGTCTGCGTGAAACTCCAACCAGCTCGAATGTTTTCAATAGCTTTAGAATTTCTCTTCGATTCGAGCGCTTGGATGTAAGTATGTATTTGACCATTTATTACTACTACAAATTCAAGTTGCAATTATTTGGAATATATTTGAAGGATGTTGTATAGCCATTTTAGTGAATATTTGTGTAAGGAAGGTTATACAAACTTTGCTCATGTGTCTTTATCAATAAATCACTTACTGTTTTTGTTATAGTAGCAATTTATGTAGAATTTATTGGGTCTTTGAAAGACCTTGAAAATACTAATAATTATTTAAAGAAGAAATAAAGACTTTGGGAAAACTTAATTTTGTCTTGGCCTGCAGATCAAGCAAAGTATTAATGGGATATTAGTCCATCGGTCAAGATATACTAAAAATATTTTAAACGTTTTAAAATTGAAAATTGCATCCACTAAGTAATCTCATGGTTGTTCGATTTTTATATTTAAAGAGATACCCGTATAGACCAAAAAAATATAAGTGAGACAAGAATTGGTCCTGAAATACCATATTTAAGTGCCCTTGGTGTATTGTTATATTTGGCATAATATAAAGGCCCTATATAGTTTTTTTTTTTATGTGAAATCACTAAAAATGTATAATTATGCATCTACTCGTTGACATTGGAATGGACATTAAACACAAATATCTTATATAACGATTACTATGGTTTATTTTATTTATGTGATTATCTAACCATTCCCACCAAATTGGCTATGCATATACATGTTATCTCTTTGATCCTTAGAATGGTCGCTCCTAGACATATTATATATATGAATTGCAATTTAGCTATCTCATTGCAATCTATTAAACAAATATCGGTAGCTATCTCCTAAAATCATGTTGAAATTATTGTACTGGATAAAACATATCGAGAATGTGTTTGGCTCCGATGATTAGTCCAACATATAAGAAGTCATTGTCATTTAACTTTTGTTACAAGTCATTCGACTACAATATTTAAAGACAATGTTGCTAATAAGCAATAATGCTTCTTAAAGGTGACTAAAGGTAACACATTCCAGCAAATTTCTTTTGCCCACATGAGCTTAAGAAGAATCATGAAATTGAAGTCAAATATGTTTGATATTCTAACGATATTGCAGATACCTTTACAAAAGCACAGCCTAAATCAACATGTCTAAAAATTGATTCACAAGATTGATGTGTTGGTTCAGTCATCAAATCATTTAAGATTTTGCTATCATGAGAGGGAGTCACCATTATGGAGAGTATGCAGTAGCATGCGACTTGATGAACATCCAAAAGTATGCTACAATAGCATGCAACAGTATGCTATGTTGATATTGAACGCGTCATATTCTTTTTCCTTCGACACGATTTTATCCCTGTCAATGTTTTAATGATGCAACATTATGCGCACCCACGATATTCCTAAAGAATGTTGTATTATTTTTTCCTCCGTCCACGTTATTCCCACTGGTTTTTACTGGTAATGTTTTGGACATCCAATTGGGAGTGTTATATAAAGGATGGTTGTCCACATCCTCTTTGGTAAATGGACAAATGATATACCATATAGGTGTTAAAATGGATAACACCTTTGGTGTAGTTGTTACACCTCCTCCTTGGAAGGTTATACATATGACATTATATATCTCACAACTCATGCACATGAGATAATGTGACAGCTTATACATTGCATTATAATATTTAAACGATCAAAGACAAATATTAGAGTTTATCTACAATTGTACCACCATACCTGTTGTATATATAAGAGCATTTGGCTGCTTATTATAAGGAGGAGAAAAATGTTGCATGAATGCAACAAATAGTTAATGAATGACCGAAATAGGGTTCTTCCCTATAAAATTTTATTATAATAATGAGATTATATTCGATGAGATATTTGAAATAAATTTGAGAACTACTACTTTTAGAACAAACATTGCTCTTAGCTACAGTGCAAAAGTGGTGGTGTCACATTGGCAAAAAGACGAAATTGCTCGTCAAATTAGTCATATTCCAATTATGTTGCAAAAGAGAATTATTGGGATGGTTTCAACATTGCGTCTGGGTCTGTGCTGAATTCTAATCTTTGGCAAACCAATGGAAGAAAAAAATCCAAAATTTCTATATATACTTTAGTTTCTTTGAATTTTTTTATGATGTGTTTATTTTTCCAAAATTGCAAATTGCATTGTGTGCGCAAGTGACTTAATAACTTTGTAAAACACTATTGTGTTGTACAATTATTTTTTTGCAAAACGCATAAATCATTTTTTATATTTCAGTATAAATCATTATTCAAATTCCCCAACATTTTAGTTTACACTTATTGACATATTAATTTAAAAAAACTTTTATATATATGTGCATGCAAAGCAAGTCGATAACTAGTAATGACAATAAACTATAATAATACTTGACGAAAAAATGATCCTACCATATTGTTAGTTCCTATTGTTTGCAATTAGATAATAGTAATTAGACAACGACATTCACAATTACAAAATAACATGCATTTTATACTATATCAATTCGATTTCGTGATAGTATAGTACAATTGATTTATTCATTTTCATGATATACGAATTGTGTCATTGGTCATTTCAACTAACAAATTTTTCTAACTCCTCCATTTATTTAAGTTAGATGATAAAATTTCCCTCCACTCTAACTACATTTGTTTCTTTTTACAATTTTCTCTATCTTCAATGAGTATCATGCTTGATGTGAAAGTTTTTAGCTTTTAGTTTGACTGACATGAACTTCGACATATCAAAATACTATGTCTACAAGTGTAACAAATTTTACAAAATTACTATTAACATTGGTAATATTTGTGTTCTAATTTTTTTTTAATGAATTTATGATACTACTAGGTTGTCCAAAATGTATAAGGGATCAGTGATTTCAAAAGTTAATATTTTAATAAGCTCGCGAACGTTAACCTATCATAGAATAAATCATCTATTGTGTTCAAGATATAAGCTATTGTCAATGATTTCTTATTACATTTAATAAATTTTTGAAAATTCAACTCAAGAACAATGAGTGAACCCATTTTACAATCAAAATGTTTTGCACTCACAATTTAATGACCCAGACGAGATTATCAACAATTGTAAGAAAATGCTTAAATTTAGTATTTGTTGTTTGGACTATGTTGAGTTCGTTGTATTTATCATATGAATGTGTGCATAAAGTGTTTTACAAATTAATAAGTATGTAAAATGAAAACAGGTTTACCTATAAGATCGTAATAAATATTTTTAAAGAGTTGGCTAAAATGAAAATAATAAGTTCATTCTTATATATTGATTAAAAAATACTCTTCGCACAATGCAGCCATGCACAATATGTTTCTGACCCAATAATTATGAGAGTAAAGTTTAATGTAAGGTTTTTATTTTTGCATAACAATTAGTCATTTTCATTGCATATGGAACTTGTAAAATTATCATTTAATTTTAACTAATTTTGTAGCTTCTTCAAGAGACCAACATGTTATACTCAAAGATATACTTGATTGTATTTCAACCAAATTATCGATTTTTATCATCACGAAACTTTTATAAATATATAATGGTTGGTGTTGCATTTTTTCCAATGCCCTCCTGGACTTAAAACAACAAAAAATGCTAGTCTTAATAAAATTATTAAACATTTGTAACTAGACATGGAGTTGTTTTTCTATCACTTTACAAAATAATTTTTAATTATTATCTAACTATGTATTTATTTAAGAAACCAACACAACCAAATAGGCAGCTTATGGGGATTTGTGTAACACTCATACTTTTTTAATGACCTTAATAAATAATTTTTGTACATAAAGTTTTAATTTATTATTTTTGTGTTTTTGTTAAAATAATATAGATATACGCATGTAGTAGTCTTGTGTTTATACATATTTTGTGTGTTTCTTTGTATGATATGAAATTTCTCAATGAATATAAGACCTGAATAAACTTCTCATCTGAAATTGTATTTTTAAAATCTTGTTTCCCTTGTCAGTTGTATCCTTTCGAAATTCACCTAATTATCTTACATTCCGAATCTCGGGAAAAGATTCTATTTAAGGTGTGTATAATCTAGTGACCCCATTTTTTTAAATTACCATTACTGTATTTATCGTAATAATATCGCATAATGAGTATATTGTTCATAAATTATGCTTTGGTTGATAAAATTATTACTCTAATGCTAGCTAGAAATTTCTTAGCTAAATTCTACTTTTTTTTAATTTGAAATGCTCATTTTTATTAATTAATTTTCATTAGAATAGTAATTAGGGTTAAAAAAAAGTTGGTTTTCTCTCATCTCTGAACGGTACAGAGTTGGGAGAAGAGAATGATGAAGAGGAATGGGAAAAATAAGAAGAACCGGTGAGTTTTCTTCATTATCTTTTATATTTTTGTTTAGATTAATCAATGGATTTGGGTTAGATTTTAACACACAAGTAAGTTGAAATTTTATATTTACATGAAATACTAATCTGAGAAATCATGGTTGTTTGGAAATGATTATTTGTTATTTTTTATGGGGTTTGGTTTGTTAGATCGGATTGACTTGCATTATGGCCTAAACAGTGACTTATGCGTGAGATTAAACAAGATACTCAGACATACAAGAGATCATGAGGGGTCTTTAATAGAGAATTTAAATTGTGGGCTGATGAACATGAGGAGTATATTGTTTGAAATTTGGGAAATGTTGATAAATTCATATAAAGTGTTTGATAAAATTTCTCTTCATTGAAAGTCAAGGATGGAAGATCATCTTTTTCTTTATAGTGGGTGTGTCAAATTCATGTTGGTTATGAATCATTCGAGGGAATCAGATTGGTTGTAGAGTTATAACTTGAAAATGATGTTGAATAAAAAATGAAATGGACTAGGTGAATTAAGAACATATGAATGAGTAGTTTTATGCAGGAAAATATGTTGATTATAATTGGATTTTTTAATCGAATGTCGGTTTAGAGAGATTGTGTTATTAGTTTTTCGTGGGTATGTAGAAGTAGAACATAAAATTTCAATGAAAATTGAAGTAGTTATGATCACTCTGTTTCAGCCAAAACAAGCTGAAACTAGGCCTGATGCTTCTGGAAAGATGATGATGTATGCATGACATCATTTGTAGACCGGGACTTCAACCATTTGATCGAACTTTGACTAGGTCCAAAAAATGTCCGTAATTTCATTTTTTACAGCGTTTTCACTATTGGAATCCTTGTCTTGAGATCTATTTAATGAAAGTATAATTTCTTGAATCTAAAAATTTATATTTTTACTCCTCAACTCCTTTATGCATCAAAATGTGTGTTTTGTGATATATTATTGTGATTTAAAGTACGAGGGTTGTTGTTTTAGCAGTGACCCTTGAGATGTTAAAGGTCGAAGAATGTATGTTAATGTGTTATAATGAATTTGAGTATTTGATTGTTATGCAAATTGACTTGTTAAGGCGTATGAATTCCTATATTGAATGTGTTTGATCGTCATTTTTGTTATAGAGAATTTTCTTTTGAAAATGCTATGTTTCCCCAAAAGAATAAGTGGATATTGTGGTGGATTTATGATTGACAAAGTGTCACCGTTTTAGAATTTTTTAGGTATCACAATAGGCGAGTTTGTAAACCTTAAATCACATTAAATTGTATCCCTTAGAACTACCACATTTCTTGTTTTATAGTATCCTTATCCTATAGAGTAATTAGCCTTTTCCGAATTGCTAGCCAAATGATCATCGCATGCCACAGAATTATGCGACTGAACCAAACAATTTTATGCCAAACCACTAACGGGCCACGAGGGCGAAAACATCCCTATGCACTTCTAACCGAAAAAGAGCCATTAGGTAACTTTATCCACACAACTCTTTTACCTTCCAATTTGATTCAATAAGTAACATTCGGGTTGAGTCTTGCGATTATGACACCCATTTCATAAATAAAAACAAGTAACCTTCGAGTTGGGTCTTATGAAAATGAGGTGATTTTTAAAATGCCTAAAGCAGACTTGACTATTTATCCGTAAAAAATGTGACGTGAGATCTTTGTTAGCCCTAGTATGACTTTTATGATACTCATGTGGTTATAAATATTCAGTGATGCATGCCCGTATGTGATGTTCTCACTTAAGCATGAATGATGGATAAATCCTCATTTATATGAGAGAGACATACAGACATATATGTTTGACGCGGAGGATGTGTGAATGTGGTGTAGTCTAAGGTGATCAATTTATTGAAAAAATAAATTATTTAAAATGGTAGTTTATTGTCGTAACTGTTTTAATTGATAAAATTATGATCATTTTAAATATTACATCTATTTGTTTTTTTAACTATTTCATGTATGATGATAAATCTACTAATAATTCTGCAGGTTAGACTTGTCATGATCATCCTCCATAGAGTAAGTACAGAGAAGATAAATTTTATAAGTATGACAGAAATTCAATATCTAGTGGTCTCTAATTACAACTATGTTTTCAAGAAATGACGAAGAAAATGAAATTTTTTCACTTTTCGTTTATTTATTTATTATTATTTCATTTATGGTTTATTTGGAAATTTCTCATACCTAACTTAGTTGCTAACCCAAGTGAGTTTTGGCTTATTAGGTACATTTATCTAGGAATGTAGTTGACTAACTTTGATTTCAGGACATTGGGTTTTAAGCGAGATTAGAGAAGTTTGTTTCGTAAGTAGCGAACGTAACATACTATTACCGTATTTTGAGGTAATTTTCACGCTTCAATTTTTGGGGAATTGGATAATGTTATGAAGTTTTAATGGATTTCATTTTTTTCAATTTGAGACGTGACAATTTGCACAATGTTAAATTTGCTACTTGCCTAAAAAAGATTTACCCTGCCTGCAACAACCTGCTAAGGAGGTTGGATCACAACCCACAATGCCATAAGAGATTCTCCTAACATACTAATTCCTCAATTCTAAGCACCTTATTATTCCAGACTGCCAACTCAATTATAACTAGATTTCATCGATGCAAAGGACTTTGAATGATGTGAATATTTTAGTATTTTACAAAAGATAGTTAATTATTATTTGGTACCTTTTTAAAGCACATTTCTTTTTCTTCCCCTTTCTCATTTCAGCTTCAACAAAATTTATTCTTCCTGATTCGAGCACCACCACTTCTACTTCTTATGAAGTTAGGTTTACGCTAACAGACCACCACCACCACCATATTTGGCCCCCAAATTAACGAGTTTAAGGGTGGCACAAGCCACGGATTGCACCAGACAAGTACTAAATTGACAATGTTTATTTTTTCTTTTTAATCTTTTTGTTATTAAGTTTCAAAAAATGGACCATCCAAATATTGCCTAATAAAATACAAGAACCTGACGAGTCTGTGAGTCACCCGACATTCTCATAGAGCACCCCATCATTACCCCGGGGGCACTGAACATTTCGTCGGGGTGCTTTTACCACAAATTGTGTGGGTTTAGAATTCCGCTTATTATTAATACTTCTTTCCTCTTCTCCCTGCAAGAACCGATAAAGGGGGAAAAAAAAGAAAAGGGGATCGAGTCCCTTTGCCGTTGAGAAGAGATACTATGTTCTACAGAGGGTAAGATTGTTTCAATTTCAACTACCCACTGATTGTTCTTAAAGATCCAATCTTTTTACGTTTTGAATTTGGGTTTTTTTCGTTTTATGCTCTCGTTGCTGTTTATTTCTATTTTGTAACTTTGAGTCATGAAAACCTCCTTGCTAGTCTTCACTGCTGCTAGTTAATTGATGAAAATTTGTTAGAATCAATGGGTTATGTTAGAATTGCAATACCCACTTGTTGTTTTTGCTCCCTTGTGTTTGTTTGGTGATGGGTGTGTAAAATGTGTAAAAATTTGTTAGGGTATTGAGTATTAGTTGTGATGTTTGATGGGGTTTTGTTTGTTGTGATTGAAGGAGATATGCTGATGGTGGTGATGGGTATGATTTGGGTTCGAAGAGGCCTAGGTTGGTAGACCATAGTCCCCCATTCTATGGGTCTTCGTCGGATAGGAGTTTACTGTACAATCCTTCTCCTTATGCATTCACTGGGCAGCCTCCGCCGTTTCCAGTAGTGAAGTGTCGTGGACTTCCCTTTGATTGCACAGAAGCTGATGTAGCTGAGTTCTTCCAGGGTCTGGATGTGGTTGATACTCTTTTTGTTCATAAGAATGGTCGGTTCAGCGGGGAGGCATATTGTGTTCTGGGGTACCCGCTTCAGGTTGATTTCGCACTTCAAAGGAACAGGCAGAACATGGGTAAGCGATACATCGAGGTTTTTAGGAGTAAGAGGCAAGAATACTACAAGGCCATTGCCAATGAAGTTTCAGAGGAACGTGGGGGTTCGCCGCCACCGCGGCGAGAGGCTAGGAGGGCAAGGTCTTATGACGATGGGAAAGCCAAAGATGTGCCGGAACACACAGGAGTCTTGAGGTGCAGGGGTCTGCCATTTTCAGCTGGGAAGGATGATTTGTTGGACTTCTTTAAAGATTTTGAGCTCACTGAAGAATCTATTCATATTGTTATGAACTCTGATGGAAGGCCCGCTGGAGAAGCCTTTGTGGAGTTTGCAAGTGCAGAAGATTCAAAGGGAGCAATGGTGAAGGACAGGATGACACTTGGGAGTCGTTACATAGAACTGTTTCCATCAACCCATGAGGAGTTGGATGAGGCAGTTTCCAGAGGGCGATGAAGTGTTTCTGAAGAAGTTATGTAAAATTTTCGATCTCTGACTTTACTTGCATTAAATTAAGGAGGTAATTGGCATGAAGACTAAATTATATATCTTTATCTATACTTTTTCAGACATATGCACGTCTTTATTATGGATTGATTTCCTATTATTTTCTATGTGATGATTGAATTGGCGTAAAATTGATTTCTCTTTGATTTCTATTATTATGGAATTTATGGTCATCTCCTTTTAATCTTTTAAACTTTTTACTGTCTTTCATTTATTGATCACCTAACATGCAAAAGTATTGACTGAGTTTAATTATTAAGGGAATAGCAAAGTATATAAATAATAATAGTTTCAAAAAAAAGTACACAATTCATCGTAGCAGAGGAAGTTCAATAAGAACTTTTTTTTTTTGGGGAAGTTGAGCAGGGTTTATTTAGGATCCCCAAACCTAAAATTAAGAGAGCTTTGATTACATTCGAAGATATGTTTTGCCTATGCTATTCTCATGTATTATCTTTTTCAATAAGAACTTCCAAAAAAACATTTCAATAAGAGCTTTGATTACATTCGAATAAGAACTTCTTTACATAGATAAAATTTAATTGTGGATCATGATACATTAGCCCTAGCCTAGACATTTGAAAAAAGGCAACAAATTTTCAACTTTGAGCACTAAATGCCACCTGACATTGACTTACTAGTTCCGTTACCCACTCCAAAATCATACTCTCAGAGAAGTTAATTTTAAGCCGCAAAATCAAAGAGAAGTTAATTTTAATCCGCAAAACCAAAATAAACAACTGTAAAACTTCCAACACGCTTTATAATAATAAAGTGCCACCCACAAATTGAAGATCACCTGCTCTACAAGCTTCTTCATTTATCTAATCTCAAATCACGTTGCTTCTAACCGCATAGATTTTGTGGAAAATGGGAGGATGTAGAGTTTGCTTTACCTGCTGCTTTATCCGTAAATAAAAATGAGTTGCTTGTTGAAAATAGTATGGAAACTATTTTATTTGGAATATAACGTTTTGCTTGAGTTCAATATTTTGAAATTCATGTCTATCTGTAGCACTTCATGCCCAGGCAGACCTAGGAAATAGTTGGTTTTTGATACTTGTATCAATGTTCGCTCAATGCCCGTCAGGCTTGGATAAGTTGGGTATGCATTTAGGCATCACTTGTGACATTTTAGCTCTGTGGTTGTTGGTCCCATGAGACAGATTCCAGACATTTCTTACCTGGGACTTTTACCCATTCCCAGGTTCTGGGGAAGAATCGTCCTCATTCAGTCTTTTGAATATTTGATCCTTGGTTCTTCCTCTGCATTGTAGTGGTAGAACCTCTCAATAACATCAGACAAAGCTTTGAAGTTGTGGTGTTGAAATTGGTTGCGAGGTTTGGTTATATTCAATGTCAATTTGTACATTAGCAGGAGTTGTTATTTACTGTTTGCAATGCTATATTTGTTAGTATTTATTTTCAGAGGAAACAACTGGTGGTTTATTTTATGGATAGCTTTGTCGATGTCTCTCAATTTTAACTTAATTAAACCTCTTCGTAATGGGAAAGTTACGAAGTGCCAAATGCCTTTGTGGTTTTGGATTTTGTGATGATTCTCTGTTAACTGTAGAATCCGTCTTTTAAATGGATTACCTGCAAATTTTGAACCTCTTACTCGTGTTACAAAGGATCTTTGTTGGCTTAACAGTAATTTTTATAGTTGCCAAACGTTGGGTATTCTGTAGTAATATTGATTTGAAGTATTAAAAAAATGTTTCCTATGATTAGGTTGGCACTAAACTCATTTCGAGCATCTTGATATAGAACCTTTGCAACAGCTATTACCCATTGCAAACTACCACAAATTATAGGAATGGTGATCCCAAATAGACACCTTAGCCTTTTGTACCTGTTGTGGGATATGACAGGACCGCATTGATACACCATGCTGGAGCCGCGTTGATACACCATGCTGGAGCCGCCTTTTGATATGTTAGCGATTTATCATCTTTTACAACAATTCTAAAACACACTGGGAGTTAACCTGGGATTTCGCCTGGATGGTGCTAGGCACGTGCCCATCCAGGCGTGCCAAGCACGTGTGATGTGGTGAAGGAGTTCTCTCTCACTCTGCCTCCCTCCCTCCTCCACACAGTAACACAAATCTCCCCCTCACTGATAATCTTCCCCTCTCCTCTTCTTCTCCCTCCCCCCATTTTGTAACTCTTCATTATTCTTGTTGTTTTGTGATGATTTGGTGTGTAAAGCAAGGAACTTGGGGTTGTCGATTACAGAGAATTTTTTTTTTTTGCATACAAACTTGCATCGAAGCACAGATTCAATAGGTAAATTGGCGAGGAGGCTGCTGTGATATCGAAGCACAGATTCAATATTTTGCTTGTGCTCTATAGAACGAACTCTGATTGTGTTGATGGTGGTGATCTTCTCTGTTTGCAAGGGTTTTATAACAACTAAAACCCTTAGTCGCCTTCCCCTAAATAAATCCATGGGTTCCACAGAGGAGCAATGGGGTGATTCAGATAATCTTGAGTTGCACAAGTATCCTTCATTTCAAGTCGATTGGGAAATGATCCTTTCTAGCCAATAGTCTTTGATGTAGTACCTTTGGTGAGGGTTTGATGATGGGTTGTTGTAATTTTTTATGGGTTTTTGGTGAAATTGCAAGATGATTCTATGTTGAGAGCTATATCAGCACAATGGGGGTCAATTTCGTGAGTGGTTTTGTGTTCATTTTGTGAGAAAGTTTGGGTTTGATGGTTGATTTGAGTTCAAGTTAGGGCTTTTTGTGATGGGTTTTTTGCTGAAAATAGGACTGGATCTGATGGGAATACTATCAAGCTACACATTGAGGGTTTTTTTTTCTAATTTATTTCTGGGTAATTTTTGCTTTATTTGAAGAACTTGTTGGTTGAATTCCCCTGCGATTCTCTTCTCCCTTTCTTTATTTGTTGCTTTAAAAGTTCAAAAGAACCCAAATATTAAACAAGAACAAATTTAAATAACAAAATAGAACAAAACCCAAAATTGAACCCTGGATTTGCCAAATCAAACACTATCTCACAATTTTTCTATTAAAAGAGCAAAATTATACAAAACCCATTATGAGAAATCACCTTAACTAAAGAGGGCTTGTTACAAATAAAAAGAGAGAGAGAATCTTGTGTTTTGTTGATTTTCATCTCATCTAACTCTGAACCTGATTGAACTCAATCTTCATCTGAGCTATCAAGAGAGGGTTCCTGATTCAAGTCTGGCTTCTTAGAAGGCCTGCAAGATGTGGGTGGAGAAGGAGAAGGAGAAGGATGAGGAAGATGTTGATGGCCAGTCTCAATTGCATCAACTCTAGCACCAAGCTCAATAGCTTTTTTCCTTATGGACTCTGCAGACAAGTCACGTAGTGGGTCTCTTCTTTTTTGCACCAAATATTCTGGAAAATTGAGTCTTGCAGAAGGACCTCTGAGGTCTATCTTCGTCTCCAGGCCCTGAGAATCTCAGGAAAGAAGAACAAAGAATCCCTCTTTTTGCTTCTCTAAATGCTTGAGCTTCTCTTCTGTTTCTTGTTTTTTTTTTTTTTTTGTCCACTTTAATCACACACGTGCCTGGCACGCCTGGATGGGCACGTGCCTAGCACCATCCAGGCGAAATTCCAGGTGAACTCCCAGTGCGCCCTAGCATCTCTCCATCTTTTATTGTGGGATATGACTGAGGACCACATTCCTACACCACTTTGTAACGAAAATTAGATCTGTGAACAGTAGCCGCGTCGGTAAATCTGTCATATGCAAACTTGGGATTTTTGAAAATACCCTCACCCAAGTTTTGAATTTCCCAGCATATCTCCATTTCTCCAACCCATATACGCCCTTCCCCTTCCTCTCTCCCACCACTAGCCTCTGCTTCCCTTCCTTCTTCAACAACCATCGTCGGCCATGACTCGACCGCCTTACCATTCCTCTCTCACTCTCTTTGAATTCACCTACAACCCCCTTCCCTTCTCTCTATCAAATCGTCAACACCCACTGCACCACCACTTTTCCTCCATCTTTATTCCAACCACTACTAGCTGCCATTCTCCCTTCCTCCATCTCTCTGTTCAGATCGCCAACCACCACCCATCGCCGGATCCCATCCCCTTTTTTCTTCCCTGCAACTCACATATTCCATATCCAAATAATTTGGTGGATGAACGGTACATATTGTTCATCTGCCTCTATTCTTCATTATTACAAAATTGCCCCTTTAATATTATATTATTCAATATAGGTCCTCTGTCAGAATTTACATCCTACCCCTTTCGCATTTCACAATTATCAATTGGTAACACTCTAAAAAAATAAAATTCATGACCTTTTGGATTCTCATTGAATACGAATTTAAATTATTTTTTATTTAAAAAATTGAGGTTTGTGTTTAATAACCGACTTTAATTAACAAATCATCGGTACGTGTTGACAACAATGTTCTAAAAATCGGCTTAGGCAGTAGAAAAACGCCCAGATTAATGGCTGGGCGGGACTGGGCTGTCTAGGCGGGATCTGGGTGGCCTAGGCGGGGTCTGGGTGGCCTAGGACGAGTTTTTTTTTTTTTTTAATAAGGTTAATTGTGTTCTTATTTAATTTTTTTTTCTCTTTTTTAGAAATAAACAATTTTATTATTTTTTATTCAGTATATGTCTAAATGTAGCAAATGATGATTATTTAATGGAATTTTCAAAGGATCTGTAGGTACCAATTTTAGTAATGTAGATTTTATCAAACATGACTAAGGTTATTCATGCAATTTGAAGAAAAATAAAAGAGTAGGTTTGGATTTGTCCACAAATTCAACTTTGTATAAAGTACCCATCATGACCAACTTCAGTCATTTGAGTTTTAATAAATTTTGTTCATGATTGTTAATTTTTCATGTTTTTAAATTTTGCATATGTATCTTGGCATTAAAATGGATGTAATTGATAATGTATTATGCTTAACTTTTGTAAATTATTAAAGTTATAATACAAAACTTAAGACCGCCTGGGCGCTAGGCACTCGCTCGCCGCCCGCCCATCGCCTAGTGCTTTTTAGAACATTGGTTGACAATATGCTAAAACAACGTACACGTGCAAAGATAACCTTTGCATATTAAAAAAAATGTATATACGTTTACAAAGCTCCCCAAATTTTAACTTTAACGTATAATTGAAATTTTAATATAAAATAAAAACACTGAATACGTGCGCGTCCATACCCTAGTTTGAATAATGTAGATGGTCTGGCGATAAAGTTCTTTGAGAGTGGACTATGAGAGCTTATTATCATGTAAAATTCTTTAGGATGCCTTATTATGTGGCAGTTAAAGGTCACGAACGTTCCTAATCGTTATAATGTGAATATAGATAGGATGAAAAGAAATGTCCGTCAATGTGTTCTATAGATTGACATTTGGGCATAAATGTGTTACTGAGTAGAAAAATTGCAAGTCTACAAAAATAGAATTGGGCAGAACCTCAAATTATTGTTTGCGTTATGTCTTCTCCATTGGAGCAAAACATAACTCTTGTTTGCACTGTTTCCGTAATTTGGACTTTGCAAGGATTTAACAAATGTTGTGTTTATAAAGCTCACTTATTTTTTAAAACTGATATCCGTGGCATACTGTTAAGCTTCAAGATACCATTTTAGTCTAGATGTTCGACACTGATTTTTCTATATATGACAGTTATTGGGGTTTGTTGTATAGAGTAGGGGTGGGCAAAAACCGATTTAAATTTAGTTAACTGACCGAACCAAAATATGAGTAGAAAGAAAATAATTTAAACCGAACCGATTATAAACGGTTCAAAATTGGTTTACGATTTTGAACCAACCGATTTATAACCGAACCGACCGATTAATTAGATATATATATAAATAACAGGTGGGTGTCAATACCTGATTAGTGCAACAAATGCACTGCAATACACCCTGTTGCACTGAATCGCCCCCATTTTCTCAAAGTTTTCAATTTTGGGCTAAAAATTGGGTCTGTAAAAAATTAGGCCTGTAAAAAAATTGGGCATGTTTTAATGAAAGTCTTTTAAGTGCTTGAGCCCGAAATTTCCGCCCAACCGAACCGATCCGAAATTTGGTTCAACCGAATTCATCGGTTTACAAATACAAAATTCGATTTCGGTTTGGGTTTTGGGCAAACCGAATGAAATCGATTTGGGGCTCAAAACCGAACCGAACCGACATTGCCCACCCCTAGTATAGAGGAGTTCTACGTTGCCTTGTTTGGGTGCCTCTTTGAGAGGGTTTTTTTTTTTTTACCCATTCTACTTAAAACACAACAACAAACACCATCCACAAAATGGGTAGAAGTGTCCAAAAACCAAAAAGACACCCAAACAAGGCAGCGTAAAATTTTTAATGACATCAATGCTAATTGGGTTCTACAGTTACGTCTTTGGGAGCTACCGCTTTTAAATGGATAATATGAAACTGTTTTCTTTTCTATACCACTTTTATGATATGCAAAAAGCCCTCTCAGGGGAGAGGTAAACGATCAAAGCATTCCAAGCTTTGCAATCACACTTGGAATTCTCTATTTTTAGGGGCGAATGATGGAGTATTTGGTAGTTAATACGAAAAAATATATACATATTTTGCTGTCTACCCTTGTCAGAATTGAAGCAGACAAAATAATTTAGGAGGTTAGTACCACCTCTAGATGAAAAATTAAAATAGAGGTTTTATCGTTTTCTTGCTAACAGGAAACACATTCCTTTCATATATTTTCAACCTTTTTTTTTATTTTCTTCTCGAATCCCATCCATCCCCATAATTAAAATTTATTGAAACTCTAACTCAAAACAAAACTTCTAATAAAACCTAAATACACAAAATGGAGTTTACAAAGAAGCGAAGATATAAGAGCCGCCATTTTGTACAAGCCCTTTTAATATTTTTTTAGTAGTTTATTTGGCTGAATTAACACACATTGCAGGACCCTTCGAATGAATGCTCCAATAGACAAGGGGGATGGCATGGACACCACAATAGGCAAAGAAGGATGCAACGACTAAACATTAAAAACCAATACATTATGACGACTACCATAGTTTATTTTTATTTTTTAAAACAAGTTCATCTTAAAAAAAAAAAAAAATTAACCCTCCCCACCCCATGTCGTTGAGCAAGTTCAAACCCATGACGTGTGATATCATTTGCCACACCTTTACCAACTCATCTGGTAATAAGTTCATCTAAAAGTAGCCTCCCTTTTAAAGGGTGCGGAGAGAGTGGTTATTGTGGGTGAACTAAAAGTACCCCGTACGGGTGTGTTAACTATTTCAAGTTATTGATTTCCAAAAAAAAAAAAAAAAAAAAATCAATTTATTCACTAAATTGGGAAAACTTATTATAGATGGTGAGAGCCTCAAAGTGTGGTGCAAGTGTGTGCGATGTTATGACTCTTGTTCAGGAATCACTATTGCTTGACTACTATTAAGAGACCATTGACTTCTCTCTAGGTAAGATATAATAAATAAACTTGAGAGATTTCGGGGTGCCCATGTACAATCTGGCGGTGTCCATATATCACAAGATTCACTCTTAGGCGCGGCAGGGAGGGGTTGTCTCTGAAAACACCAACACCATGAACTGAAGTGTGCTCTCTCACTCACATCAACTCAATCACATGAAACCCTAAAACTACCATTGATCGTTCGCGAAGTGTTTCCTTCTTCAATGGAGACTAAAAAAATAGTAGTTTGTCCCGAAAACGAAGATCTTGCTTCGTTTATGTGGAAGAAGAGGCAAGAATTAGCCGAACAACCGAAAGGCATTTCAGAACAGATCGATTCTACACTCAGAGTTTGCGTTATGTCTGCTCCATTGGAGCAAAACATAACTCTTGTTTGCATTGTTTCCGTAATTCAGAGTTTGCAAGGATTTAACAAATGTTGTGTTTATAAAGCTAACTTATTTTTAAAAACTGATATCCGTGGCATAATATTAAGCTTCAAGATACCATTTTAGTCTAGATGTTCGACACTGATTTCTCTGTATATGACAGTAATTGGGTTTTGTTGTATAGGGGAGTTCTATGTTGCCTTGTTTGGATGTCACTTTGAGAGGGGTTTTTTTTATACCCATTCTCTTTAAAACACAACAACAAACACCGTCAACAGAAGAGGTAGAAGTGTAAAAAAACCAAAAAAACACCCAAACAAGGCAGCGTAAATTTTTTAATGACATCAATGCTAATTGGGTTCTGCAGTTAAGTGTTTGGGAGCTACCGCTTCTAAATGGATAATATGAAACTGTTTTCTTTTCTATACAACTTTTATGATATGCAAAAAGCACTCTCATGGGAGAGGTGAACGATCATAGCATTCCAAGCTTTGCAATCACACTTGGAAGTCTCTATTTTCAGGGGCGAATGATGGAGTATTTGGTAGTTAATACGGAAAAATATATACATATTTTGTTGTCTACCCTTGTCAGAATTGAAGTAGACAAAATAACTTAGGAGGTTAATACCACCTCTAGATGAAAAATTAAAATAGAGGTTTTATCATTTTCTTGCTAACAGGAAACACATTCATTTCATATATTTTCCAACCTTTTTTATTTTATTTTCTTCTCGAATCCCATCCATCCCTATAATTAAAATTTATTGAATCTCTAAATCAAAACAAAACTTCTAATAAAAAACCTAAATACACAAAATGGATTTTACAAAGAAGTGAAGATATAAGAGCCGCCATTTTGTACAAGCCCTTTTAATTTTTTTTAGTAGTTTATTTGGCTGAATTGGCACACATTGCAGGATCCTTCTGAATGAATGCCCCAATAGAAAAGGGAGATGACATGGACACCACAATTGGCAAATGATGATGCAACGACTAAACATTAAAGACCAATCCATTATGATGGTTATCATAGTTTATTTTTATTTTTTTAAAACAAGTTCATCTAATTTTTTTTTCTTCTTAAACCTCCCCACCCCATGTCGCCAGGCGGGTTCGAACCCGTGACGCGTGATACCATTTGCCACACCTTTACCAACTCATATGGTAACAAGTTCATCTAAAAGTAGCCTCCCTTTCAAAGGGTGCGGAGAGAGTGGTTATTGTGGGTGAACTAAAAGTACCCTGTACAGGTGTGTTAACTATTTCAATTTATTGATTTCCAAAAAAAATTAAAAAAAATTCAATTTATTCACTAAATTGGGAAAACTTATTATAGATGGTGAAAGCCTCAAATTGTGGTGCAAGTGTGTGTGATGTTATGACTTTTGATGTTATGACTTTGGGCTTTTCTTATTGTCGAGGAAAGGGCGAGGGGGTGGAGTTTTACCACTCATCCCCCTCGAGATTCGAGCAACTGCACATCTCGAAGGTGCATGCACGCATCTCGAGGGGGATGAACTGTCACACCCACCCCCTCGCTCCTTTCCTCGCCATTTAGAATTTTTTGTTCAGGAATCACCATTGCTCGACTACTATTGAGAGACCATTGACCTCTCTTCAGGAAAGGTATAATAAACAAACTTGATAGGTTCCGGAGTGCTCATGTACAATCTGGCGGTGTCCATATATCACGAGATGCGCTCATAGGCGCGGCAGGGAGGGGTTGTCTCTCTCAGAACTCTCATTCAAATCGTGTCTCTGAAAACACCAACACCATGAACTGAAGTGTGCTCTCTCACTCACATCGACTCAATCACATGAAACCCTAAAACTACCATTGATCGTTCGCGAAGCGTTTCCTTCTTCAATGGAGACTCAAAGAAGAGTAGTTTGTCCCGAAAATGAAGATCTTGCTTCGTTTATGTGGAAGAAGAGGCAAGAATTAGCCGAACAACCGAAAGGCATTTCAGAACGGATCGATTCTACACTCAGCAAAGCTTACTCGAATGTATGCAACGCAAAAAATCCCATCAAAACCCTCAAAGAGTTCTCCGAGACCAAGTAATGCTTTGGTTAGGGTTTATATTTGGGCTTTCTGTTTAAAGTTTGCTTCTTTAGTAACTTTGTTGGGTTGCATTTCGTTAGGGGCGTTGGGAAATGGATTCTGAGGCTAATGCAAGGGTTCTTCAAGAGCAATTCCGGTGGTTCTGAGCCTGAAGAAGAATTATCTAAAAAAGGTATGGTTTTGATTGTCTTTTGTATTTTATTTGAGAAATAAATTTGTAAGTTTTGGGAGATTTGTATTGGTTTTGAAATTTTAGGGAGGAAGATAAAAGGAACCAAAAGATATCTGCCGCAGAAGAATTCTGCAGCTTATGCTTTATTGGTCACCCTTTATAGGTAATGTAATTGTTGAATTCCCAAATCCCAAATTGATCAGTTCTTTCATTTTCTTGTTTTTTTTTTTTTGACGATTATGCGGTCTGGTGTTTCAGGGCGACAACAAATGGGACAGAATTTATGCGGAAACAAGAACTCATTGATGCAGCGGAAGCAAGTGGGCTTGCTAGGGTGCCAATTGCGTAGGTTAATTTTCTGTTGAAATGTTTCACTCCAATGGTTATATGAGGACGGACCTACATTTTCTGAACCGAATATTTATGTGAATAGGCCTGAATTGGGGAAAGGAAAACTTGGGCATCCTGGAAGTTCATCGAGGGAGTGGTATAGTGGATGGAATACCATGAAGAATTTAATCACGAAAGGACTAGTTGCCAAATCAAGTTGCCCAGCGAAGTAAGATCTGAATTTGTGCATTTTTCTATTTAAAAGATAATTTAATGACATGTTTTGTTACGACTTGGAGGACTTTTCCTGATCACCACCATTAAAAAGTAGAACTAGTGACAAAGGATTATGATTAACTTCTTTGTTCCTGGAAGGGAAGGGTGTATTTACTTTGTCAAGATTGTAAAGCTGTGTACTGTTGTTGAACTTGCGACATTCTAGAATACATTAAGACATGGTATCTGCTCTTGGTTCATTCTGGGAGCTCTAAACCTTGTGTCCATTTTTTGGGATTTTGTTTGTAGTATTAGAGGACACCAATCAATATAACACATGACATAATCAGGCTGTATGTAGTTAAGGGCACCACAAAGGTACTAAAATTTTTTTTTCTTACAAAAGGCACCCTTTTTCAGGCTACCTAATTGATGCAAAAAGTCGACATTATTGTTGTTGTATGATTTTGATGTCAATTAAAATAAACGTATGTTTTTGTTTTCCTTCGGGCTACAATAAAATTAAAAGATGGATGATGAAATGTTAAAAGATGATGTGATTTAAATAAAGAAATGTGGAGAAATCTCAAGGATATGAGAATCACCCCATTCCACCATAATGATGTAATAAAAAGTATATTCAATTTCTCCCAAAATACTCAAATCACATGGTTTTTCAACCTACATGAGTTGAGTTGTGAGATTTAAGAAGTAAAAATCTTTTCATTTCGCTCAAAGTTTAACCAAATCCATTGTTTCATTTCTAAAACATCATTGGATTTTGGTTATGTTTTTCATTTGAAAAATCCTATAAGACATGGAAATAAATTTATCCGTTCGAATCGAAATATTATCTGTTTAACAAATAAAGTCTTCTTTCGAAGTTCTTTTTACAATTAATTCTTCTACTTTACTTCATAAATAAATAAATAAAATCTATCTAACATTATATCTTCATGGGGTTCAACTTCAATTAGCTCTCCATGAATGATGCAAATAAACTAATACTTGTAAGAGATGATTGAGTAGGAGAAACTACTGTTAAAAATGAATGAAATGAAATACAAGAAAAGGGTTAAAAAATGAAACTTTCTTCTACTTCATTGAAAACAAAGTTGTAATACAAAATGAAATCTTGAAACTTTTCTACACTCTCTCCAAAAAAGTTAAACTTAAAAGAAAAACAAACTCTGATGGAAAAATAGCCTCTATTTATAGACTCATGGCATATGCTTGGACGGTTGAGATGTAACTTCAAAACCTAACGGCGTTGATTTAATTCCTTGTGTTTGACGATACGGATTTATTTGTTTGATAAAGTGGATAGTTGGGATTTATTAGGGTTACGGTTTAAGTGGATTGTTGGATGAGTTGTATGGGAATAAAAAAAAACTCCAAAAATTAGGAATTAAATAATTACAAAACTTTAAGAATGGTTTTGGAGGGATTTTTGAAAGAATATTGATGAAAAATGCTAGTGGTTCATTTGAGTATCAAATGGAAATTAAAATGGGATGTGAAAAGGTAAAAAAAAAAGTGATTTTGGGCTAAAAACATTGTACTGGTCACTAATGAGTATTTAGAATTGGGTTGCTTTTTAGGCTTGGTCTAGCTTGAATATCTTCGTATATAATTTCTTCAATTGCTCATTAATGGTGGCGTTGTCTTAAATTACGCGCATTTATTGATTTTCTGAAAAAATTATGACAATAATCAAATTTGAGATAAATAGAGCATTTAATTAATTTCAAACACAACTAGAGACTAATAAAGAGCTGGCATAAAATCAATGTTTTGGATGCTTATCACTAGCCTTGCCTTGGCGTTCCGTCTCTGGTGAGGTGCTATGGTGAGGTGCTAATGTCACATTTTTTCCTTAATAAAAAAATAACTTAATAAATAACTAAGTTAGCCTAAGCCACTAACTAAAGGGATTTGGCAATTTGAGGGGATGATGGAGTTATTTAATGGAGATAATAATGAAAAAATTCTCTTGGGGGATAATTTTTATTTTCAACAGGTTTTGTTGTCAGAGGCGCTCCCGAGGTGTCGCCAAGGTGCTAGGAAGCCTCCTTAGCGCCCCTCACAACATACATTCAGCTTAATTAATGATATGAAGTGGTTTATATAATTCATTGTTCCTTACAACCTTACTGAGATGAAGTTGTTTATATTCATCCATGGGAAATTCTAAATGACGAGGAAAGGAGCGAGGAAACGGGCGAGGGAGGGGGGTGAAGCTGTTCATCCCCTCAAGATGCGTGAAAGTGCGTATCTCGAGTCCCTTTCGCACATCTCGAGGGGGGTGAATGGCTGCACCCTCCTCCCTTGCCCGTTTCCTCGCTGTGTAGACAAACCCTTCATCCATTGTTCTTAGAGTCTTGCCTTCCTAGGTTATACACTTATACCATGTGATTCAAACTTTCAGTAAATGGGGCAACAATGGTAATAGAGCTATTGAACCAAAGACTCTGTTAAAGTTAGACCAGTCAAACTTGAAACAAAATTATTGTTGAACTCAAAGAGCTAATTGATTCTGCAATCAATTACTTGTACATGGGACTTCTCGAAATGATTTCGTATATCCTACAACCGATCATATATATCATCTATAGCTGCAACTATAGGTTAATATCGAAAGATGGAACTTTGGTTTAGAAGTTTCTAATACTGAATAGTGTATTGGTTGATCCCACATTTTTCAAGGACACTTTGTTTCACACATGTAGTTCCACATTATTGAGGATAATAAACACGCTTCATTCCACATTGAGGATAACCATCACTATCTAAAATTAAAACGACTTTTTACTATTCTTGGGCTTTTTGTGGCACTAACTGAACGATATATCATTGTGATACATGACAAAGTTGGTGCTTATCTAGTGTTGCAATGATATTGGGTTCGTACTGACATGAAGTGGTTATATTCATCTGTTGTTCTAAAGTCTTTCTTGGATTACACCATGTCCTTTGATTGCTTTAAGCAATCAGTACATGGTGCATCACTGTTATTAAAGCTATTGAACCAGAGATTGATATGTTAGACCAGTCAAACTTGGAATAGAGTTTTGGTTAAACTCAGAGAGCTAATTGGTTCTTCAAAAGATTTCATGAAGATAGAACTATTTAATCCTTGAGCTACATTTCTGAAATGATTTGGAATTTTAATATATCTATTCAGTTGTTCTGATCACACAGTTGGCAAGGATAGGTTTTTGCACCTTATTCGAGGACAATAAACAAATTGTTTGACATATCTTGTAAGAAGTTATATTTCATAAGGGCAATGATAGATTGAGTGGTTATACACGTTGAACTGTAACCCTAACACGACCCATAAACCGAAACCCATGTACTTTATGTCCTATTCATAGATTATTTTTAATTGTCACTCTAATTATGTTTAAAGGTTGTGTTGTGTGCTAGACGTATTTACCTGATGTTAACGAAGCTCATTCTTCGTTTCTACTAAATTGTGAACACTCAACATATCTCGAGTTACACCTGTTTTGTTATCTTTCCAGGTATATGCTAACGCTGGAAGGTCAGGAAGCAGCAGCGGAATGTCTCTCCAGGTCTGGTTTAACTGATTCTCTTGGTAATTCCGGTGTGGTGGAGACATTTCCTAGTGAAGACATTATAGAGTTGGATTTTGCTCGTAGCAGTTTGGCTGGCGAAGGAGTACACGAGCCTGTCGATTTGACCGGTCAAGAGAAATTGTTTGATATTCCAAATGGAATTCTTGAGAAGGTAGAATCCTCGAGTACGTTCTGCATATGCCATTTGTTGTTACAAAATTCTATGACCAATTTATTTTCAGTTTAACCTCAATGAGAAATACTTTTGTGCATGATTTTCTTTATAATATTATTGCATAATAGTTCTGCAGTTCTGCTGGTGTAAGATTAGATCAATGACCAGTCCTAGACAATGAGAAAAAAGCAGGGACACTTCCCAAATTGATTAACTTGAAGGGAACCTTGTAACCTTATAACAGATTTTAATGAAGTTTCAAGTCTATTCCATATCTATGATAAAGATGTCAGGGATCAAATGTAACCAGCTAAAGAGATGAAAACACCCAAAGTATATGTAGAAAATATAAATCAACACCCCAAGTCATGTTTTCATGGCATTAGAACGAAAATCAAGATATTTTATGCTCAAAATCACAAATCAACAAGCTATATATACTTATGCTCTTGTTTAGACTGTAGAGTAATAAACTTTTAATTCTAGTTTAATTGCATAAGAAAACAAGAGAGAAGGGGGGGGGGGGGGGGGGGGAATTCCTAGAAGGAAAAGCGGTTGAAAATCCTTTGTTCTTGATGTCCCAAATCTCTAGACCAATTAGTGTCTTTTCTCTTGAGGTCCTTAAGTTTTGGAATCTTGGAAGCCTCTAATGTTCTCATACATTTAGTGAAATATTATCCATGATTGGGAAGAAATTGGGCCAAAGAGATTTTTTTTTTCTTCGTTTAATGGATTTAAGCCCGTGTTTGAGGTTGTTTGAACTTGTTGAGGTGGTTTGGATCGTGTCTAGGGCCATACATCAAGTCTTTTTTAGTCAACATTGTAATTGGAAGGTCTGAACCGTTACGCTAGAGGTCGATGTTATGATTTTTCAGTCAAGGTTTCAATCAGAAGCTCCAAATGCATTTTTAGTTTCTCGACACTGCTATTTGTGAGTCATGTTAACAAAATCTACGACAAGGAGCTCTTTTCAGGTTATGCATATATATATATATATATATATATATATATATATATAGTGTTAGTGAATCGTAACGTGTAAGATTTAGATTTAATCGTAAATCGTAAGATTTTTTAATTATGATATATATATATATATATATATATATTATGTTATACATTATATATATTGCTTTATTTTGAAATTTATCATTTCTTTTGGGGAAAAATGTTTAAAAAATAGTTTATTGGGAGAACTTTTGGGGATCGTTTTCACTTTAAAAGAGAATAAGAGACTTTGAAAAATAAGGGCTTAAGAATAATTTGTTTGTTTCTTTAGGGGTTTAATTATAATAATTAATAAGATGAATTTGTTTAGGGGTCCATGACATATGAGCCTTCATAAAGAATAAAAACACAAAAAAAAAACAGACGTGAAGGAGAAGAGCTCTCAATCCCAAATAGACGTGAAGGGGTTTGAAGGAGCTCTCAAACAAATGTTACTTCAGTAGAGTTCAGACGTGAAGGAGCTCTCAAACAGACGTGAAAGAGCTCTCAAATAGACGTGAAAGGGTTTGAAGGAGCTCTCAAAGTTCTCTCAAACAAACGCGAAGGGGTTTGAAGGGAAGAAATCGAGTCTGTCTCGGGGTCCATGACATATGAGCCTTCATAAAGAATAAAAACACAAAAAAAACAGTCGTGAAGGAGAAGAGCTCTCAATCCCAAACAGACATGAAGGGGTTTGAAGGAGCTCTCAAATAAATGTTACTTCAGTAGAGTTCAGACGTAAAGGAGCTCTCAAACAGACGTGAAAGAGCTCTCAAACAGACATGAAGGGGTTTGAAGGAGCTCTCAAAGTTCTCTCAAACAAATGTGAAGGGGTTTGAAGGGAAGAAATCGAATCTGTCTCGAACCAATTTGATGAACAACTCCTTCAACAATCGGTTGAAACAACTTCTTCTTTGAACCAATATGAGGCAAAAACAGCTCGAGGAGCATATTCAAGTGGATCTGAGCCGGAGCCGAGCGAAAGAGCTTGTGTTAGAGCGGATCTTAGCCTGAATTGAGCCGGTATGTCTCCTAACTATTGTTCTTCTTCCTTGTTTTTTTCTCTGTTGATTTTCCCTTTCTTTGTTCTTCTTCTTCCCTTTTGTTCTTCTTCTTCCTTGTTTTTTTCTTTGTTGATTTTCTTCCTTTTGTACGAAGAATATAAATCGATCGATTGTCTTTCAATCGCGATTTAATGATGTCATTCTTGAATCGGAGACGATTCATTCCGATTTGGGTGAAATCCGATTTATTTATCGATTCAAATCGTTTGCATGCCGAGTCGAGTCAAATCGCCGATTTGACTCGCGATTTTAACCTATTCATACAACACTGTGTATATATATATAACCCTCCCCACCCCATGCCACCGGCCGGGTTTGAACCTGTGACGTGTGATACCGTCAGCTATACCTATACCAACTCAGCCGGTACACCTTTGGCCTTATATATATCCGCCACCCTAGATGACGCCGGCTGTGATTGACCCCGTGACCTAGTGATACCATCCGCCACTGCTCAACTACTGAGCCATCACACCTTTAACAGGTTTTGTAGATATGAATGATGTCATCCTGATTAGTAAGCCATTTCAACTTCTTTGTTCTTTTTTTTGTTGTTTTGAATGAAATGACTATTATGAATAATGCTCAATTTGATAAACCATTCTATTGGGACTAGAATCCACTCCATCTATTTTATGGAACCCAACCACTTGATATGTGCTACTTATGTCTCTATAAGCTTAAGGTTTTAGAGCAATTTGCAATTTAATATGGTATTACATCTTTGGTTTGAAGTGGTCGGAGGTTAAATTTTCACTCAATATAATTGCTGAGGTATTTTCTAGCCTTTGAGGGGGAGTATTGAGACTAGAATCCACTCCACCCATTACATGGACCAAGTCCCTTTATATCTCATATATATGCTCTCTCTATAGCTTTAGCCGGTATTAGAGCTTTGGTTGAAAAAGGTCGGAGGTTTGATTCTGGCCAACCTTTTAGGTGAGAGGAGTATTGAGAATAAAAGTCCACTCCACCCATTCCATGGACTCCAACCGCTTCATATATGCTAGACTTGCTCTCTCTATTAGATGTTGATTTAACACACTCCAACAACACAATTAATGGATTTATGCATTATGCATGATGATGAAGTAAAACTAGTACATCAACCAATACGTAGATATTAGAGAAGCAAGAAAACTTCATTGAAGGATCGATCTATGAGTGAACTGATGAAGAACCAAATAACCCTGTCTTAGAAAGCAAGTTTGTAACATATGCTACAAATAGAGTCTACTTTTGGTGGATTGAGCAACCTCAGCCCCAATGAAGTAGCTTAGAAGGCCTTAATCTTTATTCTTTCATATGAAACAATTGTGCAAAATGTCTTTGAGCCTGCACTCTAACACAATCGCTATTAACATACCCAATCAATAACATATCCAAAAGGATTATATGCACCGAAGGGAAAAAAAGGAATTGAAACTTTTGAAAGATATGTGATAAAAGTTGACGATCTAATCATGGAGTGTCTGAAGAGAATACCCGACAAGTTTTGAGGTGTCCAATCCGGGAAATTTTTTGAAACCAAGTGTCATTGTTACATAGGTGAAAGGGACAAATCATTTGGCATATTAAAAAGCCAAATTCTGATACCCCAAAAAAACCTTATGATACGAAAAACGAGCTAATAAAACAAGATACTTGGGTTATAGTTAAGTATGAACAACATAAACAAACAATACCGACAAATAAAATAGGAATGTAAGGCTAGAACGTGTTTTCAAATCAGTCCAACAGATAGAGGCAACATAAGAATAAGTTAAGGTGGCAGCCGCACAGAATCCCTTCCTGGTTGAGAGCCTTCACTTTGCTTGGATCCAGTTATGCCCTTTAGAGATTCACTAAGCCGGAAGGCAGATGTGACCCATTCAATTCCACCACATATACGAGAGGAGCTGATTAGGATAAAGCACAGGCAACATTATAGATAGCGGGCTATTGCAGGGTCAACACTGCTGCCTCATTATAGATAGCGGGCTATTGCAGGGTCAACACCACCGCCACCGCCACCGCCACCACCACCACCGCCACCACCATTGTTGTTTTGTTGTTATTACTATTGATAGTCGAGGACATGGTTACAGTCACTACTCACTTGTTATTCTTTGTTTTATGTCAATATTTTTTCTGGTTGAAGCGCTGACTGCACTCTTGTTTCTGTAGTTTACACATATGGGTTATTCTGTGGAACAAATTCACACTGCTTTTGCAAAAGTTTCACAAGATACTCAAAGCAAAGATCCTTCATCATTATTATCTGCTATTCTACATCATCTTCAGAAAGATCAAGTGGCATCTTTCATTTTAGAGTTCAGGCAGACCATTAGAAAAGATTCTTGTGCAACCTCAAATGTCAACATTACTGACAAAGTTGGTATGCTTTATTTTAACCAGAGCTTAAATTGGAAATTTCCGTCTCTCTTGTTGTGATATTCCGTCCATTAACATTTTGGCTTAGCACTTCTTATTTAGGAGAAAAGAGCAAAGGTTCTTGTGAAGTTACAGAACTTGGTTCAGCTTGTTCAAGTTCTGCTGAATCTGCACAGAACACTTTTACCTTACGAGCATGCTCATCATCTGTGAGTTTCTGGAAATGCACTCCTACCTAACTAACACATCCGTTATATATTTTTTTATCATTGTTCTAAGCTTTTCAAATGAATGTTCCAGGATTATTCTGGGCATAGATCTTTGATTCACGATGATCTGGATTGCAGTATGAATGTCTTAATGATGCCACCTGTAAGAGTAGGAGAGAGATTTGAGGATGTTTATGATGTTATTTTGATATTGGATGACCGGGAGCAGTTCACACACAGTAAGAAGGGGTCAGTATCACCTTCTTCAATTTTTTTGCAGTGAAATATATGAGGATTTCTTTGTCGCGTTCTTGTCATATAATATAACTATACTTATGGATAACATTTGACTAGCTAACTAGATGGCGATTCTCATTTTTCCTTGCCTTTAGAATTGCTTCTTATTCTTTCTGTGTTATCTGCTGCTTGTCTATGTTCTTCAGTGTTATTGACATACTGAAAAAACGTAGCGGTGAGCTAACTCGTCATTAGTTGGTTTTACTTGTATCATTGATTTGTAGTCTACTAGAGATTGCCTCGCTTTTACTTCAGCCTTATAGCACTGTGGAATTTAGAACCCTCCAAGCTATTGGAAACTAATAAGTAATTCTTTCTCTCTGTTATTAGAAAGTGTTGTATCTTTGAAATGTAAACATGTGATTTAGACATTTAGGCTTTGGGACAAGTTTTATTAAGAGGATAAACCAGGAACTTGAGAACAGAAAGAGAAAAGTGAGCTAATAAAGAGGAGATGGGAGAAGGTCTCTGGAAAGTAGGAAGAGGAGGTTTATGGTGAAGATGATGTTGAGGAGGTGGTGACCGTTTTCTTATGCATGGCAAATCTCCAGGAGTTAGAGCAGGTTATGTTTCAGTCTGTGTAAAAATTGATGTTGGGTGGAAGCTTCTTCCATCTGTAGGGTGGTCAGGGGTATTCTAGCCACGTGGGATATTCAGGTGATCAATGTAGAGGATGATCTAGATGGTGCTTTTTCTCTTCTTTTTTGTCATTTTTTTAGGATTAAAGAAAAAAAAAGTGGGTTCAACCGCATCGAAATTTGGGCTCAGGCTAGAATTAATTTAATATTATTATATTAATATACTAAAATCATAGAGGGCGAACGGAAATGAGGTCTGATTTCAGATGCGTGGCCACTAGGGTCTGAAGAATTTGATCTTAATAGTGATTGGAGCTTTGCGTTGTTCCAGGTTTGGGGCAACTCCGTTCGGTGATGGATGGGATTTTAATGTGGTGAGTTTTATTAATGAGATGAACAATAGTTTGGTTATTAGCAGAAGTATGCCAAATTTCTCCAACTTTGTGGATGAGTTAGGCTTATCAATTTGTTCTTGTGTGTGGTGGGTTTTGGACGAACAAGCAGGTGATCCCAGTGCTGTGAAAGTTGCATTAATTTTCTTATCAATATGACTGGGAAGACTGGTGAAATGTGCTTGTTGATGCTTTGACCGGCGTGGGGTAAGATCATGCCCCTGTTTTATTGGACAGAGAAGACCCCAGAAGAAATTTCCTTTCAGATTTGATGTACGGTGATTCTTCCTTTGATTGAAGAGTAGTGGTTAGATTGTATCATTGTACATGTGGATGGTCAACCAGCTTTAGATTTCTAGTTCAAGCTCTAACATATCATGGCTGCGTTTGGCAACCAAAAGCACTAGATATGAAAGAGAAGTCAACGATGGAAGAGATCAAGAAGAGCAACCATGAAAGTGGAAGTTGATAAACTTTGAGGGAGGGAGAGGAGGGCAAATGGAGATCTTTAGATGGTTGCTGGAAGGTGATAGTAAATTAGCAACACCAAATTCTTCCACGTTTTTGGGTGCCTTTGGGAACACATTGAAAAAAAACTTTTTTTTACTTGTAACCGCCAAAAATTGCTTAAGCGAGTTTGGTGACTCCAAAACTTCTAACTTATGGGAAGTTATTTCTTTGCTTGGCAACCAAAAGCATAATCACTTCTACTTATTTTAGAAGCACTCATGCTACAAAATATGTAGTTATTTTGATAGTAAGTTTGGTAAAAGAAATTGTAGAAGGGAGGAAAAAATGGAGAACATATGTTAATAAAAATATGGTGCAAAAAGTAGAAAATATTGGTGAATCCATACTAACTTAGGGAGTTTTTTACTGTTATAAGCAAATAAGTTGCTTTTGAGTGCGTTGCCAACCAATTGTTTTTGCTTTTGACTTGTAAACTGGGATGCACGGACTCGGATACGCGTGTCGTATCGGATACGGATACGACACGACGACTCGGCAATTTTAAAAAAACTAGGACTCGGGGACTCGGCGACACGTCAATCAAACCTTATTTTTATTTTTATATTTTGTTAAAAAACTATTAACATAATCTCATAACTCATAAACAATAATTAATAATCGCAACTTGCAAGTAGTATTGAAGACTGACAATTATTTACGTGTTGCAAACTTGCAGGTAATATTGCTAGAATATTTTACGGCAAATGGAAAAAAATAGGAAAATAACTTACAGGAAGAGAAATACTGCAGCTACCAGCCAGTAAATGAAGAGTTGAAGACAAGTTAGACAACAATCAGATCCAGATGTGATCTAAAAAAAATAAAACCAACAGTCAGACCTCTTGCATTTCGTTGGCTTTATTGTATTAAAATCAAACATAGAAGTATAAAACAGAACTAAAATGAACAACGAAGATTGAAGAAGATGAAGTGGAAGAAGAGAATCACTTGATCATGTAATTTCCTCTTTCTTCTTCTTCCTTATTTTTCTTCATTCTTCTTCTTCTTCCCCTTCTTCTTCTTCTTCTTCTTCCGACACGCGTATTCCTATGATTCGGAGGGTTTTTCCGAGAGTCCGTGCTTCCTAGCTTGTAAACAATTTGGCTTTTTGGAAATAACTACCCATTCTCTTATTTTTCTCACACATATCCTCAAGTTTCTCTCTCTCGAAATATTTTGCTCCTTGGGTCATTATCTAATAATATCATGACATGTGGCATAACTATCAGGTAGTTATTGCACTTTTGACTTAAATCTTCCATTTATTTACAACCAGCACCACCCATGTAAGCATTCGTTGAGAAGGAAGATTGATGTGGTTGATGGAAGATCAAAATAACATAATCTCTTCTGTGATCCTGGTGACTGGAGGCTGGAATTGGAGGGTTTAGAGTTCGGAGGTAGATAAGGAAAGGCTGGATGGTGACTTCAGTTCTGATGAAATTCTTGATGCTATCAAGAGCTGTGGGAGTGACGAGGCTCCATGTCCAGATGGTTTTCCTCTGGGTGTCTTCAAGAGATGCTGGAAGTTCATTGGGGGAGAGGCAAGTGGTGGAGCTCCATATTCCTTTTTTTTTCAATGATTGGCGATTGAATGTGTTGTTAGTTCTATTGATGAATTTAGACCCATCAGTTTGGTAAGAGGATGTACAAGATTATTGCTTAGGCAATTGCTAGGAGATTAAAGTCATGTATGAATTGGGCCCATTCAAGGAGCATTTGTTAAAGATAGACAAATCTTGGATGGGGTAATGGTAGCAAATGAGTTGGTTGATTCATATTAAGAAGTGGCCAACCTGGTTTGCTTTGTAAGATAGACTTTGCGAGGGCTTATGATTTTGTTAATTGAATATTGTCATGTGGTGTATTGAGAAGATGGGTTTGGTGAGAGGTGGTCAAGACTTGTTTGTTGACGACACATTTTTCGATCCTAGTGTAGGTGGTGCATCAGTTTGTTTATTTAAGTCCAGGGTACTTGTCAGGGTGACCCAACACCTCTCTTCCTATTCAATATTATTATGGAGCCTCCTAGCATATTGGTTGCCAAAGACAGAGAGGTGTCCTTAGTGCTGAGGAGAGTTACTCACCTTCGGTTTGCAAATGACACTTTTTTCTTGGATGGTGATGTTGCTTAGATGGAGAATTTGAAGTATATCTTGCTGATTTTTTGAGTATATGAGGAGTTAAGAGGAAAGCACAAGTAATAACGTGAGTGCTGCGACACTAAGGTGGGTGCTATCTACTTAGGGTGTGTTTGGTTGCATGGAATCCTATATCATGGGAATTCAAGAGGGGACCCTTACATTTTAGGCTTAATTGATGTATTACTCCACATCCAACATTTGATTTTGTGATCAATGGTGGGAATGTAATTCTCATGAACATGAGAATTACACTCCTTGGTCCCTCAAGGCATGTGATTCTCATGTTCATGGGACTTTCATTCCCACCATTGATCACAAAATCAAATGGTGGATGTGGAGTGATACCTCAAATTAGCCTAAAATATAGGGGTCCCCTCATGGATTTCCATGTCATAAGATTACATGCAACCAAACACACCCTTAGAGTTGTTTCTGGGGATAAAAAAACAAAAATGCACTTTTGTGGGAGGCAGTGGTTGGAGCTATGGGGAAGAGATTAGTCACGTGGAAGTGAAAACTTACGTAAAAAGTGGGAGACTTGTGCCCATCAGGAAGGTGCTAACAAATATGCCTTTACATGACACTTTTTCGTACGCTAGTATCAGTGGCTAAGAAAATTGAGAGTGTAATTATGATTTTTTTTGGGTATGGCTGTAAGGAAGATAAGGGGTTCCATGCTCTAAATTGGCAGTTGGTGTGTTTACATAAGGAGGTTATGGTCTAGGTATTCGACCTGACTAATTAATGAACACAACATTAATTATGTAAGTGATTGTGGACTGTGGAGATATGGCACCGAAGGAGATTGTTTAGGAAAGGATATTTTCAAAGGGTAAAATGAGCCCAGGAGGTCCAATTGTATTCCAAGGCATCCAGTTGGCTCTTATGGTACCGGTACATGGAAGACCATTTCAAACTTTAAAGCGGAGTTTGGATGCAAAATTGTGGAGGGAGTAGGTAGAGGCAACAAGGCTGTTTGTGTTATCTATCATAAAAAATGAGATGGTGATAAATTTTGGCAAAAAGGATAATTGCTGTTTGACATTGTTAATATTCTACACACCCATTTTTTTTTATAATAGTTGTGATTTAAGTTGTTTTTTCTCCAAGATACAATACAGTTTAGAAAATTTTGTTCTTTATTCTGGGTGAAATCTAAAAACATGAATGGAAAAAAATAATCAAATCACATGGCTACTATTGCTAGAGGAGAGATTTAATTTTTATTTTTGTATTCCTCCCCCTCTTTGGGTATTCTATATTATGAAGTATTCCGTTTGTTCTTATGAAGGAAATAATAAGATAAGAGCGAGTACTTAATCAAGCACTTAACATTTAACAATAGTTTTATCATCAAATTGTGATTTCTTGTGCCATCATTGTCCTTCGGCATTTTACATTTTTGTGTGCCTTCACTCGCCCGGTTCGCTGACTAATCTTGTTATTATTGTTATTTTTTTGACACTAATAGATGCTATCCTTTCCCATTTCCTTTTGTCTTCATGATGTGCAGACCTCAGTCAAGGAAAATTATTGAAAATATACGTTCTGAATTCAAAATTCAAGTAGAGGCAAGTTTTTTTAATTTTCTTATTGCTGGGTAGTTATCCCTGATGGCGCTTGCCACTTATTATAAAATTATGACTTTCCTGGTAGTGATGTCACTAGAGAAGTCATCATTTTGTTGGTTTATGATAGATATGCTGACAATGAATTCAAAAGTAACACGAATGGACAATTAGATAGTAGTTACCATTGTTGTCCAGGGAAAAGAATACAGAACTTGGTTATGTAGAGTTGAAACACTAGCTTGCTGAAGAAACCCTAATATTGTACTCCATTTAGAAGAATTATTTCAAAATTTGTATCTGCCTCTGGATAGACCTCACAGTTAAACCTTCCTGAACACGTTTGTGTTGGGGGCAGTTAAGAAAGCACAATCACGTTCCAGTGGAAGCATGCCATCAATTAAATAGATAACCTATTCCACACTGCCCTCTCTTTATTGTCATACTGTGATACTCTATCAAGGTCACCAAGAATTCCCCACAAAATGAGTCTCTATAATTTTTTTTAGCAAGATACTGAAGTAGAACAATGCATCCTATTTGCAACTTAACATCTCAAACTATGATAATTGAAGTATTAGGTAAGAATTTATGTTGCTTGTTGAAATTTTATGCAAGGTTTTTTAGCTGGGATGGAAATTCAGACCAATTCATTGGCTTCATATATTAGCTATTTCTAGTTCTTAAAGTTCTTTTAACTTTATTTGTTCATGTTTACTTTGGACAGGACCCTGAAGTGTGTCTACATTCTGCATTTATTTCTTTTGGTGCCACTCATTTACTCTATAATGGATACCCATTTAAATTATCTTTGGTTTCACAGGTTAGACGCTTACCAATTGGTGATGCAATCTGGCTAGCTCGGCATAAATATCTTGGAAAAGAATATGTTCTCGATTTTATTGTTGAGAGAAAGGAAGTTGATGATTTGCGCTGTTCAATTAGGGATAATCGATATCGAGACCAGAAATTGAGGCTCATGGTAAATATCTTTGTTAAGAAGATGACTACTTTATATCTTTGTTAAGAAGATGAGTAGTTTATTTCATTTTATCTATACAAAATGGATTAAGATGGTGGGTCGAGGGATAAAATGTTAGTATCTATCTATGGTTATGGTTGAACAAAATGACATCAGTCATCAAACTCATGGTTCGTATTAACTTATTATTAAATCATAACGGGACTACTTGAGTTATATTGCTACATTTATTATTGTGGAAGAAAGCAATTACTCAAGAGAAGTGTGTTAAATTTTTTTTTCTTGTATTAACCCGTGTTATAAAAATGGTGATTAATCGTGTAATAGGGGATAACTATTAATTGTGTAACAAGGGGTAACTGATACGATATGCGTATTTATCGTGTGAGTTTAACGAGCTTAGAAAAATCAGCGAGTCACCAAAAAATTGGACCCATCCAACTCGCCAATAAATCACTATACATCATCATCATCATTATGAAAGCCCATTCTCGATACTTTCGGGGTTGGCTAAATGGATTTTGGCTCTCCAAAGAATGCGGTCTTCTCACATATCCTTGCCTAATCAAAGTTCAAGGATGTCTTCCTTCACCGCTTTCATCCAAGTTTTCAACGGTCGTTTCCTCCGTCTACATCCTTCATTAACTTGCCAATCTAGACATTTTCTAATTGGCTCCGTGCTTGGTCTCCTCAACACGTGACCAAACCACGTTAAGCGCATTTCTCCAATTTTGTCCTCTATGGGCGCTACACCTAAGTATCTCCTAATTCTTTTATTCCTAATTTTATCTTTACGAGTTTTACCACACATCCATCTCAACATACGCATTTCTGCTACCGCCATCCTATGCGTAAGTTGTCCCGTAGTAGCCCAACATTCTGAACCGTATAGCATGGCCGCTCGAGCATTTGTCTTATAACATTTCCCTTTTAACCTTGCATGCATCCTTTAATCCTATGGTCTACATCTTCTCCAATAGCCTCATTCATTATAGATCCTAGATATCGAAAAGCCTCACTCTTGGACCTCTATGCCTTTGATCTCAATCGCAGTCTCTGGTGAGAAGGAGAACAGAGAGGAAGAAGAAAGAAGAAATAAGGAGAATATCGATCACAATACAACATCAGCGATCGATTGCTATGCGAGAAGCACATCAAAAATGAAGAGAAACAAAACAGAGAAGAGGAAGAAGATATCGATCACACAACAACAACAACGACTGATCATTGTGCTTGCCATGCTGGTTCGAACTGTTCGATTTGTGTGAAAAGGGAAAAAGGGAGAAGAGGAGAAAAAAAAAGAAAAGGGAGAAGAAAAGAGCTGGCCTGTGCGGTTGTGTGTGTTGTACTATCTGTTACTGATTGTGGTTGGTGTTGGTGTTGGTGTTGCCTGTTGATGTCTGGTTCGTGTTGCTATTTTGCTTGATGGTGTTGCCTATTGCTGTTACTTATGTACTATTGTGGTTGGCTATTGCTAAACAACAAAGTCCAATAACTAGCTGCAAATTAACTTCTTTTAATTAATTACTAATTAGTAAAAGTAATATAATTACAAATTTACCAATTGTAACTTAGTAAAAATAATAAAATAACAAATAATATTATTTTTACTTAAATTAATCATTTAAACAATAGATCGATTAGATTCAATTAATCGTAAATCGGTTCTGGACCGTGAAGGGTTTGATTAACGATTTAACTACATAGATTAAACATTTTTTTTTGTTTATTAAAAAAATTGATCTACTATGTCGAGTTGATGAGACGAGGTACCATGTGTCAAACAACCATGTCTTGAAGAATTAAGTAGATTAGATAACAAAAATGATTTGCACATAAAGTTGTATAATTGTTCAAGATGAATTTTTTTCAGTACCATGATCCACTCTGTAATAACGACACAGATACATCGATATTTGACACAGATAAGAAGCGTCGAACATGTTGGCCATAAAAATACAATACGAGATATGTTGGGGACCACGCTTGTACATTTAGTATTATTTACCTTTCAACAATAAGTTTTGAATTATTAAGCATATTCATTCACTTGTAGGTCAATATTGTTATTCATGTACTACTATTAACTTACCATGTCATAATATGCATGTAATATTAGTAGAATTTAAACTTTTCAAAGTTATGTGAAAAGCCTATGATCTATGGGAGTATCTATGAATGTCGACACCAGTATCCGACACGATACGTCTCGACACATTTTCTTTTGGTAGAAAGTCTCATTGTTACATATGATCAATAGTCACATAAATATGGGTTGGACTCATTGTTAAAATCAATTCTTGCAATATCTCATCAAGTCATCATAGAATTACACATAAAGTTTAGAAAAAAGACGTATATGTTAGTTTCCTAAGAGTTAACTGGGATATTTCTCTGGTTCTAAATGACTTCTATGGTTTGATTTCAACTTCTAAGCATTCCAACAAAATTTTGTATTGAGTGAGGTCATAGAAGGCTAATTTTTGTTACATTCTTGTCTATCAGTTAACTATGTTTTTGAACAAACATGATCTAATTATCACATCTAATTTTTGTTTCACTTAACTACCACATGCCTTAAAACTATCTTTCCTATGGAATTTTTGTATAGAGAGTTTTAGGAGTTGGAAATGAAAATTTCTTCTTATAATTACTCACATGTGGTAATTTTTTAGAGATGTGGACTTCGAAAGCTGATATTTCTAGTTGAAGGTGATCCAAATGCTTCTGAAGCAGCCGAAAGCATCAAAACAGCGTAAGATCTGATAGAGTTTATCTTTTAATTTTCAAATTACGTCTCCTTATGATTTTTCTTAGTTATGTTTCCTTTTATTTATGTTTTTGGATTTAGTGGTAAGTAGTCAATATTTTGGTGAAGTTATAGTGGACCAACTTATAAGGGAGGCCAACCATAATTTAGCCTTCTTTGTGTTTTTAGGTCTTTGTATAAGGTCATATTTTGTTCTAGTGAAAATCTACTTTCTTCATTCTCCTTCCTAACACCTTTACTCCCTCTTTCTTGTTGATGAATTTATTGTTGGGTGGAAAGTAAATAAATTTCATAAGCAATGATGTTGTACCCTTTTTCATGAACCTTGGAAGCTTTGCATATGCATGGTGTATGATTATTAGGGTCTAGCAAAAACATAACTTAATAGTGTTCTACTCGAAACTAAACTGTGAAAAATTGTAAATTGCTAGAAATTAAAGAAAAACTCACAAATCAGAACAAATAATTTTTTCATTCAGCTCAAGCCACCTACAAACAATTGCATATAGGCCTGATTTATAACTAAACCGAGCTTGCTAATTGAGACACCTAACCCTAAGCCTATATTAGAGCCCTAATTCCCAATTGTTCCAAAGGCCTTACTTATGCGTGACCAATCTTAATAAACTAACAATTGAATTAAATTATAAATTAGTTTCCATCATTCTCCCAAGGTTGAAGAAACTTGTCCTCGAATTAAAGTCGAATAAATAGTTAAGAGAACATAAACAACCAATTAATGAACACAAGGCGAAGTACACACGAAAGAGACGTCCTCGAAACTTGCCAAGATACACACTTGCCTAGGCTAAAACAATCGCATATGTCATCCAACACCTGTCAAAACATGCCAAATATCTTCCACGAACTTTGCCTTGATAACTACTCACCTTGGACAACTGAACCAACTCAGAAATGTTGCATTGTAACTCAAAGAACAATGATTCGCACTGACTTGCTAAATGGACTCTTGCGCATAAGCTCGTTCCACAAAAGATTCCCAATATGTAGCAATGTAAACATTGTCACTCATTGCTTCTGCCTTTGTAGGAGCATCCTCATCTTGGCAAAAAATGGGGAGGAAACCACATAAGTCAAATGCCCTCACTTTTTGGAAGTCTACTATGTATGCTAATGGAACCATCTGACACCTTGGATGTCGGCAATGGAGGTGGGGCCGGTTTCATGTAGAACATTGCTTTCATTCATTGGAAACACTCTTCCTCCCATGCTTCTTCTCACTCTTTTCAGTTGGTCAACAATGCTTCAAAATGGGTGGCTCAGTTCTTCCAATTCTCTCCATAACTTCTAGTTCGACACAATTTTTGTCGTAGTGGGAATGGTAGCAGGGTCTATATCACTGGTTAATCGGGGTGGTGGTGTTGGGCAAACTGGTTTAGGTTGGGGATAGGGTGGGAGATATGTGTGTATGGTGTAGAATAATATAGATGGATATAATTACTATAATACACCGTGGGGTATGGGCATTCATTTGGCTTGGGCTATAATAATATTGATATTGGTAAGGATATATGGGGATAGTATGGGTCATTGATCTTTCTTTTCTCCCTCTGTTTTACTACTGGGTGAGTTTTGGGGTGTAATAACAACTATTCCTGGACAAGGATTGTTATGCAATTTCTGAACTATAGGGGTGGCTCTACAAATTCTGAATACTTTAGAAACTATAAATAAGTTAATGTAGACTAATTGTGGGTGTACGAAATAAATAAATAGGGTACACTTAGTAACACCTGTCCTTTCTTCCCTAACACACTATCTAACCAAGTCGCAGATCCGGCCCGGGGGAGGGGGAAGAGGGGTTGTGGCTGGCTATAGGTGTGATGGTCAGTGACGGGTGGCGATGTTGATGGATGCAGTGATAGTGGTGGGACGAATTTAACTTCGGTCTCTTTTATTAGATATCTCTCTTCTTCTCTATATTCTCTTCAATCTTCAAACAACCAATCGAAATTTCTTGAGTGAAATCGAACTAGAACCGTTTCGGCTATGATACAAAATAATGCACTCTACTCTAAAACTAAATTATGAAAAATAGTAAAATTGCTGAAAATTAAACATAAACAAATAAAGATTCGTAAAATAAAATAAATAAACTTTTCATTCATTTCAAGCCTTATGTATAACTAAACTTAGCTTGCTAACCAAGCCACCTAACACTAAGTTTATTGAGCCCTCATTCTAATTTCCATCATAATCCGAGCTTCGAAGACGGGGGAAATTATTCATGGGAATGAATGTTGAAGTGGGATGATATATGCAATGATTGGATTACAATTAAACATGCTGGTGCTTTTGCCAACATGTGAATTTATCAGGGTTCTAATTCAAATTGATTCTGGTTCGTGTAGAAGTATGCAGCTCAATCAACACAAGGATTTGTCAAATCGATGGATCATGGAGGGCTTCCTAACAATGTTACTTGTAGAGGGTGCGTAACCAGAAGCAAAAGTCTACACATCTTACAGACCTCACTCATATTCATGCCATTCTTGCAGAGATGCATGGTAAAATGCTCTTGGTTGAGAAAGAATTTGATGGAATTTCTAACTGGATTGGCCATAGTTGCTCTTATGGCCGGCAAATTTGGTTTTCTCATTTTCCCCAGCTCAATCCAAGCTCAAGGATAAAATTAAAAATAAAAGAATTAGGAGATACTTAGGTGTAGCACCCATAGAGGACAAAATTAGAGAAAGACGTTTAACTTGGTTTGGTCATGTGCGAAGGAGACCAAGCACGATGCCAATTAGAAAATGTCTAGATTAGCAAGTTAATGGAGGGTGTCGACGAAGGGGACAACCATTGAAAACTTGGATGAAGGCAGTGAATGAAGATATCATTGAGCTTGGATTAGGCGAGGATATGTGGGAAGACCGCATTGCTTGGAGAACCAAAATCCATGTAGCCGATCCCGAAAATATCGGGAATGGGCTTTGATGATGATGATGATTTTCCCCAGCTCAATCCCGCAAACTCATCCAATGTGACTTTGGTTCTTAGATCCATCCCTAGTGGTCCTAGTGGTACAGCTAAGCTGTTCAAGGATATCCTTCCAGCTTTTTACCAATCAGAAGTACGGCCTTATGTAGGTTACCGACGTGTTGGGGATTAGATTCTCTTTTGGCTGAACCGATAAGAGTTGAGCAGAAACGTATGTCCAAGGCTCAAAGTCACTTTAAGTCATAGAAGGACCAACTAACAAACTAACCCAAACAAATTCAACTGGAAGAAACTTGGGTTTGGGATGTTGGCTTCGTGTTGGCTTTATATATAAACAAAAGCATTTGGAAGGGATTAACCTGAAGTGCTGTACTTCAGTGAGTTGGGTCACATCAAGTCACAAATGACAAATCTGTGGCAGACCCCCTACCAGCATGTGGCTCAGTGGTCTCACATTATGTTCCTAACCATAGATCTTAGATGGGGCAAGAAGATTTTTAACCCTCGAGTAGATATGAGCAGAACTACTTAGACGCTTCTGTTTCTCATCTTCAGACCACCTCAAACATTGCTCAACTCTCAGAGGTTGAAGATGGCGAGTTCGTGGCATGTTCTCTTGATCGGTCGGCAGGGGACCAATTAAATCTCACGGTGATAGAAACTATTGGAGTTTTGCCGTTTACGTGGGTAGCAAACCTAAGGAAGCTTTGACTTTACTGCATGTACAAGGTGATCGAAAGACTTCAGAGTCGTTTTTCAGTGTGGAAGAATGAGATATATATTTAAGGCAGGAGTTTAGGGATACTGTCTCTAGCATACTGGGGTATATGTCCACCATTACTGTTTCTATATTGATAGCCAAACGAGATGAACCAATAAAATTGTCTGGTGGGGTAAAAGTGAGACACCATGGAAATTCCATTTGATGGGATATGCTGCATAACCCGAAAGTTAGGGGTGGCTTGATTATTAAAACGGTCAAACTTAATAGGCTTTGCTTTTTAAAAAGGATTTGCATTTTGGCTTGGAACACCAATCCTTCTGTAAACAATTAATAGCAGAAATGGTGGACTGGTGTTAATGGGTGGTATATGAACAAGATCAACTCAGTGTAGGTAATGAAATTGGATCTTTGTTGTAGAGAAACTATTGCATTACATTCTTTCTACCGGATCCAATAAATAGCAAAAGGAATCATCCTTCAAAAAATCTTTCCCTCAGGAAAAAGATGGGCTTCACATTCTGCCTTCCTAGATCTCAAAAGGGCCTCTAATTTAGGTTTAAACTCAGAGTATGGTTGTGGAGACCGGTTATCAACTAGTAAATTGTAAATATAAAGTATTCCCCCAAGAATGTGCAGTGTTAAAATTTTGTTGTTACTCATACTGATATTGTACCTTTTCAGTTTTCGGAGTTTTAAAGTGACTCACCTTTTTGTTTGCAGTTGTTTTACAACGGAGATTCTGGAAGGTATGGATGTTCAGAGAACAAGTGGGTTAGGGGATACATTAAGGAAATACGGTCATCTCACATTAGCTATAGCCCACTGTTACAAGGAATATATTTCTAATGAGAAGTTCCAAACCACTCGAAGATGCCCTACTTTTGATGACTTCACAAAGAAGTGCCAAGACCTTGAGAAAATGACAGTCAGTGACGTGTTTGCTATCCAGCTAATGCAGGTAATATATATTTTTTAACCAACAAATGGATATGCAATAAATAAAAATACCCATATTAAATCACTCTCCCCCACTTTGAAAAGCTCGAGAGGATGCAATCTCCAAAAAATGCGCCACTAAAACACGACCTCAAAATTTTCCTTCGTAGTTGCTCATACCACGAAAAATAAATCTCAATTCAGCCGCCAAATATAAGGTTTAACATTTATCCTTGGCTCTAACGATATCCAGTGCATAATTTGAATGTTTTTGTGTACAAACTTCTCAAAATTGTCCCAAATCGGATCATAAAGTTTGTCCCTCTGGAGTTCACGAGTTGTGTTGTGGTCATCCACAAAATCATAATATTTCTCAGCTTATGGTGTTACAAAGCCTTGCTTGTTGCACTGAATAACTTGGCCTTCATTAAAAGGATTTTCAGCGATTCAAAGTAATGAGAGGGGTGCACATAACTTCGTCTTCTAAATTAAATTGTTTGAACAGAGCTCTGTTATCCCAATGGGTGCCACATCCTTGCTCCTGAAACAAGGGGTTTGTGGGGGTTTTTCGAGCACGCACGGGCTCCTCCTGGTTGTGTGGGCAGTATGGTTGCCGGGGATGAAACAGTTTGCTGCAGTGAAGCCAGTGAACTTGTTCTTCACTGCGTTGTGGACTGTTAAAATCGCCGGATGCGGAGCTTGGCGAGACGAGTTTTTGGCTGATTCAGTCAAGGTTTCCTTCTTTTTTTCATCAAATTCATCTTCCATATTTTCTCTTCTTCCACTTTGGATTTGGGTAGGGTTAGGGTTCCTAAATTGCGAATCGTAGTTCAGAGGAATTTAGGGGTATTATAGACAACCACCCCATTCATTTGAACTTCTTCGATTTTCAGATTTTCTTTAACGTGAAAATTCGCAAAAACTTCGTGATGTGTTTTAGTCTCACTATAGGCGGTTTCTCCAAATCAATGGTTCAATGAAAGCTAACAAACCAGAGTTCATCGTTACCTGTATTGACAAAGTTTCACAAATTCAATTAATTTTCAAAACTCGAAACTAAACTGATGTCATTTTAAATAAAAGAAGATCTAAACCTAATTCCTAATTGGACTTCTAAGTCTACTTAGGTTTATAATGGATCGGCCTAATTAATAATTAAATAACACAATAAATAAAAATACCCATGTTAGATCAATATATGACATGGTTATTTGTCCCTTACTCTCGATCATTATGGTGATAGATACCGCAAGTTACGGAGGAAATTGCACTCGCTGTTCTTGATCTTTACCCAACTCTTATATCTCTTGCTCAGGCATACTCTCTTCTGGTAAGTGCTTATCTTGTCTTGATGTCCTTATTTGTGTAGGTTGGAGAACTTGCATGTGCTAGTGACAACATAGAAAGATAAACAATTTTGAGAGCTTTCCTTTAATGTTGTTGATGCTTAATGTCACAGTTCATCTGATTTTGACCTCTGATTAATAATTTAGAGCGGCTGACTTGTTTTGCAATGTCTTTTATAGAAATCGAACTGACTAAGTTTTGGAATTTTGTTTCTGTGAGTTATTTAGTCCCCCATTTCATATTGATTCATTTAACAATTTTGATGAAAGGAGGGTGATGCTTGTGCCCAAGAGGAGATGCTTAAGAAGCAAAGTAACAATTTGATCAGTGGAGTTGCTAGCAAGAACATCTTCCAGCTAGTTTGGGGTGGTTGAAGAATTGGAACTGTTTTGCAAAGTACAATAGTACGTTGAGAATTGTGAAGTTTGTATCTCCATCTAGGTAATTATGTCATAACTTCAATTATTCGTATCTTATCATTGGGAAAATATTGAAGCGTTCATTAAGCTGTAGCATCTACTTCGATAAGGTCTTTAGCAATCAAGCGTTGTCGAAAGCCGTTGACACTCTTTTGTAGACTGTATAATGTTTTGTAATATCTTTGGTGCTTCAACTAGTTTTGCACTGCTATAGAGACGTGTATGGGAACATCTGATGTGGAGCCATTTAATTTTGATGATCCAAATGATTTTGCAAAAATCAAAGGCAATTGACCATACAACGATGCAAAGTGAAAACAATAAAGCTTCTAAGGAAAATAAGGGCATATCTCTTTAATCCGAGAAATACAGGTAGCAGTGAAATTAAGGAAAAACAAAGAAGTGGGCTGAGTCGAGTAAATTACAGATTCTTGTGTGCATGTGAGCCCCATTGGTCAATAAAAATTATCAACAATTATACTCTGTAACCTGCAGCACTGGTTTATAAGCAGTTCAAATATTCTTCGCTTTTTCTAAATGGCGAGGGAACCAGCGAGGAAACGGGAGAGGGATGGGGGTGCAACCCTTCACCCCCCTCGAGATTCGTGCCTAGAAGGGCTTAATATTCTTTGATTAGGTTAGAAGAATGGCTTGTTATCCAAGCATTTTAAATTCTGAAAGCAAAAGCAAATAGAGATTCAACAATAATCTGAATAAAATATAATGCATATATAGACAAGTTCAATTATTAGATACTTCGTATATGTCACGTTCAACAATCTAAAATGGGTTCTGAAAATATGGCGGGAGAATTGGCACGAAGTTCAAATTTGAATCAGGGGTTTGTAATATTTACTCTTTCAGTTAGTTAAGACACGTGATTAGCACATGATTCTCAACAGAACTTCCCAAAGTTGTTAATTCCTTCTATAAATAAGGGAAAGAGCAGAGAAGTATTCAGAACTTGAGAGATTTGTATCTGTTTTCCTATTTTCCATTTCAATCTATCCATTTGTTTTCTTATTTTGATCCCAACAACTTGCAATTGTGACAATTGGTATCAGAGCCGTTATGATCCACCAACTTGTGCAACCATGGAAATCTCATATGAGGGGATGAAAACTTTCATGGAGGAGACAAAAAAGAGCCAACTGGAATTTAATTGACAGATTGAACTTGTGAAGGCCAAAATGAAGAGACTAACACAAGTGAGTGAAGCAAGAGGTTTGAGATTCTGTTTGTACTTGTCTTGTTGATACATAACACTCAGAAGTCGAGTGGATCTGCCGAGTCAAACCAATTAACCTCCATGCAAATCACAAGATTCGACGAGCAAAACCATCGCCCATGCTCCAATGGAAGCCGAGGACCTATCCGCTTCAATCAACGAACGAGATCGGGAGAACAGAGTCGTCATGGACTTAGACGGCGAAGTCGACTTAGATCCTAGCTACGTAACGGACTCGATGAAACAGTCGAAGCTGGAGAAGGGACCGACATCAACGACAGAAGAAGAACTTGCATTGAACGAAGAATCTTTGAAGAAAGTTTGTAGAAACATCCCCATTTCGTTCTCCACAGAATATGATCTAATTCACCACCAAATCAACTCGTACAAGGAGTTTGTGAACAAAGAGATCCAGTGGCTGTTTGATTCACTGAAGGAGGACGACATCCAATTCGGTTATGATCTGTCGAAGATAAACGACTATTGGAGATATGATTCGATTAAATTTGAAAATGTTTCGTTAGAGAAGTCCATGTTTGAAACCAAGGATCAGAGTTTAAATCTGTTACCTAAATATATTAGGCTTAAAAGAGTCATTTACTCTTCCCGAATAAGAGTTAAGATGAAAATTCAGAGTAGAAACCCCACTGTAACTCTATTTTTTGCGATTGCCCAACAATGGATTGGAGTCTTTCGAAGCAAGATCACGAAGATGGGAACCCAACGAAGGCCTGAAATCCAAGTATTGCTTGATTTTGTACACAAAGGGAAGAGTAGAGAAGATTTTGAGACTATGCATCAGGTGTTTGAGGAAAGGTCCGAGTGAAATATTTTTCTTGGATTTTAATGATGGTTGGGTCGATAGAGAGCGGGTTGGTAGTTGATGAGTCTAGGTATTTTATTGGGATGCAAAATACTCTGATCCACTCGGATAAGTTTGCGTACTCTACCTTGGTTCAGGCTTGGATAGAGTTAAGAAGTGTGGAGTTGGGTAGAATGACGCATGCTTAGATGGTGAAGGTTGGGTTAGCTGACAATGAATTCACGAGCACCTCTCTTCTTAAATTGTATGCGATGTGCGTAGAAATTGAGGATTTGGTTAGGGTGTTTAATGGTATGGATGATCCTAATGAGGTGGAGTCAAAGGTGTGATGGCTCAGTGGTAGAGCAGTGGCGGATGATATCACTAGGTCACAGGGTCGAACCCAGCTGGCGACATCTGGGGTGGGAGGGGTTAAGGGATAAAAAAAATATAAAAAAAAATGAAGAAAAAAAGAAGAAGAAGGTGTTATGTTGGATTCTCATTGGAGAGAGGCAAACTGATGTTATTAAGATAGAATACGTGCAAGTATTGCTTATTCAAGACAAGGAAATGATGTCTATACTTTGCATTGTATCTCATGAATGTCACAATATTAGTGTCTCAGTTGGACAATATGGAAGATATGGCTCACAGGCATAAACCTTGGATAAGTCCTCTTAAAAGAACTGATAAACATGGTTCATGGGCGGAAGCATGTGAGATTTTAAAGGTTACTCAACAGCAGGCCAAAAAGATTGCTCCAAATATGCCTCAGCACCATGCATGCCTTGATGTGATTTAGGAAGGAATCGTTGTTGGGAGGTCTATGTCTGATTCATTGGCTTGGGAGAGGTGGTCTTCCTTCAATGAAAACAGGTACTTGGAAGAGGTTGAGAAGTACTCAAAGCCAGGTTTAGTTGCTCAGAAGAAAGCTTATTTTGAAACTCATTACAAGAAGAGGGTTGCAGCTTTGCTTGAGCAAGCAAGTGATACGGCTAATAATGGATCTTCAGATGATGGGTCTCATAATGGTCCTGTGAAGGACTCAAGAGTCATTTGAATCAGATAGTCATGTGGCCGATGATATACCAGGAGAAGCTATGGTTTTCACTGTCGAGGAGGGTTATCTATGTACCATATTTTTTGTTGGAATTACACAAGCTACACTTGGGGTTTTCAGATTAGGCTTCCTAATTGACTTCCTATCTCATGCTGCAAGTGTTGATTTTATGGGGGCAGCTGCCATTACGATTACTCTTCATCAGCTCAAGGGTTTTCTCGGCATAAAGAAATTCACAAAGAAAACAGATAAGTGTTTCCATTATACACTCACTATGGGGTTCAGTGCATCATGAGTGGAACTGAGACTATACTCATAGGAGCATCATTATTGACTTTCCTTCTAATTGCTAAGTACGTAGGAAATAAGAATAAGAAATTTCTTTGGGGTGTCAATCTCTCATCATTGCATTAGGTCTACTTCACTGGTAAAAATGCAGCCAAAGGTTTGAAGATAGGTATCGTGGCTGGTATGATAGCCTTGATGGAAGCCACAACAATTGGGAGAACTTTTGCATCCATGAAGGACTATCAAATAGATGGAAACAAAAAAAATGGTAGAAATAGGAACTATGAACATGGTTCCATGACACCTGGCGGTTATGTGGCAACAGAACTGAGGAGATCTTTATATGCTTTGTTCTCTCAATATGGAGGGATTCCGGATGTTGTGTCCCTGAAAACTGCCAAGCTATGTGGCCAAGCATGGGTAGTATTTATGAAGTTACAACTGCTAGTAATACAGTGCGTCAGATGCAAAGCTTTGCATTTTATGACTGTTGCAAAAGCAGAGGGAACCTTTGTTCCGAGAGAAGAAAAAGAAGCAGTTAGGCGATGGAGGCGTAGGCAAGTACCTGAAAGAGATTTGGGAAGAAGTTGAAGAGACTCAAGGGAAAGTGATTTTGTCTATAGATGAGATTCATTTTGTGTTGGGTGTTGTAAGGACTGAGATAGGTGCTGTGAATTTGTTTAAGCCAATGTTGGTTATACAAAGAAATGAAGGGAGGACTGAGGCAAATGCAATGCTTATTGCAACTGATGGACCTGATCAAATTACAGATAAGGTGAGCCATTGGACTGGAATTCCAGTCACAAGGCTTGGCCAGTACGAGAAGAAAAGGTTGTTCGATATAGCTGATAGGGTCCATAAGAGAGTAGTTGGGCATGACCAAGCAGATGAGTCAGCCACAAAAGTTGTAGCAGAGCAACTTTTTGATGGACATCTTTTGGCACGGATTGATATGGAATACATGGAGCCACATTATGTTTCACGATTTGAAGGTGGACAATTGATAGAAGATGTTAGGAGGCCATGCAGTGTTATATTGCTGGATGATGTTGCGATTGCCCATGTAGCAGTTTTCCACACGCGCCTACAAGTTCGTGATGCTCTTTGGTAGAAGAACTTAATTGGGTTGGGCACACCATTTCTGTCAAAGCTATGTCGAAATTTGATTTTGATGCAACATTATCCAGGATTACGTGCTTCGGCCATGCTTGTGTTATGCTAGTTTATGCTTATTAAGCTCTGCTTTCAATGCTTGAGGACAATGATTTGGCGAAGGGGAGGGCAATGTCACATTCAACAATCTAAAATGGATTATGAAAATATGGCGGGAGAATTGGCGCAAAGTTCAAATTTGAATCAGGGGCTCTTTTGTAATATTTACTCTTTCAGTTAATTAAGACACGTGATTCTCAACAGAACTTCCCAAAATACAGTTGTTCATTCCTTTTATAAATACAGAGCTAAAAAAGAGGGAAAGAGCATAGATGCATTAAGAAGAAGAGAGGCTCAGTTCTTAGCAGAACTTGAGAGATTTGTATCCGATTTCCTAATTTCCATTTCAATTTATCCATTTGTTTTCTTACTTTGATCCCAACAAGTCACAATCGTGACAATATAACATCAATCTAACTACCAGAAGTTAAAGATGGCAAACCAGCTCTTGTGTGCAAATGTAACATCTAGCCAAAACAATTACTCTGCTCCAGTGCCAGTAATTCGCTTGTACATTGCAAGAGCCACCATGTATGTTTTCTATTGATGTTGTGTGAATTATCTCTAGACTTCGTAGTAAGAATGAATGGTTACCATGTCGATTCTTGTCACTTAATTCTGTTACCTCGACTCTCCTGTCGTGGTTTCAAAACTCCCTATGGATCTTACTACCCCAATGCTTAATGACCAAGACCAGTTGTCTAAGCTAACTGGCACTTCACATGTGTTTCCATGTGTTTATTTATGCCTTCTGTTGGAGCGAGTACTGCCCCTGAAACTGTTAAAAACATGGTTTGCATTAGGCATCTTGGTGTCACTGTTATTGTTCATATTTGTATACAAATGTCCACCAGTGTCATCTTCTCTTTCATTCCAGAGCATGTCATAATCATGTTCTTCCCGTTGTCTTTGGTCTTTCATTTTTGGGGATCCACTTATGATATTAGTGCTCAATAGAAACCTTATTTCATCTCAATTATCAGATCTTTACAATAGGTCAAAGGAGAATGTTACAACGATTGAAAGTGTGTTACTTTCATGGTTATAACTCCCGTCCTCAACTTGGGTGCATGTGTGTGTGTACACACACACACACACACTTTGTCTAATTTAGGAGTCATTACCACAGTTTTGCTAATTAGTGTAATACAAGTTATCCTTGGATCCTTTCTTGGCCATGAGTCGGGGTTCTGTAGTGAGCTGTCGGATTGTACTTTTTTATTTTTTTTATCCTTAACCCTCTCCACTCAATGTCGCCGGCCAAGTTTGAACCCTGATTCTATCAGCTACATTTCTACCAACTCAGCTGGTACACCTTTGACAATGAGGATTGTACTTGTAAGGCAAATTCTTATCATCTTATTGGGAAGCTTAATGATTGCATTTAGATGGGTTATCATCATATTTCAGGGCAAAGATGCAATGGAAGGAGATATATCTAAATCAATAAATGAGGAAAACATTGTTATGTTAACGGAAAGTGTTCCGTTCACCAAAAGTTGATGTTTGTGTATCATTTTCCTTAGTTGGATATATGTTATGTTTTGGCAGTGTTCGTCAGAGACGCTCTGCTCTTCTTACAAATGGCCATAGTTATGGCTATTATTTCATTTTTAGTGTCACATGGGTACGTTTTAGTAATGTATCCTGCACATTCATCGACAAACTGAAGAAATTGAAGAATACAAAATTCTTCTTCATGGAAATGGCATTAAACTGACTGTGGAAGAATGTAAACAAAAATGTTTCTCAAAGTCATCTATTGTAACTCTGTAACACCAGTACTTTTTCAATAATAATAAAAATTTATGCGACTAAAGTTCATTTAAAATTATATTTTAAAATTTTAGTTGGTTTGTCAAATTGTATTTTTTGTAATTCACCCAATTCTGTTATCTTTTGAATCTTGGGATAAGATTTCATAAAGCTAATTTATTTTATTTTGGATTAACAAAGAATATAGTTAAATTTATTTGAATTTAAATTTTAATCTTCAAAAGTTTCGAGGGTGGAGTGCCCTCGGAATTTCAGTGGTGTTGAATAACCCCCACATTATAAAAGGAAACCCTTTCCTTTTATTCTTTTTCCTTCTTCTTCTTATTCTTCTTCTCTTCCATGTGATTTTTTTCTTTTTCGTCGGTGAGCACGCTCTATGACCGAGCGTCGCAACCACCCTTACCAACCTTATTTTCCTCCTTGCTCCTTCCTCTATCTTCCCTCTCCTTCTCGTTTGATTTCAGCTCCAGAACCAAGTTCACAATGAGAGAGAAAATGGCGAGAGAGATGGAAAATGATGGCAAGGTGTTAGCGACACTGTGAAGGGCCCGAGGTTGTGGTAGCTGGAAGGGGGCGTTTTGGCGGAGAAAATCACAGAGTGAGTTTTTTTTTCTTATACCCATTTCTTATTTTTGCTTTTCTATTCAATGGGTTTCATTTTCCTTTTTTTTCAATCAACCATAAATTAGGTTCTATTTTTGGGGATTTTTCATTTTATGCTTCTTGTTGTTCTTTGAAGTTTTATAAGATTATTATTATTATTATTATTATTATTATTATTATTATGATGATGATGATGATGATGATGATGATGATGATGGTGGTTTTTAGCTATTTTGTTTTGTTGTTGTTTTCATTTGGTTATGGAGGATTAGGGTTGAATGGCTATCGCAAATGTAGATTAATTTTGCATATTTAGTGATAATTTGGATTGGCGAATTTGATGCTTATGGAAGCCCTGTTTTGGGCGTGTGTTGTTTTTCTTTTATTGTAGAAGATTGAACTTGAGTAGAAGGGCATGGTGGTCCTTGCGTGTATTTTGTTATGTTCCAGTTGATTACATTATGAACATCTCCTTTTAATAGGCCTTACAATAAGAACATCTTCTTAATTACTACTTACTGTATACATGGCTACAAAAATCTTTGATTCTAGAGGGTGGACCTAAGGGGGAGGTGCGGGAAAAATCCAAAAGCCCATGGATCCCAAGAGGGTTGGCAAGCTACAAAGGGGAGATCACAGTCCCACATCGCTTAGGTGAGGGAGATGATGTGTCATATTTGTGCGAGTTTGAATCTACAAAGTACTACGCATTTCAAAGTCGTGCGGGCCTTGGGCCCAAAACGGACAATATAATACTCTGTGAATCAAGTTGTTACAGAATGATATCAGAGCCTAACCTAGCTGAAAGCGTGCCAACGAGAATGTTGGGCTTCTAAGGGGGGTGGAGTGATACCTCGTGTGGGCAAATTTGAGGGGGAGGGTGTGGGAGAAACCCAAGAGCCTATGGATCCCAAGAGGGTTGGTAGTGCAAACGAGGATGTTAGGCTCCCAAGAGGGGTGGACTGTGATACCCTTGTGTGGGCGGACCCGAGAGGGAGGGTGCGGGAGAAGCCCAAGAACCCATAGATCCCAAGAGGGTTGGCAAGCTACAAATGGGAGATCATAGTTCCACATCGCCTTGGTGAGAGATGGGGATGTGCTATATATGTGCAAGTTGGGATCTACAAAGAACTACGTGTTTTAAAGTCGTGCGGGCCTTGGGCTCAAAGTGGACAATATAATACTCTATGGATCGGGTCGTTACACAATTTCTCCCTACATATGAACTTTTTCATTATATGTTTTTGGTATTTTTTTTTCTTTAATCATATAGAAAGAATGTCTTATATATGCTTTTGGAAGTTGCATTTTGTGTCAACGATTAAGTACACTACAGATCTTGGCTTTTGTATTGTGTCTAACCTGGATATTCATTTATTTCTCTGTTCATGACAAATTTTATGGACTTTAACAATTAGGTGCTCTACATTTAAATCACAATAACTTGAAGTATGTTAGCATTTGTGCAATTTTTGTGATGGCATTTCAAGACAAATAATTAGTAGTCTTAAAGCCCTTTTATTAACTTGAGAAACATCATTTTTTAGATATTGTGGTGGATTTATTCGTAATTGACAAAGTGTCACCGTTTAAGAATTTGAGATATTTGATATGGAAAAATCTTGAGTCCATAAAATTTAATAACACTTAATTGTATCACTTAGAACTACAACAACTCTTGTTGTTTATGTTTTTTCCTCTTGATAGAGAAACTAATAACCTTTGGGTCGGGTCTTGCGGAGTATGACACCCCTTTCTATAGAGAAACTAAGTAACATTCAGGTCGGATCTTGCGGAAAGGGGGTGGTTTTTGAAATTCCTAAAATAGGCTTGATATTTATCCGTAAAAAATGTGATGTGACTTATGTGCATTATTAGTTCAAGATTGGTTTTTATTGTACTCATATAGTTAGGGGTATCCGGTGATGTATTCCCGTATGTGATGTTCCCACTTAGGCATGAATGATGAAGAAGTTTCCCTTTATATGATAGAGGCATACATACATGTATGTTTGGTACAGAGGTGGTGCGAATGTGGTATCGTCTAAGTGATCAATTCAATTAAAAATGAATAATATGTTTAAGTTAAATAATGTATGAATACATCCGTATTAATTGGGGAATATACTAATTTTTGATAATATTATATACCTGTGTTTCTAACAATTCATTGTAGGATGACAAATCCATTAATATTTCTGTAGATCAGACTTGTCATAGCCAACCTCTACAGTGTAAATATAATTAAATAGATATTTACTTATTAGAACAACACATTTGCCTATTTGAGAAACTACCTATTTATGTGGTTGTTCATTGTTTGTGTTTAATTTTATGTTATCACTTGTTGATGTATTGATTTTGGGATGAAGATTACTCATACCAGCTTATTGCTGACCCAAGTGAGCTTTTGCTTCTTGGGTACGTTCTTGTTGGAATATAGCCAATTAGTTTGTCTCAGGTTTAAAGATTAATGGGTAGCGCTATTGGAGTTTCTTTAGTGGGGCAAAGCTCGTCAAAGAGTTTCTCGGTTAGGGTTTTTTTTTTTTTTTTTTTTTTTTCATTTTTCTAAATTATGTTTCAGTTGTTGTTGCTAAATATTCACATGTTATTGAATTTTACGTCCCGGATTTTGGGGAAACTTATAATCCTACGTGGATATAAGGATTTTCGTTTTCTAGAAAATCGAGGCGTGACAAACTCCTTTCAAAAGCTCCTCCATACCACCCATCCCTCAAACAACTTAAAAATCAATTTGAGTAGGAAAATGGGAATGGTGTATCATGTCTTTACTTGCTATTCCTTGCAAGAATTGTATCAACTTAAACCTCATCTAATCTAAATTTCAACTTAGTCCAATGCTTGCACGGAGTTTTTGGTATCGTTCAATTTGTTGACACTAGAATGAATTCCTTGATGACAGTAAGAAATGCACCTTCGCAAAAAAGTTTGTGGATAACGCAAATTTTGGTGGAGAAAGCACTTCAACTCTGTTTCTTCCCAAGTTGTGATCGTGGATTCACTAATTGAACCAAGTTAATCTCAACCCAACTTGGGTGGTGCACCTGAGGTCATAACGACATCGAAAGATGCAAAAGCACCTTATTTTGTATGTCTGATATCATGCACATTTTTCTCATTCAACTCCCAAAAACCATATTCAGGGAAGTTACAAGGAGCAGTGTCAAAAAATACGAGGACAAATTAAGACTTATGTTGAAGTTTGCATAGCGAATCCGACCCTTGGAAAACAAAGTTCAATGGTGTTTTCCCATTGGCAGCAACATCACTAGCTTGATAACTGATGAAACCTCAACAACAATGCATGATCATGACACACCAACGAACCACAATGTTTCTAATGTTGCTGACACTCATGTGGTTGGACATATACACCGCAATCTTTGCAGTGCTCACCACGACGAAATAATTCAAGTTGTATGAATTGTAAATGCTATGACAAATTTTATTTATTTAGTTATTTATTTTTTAAATAACATCAGTTTGTTATGTATTTATACTGAATTCTGGAATCTGGATACTGTCAATCAAGTTGGAATTGCACATATAAGATTCCTTTTCACAAAACAACCTAATTAAGAACAAAAAGCTAAAAGTTGTACACTTGTAAATAATTTAAATATTCATTATTAACTATTAGCATTTCCTTCCGCTAGGAATACAAATCTTGCCTTAATGATAAATAAACATGTGGCAAGTCATTTCCTCCCCCATAACACTCGTGTTCTTCAACTCAAAGCTCTTTATTTTAACACAAAACATTTTTCAAGTTTTCAAAGCTCCCACCACAACCTCCTTTGTTTGGAGAGGCAATTTCACAGCTCTAGCTAAAATAAAACGCCACCTCATCTGGCAAGTTATTCCTGGTAATCATATAGATCTCTGGAACAATTGCTAGATCAAGTCTGACTTTCTTCTAGCAGAATGCATCTCCGAACCTTTAACTCTGAATCTGCCTACCACCATTCTGGCTAGGTGGAACACGAGATTAATCAACTCCATTTTCCCTGATCCGGTGGCTAGAGATATTCAGGTTATTACGGTAAAACCTTCAAACTGCTCCGATAAACTAATATGACTCTTTGAAAAAAAAATAGTCAAAAATGCAACTCAAACTTTCACTAAAGAGCAACTTGAATGCTCCACTTCCAACGCATCCCTTTCATCACGTGCGCTAAACATCTCAGAGATATGTGGGGAATCAAAGCTTCCCCCTGCGACCTTTTATTGCTCTGGAAAATCAGTGAAAACATTCTCCCTACTATGACTAATCTGGTTAGGCTTAACACATCTATTGAGGATCATTGTATTTTCTGTCAGAATCACACAAAGGATGTTATTCACCTCTTTTTTCTCTACCTAGTCATTAACCGATTATGACAACTTTCCCCTATTATGATTGATTGGTTTAATGCTAACTTTATCACTCCTTCAATCCCCCTTTTTTTCACTTTTATGTGGGGACACAGCTAAAGCCCATTCAGTGGCTAAAGATGAAATGCTTTCTCAATTCACAGTTGTTATTCAAACAATTTGGCAGATTCGCAACAATTGTGTTTTCCACAAAACAAAATTCTGCACACAATTATTCCTTTCCTCCTTCCATCACAACTGGACCTCTTGGCACAAACAATGGTTTACCAATAATACCCTATTCAGATCACTTTGACTCCCATACCAGGATGGCGGATTATAGACTCATATCCATTCACCATATTCTGTAAACAACCACAACTGATGGTCGGACTGTTCCATCCACCACACGGGCTGAACTTGCTACACCCCTACTGAGGCCAGAACCACCAGAATTGAATTTATTCAGGCCCCATCCAGTCAGCTAGACACTTAACTCCAGATGTTTTCAGCATATACCCCTTCCTCTTATTTTGGACCCTTGACACGATTATTGTTACTTATGATGCCAATTTCTTTGACTCATTTAACCAGAGAGCGGTAGGCGTGTTGGCGGTGAATGTTCATGGTACAGTTTTGACTCGCGTTGATTGTCTGATCTTTGGGAGAGTGTTGAATAACACTATGGCGGTATGCCACGCAGCTGAGGTAGCTCTTTTGTTGATCCAGTCCCGACATTGGAAGGCATGACTTCTTTTGGGAGATTTCGGGATGCTCCAATCCTTTTTGCAAGAAGAACATCAGGAGACTGTGACGACCATATATTGGGTGTGGCGTCCTCTTATTGGAAACATTCGACGTCTTCTTAATTTGCATAACTTTTGGATTTGTAAATTTATTAATAGATACCTCAACTTCGAGGCTAATAATTTAGCAACTGCAACAAGACAACAATATTATAACCGCACTTATTCATCTATTTGCCATAGGCTTTTAACCAAAAAAAAAAAAAAAGATAAAAGAAAAAGAAAAAGGAAAACTATTAGCATTCATTTGTTATAGTGGTATACCCCTCTTTTTTTTTTAAATATATATATTATTATTTTTTTATTCTTTAACCCATTCCACCCTAGATGCCACTGGTTGGATTCGACCCCATGACGTAGTGATATCATTCGTCACTGCTCAATCACCAAACCATCACACATTTAACTAGTGGTATAACCCTCGAGATATAATTGTATCTCATACGTATAGCACACGAGGCTACCAGTACGTGACCTATCTCCCATGTTTTTTATATTGATATTCCCTTCTCACCCTGTCCAATAATCCACATCTTGTCATCTTGCAGACATATAATTTGTGTGCACAGATATATTCACCATTGTTACAGGCAGGCCGGGATTGATGAAACCAGTCTTTCTAACTTTGCTCGATTCGTACAACCTCTGTTAAAGCATGTCTTTTTTCTTTTCTTTTCTTTTATATCTATCACTATTTGCTTCAAAGAACGAAAGGGCCGCATGTACACGTGGCTTTCTAATGTCTTTACTTACGTAATCATCCTCATCTCTTTGATTTGTACGGATTACTGGGCAAATAAATTAGAGGTTCTAACATGGACACGTGTCCACTAATTCTTGTCTCATTAATTTCCTCACAAATCACATGTTTGCCAAACCACTATTATTTCATTAGTGTTATTTATTTATAAGGGCATCCACCTTCTGCCGAACACTTCACTCGTCTCTTGCTCACTTACCTACCTACAAACACTAGAGCAGTAGTCTCCAAATGTCTAGACACAGGCGTCAAGCTTCTCAGGTTCTCCCAGCTATGGTCTTTGAGGAAGCACCAGCTGCAGTGGTCGTCGAGGTTGGTGGTAATGTAGGGAATGGTGGTACTGGTACTGGTGCTGGTGCTGGTGCTGGTTCCTCTACTGCAAGTGGTGCTACTGCTGCTGATGCTAACAATAGTCATGTTCATCTTCCTCCACATAATCAGGTTGATGGTGTCCAAGCGAAGAAACCAGCAGCTAACTGATGGTTTAGCATATTATAAGAGTAGATGAGTGAATGATGTCTTGGTAAACTTACCTACAGATCTGTTTTTGTGCTTATTTTCTTTGGTATTCTCCTGTATAATTAATGTTTCCTAGCTTCTTATCAAGAATTGGACGTTTTCACTTTTCTTTATCAACTTTTTTTGTGCAAGAAGAACATTTTGTACTCTTGATCAGGTGAGACTAATTAAATAACCTTTGATTCTCAAGTGTTGAGTTAACATATAACAATAGGAAACAAATGAGAAGTTGGGAAATTTTGGTTGATTAGGATATGAACTTGTACATGATTAGGTACGAGTTGATAACATTGTCAGGTTAAATCAGTTTTGGTTTGTTTTTGGGCAAACCATTGAGAATCGCACCCTAACGTTAGTGTTACGCATCAATGCAAAGTTACCAAATAGATATAACAAATTTCAAAGACAAATAAATTTATATGGTTCGACAATTAGCCTATGTCCACGGGTAAAGAGAACAACTTTACTAGTGAGATAAAGAAAATACTAATGGAGAGAGCTACACAATGTCAATGACGTTGTATATACACGTGTCTAAATGATACCACATAAATATACATGAGTGCGTATATCACAAACAAACAAAACAACTTTCTATCTCCTCTCACCTTCATTTCTTCTTTCTCTCTCACACACCCACACAAGTTACAAAGGAGAAGAACAAACCCTAATAACTCACAAACAGAGATCAATTTGGAGGATGAAGAAGGAGTTTCTCCTTCTCCTTTTATAAGATGAAGAGGTGGTGGAGGGTGATGGAAACCCTTCCACCACCTTCTTCTCTCTTCTATTTTCAACTCTTATCTTCTTCAATTCCAACCAAGTTCAGCCAATTTTCAGCAGATTTCAGCAACAATTTCATGATCCAGCAAGTCTCCATGCCGAAATCGTACACATGTATGCTTCTATTATTCTCTGTATTTCAACAATTCTTCACCTCGGTGAAGATTTCACAAAATCTGAGCCAGCCACAATAAACATGAACAAAAACAAACAATCGATTTCCAACGAACATGATCAAGCCAATACTGAATATCCAAGATTGATGGTCTCACCCCTCCAAACACGCTCACAGGTGTCATACATCCTAAGGTGTCATACACCAAAACATGCTCAAACTACCAAATCAACTTCACTTTGACTAGGATGGAGTCTCAAACCAGATTTTTCAGAAACACAATGTGGACAAACTTTCATACTGCACATCTTTATATCTTCTACCAATCATTTCTTCAACAACTCGTGCAAAAATTTTCTGCCTTTACTACCTACACGCAAATGCCAAACCCTCGAGGTATACATACAAACATTCCTGGAGCTATCAGTAACTCCACCAGAAGCAACATCGATATGGCCTTCAACAATACAAGTTGCTCCATCAAATTCAACTTTTCGATTACCTGTAACAGTATTCCCCTGCATAAGTACAAGTTATCCTTCCAAATAGCTTTCAGAACTACCAGTGCACCAGAAACGACTTTTAGAGCTCCACCATTTACCATAACCTTGTAACCTTTGGACTCTAAAACACTGACGGAGATGAGATTTTTCTTCAAATCGGATACATACCGAACATCATTCAAAATCCGAACAAGTCCATTATGCAGTTTGAACTTGACTTATCCCTGCAATTTTACATTCATCATTGTTGCCCATAAGGAAAACACCACAATCCATCTCTTTAAAGTTAGAGAACCAGTCCCTACGGGGTTATGTGATAGATAGAACCCGAATCAAGCAGCCACTCATAAGAATGACTCACCAATGCTGAAGTTGCAGTCAACAAATACGCGTCATCTTCATCCTCATTTTCATCCAAATTGTGCACTACATTCGTATCTGATTTTTTTTTCTATTGCAGTTTTCAGTGCCTCACAGTCAATCTTCCAATGGCCCTTCTTATGACAGTAGGTACATTCATTCTTCGGCAAAAACCTTATGTCTACAAATTTTTCTCTTGACTGTGATCTTCCTTTATTACCAACATTCCTCTTTTTAGATCTTCCCCTCGCTATCAATGCTTCAGTCGTTCCATCTCTATGGACCTTGAGGTCATTTTTCCTGAATTCATAATTGAGCAATGTTGTAGCCACCTCATCATAATTCAACTCTTCTTTTCCCGTTAACAAAATTGTAATGAGATGTTCATACTCTTCTTGAAGGGAATTCAAAAGGCACAAAGCCTTGTAATTCTCTGGAACATCTTCTTCCAAATTCAATAGGTCAGCAATAAGCCTATTGAACTCATCCAAATATTCTGACAACGTAATCTCGGGTCTCATATTCATCCGAAAATGTTGCTTCGTGAGGAAAAGCTTATTCTGGATGCTCTTCGTCATATACTTGTCTTCCAATTTTTTTCAAAGTACTTTAACGGATATCTCATTCATAACGAAGTATTTTTGCTCATTCGCTAAACACAATCTGATTAACCTGCATACTTGCCGATTCAATTTGTTTCATTCTTCTTCCCTCATGTTCTCCGGCCTATCTCCTAAAACATCATTCAAATTCTCCTTTGCCAACACATCCAAAACTTTGCATTGCCACATTCCAAAGTTAGTCTTCCCATTAAACTTCTCTACATAAAATTTACTGACTGTGGCGGTAACCATCTTTGATCCAGAAGTTGACGGATCTGACATACACTACAAAAATTTAGGATTTGGTGAAGAATGTTGTTCCTCATTGTTAAGCAACAGTGATGAATTTCAGTCATCAGAGTCCCTCACATAAGAGGTGTTAAGGAAAGTATTAGGTGACGAATTGGGTGACGACATAAATAAATGAACTCTTAAAACTAGGAGTCATAAGACATAGTAATAGTCAACATAGAAGTACTACTTTTATGGTACGAAATCATGCTTAAATAAACGAAGGAAAGCTAGAATGGTCATTAATTATAAACGTTTAAATGACAATACTCATGATGATCAATATCTAATACCAAATAAAGACCAATTAATAAACTGTATCCAGGAAAATACTGTTTTCAGCAAGTTTGATTGTAAAAGTGGATTTTGGCAAGTTATGATGGAAGAACAATCCATTCCATGGACTGCATTCACTTGTCCTAAAGGACATTATGAATGACTTGTTATGCCATTCGGCCTTAAAAATGCGCCATCTATTTTTTAGAGGAAAATGATACGATCTTTGGTAAGTACAAAAACTTTGTTCTTGTCTATATAGATGACATATTAGTTTTTTCTAAAGATCTTGAATCACATTACGATCATTTAATACTAGTGTTTAATGAATTTGTTAATAATGGACTCATCATATCTAAAAAGAAAATGAAACTTTGCAAAACTTATATAGACTTTTTGGGTATGAAAATAGGAAATGGAAAAATTCAGTTACAAGAACATATAGTTAAAAAGATATTAGAATATCCCGACAAAATTGAAAATACAAAACAACTAAAATCCTTTTTAGGAACATTGCCATTACCGTCTGACTATTAAATCATAGAAACAGATGCTTGCAAAGAAGGTTAGGGAGCTGTATTACTAACTAAACATAATGAATATAGTTCTAAAACTGAAGAAAGAATATGTGGTTATATGTCTGGAAAATAGAAAGAACAAGGATTAACATCCTTAGATTATGAAATTCTAGGTGTTATCAATGTATTAGATCATTTTAAATTATACTTAGATAAACATTTTACTGTTCGAACTGACTGCGAAGCTATAGTAAAATTTTACAACAAAAGTAACGAAAAAAGAATAAATTCTAAAAGATGGACAAACTTTTTAAACAACGTAGTTGGTAATGGATATAAAGTAAAATTTGAACACATAAAAGAAGAAAATAATAGTATTGCAGATGCCTTATCAAGATCTATATATATATTCGAAGAAATTAATATATGTTTTATGCAGAACATCATAGAACGAATGGAATGTCAATTTGGACAGATACGACTGCCAGTTACTAATGCCTCTACACCATGTGACATTCAAACAGAAAATTTAGATATTTTACAGGTATGCCTTCTAGAAAACCTTCAAAGTTCAAAATCTCATGCTGAAAAATTTTAAATTGTTCTAAAGGCATTATCCCATTATTTTCAAAAAATACAGTCAAAACCACTTTCAAAGGGCTTTTCTTTTTATGTAGTAATTAAAGGAAGAAATCCAGGAGTATACACTCATTGGGCCGAGGTTTTTGAAGAAATAAATGAATATCCATAACCGGAATATAAAGGTTTTTATGAAATGCAACTAGCCTTAAATTATTGTAGACAAAAATTAGGTTTAAATTATTACGTGTCTCCAAAAGCCTTTGAATATCAAAAAGAAATACATCATTCCATAATGAAAGGGAAAGAAATTGTTAAGTACGATTCCACTGATCCTGCATGTTTAAAATGCATTTCCAGCCTTACCGAGATTCAAAGATTGCAATCTCGTGTCGATATTCTCGAAAGAGAATTGACAAGCTCTAACTTGAAGCTACAAAAAATGGAATTGACGGAAAAAGCCTATCTTAACTGGCTCAATGTTAAGACTAGTCCGCAGCAAACGGCTAGCGGTAAAGACATGTTAAATCCGTTGAAGGCTGGTAATTTGCCAAAAATTACAAATGTTCACTCTTCCACTATAAGAGAAGAATCTTCTATCTATAAACTAGAAAACACACTCATAATAACCCTACAAGCTAGAATAAAGTTTTTCACCCATACCTTTTTATCTCCAGTACCACCTTCACTTCAGTCTCATATCCTAGATCTTGCTAGCAAAAAGGACAGAGATATTCAAGAATTTATTTTTGAATGGCTTTCCCTATATGATCAAAACCGTGACAATCATCCTGGCCTATTCATCACATGGGACAGTTTAGACCATAAAAACCCAAGTCATTGTCAAAATTTAGACCAATATTGCAAAAATGTTCCCTTATCTAAGCTGGAGTGTCGTTGTCAGCTTATCTACTCTATACCTAAAGCTAATATTCTAATGGATATTTTTCGTCCCGATGACTCTAATTTAAACCAATATTGCAAAAATGTTCCCTTATCTACTCTAAGCTGGAGTGTCGTTTTACTATATAGGGGACCTATTAATTTACTGAGGTCTTTTATATAATTTCGGCAATAATTCAATGTTCCTAAAAAGGATTGTAGTTGTTTTGTATTTTCAATTTTGTCGGGATATTCTAATATCTGTTTAACTATATGTTCTTGTAACTGAATTTTTCCATTTCCTATTTTCATACCCAAAAAGTCTATATAAGTTTTGCAAAGTTCCATTTTCTTTTTAGAAATGATGAGTCCATTTTTAACAAATTCATTAAACACTAGTATTGAATGATCGTAATGTGATTCAAGATCTTTAGAAAAGACTAATATATCATCTATATAGACAAGAACAAAGTTTTTGTACTTTTTTTTTTGAAAGGCGAGCTGGGTTTTTAAGGATCCCATAACTTATCAACTGGGAGACCTATAGGTCAACACCCATTAGAAAGTAACCATGCCGCGGGTGGGATTTGAAGCTAGGACGTGGGGGACAAACCCACACAGTCCTAACCACTAGGCCATAACACCATTGGCAAGTTTTTGTACTTACCAAAGATCGTATCCATTTTCTTCTAAAAAGTAGATGGCGCATTTTTAAGGCCGAATGGCATAACAAGTCATTCATAATGTCCTTCAGGACAAGTGAATGCAGTCCATGGAATGGATTGTTCTTCCATCATAACTTGCCAAAATCCACTTTTACAATCAAACTTGCTGAAAACAGTATTTTCCTGGATACAATTTATTAATTGGTCTTTATTTGGTATTAGATATTGATCATCATGAGTATTGTCATTTAAACGTTTATAATTAATGACCATTCTAGCTTTCCCTCGTTTTATTTCATCATGATTTCGTACCATAAAAGCAGTACTTCTATGTCGACTATTACTATGTCTTATGACTCCTAGTTTTAAGAGTTCATTTATTTGTGTAGAGAATTCTTCAATATCAAGTGGTGTATGAGTTATAGTTCCTGATTTAATTGTCATTTTTGGATTTTTGATTTTTAGTTTAGCTAAATATTTATTACGAGACCAGTATTTTATAGGATTTTCACCTAACACTAGAGTTTCTTCTGCGATTTGTATAATATTTTCTAATATTTCTTTTTTATTATAAGCAAATTTTCTTTTTGGTTTACTAAGGAAAATATAATCTGTGGTTATTGTGCTTAAGTCGTGTGTAATCTCTTTATAGAGAGTTTGATTGAAAGAGTACGCTTTGTCTTCATAATATCCTAAATTTGTATCATTTTCTATATTATTTTCATTTATGGTTTCATTGATGTTTTTGTTGTTGGTCCCACCACGCTTTTGATCGCACTCTGTGGTAGACGAAGGGGGAGCATATTTGGGATAGTCTTTGTAGGTTATTAAGTTGTGTTGATCAAGTAAATGATCGGTGGGAGTAGTTGTGGTTCGTTTAAAGAACTGGATATAATTATTGTTGATGAGAACACTTCCGTTCATATTTCTAAGGAAATTTAAACCTAAAACACATTTATGATTGTGTTTTATTTCTTGTAAACAAACTTGAGGAAGTGGATAATATTTTTCGCATTTACCAAAACTGTTTAAGAAGGATATCTGACAATCTTGTAAACAATATCTAACGATAGTATAAGATCCATTAAAACTTTGTTGATAAGAAGGTTTTGGTAATAGCATTCGATATTTTTCTTTTATAAGATTTATATCAATTTGAGATTTTGAGCAACCAGTGTCAATCATGGTTGTGAAGTCTTTAGTTTTTCCATCCTTCAATTTTATTTTGCATAAGACACTTAATAGATTTGTAGAAGGTAATATCATTATAGAAGAATCAAGAGTTGAGAAAGATATTGGTGGTTTAACTTCTTGTGAGGCTAAAGTGTCAACGATGTCTAATTTATGTCTTTATGTTTCTGTTATGTTCTGTTTTTGTCTTTTTAGTTATCTGGTTTTTTAAACTTAAAATTTCTTCTTTCAAATTATTTATTATATTATTAAGTTCATATATATTTTGATTTTTCTTGTTCGAAGCTATGTTTATCTTTTAAGAAAACATTTTTCTAGTTGACTTTGTTCTAAGAGCATTTTGTATCGTTGTAATTCAATATTATTTGGATTACTATCTGTATTATTTTCTGTAGATGTTGGCGTGATATTATATATGTCTGTTAAGCACCATTGACATATTTCATTTTTGCAGTTTTTACATTGATAACGATATTCAAGGCTAGGATATCGTATGCAATGTTTACATTTTTGTTTATCAAAACCAATTTTATGAATCCATTCATGGTTGCACTCATCTTCATTTAACATGTAAGTTTCTATTTCTTCATCAGAAAATTCATAGTCATCACTATTTTCATTATAACATTCTTCATGAATACTGTAAACATCATTGCTATTAGTTTCATCATTTATACTTGCAATATCTACTTCAAGATTTTCTATTAGATGGTTCGGGAGTTGTTTATTTTATTCTTTATCGGGCATCTGTTTGCTAGATGTTGTTCATTTCCACAGATAAAACATTTACATTTTTTCTGAGAAGGTTTTTTAACATATTTATCCTGTTTCTTTCCTCGAAAAGTTTTTGATTTTTTGAGGTATTTTCTTTTCTTTTTTTGCCTTTTATTTAGTTTTTCCTTTTTCTTTCGTTCTTTCTTTTCTTTATATACTTGCGGAGTATATATTACCTTTTTACAAAACCCATAAGGTTGTTTCTTAAGATTCTTCTGAACTTCAACCTGAATGCATTTTTCTTTTAAAACTTTATAGGTATGTATGTTGTATTCGAGCTCCTAGATTCCTAACAAGTTTATCGGGTAATTTATTCCATTCTTGAATTATTTCTTCACCTAAATGTCCAGGTAATTTTCGAAAGAACTTCTTGCCTATTTCAAGGTCTAATATTTTTCCTGTTTTAGCAGCAGCGCTAAAGTAGTCATTACAGAATTGTTCAATATAATCCCAAATTTTTATTTGCATTTTATCGAGATCAGCTAAAGCTGTATTTTGTATATTTGTATCTCCTATAGAAGGATCTCGTCCTATAAGTAAAGTTCATATAATACTCGTAAAATTGTAAGGATTATCTCCAGATCCTCTAAGTTGGTTGAATTCATCATTATGTTCTATTTTCCAATTATTGTAGAGAAGTCCAACACTAGTTCCTAATAGTGTTTCCATAAAAGGCCACATATCATTTGATGTGGTATTATGCCATGCTCTAACTGCATCTGCTTCCCATTTATTTATGATATCAGACCAGTCTTGAGGATTATGTTTTGCAATTTCTAGGATACTTCCAAAAGTAGAAGCTTTAGATAATTCTTGTGTTTGATTAGGGAGTTGTCTTTTACCTCTGAGTTTATAATTAATAATTTTACAATTATTATTGTATGTTCTTGGTGGAATAGGATATCGTCCGCCAAGTTCATGAGGTTTTCCCCTAAAATCCTCATAACGATTAGGTCTAGGTGGAGCTGAAGTAATTGCACTACTACTAGGTTGATTTTCCATAAATGCTTCATCTAATACATATTTTCTTAATAACATATGTGGAGGTAATTCTTCTTCTAAGAGAGATTCTTCATATTGCATATTAAATTCTTTGTCTAGTAAGTTCCTCATTTATGGAATTGGCAATTTTCCATATAATTTTTCTAATTCCGTAGTTTTTGCATTTACAATATTTATTACTTCATCAAGAGTAAGATCTTCATCGTCAATTGCCATATGAGTATATTCTATTGTTTCATCTTCGTCTTCATTAAGGCTATTTTCTCCTAATTGTTTAGTATAGTGACTGAATCTTAAATTTAAAGTTCCATCCATATTTTTATAAGAAAAATTTTCTTTTGAGACCAGGATAGATTTTTCAAGAAGTGATTCTATTTTCTAGTCTAAACCAGCATATAAGTCGGGAGAAAATTGTTTAGCTCCTATGGCTTGTATTCCTTTTGTTCCTAATAGTTTTTTTCTAAACTATTACTATCAAGTTGGTATTTGGTTGTACCAGTTTCAAATATTCTTCCAATGAAACCAATGCATATTAATAAATTTTCTTCGCCTCTTTTCATATCATAACCTTAAGATTTGATTCCAATTCGTATATTATGATAAAAAAAATTTAGTGGGCAAAAGATAATCAGGTGCGAAATAGATTATTCCACCTTTTTTGTTCATGTCTAATTCAATAGATCCCAATAAACCTTTTTCTATATCGGTGAATTTGTCATCATATAAACATAGGAAGAGTTTGGCGCCTAAGTTTGATCTATGGAGTCCCTTAACACAAATTATAATTATTCCCATGTGTATTAAGCTTAAATATTTAGATTCGAGTTTTTTTCAAGATTCATGATTTATTAAGTCTAACTTTATTTGCTGGTCTTCATGAGTGCATGATATTTGTCTTTCACTATAGTGTCGATATATGAAAGGCTTGCTAAAAGGATTTTTTGGTGTTTTATATAAGATTGATGGTTCTATTAAATCTAACTTGTTTTGCTTAACTTTTTCTATTTGTTGTCTACATCTAAAATAGTTTCAAGACTGACTTCTAGTGATTTTGCAGATTTAGTTCTCATCTTATTAAAAATATTTCCAACTATTTTTTCTTTACTTACTATTTGTTTTTCACGATCCATAATAACTTCTACTTTGTCTTTTACCTATAGGGTTTGATTGTAAATTTAATGTTTTAAAGTCGTTTATTAATTTTGTAATATTTTCTTCCGGAGCTAATATATTTTTTATTTCTTTTAAGCTGTCCTCAATATCTATTATTCGTTCTTTTAACGTAGAAACCCTTTGAGTTATTAGTTCTATAGTTTATTTCAGCATTATTTCGTACCCTTTGATTCTCCCAAGCCTTTTGAACGCAAGGGGAGCAATGTGTAAGTATCAACTGAGTACAATGTTTCCCTTCTATTTTTTTTTTTATAGTATACAACTTATTAGTCTACTAAATGTGTTTAGTGACTAGAGATGGCTGAATAGATTCTTCTAGTTCCAATTACTTTATCAATTACTTGAACCTTATTATGGATGTCATCAGGAAAGGGTCTCTATACTACAAGTCTACAATACTAACCTCTAGTTGGTGGCATGGCATCTCTCTGTTTGCCTTTTGGGAAGTTTTGAAGAAAAGATTGTGGTCTGGTCCAATGTGGCCTCCCTGGAAGTTGCAATATCAAGCAACCCCATTACACAACAAAAAAAGAAAATAAAAATAAAATCTCGAAACTCTACCCCACCACCAAACCCACCCACAAAAAGGAGAAGACAATTAGCAACGAGTAATCCTTACTGGCCTGGGCCCAGCTGCCTGGTTGCTGGCCTGGAAAAGGAGCGAGATTTGCTGTTTGGGTGGAGTGAATGTACACTTTTACTCCTCCTTTTTAACCACTTTTTAAAAATTGAGATTTAGAGAGGGGGTGCAGGCCAGCAAGAATTACTCAATATACAAACATCATTATCACCATCCTCCATTTTTCTTCTTCTTCTTTCAATCTTCACCTACTCTGAAGCTGAAGAACTCATTAAGTTACTCCACCATCCTTCATCTGTAAGTCTCTCTTGTTATCTTCTTTTCTAGAGGAATTTAGGAAGGAAAGTAGCTAGAAATTTTTTTTTTTTTTTTTTTTTCCCTTTTCTTTTCTTAGTATTTTCACTTATAAGCAGAACCCATTGTAGAAAAACTAGTTTGGGTTTGTATGGATTCTTTCAATGGAACAACAGCAAGAACAGCTAGGTTCAATTATAATCCTAACTCAGAGGCAGATGGGTTTTCTGGGTTACTTGAAATTTATGTTCACCATGCTAGAAATATTCATAATATTTGTATTTATGAGAATCAAGATGTTTATGCCAAATTCTCCCTTACTTGTAACCCAGACGAGACCCTTTCAACTAGAGTCATAAATGGTGGTGGTAAAAACCCTGACTTCAACGAAAATATTAGTTTCAAGATCACCCAATTGGATTCAGTCCTTAAATGTGAGATTTGGATGTTTAGTAGAGCTAGAAATTATTTGGAAGATCAGCTCTTGGGGTTTGCTCTGGTTCCTATGTCTTTGGTGGCAGGGAAGGGTAAGATCACTCAGGAATTCACCCTTTCTTCTACTGATCTTTTTCATTCCCCTGCCGGCACGATTAGGTTGACATTGTTTCTTGATACATCTTATGCTCTGAATCTTGCTGGATCGAAATTGGCTAAGTCAAGTTCGATAAGTTCTGAGGTTGTGTTGTACCCAGTTGAATATGGGAGAATTGAATTCCCTGACATCAATGTGTCTAGGGAGAATCAACAGATGGTTTCGGAATACTATGAGAGGAGTTGTGGAATGCCGACTGTTTTGTGTGGACCACCTGGTTCATTCCTTCATCTTGGCGCCTCAACGAATTCCCAAGATGATTATGAAATGACTTTGAATTCTTCAGAGGACAATTCTGGCGGTTCTGTTTCTCCGAATGGCAATATTCAGAATTCAGGTTTATTCAATTCTACTACAACTAGCTTAAGTGATGATAGGAACTCTATGGGTTCCTTGGAGAAGAAGAGTGGTTTGGTTGATCACAGCGACTCCTCCAACTCTAATATTGCTTCAATATCCGCAGACGTTCATCAGGGATCTGGGGCATCCCCAGAGACACCAACTTCAAAGAAAGATAATAATGATGTCGAGGGGAAGAAAGACCACCAGGAAGAGCATGATTTGAAAGAAAACAATCCTAATGAATTCGGACAAGTATTTACAGCTCCAATTGGCAACATCAACCTTGATGCTGAGCAGACAGCAATGCAGCAGCAGATAGTCGACATGTACATGAGGAGCATGCAGCAGTTTACGGAGTCATTGGCAAAGATGAAGCTTCCAATGGATCTTGATAAACTAGAACCACTTGACAATGGTGATGTTATTCAGCAACATAATAACAAGGTAGATTTGGATAAGAAGAAAGATGGGTCGAGAGTATTCTATGGTAGCCGAGCATTCTTCTGATTGATAATTATGCTAAGAACATTATACGTAGGATGGATGGGATGTGAAGTTAATCAGTAATTAGTTTGTTCCTCCAATATTGATGAGTGGTATCTAAGATTATTTGAAATGCTTCTTATAACTGTTTTATTGTCAACGAGATGGTATCCTTAGTAGGCTTCGAAAATACCACCCTCTCTGTCCAGGTGGTTCTATTGTGTTGGTGAGTTTTATTCGTCTGATTTATCCTTAACAATCTATTCTAGCCTTCTACTATGAATCACATGACTTTGAGATTTCCCTTATTTCGTTTTTCTTTGAATTGAGATGTTTACGGATTGCTATGAAATTCTTGTCTGCTGCACCCATCAAAGTATTCGCTTTGTTTTATAAATATAACTTTACAAATGCAACATGAATATTACTAGCTCAACTTGTAGACTTGTGGCAGATAGTATCACAAGTCCAGGATTCAAACCTTACTAGAAGCGTTTAATGATTATGGGATCCAATAAACCATGTTCACATTTCAAAAAAAGTGTTCTCATCTATATTGAGACCATAAGCCATTATTTCCTGATTTCTTCATCTGCTCTGCCCATTTCTACACGCATCTATTGCATTGTTGCCCCTTTTGCATACCTAATGACTTGAGAGTGCTCAATAGCCACACTTGTTTTTTTTTCACTTAGGAGCTATGATTACAAGTGTTGAGCATGAACTCAACCATTGATTAATGAGGATGCTGAGGCACAAATCTTTTGGCATCATCCCTGGAACGATAGAAACACATTTTGCAAGATTTCATTTTTTTTTTCATGACCAGTAAGTACATCGCTGATGCTAACAGAACCTCTTAGTCCAGCACAATACTGTGATTAGGCCAGTTATTGTCTTACTTTCACATCCAAGATACACGGTTAATCATTTCCTCATCCAGAGAATGTTGAATGCTACTCAACTATTTTCTTGTAAATGACTTGAGACTAATCTGCTGGTAACCAAGATTTTCCAGAGTCCCACTCTAATACTGACTAATCTGCTTGTAGATGACGTAGGCATACCGTGGACTAATGTGTTGTCTTCCTTGCACACTAGTCTCCGTGTTGAGAGTCATCATCATCATCATCAATGCCCATTTCCGAGATTTTCGGGGTCGGCTACATGGATTTTGGTTCTCCAAGCAATGCGATCTTCCCACATATTCTCGCCTAATCCAAGCTCAATGATATCTTCATTCACCGCCTTCATCCAAGTTTTCAACGGTCGTCCCCTCCGTCGACACCCTCCATTAACTTGCCAATCTAGACATTTTATAATTGGTGTCGTGCTTGATCTCCTCCGCACATGACCAAACCAAGTTAAACGTCTTTCTCTAATTTTGTCCTCTATGGGCGCTACACCTAAGTATTTTCTAATTCTTTCATTTCTAATTTTATCCTTACGAGTTTTACCACACATCCACCTTAACATACGCATTTCTGCTACTGCCATCCTATGCGTATGTTGTCCCGTAGTAGCCCAACATTCTGAACCGTATAACATGGCTGGTCGAACAATTGTCTTATAGCATTTCCCTTTTAGCCTTGCAGGCATCCTTCTATCGCATAATACTCCTGACGTCATTCTCCATTTCAACTAACCAGCTTTAATCTTATGGTCTACATCTTCTCCAATAGCCTCATTCTTTTGAATTATAGATCCTAGATATCGAAAAGCTTCACACTCTGGGACCTTTACACCTTCGATCTCAATTGCATTACTTTTCCCTCTTGGTTCACAACCAAAGTTGCACACTAGATACTCCATCTTCGAACGGCTAATTCTAAAACCTTTACTCTCTAAAGTCTCCCGCCACTTAACTAATTTCTGACCTAAACCTGCACTAGTCTCATCCATTAAGACAATATCATCTGCAAATAACATGCACCAAGGTACATCTTCTTGCAGATGTCTGGTCAACTCATCCATGACCAAAGCAAAAAGATATGGACTTAACGCCGACCCTTGATGTAGTTCTACTGACACTGAAAATTCACTGGACATCCCACCTACTGAGCGAAACTTGTTACAGCCACTTCATACATATCCTTAATGATATCGACATAACATTGAGACACTTTCTTCCTTTCAAGCACCCACCAAATTAACTCCCTGGGGACCCTATCATATGCTTTCTCCATATCAATAAAAACCATATGCAAACTCTTACGTGCCTCTCAATATTTTTCTATAGTTTGCCTAAGCAGGAAGATGGCCTCCGTAGTAGACCTACCCGGCATAAATCCAAATTGATTCTCCGAAACCGTGGTTAAACTCCTAAGTCTTCGTTCTATAACCCTCTCCCAAAGTTTCATCGTATGACTCATAAGTTTTATCCCTTTATAGTTCGAGAAATTCTAGATATCCCCTTTGTTCTTATAAATTGGTACCACAATGTTATGCTTCCATGAATCTGGCATTTTTCTAGTTTTCAAAATCCTATTAAAGAGCTTAGTTAGCCATTGAATCCCAACTTCTCCCAGACATTTCCATGCTTCAATTGGTATATCATCCGGTCCAACGGCCTTCCCTGTCTTCATTTTTTTAAAGCTTATCTCACTTCTATGACACTAACTCTGAGATGGAACACGCGATCTCTCCCTTCGTGTGAAGCATACCCCTCCAAGTTTAACTCCCCTACATGTGTTCCATTGAGTAGGTTCCAAAAGTAATCCTTCCATCTATCTAAAATAGCTTTATCCTGCATTAAAACTCTTTTATCCTCATGCTTAACACACTTAACATGACTCAAGTCCCTAGTTTTTCGTTATCTAGCTTTAGCTATCTTGAAAATATCCTTCTCCCCTTCCTTCGTACCTATCCTATTATAAATAGCATCATACGCTCTCTTCTTAGCTTCCCCTACTGCTCTACTACTCAACTTCTTAGCCTGCTTATAAAGCTCATAAGACTCTAGACACCTATCTTTTTGCCACACCTTAAAGCATATTTTCTTTTCCGCAATGGTTTGTTGCACATCAGCGTTCCACCACCATGCCACACCTTAAAGCATCTTTTATTTTCCGCAATGGTTTGTTGCTTTCTTATTAAGGTGCAAGAGTTCACTGTCACGGGCTTGGTTTTCAACCGAAAAGAATATCCTACTGAGTGGAGGTCTCAAAATCCCATAAAAAACCCAAGAATTACATGGTACTTAACTCTGTCACATCATATTCTTGTTCTCTAGACTAGACCTCACCCAACTGGTCTTAATATGTTCGCAGCAAATTGACAGCAGACCCAGACCCATTTGGAAGCTTTTCATTAACGCAAAAAATGACTAATGATCCAGCATAGGTTTATCATTTTTACATGACAACTCCGTTTCTTCTTATGTGGTGGTGGTGGTGTAACTCAAATTCCGGTTCACTTGAATTAGGCACTTCAAATTTGTAGGCAATCTCTTACTCACTAATCAATACTGACGTGTTCAGATTTGTCCTCGCTGATCACGATGATATTGAACCTGTAAAAATGAGCATAGGTTAAGCCAAGGGCCACCGTTGTGGTGGCCGAAGGCGTTCTGATGCTTAAATCCGATATCAATGCAAGAAAGATTGAAGACTATGTAAATTGCAGTGTGTATGCGTACATTTCTTCCTCCTTTCACCATTTCTTATAGCGAGTGTTCCCTCCCAATTGTCCCTGTGGTCGAGGTGATGGAGGGAGGAGATCTCGCATAAGATCTTACATGTGCATGACTGAGTCTCTTCGGCACTTGGCTCTGTTTATGATCCAATGCTTGATTGGGCTAGAGCTGATTTGGTGCAAGTAGATCTCGGGTCTATGACAACTCTGAGATTCGTTGTTCGGGCCTTATTGTCTTGGGCCAAGCCCTGAGACACATGCCTCTAGGACTAGCGTGTCTTGGGCACCTGACTTACGGGCTAAACAATAGTTTGCACATGAGTTCGCGTGGGACTGCGCTGAAGCCTTTTACGTGTTAGGATTAGCCCATGCCATGTGTATGGCTGTGATTGAGTGAATGTTTGATGTCTCATCAGCCAACCTCTCTAGTTAGTGGGTCTGCGTGCTAAGCCACTAATTGACAGTGTGTGGGGGTTCGTGGATGCCATGATGACATATTTTTGGTTGTCGCATCGCATTAAATGTTTATGCAACAGTTCAGTAAACATCTCCCCTTCGCGCCAAACCAATATAAGCTTGCTTTGAGGGGAGTTTTCTCATAGCTTCTTTTTGTTCCGTACAATGTTTTTTTGGCTTTATTGAGCTTGAGTTCTTGTTCAATCATGTATGCACAACTTAATTTCTCGCGAGAGAGGCATCAAGGCAGCTTAAACTTCTTCAGAAAGTTATTGTTGTCCGAGGAGGATCTGACTGCCCTCTGTAGGCAATACAAAATCCCCAATGATTTGGGAGTGTCGTTCTTTACGGAAAGGAATTGTTACTTTGTTTCGACGGAGGGGCGCATCTGCTTGTACAAAGCCATGTTTGAGGCTGACATTCGCTTCCCTGTTCCTACGTCATCTTGCGCTACTTGTATTATTTGGGCATTGCCCCAGCTCAAATAACGTCGATCGGGTGGAGCATAGTGGTTGCTATTCTGATTAGGGCGAAGGATGTCAAAATCCATATGTCGACGAGGTTGTTTCATTCTCTGGTTTCCATCAGGATGAACAACCATGGTGTATGTTGGGTGTGAAGGCCACGTTGTTTGACTGGCCAGTTCGAGGATCTAGAGGATTGGTAGATGAACTGCTTTTTTGCCTCTGCGAAGTCTGGGTACTTTTTTTTTGATGGTTTGCAGGCCATCCGCCACTTTGGGGACCTTCGTAAGTTTTTTTTTGCTTTTCTATTTAATATTCGTCAGTGTCTGACTCATTCGTTGTCTCTTACTAGGGGTGCTCGATTCTATCGACTTCTCTTCTGAATAGGAGATGATGAAAACTGGTTTTCTTACTCTACCATTGATGCTTATTCTGGAAATTATCCATCCAGATAATATTAGGTGGAGTGAATTGTTTTCTGGTGGGGCCGGTGACGTGGGCTGTGCCCTAGTCAGGCCTATCGGTTTTCTTTGGGCGCTGACGTGCCGACACCTAGGTCTCATAAGAGGAAAATGTCGAAGATGCCTAGCCCTTCAGAGAAGAAAACCCTAGAGGGATTGCTTACTCCCTCTCGTTGCCATAAAAAGCTCAAATTGGGGTCCACTCCTTCTCCAGCTACTCCCCATAGTAGGGAGAGAGACGTTGTGAACCTGACTGTTGACGAGGAGTCACCTGGGGCCCTGGCTTGTGTTGAGATGGAAACAGAGCGACCGTCGTCAGAGGTCGCTGCTTCTGGACCATCTGTTGTGGAGTGACAATATGTTTATGAGAATACTACCCGTGATCCTTCCATAAGTCCGAGAGTAGGAATTTTGTCTGAGCCTCCTTCCACTGTTGTTGCTAAGGGGAAGCAGGTTGTTGAATCCTCTCCCTTAGAAGTTGCGGGGGAGAAAATGAATTGGCACCTGGCCCCGAGGCTCTCCACACTGATGTTGGGGTCAAGTCTCATGCCCTGATGGATACTGAGGTGGATTACAGGGTTGTTAATATTGATCTGATGAAGAGGAATCTCTCTTAGCTGGTTGACCAGTTGCCACTGGAGAAGGCAGCTACGGAGGCGCACCTCACTCGCGGGCAACAACTTCTGATGCTAGAAAATTGACAACTCATTTGTTTTGCCACTTATTTTTTTTCTTTTCACCGTGCTCTGTCATTTATACCCATGCATTGTTTTCTAATCAGAATATGGCCTACCCGACCCATGTTTGTATGGTGGGTAATGAGGTGGAGTCTGTACGAGATAGGCTCTTTATCTTTGGAGACATAGTTCGTTGACTATGAAGCCCATCTCGCCGATGCTTGTAAGGAAGTAGACTCGCTGACTGAGCAGTTGGCCGCTCGGGTTGATTTGGAGGCCCAGCTGTCTGAAGCTCAGCAATCTTACGACTGGCAGATTACTCAGCAGCAGAACGCATGGCTTCATCATGACTAACCTTCTCACCGAACAACTCCTTCTCAACAACTTCCAGGCGATCATGAACTTTGTTCAACTCGGTCTCTAAGGTTTCAAGTTCAATGGCAAACTTTCTCGGATAGCCTCCACTTCCTTCAACAAAACCCAAGCAGTCTCAGTTGCTTTCTCCTGCTCCGCACACTACACTTTCAACACGTCAAACTAATGAAGAACATGGGAAAACACCAATGCATGTCCCACCATCTTCCTCTCCACGAAGGCCACCTAACCACACAAGCCTGGTAGTCAGACCCCATCACCCCAACATAAGTGAGGTGATTCATCCCTTTCATTATCTGTTTGAGACCTTGGTCGAGATGCTACTAGGCTGCCACGCGGGCATTGGAACTCTCTCAATCAATCGCATATGCCATTCATTGATAAGATTACTCGCACTATCGTACAAATCTTTCCACTTCTTGGGCACACAGAACGACCGCATAATATGTCGATTCTGCAACTTGAAGTAGCCAGAGTTAATGGAAACATAAAACCAGTATCTTGACCAACCCCTATAGTTTGTCATTAAGATTCCCAAAACGAGTAGGAGAATAACGAAAACACATATTCTTATTGCTTACAACAAGCCCCATCACAAAGTACAACGAAATCTTCTTAGTCAGAGGAATCCCAGAGAGAATGGCTCTAGCATAAGTCGAAACCATCAACCTCCAACCATTGGGACCCATTTGGGTAGGAACAATGCTCCAAAAGTCCAAGTACTCCCAGAAGATCTCCAAGACCGAAAACCTAAGACTTGACCAGAACATGCCAGGATATAGCGCAATATAACCAGGCCTTGGATGACAAGGACTCCCGTCGTCCCTAGGTAAAACAATATCAAGGTCAGCTGGAAGCTAGAAGTCATGGCGAACACTCTCCAAAGTCGCCTGTGAAGCCTTCTTGGCTAAAAAGAATGCCTCGCAAACCTCAAGTGCCTCACCACTTAGCATCTTAGCAGCAGATATGAGAAAGAAGTCATGCAAATCAAATATCTGGGAGACGAGATTTGGACGCATCCCCAAAAATTGCGTTGAAAGAAAAGGCAGACAAGACATCAGAATAGCAACCAAATTGACAGTTGTTAACGACATTAAATGTGATGTAATGATGAAGTCGAAAATACAACCTCCATAGAGTTAGTGGCCACATAAGTGAGCCCACTAACTAACGGGGCACTATGCCACAAGTGCCTATTAACAGCAGTTCATTATAGCGTTTTTACATGTTGCACTATCAAAAGTTCAAATTTTAGTGACATTCGGGGGGTTTTAAAACGCTATAGAAAAGAAACAGGAGATTAAAAAATTAAACCGCTCGATTTTGGCAAAACTTTTAAGCGCTTCCTCACCCAAAAGGCCAAAAAAACACCTTCTCTCTCATTTGCTTTGTTGTTGCCCTCAAGTTGTAATACAAGAGCGAGAGAAAGAGAGGAAGATCCAGCGAAAAAGAAAAGGAGAAAGAGAGATCGGAATCCAAATCGAGGGGGAGAGCGAGAGATCAAGAGGCAAATAGATGCACAAACTCACTTACCATAGAGGCAAAAAAAGTATTTTCCTCCTCCTCCTCTTCTTCTTCTTCTTCTTCTTGTTCCTCTATGTCACATTTACGCAGAATGGAAAAGAGGCAATAAAACAGGAAATCACATCGAGCGAAAAAGAGGCGCCAAACTGGAAAGAAGGCGCCAAATTTGAAAGTATTTGTTTTTGAATTCAGGGGTAGGAATGTAATCACACACACAGGTTGTTATAACCTCACATGGGACATACACGTGGACAAATCTGATTGGCCGAGTTTTGAAAATCAGTTACAAATTCTGTGGTTAAATAGGGGAAGAGAGAAACAGAGGAGGTATGCGAGAATTGTAATTCCAGGCCAGGTCTGAGTTCAGACTGAGCTCTAGCTTGTAATCTTCCCTTTTTGTTCCAATATAATTCATCTTCTTCTAATTGTTCCTTCTTTACTCGAATCAGAATTGTTGTTGAGACAGGGTTGCTATTTCTCTGATTGAATCAAAGTCACTGTTGTGACATTTGGTATCAGAGCCTTCGATCAGTTGGGACTGTGATTGAGATTGTTATAGCATTCAAAGCAATGGAAACTAGGGCGAAGGAGGTAGAACACTTTATGCGAGAGACAAAGAAGAATCACGGCGAGACTGCAGGCCAGATTGAGTTCTTAAAAAATGAACTCAGTCAATTAGCTATCGCACAGGAAGGATTGGCGAAACATATGGACTCACGATTCGAGCAACTCTTCCAGTTGATTCGAAATCCACCAGCTCCAGTGCGAAATTTAGAACCAAGTTCATCTGCCACTCCAGTTTCTAATCAAATCGACCAGCATTCCACCTCCCAAAATCCTTGGGAGAGCCAAGGTATGTTACCTAGACTACCGAGATTAGAATTTCCTTATTTTGATGGTACAAACCCAAGATCATGGGTAAAAAAGTGTGAGAAGTATTTCGAGTTCTTCCAAGTTTCAGAAGCTAATAAAGTGGGAATGGCTTCGATCCATTTAACTGGTAAGGCAGATCTCTGGTTTCTTGACCACCAGGTAGGAAATGAAATGCTTCAATGGAAGCAGTTTTGTCATGATATTTGTGAGCGTTTTGAAGAAGCGGTCCTGGACAATTTTGTAGATTCTTTTAATAAACTGATGCAACATGGGACTGTAAATGAATACTTCGACAAGTTTGAAGAATTGCGCTCCCTGATGCTGACTCATAATCGTCACTTGGATGAGCAATATTTCGTCCTCAGTTTTTAAGTGGCTTAAAGTCTCATATAAAGGCCTTGGTTCAACTGTTTAAACCAACCTCATTGACTCAAGCTCTCTCGCTGGCAAGAATGCATGAGGCATCCCAATCACTAAGTACTTCCAAGTCATCTCACATTCAGTCCTATAACTCTAGACCACATACATACTCCACCTCTTTGGCCACTCCAACAAGCAACCAACCAATTCAGACTTCACACCTCAACCACTCCAACTACTACACTCCCAACTACAATACAGCTCACAATAACATGAACCATAGAAAACCAGTCCACTCACCACAGCAGAACTCTTCTCGCCCTCATCCTTCAACACCTCCTATCAGACGGCTTACTCCCAGCCAGATGCGTTCACGCAGAGAGCGAGGCCTTTGTTACAATTGCGATGAGCAGTATAAGCCTGGGCACCTGTGCAAATCTCAGCAATTATATATGTTGATTACAGATGATGAGCCTACTGATACAACTGAGGATCTCTCTGAAATTGTAACAGAGAATCTGCTTCAGGAGATACCCACTGATATGGAAATTTCTCTACATGCCCTCCATGGCTGCTCAGCAACCAACACTCTCTTAATCAAGGGGTTAATCAGAAAAAAACCAGTGTCTATTCTTATTGACACTGGGAGCACTCATTCATTCATTGATCCTAGTGTTGTGAAAGCTGTCAACTGGCCAACTTGCCTCACACCGCAAATGCTGGTCAAGGTTGCTAATGGCGACCAATTAATAAGCAATGCTGTATGCCAAAGCTTGACATGGACCATGCAAGGAGTCTTATTTGAAGGACGGGTTAGGGTGTTGCCCCTGGGCGGCTACGACATGGTTCTTGGGGGAGACTGGTTGAAGCAATTTGGGGACATTACATTGAACTTACAGAAGCAGCAGCTGACCTTGTTTATCAATGGACAAGCAATTACTTTGCAAGGAGGACATGAAAATGCTGATCTATGTATGCTGGAATCAAAGGGCTTGTCTAAACTATGGCGAGTTCTTTCTTCTGTCATCTGTTCTCTCTAACTGTCCAGGATGAGTGCACACAACCTGACCCTGCCATTCAACAACTCATTTCACAATTCAGTGACATTTTTCAAACTCCTACTGCTCTCCCTCCTAGCCGCACTCTCAACCATCACATTCCCTTGAAGCATGGTCATCATCCACCTTCTCAGAACCCCTATAAGATTCCATATATGCAAAAGACAGTAGTAGAACAACTAGTACAAGAAATGTTGGAAGCTGGATTAATCAGACACTCCCATAGCCCGTTTGCAGCTCCCATTCTTCTAGTTAAGAAAAAAGACGATTCCTGGAGATTTTGTGTGGACTACAGGAAGTTGAATGAAATCACCATCAAGGATAAGTTTCCTATGCCCCTCATAGATGAACTTCTAGATGAACTTCATGGGGCTAGTATATTCTCTAAACTGGACTTGCGGTCAGGTTACCACCAATTACTAGTTCATCCACCTGACATTCACAAAACTGCTTTCAAGACGCATCATGGCCACTTTGAGTTCAAGGTAATGCCTTTTGGACTTACGAATGCCCCGGCCTCTTTTCAAGCCCTTATGAATGAAATATTTCAGCCACTTTTGAGAAAATATGTCCTGGTATTCTTCGATGACATCCTCGTCTACAGTCCTAATGTCTCTAGTCATTTGGAGCATTTAGCAACAATATTTTCCATTCTCAGGCAGCATCAACTTTTTATCAAATTGTCTAAATGTTCTTTTGCTCAAGAGAAGCTGGAATATCTGGGCCACATTGTCAGTGCTAGTGGAGTTGAGGCTGACCCTCAAAAAATTGAGGCAATGGCCAAATGGCCCCTTCCTACAAACATTAAGCAGCTCCGCGGATTTCTCGGTCTCACTGGCTACTACCGGAAGTTCATTGCAAGATATGGTCTAATTGCAAAACCTTTGACTGATCTACTCAAGAAGAATGCATTTACTTGGTCTCCTATGGCAACCACAGCTTTTATCCAGCTGAAACAGGTTATGTGTTCAGCCCCTCTATTGGCTCTTCCTAATTTTCAAGAACCCTTCCATTTGGAGACTGATGCCTGCTCCATTGGCGTAGGAGCTGTTCTCTCACAAGCTGGCCGGCCTATTGCATTCTTTAGTAAGTCTCTCAGTCCCAAGAACCTGTCTTTATCTACTTATGAGAAGGAGTTACTCGCCATTGTCTTGGCTGTTCACAGATGGCGCTCATATTTACTTGGCTCCAAATTCATCATATTTACCGACCATCAAAGCATACGCCATTTTTTAGCTCAAAAGGTCACTACAATGACTCAGCAAAGATGGCTCGCTAAGCTACTTGGCTTCGATTATGAGATTTGTTACAAACGAGGAGTGGATAACAAAGTCGCGGACGCACTATCCCGCTGTACGGATAACATGGGCCAAGTCCTCGCCTTGTCAACAATTACTCCCACTTGGCTTACTGAAGTTGAGTCTTCATATGTCCAGGATCAGTTTATGCAACCACTGCTGCAGCAGTTGCTCATCTGCCATGATTCCAGGCCTCCATTTTCACTGCATCACAGTATTTTGAAGAGGCATCAGCAGATCTGTATCGGTTCTACTGGCACCCTTCGGCAGCAACTCCTCAATGCACTCCACACCTCGGCCTTGGGGGGACACTCAGGCATCAACACAACATATAAGCGGCTTCATCAATACTTTTATTGGCCTAGAATGCAGCAGGATGTACTGTCTTTTGTCTCCGAATGTGACACTTGCCAGCGTAATAAAACTGATAACTCTACCTATGGTGGCCTTCTCCAACCTCTACCAATTCCGGAACACGCCTGGCAACATATTTCGATGGATTTCATTGAAGGTCTTCTGCCATCCAAGCACCAGACAGTCATCCTGGTGGTAGTGGACAGACTTACCAAGTTCAGTCATTTTATCGCACTCTCACACCCATTCACTTCAGCCATGATTGCTGACTTATTCTTGCACCACATCTACCGTCTTCATGGCTTACCCACATCCATTGTGTCCGACCGAGACAAGGTTTTCTTGAGTGCATTTTGGCAGGACCTTTTTTCAGCACTGGGTACCAGTCTTAACCTCAGCTCGGCTTACCATCCCCAATCCGATGGCCAAACGGAACGGGTCAATGCCTGCCTTGAGAACTACCTCCGTTGCATGACTGGTGATGCACCTCGCCAATGGTCAAATTGGCTTTATTTGGCAGAATTTTGGTATAATACCTCGTTCCACACCAGCCTCCAGACCACCCCATTTGAAGCTCTCTATGGCTATAAGGCTCCCCTGCTAGCTCTCCCACCCATAACATCCACTGCCAGCTCAGATGTTCAGCACTTCCTTAGGGACAGAGAGCACATGTTGCGCCTTATTAAAGAGAAACTTCAGCTGGCTCAGGAGCGTATGAAGAGTTACGCAGACAGGCACAGATCTGAGCGTGAATTTAAGGTGGGTGATTGGGTGTATTTACGCCTGCAACCGTACCGTCAGTCCTCGGTCCAATTTCGCGACAATCTCAAGCTCTCTGCTCGGTTCTTTGGCCCCTATCAGATAGAGCAGCGAGTGGGCTCAGTAGCTTACAAACTCAGCCTTCCTGCACAGTCCAGGATACACCCTGTATTCCATGTCTCACAATTGAAACGAAAACTGGGTGCTCACTCCATTGCATCTCCAGTACTCCCAGGGGTTGATCACTCAGGCTTCCTTCGTCCGGAACCTGTCGCAATCTTGGCTCGCCGTCTCATCCCTCGTCACAACAAGGCCGTAACTCAAGTCCTCATCCAGTGGTCCAATTCCACTCCTTCCGACGCCACTTGGGAGGATTGGTCGCACATTCACGCAGCTTTTCCTCAATTTAATCCTTGAGGACAAGGATATCTTCCGAAGGGATTGGCATTGTCACATTTACGCAGAATGGAAAAGAGGCAATAAAACAGGAAATCACATCGAGCGAAAAAGAGGCGCCAAACTGGAAAGAAGGCGCCAAATTTGAAAGTATTTGTTTTTGAATTCAGGGGTAGGAATGTAATCACACACACAGGTTGTTATAACCTCACATGGGACATACACGTGGACAAATCTGATTGGCTGAGTTTTGAAAATCAGTTACAAATTCTGTGGTTAAATAGGGGAAGAGAGAAACAGAGGAGGTATGCGAGAATTGTAATTCCAGGCCAGTTCTGAGTTCAGACTGAGCTCTAGCTTGTAATCTTCCCTTTTTGTTCCAATAGAATTCATCTTCTTCTAATTGTTCCTTCTTTACTCGAATCAGAATTGTTGTTGAGACAGGGTTGCTATTTCTCTGATTGAATCAAAGTCACTGTTGTGACACTCTATTCTCTTCTTAAGATGATCTTGCAGATAAACTTTTTCCTCTCTTCATAAGTGAGTCTTTCATAAAAACTTGTTGGCTTGTTGCGCCTAACTGACTACGATCTCCACAATTCTTTTTTTCATTTCAACTAGGTGGGGATAGGTTACTGCAGCCACTCTTTTCCTTCCTCAAGGTGAGCGATTCATAAATCTTTTGCTCTGTTATCTCGGTTTTACTAGATTAGTGAATTTTTGTTATGGTTCGGTGTTCCGAGGGATTCGATTTTAACTCTCAGGTCTTGGTACATGAAGATTTTTGTGATTTTGGTTGGTAAAAGGTTTTAGGAGTTTTGGTGTTTCATTTTGGATTTGGGGCTTTTTTTCCTCATTTTGGTGAATTGTAAGTGCTATCAATAAAGTCGAGAAGATCTATCCCCATAGCTTACTGAGATCCCGTGGAATTATGCTTGTCTCTTCTTATAATAAGAATCTTATTTGAGTTAGTTGTTGTTCTTTGCATTCAACAATTTTTGAACTCCTTTGCTTATCTTGGTTTTCCAACATGACAAAGGTTGATTCTTTCTTTGTCTACTCAAAATAAAACCCCCAATTTTATTTTATTTTCGTTTGTTCTTTCTTTGTCTTTTCGTCAAACACCTTGTGTTCAATTGGTTTTCTGAATTGGTGATTTGTTTTGGGTGTTTTTTCAGGTACAATGTGAAACACCTTGTGTTCACTTGTGTCGAACCAAGCTTGGGTTCTAAGGTAGATTTGCATATTACATTTTATCTATTTAGTTTACCTTTACTTTTGGTTCAATTAGGGGCAATGAACTAGTTGGATGTTTTGTGTTTTGAGCTAAGCCCTCAATGTTTGAACACCAAGATTTCCAAAACATCCAAAATAAGAGTCTTTTCTACCAAGTTTTGATAGAGTTGATTCATAACACGACCAATGTGCATCACATACAGCCATTTCACCTTTTTAAAAGCAAGTTTAGTCACATTTGATGAAAGAGATGGATTAAGTTGTTTAACTTGTCCAAATTTATCTTTATGTGTGCATTTGTGGCCAATATGTTGTGATATTGTGTGTACCACCTGCTGAAATTATGGACAATCCTTTACTAAAGTACATTGTACAATTAGTGGACAACATGTATGCAGGACATTAAGGAAGTTTATAATGAAACATTTCATTTGATGTCAGTTTATAATGATTTCTCTTTGCTACTATAGGTACAAGATTATTAAGGAAGTTGGAGATGGAACTTTCGGAAGTGTTTGGCGAGCAATAAATAGACAAACAGGCGAAATTGTATGTAGTAATGAATGATGTTTTCTTATGGCCTTGGTTACTCTTATACTGAAGATGTTGCATTGCTTGACAGGTCGCAATAAAAAAGATGAAAAAATAGTATTCTTGGGAGGAATGCATAAATCTTAGGGAAGTAAAGGTAGTGACCCACACCCCCCCCCCCCCCCCCCCCCCCTCCTTCCTTCCTCCTCTAACCCTTACTTTTCCCATATTTTATTCACTAATGACCTCTTGAAGATTCATTATTTAATCTTTTTATTTACTTGTTTTCCCAATCACTGCGGAAGATGAACCATCCCAATATTGTGAAACTAAAGGAAGTGATTAGAGAAAATGATATTTTGTACTTCGTTTTTAAATATATGGTACTTACTTTGGAGATATGATTTTTTTTTTTTTTGGTTTAGTTTAAGTAGAAACATCTTATTCAGTTTCAGACCCTGTGACTGTTTCATGAATGCAACCTTTACCAACTTATGAAGGATAGGGTGAAGCTGTTCTCAGAGGATGAAGTTCGGAATTGGTGCCAGAATAAACAATATATTCTTTCCAAAAATAGTACCTACTGTCAGAAACAATATTTTAGGTATTTGCATATGCATGTTTGCTTTCATTTTTTGTTCACTGAGAGGTCACTTTAGCTCTTGTTTGCTACCATTATTTGTTCAATGGTTTTTGAATTTTGACTATGATATCTATGGTTGAAAATGTAAGTTTTTTATTTGGTTTTTTGTCTTTCATGGATGAAACATGCCCTCACTTCTTCAGTATCTCAGAATTTTTGTAAATTGCTGCATTTTGCAGGTCTTAAGACATTTTTTTGCCCTTGTGGCACGTTTTCAAAGATTGCTTTTGTGGCCACTAACAGGCCCATGTGTAAGTATATGTCTTCTCAAATCAAGTCTCCGGAATATTTATTCAAAGATATGCATTGATACCATGTTTCTTGAACTTGGATTTGTCCTTTAGTATTATGAAACAATACACCACACGTCATCTTTGATAGCATTTGCTGATAGCATTTTTTACATTTGTCTTTTAGGATTTCATCAGATCTACACCCCCATCGAAGGTTTTACTTCGAATCTCAATCGATTTAGGGAAAAACATTGAATTTGTGTTTTTTTTTTTTGATAAAAATCAGATCTTTATTGTTTGGTTTGTGTTATTTTTCTTTGATTAATTGAATCATTTTGATGTTGGAATTACCGTTTTCAAACATTTGGTGATAAGGGGGTTTGAAGAAAGTTTGGGTTCTAAACCTTGGGATGTAAATAGATGTGACTCTCAGCATTTGGCTTTACATCCAATTTACTTGAAATTCAATCGAATCTTATCTCATTTCTTGTTTGGTTTTAGACCCTTCTTCATTGCTACTCTGTCTTTATAGGGAAACATGAAAACACATGGAAGGCAGAATTTGAGCTTCATCAGTGTCTATGAGGTTCGTTGATTTCTTGGCAATTATGAATTTGAAGCTCAATTTATCTTTGTTTTACAAATCTGATTTGGTTTGTTTTGTTTTAATGCAGGGGGTGGTGAATTGCACTGATCTTTGCCGAAATATCACAATGAATCATTATAAATTTATTGACTTTTTATTTTGGATAGGCTGATTTTAGTTTTTGATATTTGGGTTCAGATTTGTTTTCCAAAATTTGGGGTGTGTTTTGAATTCAATGATCTGGGTTTAAAAAAGTTGCATTTCTTGTTCATAATTAATTAAGGTTTTTAGTTTGAAGAGTTTGCTTAAGGACACTATTGATATCTCAATGATGATTGATTTGATAATAGAAGATAACTTAGGGAGATGTGGAGAGCAAACCATACCTTTGAATATACAGTGCTTTATGGCTTGTATCTCTACTTATCTCAGAAGTTTACAAGTTGTTGTAGTTGTGCAAAGTTTTCTCATAAATGGGCTGATGCAAAATGTGCACAAAACATGTTCTAATTAAGCAAAACCTTTGTCAGTACATCCTTTCAATGTAGAATTGTTCAATGCAAAGGTGGTAGCAACTTCAAGCATAAACAACAACAATAATGCTGCTCAAGATGATCCAATGGCAAAGGGAAAGGCACGGATGCAATAAGAAGATTGTCCGAAAGAGTGATGACTGGTGAGTATTAGGAATCATTAGAAATCATCCCTTTGAATTGTTGTTAGAAAAAATGATTAGAAAGCACTATGGCTAGTGAGCGTTAGAAATCATTATTGAATTGTTGTTTTTGATTAGAAATCATTCATTTGAATTGATGTTTTTGTTGATTAGAATGAACTAAAGGCCTGTTTTTGTTGTTTTTACATCGACCTACATGGTTGTTTTTTTATCACAGAAATCACAATAGAACTACATTATTGTTGTTTTTGCTGATGGTTTTATGCAGGATTTCTATTGCATATGTTATTAGTGGTTTGTGTGGATGACACATTTTCTGATTTTTTTCCCCCTTTTCTTTTGCAGTCTTTGTTTGCATAATAAGAAAACAAAATTGGATTTGTTAAGTGATAGTTTTCAATGTTAAGTGGCTTGATAGCAAGTCATTACCCTTCTGAACTACAACAGAAAATTTAAAATTTTTTGGATTAAGTTGAAGGGATGGCATGGTCTCTTACATCTACTGTAAGTGCTTCAATTTAGTATTGAGTTCATCATTCTTATTTCTATTGGACTTTTAAGAGATCCCTTACATATGCAGTTGCATGAATGCATATGTTACACAGATTCATTTTCCCTTATGGTACATATTAATCTAGAAGGGGTTTAATTTGATTGAATTTGTTTCTTGTGTTGAAGAAATGATGAATGAAACTGAAATTGAGGTGAATCCTTGCTATTGAAAAATTTTCAATTATACTGAATTATATATTCATAGTTATGGTTCTAAAAGTTACGAATCCTTTAAAATTGGTTGTGGAATCATTTTCATTAATTGTACTTCAATCCAGTTACATATTTGTGGGTGGAATGTTAAGCCTAGTGGGCATTCTTCTTTGAATAAGTGATTTTCATTGTTTGTGTAAATAGGATAACTGAAGCTTATAGCTGATAATGACAGAAATATGAATGACAAATCAACTTGTTGTACACGGTGTTAGAAAAGGTGGTTGGAAAGTAGTCTTTCTGGTCCTTGCAAATGAGGACCTTTTTACATCGATTTCTTAATTCTTATTTCTAATATGTCTGATATGTGGATATTTTTTCTTTCTTGTCTTATTTATATATTCTTCTTTCTACTACATACGACTTTGTTTTCGTTTCGTTGTATCTTTTTCGCTGCTGCTCTGGCGTATTTAATATCCTGTTGGTGGACAGGTTGCTTGTTGGAAATATTTTGAGCGAAGCTAGCAAGAGGCATTGTGATCAAGTTGCTGATTGGTCGAGCTCCTGCTGGAAAATGGAGCGCTCTGCTGTCTTCGCAGCGAGCTGGACAAGGTGCTCTGCTTTGCCCCACAATGTCATTATGTATTTTAGTTTTCTTAGTATTTCTCAAACAATCAGTGAGGGGTGAAATTTTGTGTGAAGATCTAATAGACATTATTTCTGTTATACAGTGGATATAAAGAAGTGGATCTGGGGCTACTGGATGTCACCTCTGACATATGGGCAGAATGCAATTGCCGTGAATGAATTTCTTGCGCATAGTTGGAGCGAGTAAGATCTCATAGTTGAATATAAAAATAAAAACTTATATGTAAACTTATTTGCAACAAATCATTAACAAGAGTTCTGTTGTTACACTATGATAGGTACTATCGAACTCTAGAGGCTCGTGGCATCTTTACAAATTGCAGATGTTCATTGAGGAGGTCATGGAACTCATAGAGCTCAAATCATTATGGGGATCACTAGTTGGGTTGCTAGGAGTGAATGGCCTCTCGACTGAGCAACGCAAGAGACTTACTATTGTTGTTGAGATAGTTGCCAATCCTTCTATTATATTCATGGATGAGCCAACCTTTGGACTTGACGCTAGAGCAGCAGCAATTGTGATGAGAACAGTGAGAAACACAGTGGACACATGACGAACTGTAGTGTGCACCATTCACCAACCTAGCATTGACATATTTGAAGCTTTAGATGAGGTATGCAAACTTCAAGAGTAGAGAACCAATGATGTTGTTCCACTTTCTTCGTATTTGAGATATTTAAGTTTGTGTGTGTCATTGCAACTCTTCCTAATGAAGCGGGGAGGTGAAGAGATATATGTCGGCCCACTTTGACGCACATCTTTTTACAGTTCTGGCACATAAGTTGGGGTGAGCTCCATATTGCTAGGCCTGGTTCTTGTTGGGCAAATGGCTTTTGTCTTCCCTTTATCCTTCTTATCAAATTTGTCAAAGAAAAACTCGATTGACAAGCTCAGCTTTAATTAACAAGTATGTCACTTGGCATTTTGAACTTGACTCCGTTACTCTCAATGACGCTAACTGATGGTTAACAATTTTTGAATCTCTGCAGATTACAATATGGTGGGCTGGGCTTACGCGAGGTGCAGTATCCATTGCACTTGCTTATAAGCAGGTAAAATTTTAGCACAAATTCTGTAAAGTTGAATCGAGTTGTGATTTAGCCAAGGTGGCACATCATTTTGTGCACCTGGTGTTTCTAAAATCTTCTTTTCTTAATACATGTACAATTTTTTTTGGCTTACTTCATATCTTCTTAAGGGTGCAGTTTACATTGTCAGGCCATACTTCACAGCACGGAAATGCAATGATGATTACCAGCACCATCACTGGTGTTCTATTGAGCACAATGGTAAGATATCTTGCGCATCTTATAATGAACATAATGCTATTGATATTCTTGATAACTGTTGCAAAAAGTTCGAAATGTGAATTTTGTTTAAAATAGTATGGCACATGGACATCCCTACATTGCATCCTCCCACTGATGCATGCAAGTTGAAATAGTCTAATGGTAAAGATACCACCTTGATCATATTCCTAACACCAATTTATTTTCTTATACAGGTGTTTGGTTTGCTGACTAAACCTCTTGTGAGACTGATGTAGCCTTCACCAAAACATTTTATCAGAATGTTGTCCTCAGAGCCAACAACTACAATTTACTGGAATGATAGATTGATACATGTTGAATTATTAGCTTTTACTGAGATTTACTGTGAGTTTTGATTGATTATTTTCTCTTAAATCTCGACTTGATGCTTTGTAATCACCTTGGAATCCTAAATAGTTCTCTTTCTTTTTATATAATTTCGATCACTAAACCATATATAGGTAGACTGGTTATACTACCTTTCATTTGTTGCCGTGGCTGTGGGACTCGTCATCTATTCTCTAACGTATGTTCTCTATAATGTCTTTTTTTTTCAGCTAATATGTTCTCTCCATGTTATTTCGCCAATATGTGTGATATTACATTTTGTTTCACTGTGTTTGCCTATAACAGAGAGATTTATAAGCAAGGCATCATCTCCTGTTGACAAAATTTTAGCATAAGCAGCATCTACATCACCCATGCAAAGCGCATCCATTGCACTTCTCCAAACAGCCCAAAGTAATTCTTGATCTCCCCCTGCATTATCATCATCTGTAATCTCCGCAGTCATCTCTGGGATAGCCACCCGTGCAGGTCGAGATGTTCCATTGTCTTCCCCAACAACCCGAATAGCTTCCAGGGTAGCCTCATCATTTGAAGCTTGCCAGACACTTCTTGCAGATGGCCCCCCACCAAGTTTGACAGATCCTGGTCCCTTGTTCCAAGCTCTTCTGTTGCTAACCTAGTCACAATCATTTCCTGATCTTACTGGCCTATTATCAATTGCAGCACTAGCTGAAACTCTCCGTGGACCAGTTTTTGCTCTTCTGATATTGTTAGAGAAGGAGATGGGGAATATGGGTTTGATTTCCAACAAGGTCGGAAGAAGCATATGGTGAAATATGAGTTTGTACAGCCTTTTGGGTCGATGTTTGGTATGGTGTGACCATGCTTCAACTGAAATAAATGTAGTCTGTTTCTTATTATTTGATAGATTTTGTGACTCGATGTAATACATTATGTTATTAATTACATTACTTTGCCTCCGTTCATGGAAATGTTTAAGTGTTTGGCACATTTTGGTTTTTGTTTTCTAGAAATAAAACTTATAAGATGTTATAAATAGTCATTTGATAGCACTTGATGAGTGCTATAGAAAAAAAGGGCATTGAGAAACGCTATAGAAACTAATACAATAGCATTTGTTAAATGCTATGTGAGAGAAGACAATAGCGTTTCTGAAACGCTATAGTAACTGTACAATAGCGTTTCAGAAACACTATTGTAAAGTATACCATAGCGTTTCAGAAACGCTATAAATGGTCTACCTACAATAGCGTTTCTAAAACGCTATAAATAAGTTTGTATCTATTATAGCTCCGGCAGACACAACGTTTGTTAAAACGCTATTAATGAGCATTTTTCTTGTAGTGGGGAGTAGCTGAAAATGAGAGACGGGTCATGGCGGGAATCACTGCCCCAAGGACGTATCTAAATGAAGGAGAAGATTGTTACAAAGATCGTATCCCCTCATCACGCCCCACATGCTTAAGTCACGCAAAGAATTAATAATGGATATTATATAAGGTAAAGGGAACATTCAACAACGTTATGCAATTTTAACTCAACTCTGTTCAGATTAAGCTCTCTTATACAAATTTACTAAATTAAGCATCAGAGTGCATTTGGCCACCAAAAAGTGGTCTTTGGCAATCTAACCCTTGCTCTGCAGATCAAATCTCCAGGAGACAAGATTTGGAGGTTGAGATGGGTTGAGTGAGGAATTCCCGTAATGGTTGTCCACAACCGTCTGAGCAAATCTGAAGCTTTGTTTGGTTTGGATTGACACTATTACTGTTGCTTGATCTCGAGTTCAATGTGTAAGAACTGTTGCTCTTCTTTTTCTTCTTGATGTAGCTTTTGTGTCTTCAAAAAGGTTGAGTGGTGGAATCGAGAAGTGAAAGAAGCAATGTTTTGTTATCATGAGTGTGCTTTATGCTTGTCAAATGCATACAGAGCTCTTGTTAGTATTTGGTTCGGAGAAATGCAACAATGTTTAATCCAAATTAAGAGGGAAATCGTCCACAGTCAGCCCTCCCAATGTGTGGAAATGCTTAAGACTAGGGGTGGCAATTAGTGACTCGACCTATTCTGTAGCTTTTAAGGTCACATCACGCCTCCCTAGTTGCAAAAACTCGGTTTCCTAGTATTTTCCCATTTCGTAGCGGGTTTGAGTTTAGAAAAGTACGACACAACTAATAATCAGGTTGACATTATACAACCCATCAAATTTGTGGTTTGGGTTCGGGTTTGAGGTCTTGACATGGGACAAACCCATTTGTTATTTCATAATTACTATATAATTAATAAGTATACCAGTCTATATATTTTTGGTAACTATATAACTTAATTGTTGCACGGTTATGGATAGTTACAAAAATAGAATTGTGCCAAACTTGCACTTGTAGTATGTACAAACTTTAGAAAATGATTTTTGTACGATCAGAAACATTGTCTTAAAGGTATAACGGTGATCAAACATGTCAAGACAGGTCAACCTGACACAACACAGCTTAGAGACGGGTTGAGCTTGGTTTGAACTGACTAGGTCACTTAGGTGCACAATCACAGATGATGCCTTACACTTTTGTACAATGGGTAAAAAAAATTCTATTGTGCTTAAACCCATTGGATGTGTAATTTTTTTTAGATGGTGTTTTCCATGCTTGGAGGTCTAACCTCTTAACCAAGAGGTTCTAATTGGGAGATTCAAGTGTTTGTTTAGAAGCCTAGTCTCTAACCAGAAGCTCATATTAGTTTTCAGTCAATGTAGTTCATTACATAAATCGTAATACAGTAAAAATATTTGGTAGATGAATGTTTAATCAAAACTAGACGTAGGAAAATATTTAGCCAACATTAGAGCTTTAGGGTGGATCGTGTATGATTAAGAAGGGCAAAACAAACACATTCTTAAAGGACCAGGTGGATCTCTTTAATCCAGGGTGGACCATTTGAGAAAGGTGCACGCTTCTAAGTAACTCTTTATTAACTATGCAAAAATATGACATTTGTTTATCGAGGATGTGTTTGATTTGCCCTAGTGTTCTGCATGAGTGTACATAGACAAATGCCATGCCTTTATTTTGTTGAATACTCGCATGTTTTCATACGTTTAGACTAATTTTTTTATGAGTCTCGTGATTTTGTGCATGTCACAGACTTACTATTGGGCGGAAGCATTATATGACAATGGAAGGGTCTGTGCTGCATGCTAGCATGCAACGACGCTAGCACAAGCCTAAGAGCTCGAGTGATCTGTATACTTGATAAAAATTCAATGTACGATCACAGTTGAGCATTAAGGCTTCCCAAGGCCTACAATCCAATCCTCCTAATACTCAAACAGGATGATACTGATCCAAGCAACCTGATTATAACTTGCCAAGAACAAAACTAGGCACACTTGACCCATGAGGATACAAGATAGCTGAATACGTCAGGCATGAGCAAAGGCTTTGACATTCACAAGTTGGATAACGTCCCGCTTAATGATACCATAAACTGGACATTACTCATATTCAGTAGCCTACTCTCAGTTCCCACTACGAGAGTACCCTCTATGCATTCCCGATGCATCGCAGGATACATGACTTGCCCTTTCATATAAGTCATTAGCAACCAAGGGGTTGCACTCCAGAAGACTATCCTAGATCATGAACAGGCTACCCATAAACAAGTCATGTGAGGCTGAGCCAAGCATAGAAGGCAAGCTGACCCATAGTATAAATGCTAAGCATTTGGGTAGTTTTCAAACGGGAACACTAATGTTCAAGACCATAAGAATCACTACAAAGGTTAGATGTTTGTCGTGATCTGCATGGCCAAAACCCAATAGCTTGAGTTCTCCAACATAACTTTGCAAAGCCTAAGGCCATGCACAAACATCCTATGTGTATCCATGATATGTTCGCCAATCTGTTAGAAGCCCGTGAGGTATAAATGGAGTGGATGCAGGGATGGTTTTTTCTTAGCGGGGCAGGGACGAATATAGCAAAATTCGCCCCATTGGCATCTCTACTGTCAAATAGTTTAGTTACATCAACTTGCTACCTCTTCATAGCATGTTTAGATCATTATAAATACTTGGATTTACGTGTGTTGGTTGTTTCTTCACCGAGTCACTTTTTGTTCAAAGTAAAAACTTGCATATGAGAAAAAAGGTAAATGTTCCATGGAGTTTGAAGCTTCATTGTGGTTATGTCCTTCAAAACAAGGATTGTGATTTCATTTGTCGAGTTAATTTCGGTCCTTTGACTTTAAGAAATATTTTTGTGTGTAGAGAAAACGTAAAAATTTTGTGGGTAAATATTAGTTTGAGCTTATGTCTAGTTGACCGGTCCATAATAGGATTATCTGGTTTGGACTTATGTCTAGTTTGGGTAAATATTTCATGGATTAACATTGGAATCGGCTCGAACATGGGTCTGATCTCCATTTCACTTTCCCACAAAAGTAATCCATTTCTCTCACGCGTTACTGACTTTTTAGTCTATGTTGCATCTTAATAATCCCAATTTGAATTCGGTTGGGTTGGTAACTTTAAGTATTGCAAATTTGTTAAGAAAAAAAATTTTAAGTTGGGATTTTCATAGTAAAGCTTGGGGTTGTTCTAAGAGATCTTTTACTTATCTTCAAAATTCCTTCAAGTTCATTTCATTCGACTACAGAGTCTGCAAGAGAACATAGAGAAATGAAGAAGAAAAAATTGTTGTCTTCAGCCCCATAGAGGGGAGAAGAAGAGGAATCAGAGGTGATTGAGGATACAAAACTCAAAGTCAACAATAGGAGGCACCTCCACCATGTATATTCCAGGCAAAAAAAAACTAGAGTCTTCTAGAGAAGACAAGGAATCCCTCTCTGAAATCAACTCAGAGCTCAAATACAACTTCTAGAAGAACTACAAATCAATGGAGAGTGGAAGAAGATTGAGGAAGCAGATCGATGGAGGTCTGTGGAATGAGGAAGACGACTGAAATTTCATGAACTTATAAAAAAATTCTCGAATTTTTCGCTAATTTCTCACAATTATTGACAAAAAAATTGATCATCAAATTTGGAGCTTTTCTTTTCATAAAGTAAAAAAATTGGAAAATTTCACGAGATTTTGTAAAATCACAATCCATGCTTCAAAGTAATGAGATTCGCAAAAAAAATCAAAGAAAATAGAGAGGGATTGAGTGATTTCAGTAATTAAATATAGAGAGCGAGAGAAGTAGAGAGTTGCACTTGGGGAGTCCTTTGGCAAATAGATTTACATTAGCAATCGAAGAAGAAACGAGAGAAGAATTGAAAGGATTTGGAGCAAGATTTATTTTATTTTATTCTTGTGAGAAAAAAGCTTTCAAGAGAAAATTTACGATGAGATTCTCTATTTCTCTTCTCCACGACTCTGCTTAGGAAAATAATAATAATAATAATAATAAACAAATAAAATAAAATGAGGGTGAAATGAAAATTTTCAAGTGAGTGTGAAAAGGGATCGCGTGGGCGTGAATAGCAAGTAGCAACTCCAGTGTAAAATAGCTTAAATTTGCCATAGGTCGCGTGTTGTTGTTGGCGATGCAGGAATGAGAATGGCGAGTTGGAATTCGGCCCCTATTCCCTCTGCTTCTCAACCGGATGTATCCGCATTCGATCACACCCCTTCGTATTGGTAACAATTCTATTTCCCTCTCTCTCTTCTGATCAGTTTGCTCCATTTGTGTGTTCTTCAATGCAAATTGTGTTTTTTTTTTTTTTTTTTTTGGTTTGGGAATTTCAGCGAAGAGAATGTGTACATGCTGTGCAAAAAGTTGATTGAGTTGGGACTTTCAGACAGAGTGGGTTCTGATCTTTTCGTTGTCTTCATATCCAACAACGCCAAACAGGTACCAACCAAGAGGCCCTTTTATTCATTTTCAATTTCCTTCGCGTTTGTTTAGTCATTTTCATGTTTGGATCTTTGCAATTGCAATGTTTAAAGTGAATCTCTTCTTTGAATTTTTATTTCTAGATAGTTTGTGTTCAAATGGTTGGAAACAATAGAATTGATGAATTGTTGGTGTTTGGGGGTTTCCAATACAACTAGGTAATGACCCCACAGTGAAGCAGCTCTCACCAGTGCTTTTGACAAAATTTTGCTGTGTGTACGATGAATTGCAGGCTTCAATGTGAGGCAATCCTATGAGTGACAATGTAACATTTGCTAGTACTGCTACTACTTAGATATACCTATTGTTCTATAACATGAATTGGAACCTGAGAAAATAGTTGATGATCTAGACAGGGTACACTCAGCCAAAATTTGAGTGTCGGAGTGTCCAGGATGTTGGGAGTTAGGACACAAATTTTTTTTTTTTTTTTGAAATGTCTTGTTGCATGGTGGTCGTTAATTGAAGTTTCGAAGTCAAGTATTAACACTCTGGTTTCCACTTGGCTGCAACTATCAGGTTCCACTTTGGTGCCAAAAAGCTGGAAAACGAGCAGAAGGATTGACTCTGTGGGATTATCATGTGATCTGTATTCAGGTGAGTCTTGAAGCTGTCTAGTCTAATACAAAATATTGTGCAAGTGTGTTTTCTCTTCTTTATCTATATATATAAATATAGTTTTTGCTTATTCAACTCTTGCCAAAACAATGCAGAGAAATGGAAAAGACCATAATGTTTCATGTCAAGTGTGGGATCTAGATTCAACTCTCCCAATCCCTTCATCCCTATCTCAGTATGTGTCAGAAGCTATCCGCCCATCGTTTCAGCTCTACCCTGAATATAAGAGGTAATTCCTGAAATGCTGTTGTACAACTATACTGTTGTAGTGATTAGTCACAGTTCTTGGGCAGTGCTGGAACCTTCAATAATTTCTCTTAGGATTTTGATAATGAGAATTATCAGCTCAACTGTGTTAGTATGCCATAGCTTCATGGTTCTTCTGGCAACAATGGTTTCTGTATACCTTCTAATTAACTTGGGTTTCTGATGCTGTCACTAATAAGATTACTTCTCTATAACTTACCATCTCGCCCTTATGCGGTTGATATGTTACTTGTGAGATTGCTGGTCTTAAGTTAAAATACTAAATATTTATTATTTTAATTGTCCCTAAGTACTGAATTGCTGCTATTATTTTGAATGAAAATTTCCATTAGACGATTCATGAAAGCGATAAAAATTTCAATGTCATGTCAACTGCAAGATCTAGTGGACTTGGGTGGATAATTGACAGTTTCTAGATGTGGTTGATGTATCAAGATTCTAGTGGTTGTTATTTATGAATTACTTTGAAATAAAATAAATAACAAATAATAAACTGAATTATATCAGAAATAAACAAAACGGAAAATAAAATCACTCCCTCTTTGGAGGTTTAATTCATCATATCAAGTCCAATAAGGCTGAAAGTCCTCGTGTATAATACAAGTAAGCTTGTTAGACAATCATCCTAGAATAGAATCCCCAGCCTATCTGAAAGGAACACAAAAATTAAGTATTGTATAAATTTAAAAACTTAGGTTTGAATGTGTTGGCTGATAAGCATGAAGACTAGGAGTAGCTGTATTTCAATTTTGATCTGTAAGTTGTTGGTAGAAAGGAGTTTTTTTGGTTGGGATTAAAAGCAGATAGGAGTAAGTCACATTGTGCCTTTTTTTCTCCATGTTGTTATATTTTGTCCTCTCTTTCTTTCGTGTATATATCTATGGCCTTTTGTTTCAGTTGATATACTTGTATTTGCACCAAATATTTGAATTACTTTTAAAAAGTGGAAGTTTCATGCTCCTTGATACATGAATGTATTTCTATCTAGGTTTTTCCGGATTGTGCATGCGCCAATCTTGTTTTGTTTCTTTGCATCTGATAGAAGACACATGAAGGAACCTGATGGAAGTTGGATTGCTCAACCTCCTGCATATGAACCCATAGCTTCTGAAGGTAAATGTTGATTTTATTTTATTTTCTAATTTTTTTTAAAGGTTCAGTTTCATCAGTAATTCAGAATGATTACAACAAAGACTCCATGGTAAGAGCCTTTGCACAAAACGCGGTCGGTGTTACATTGGAACCCACACCACCTAGAGCAGAACATAAATAAACTACTACTACTAATCTGTTACAACCTTAGAGTAGCACAAACTAGCAACTAATGCAAAGCTTGAAAACAGCTAAGGATCTAAAAAAGGACCAGACTTTGTCTTCCAACTCAACGTTCTCCAAGCCTGCTTCTATGCTACCCATTTGTTCCTCAGCTGTATTGAAGGCTAACAATTTATGTTAGTTGAAATGAATTTTGAGGTCACTCAATTGGAACTGGTAGAGTTCACTATAGATGTCAAAACCTATATAACGATTGACAACTGTTTCGTAAAATTACGATTCAGCTTACAAATATAATAGTAGCTCACAATGATTACTTTTCCTATTGAATTGTTGATCTGTCGAGGAACTCATCAAGTGTTGCTGTCTAAATAGGTAAGACAGTCTGGATCAAACCATGTAACTCCAAGACCTGAAGTGGGAGAGTGAATGACAGGTAGGACACACCACATATCTAGGAGTACAGTAAATGACAGGAAAAATCTACCAATCAATTCCATACAATTTATTGCTGGGCTGGCAAGTAGAATCTCCTTGTATGCGTTGTTGTATACTTCCTTTGTGACCACTAATTCATGGATTTTTTGAGCAATCCTCAGATGTTCATATAACAAAACTTAACCTTAGTGTTTTTGTATCAGTTTGAGAAAACATAGAACCAAGCACTTACGAGATCTGGTGATTGAAGTGATGGGTAAGAGACTTGCCTGATGGATGGCGAAATGGAGGTAGATTTTATGCTAATTAGGAGTGATCAGGCCAATATGCCTATTTATTACATGTCGTTGTTCCATATGTCTGTTTCGATATCCAAAATAATTGAGAGGATGGTCAAGAACTTTTTATGGATTAGAGGTGGGGAAGACAAAAGGGTTTCTTGGATTGAATAAGGATTTGGTTTACTCCTCTAAGGAGGTAGGGGGTTTGCCATTGATGAATGGGGCATAACTATATAAGTGGTTGTGGAGGTATGGCACATAAGGGGATTGTTGGTGGAAAGAAGTTATTAGAGCTAAATATGATCCTTTGGGATCTAACTGAATTCCTAGACACCAGATTGGGCCCTATGGCACAACTGCACAAGTATTTGGATGTCAATTTCCATTAAAAAGACGATCTTGTTAATGGAGTTGAAGTGCTTGTGGGAGTGGGAATAAGGTCAATTTTTGGTAAGATGTGTGCATTTGGGAAGGGGCTTTTAAAGATAGGTATCCAAGGCTTTTTGCTCAATGCAACAAAAAGAACATGGTGATCGAATTTGGTGGTTATGTTAATGAGGTTAAGAATTGGATCTTTCATTTTTTTTTTTTTTTTGGATGATGAAAGATCTTTTTGTAAGGAGTTGAAGGAGTTTGTGAGTCTTTTTTATTCGAGAGGATCTGCAGTTGGAGAATGAGGATGATAACGGGTTCGGTAGGATGATAGTGTGTATTCTTTCTTCACTAGGTAGCTTTGAATATATCCTACTAGAGCATATCAAACTTTCAAAGCTGATTCAATGAAATGGGTTCCATTGAGGGTGGCTTTCTTTATGTGGACAACAGTGTGGGACAAGTTCCTTTTTAAGTGGAGTTTGTCCACAGAGGCATGGATGTAGATATGGTTTGTGTTTTTTTATGGTGCATGGATGTAGATATGGTTTGTGTTTTTTATGGTGCAGTTTCTTGTTGGAAATTTCCTTAAACCTATTAGTCCCACATTGAAAAGAAAGTCATTCCAAGACTTGAATATCAAGTCAGGAGTATCAGTGCATGGTGGGGGCTTTGCCTTGGCCCGCACATTGCAAGGAGTTTCTCGAGATGGTCGAGAGTTGTAACAAATGGTGGAATTTAAAAGATTGCAATTTTGACGGTTGACGGGTGGAGACTAATGGGCTTTTGTCCAAGGTGGAGATTGTTAGTAATTGCCCCATACCCATTAATCCCACATTGAAGTGAAACCCACTCTAAGACTTGAGCATTAAAAGAGGGGTCCCCTTAAGTTGCACCAATGCCTTTTGAGATAAAACCCCACACCTAAGGCCCATGTTGGGAAAACCCAATTGAGTGGTTAAGCTGGGGAAAATATCGGTGCATGGTAGGTGTTTTGTTCTGGACCCGAACAAGTAGTATCAAAGCCCATGGTTTGGGCGAGCTCCAATCATGCAGATCCGTACGCTCCGATGATCCTTGAAATTTGCAATCTTCGAGATGTGAAGTTCAATTATGATGATCCGTGATGTTTGTTGGGGCTCAGATCAAAGTACTCACTATGCACCGATAGTGTTCCCAACTTAACCACCCAATTAGGCCTTATTAACATGGGATTTAGGCGTGGGGTTTTATCTCAAAAGGCCTCGGTGCAACTTAAGGGACCCCTCACTAGATATTCAAATCTTGAAGGGGGCTCCTCTTCAATGTGGAACTAATGGGTTCGGACAATTCCCAACAATCTCCACCTTGGACCAAAGCCCATAGTCTCCACCCATCTATTGTCAGTTGTGGTCTTCTTACGCTCCACCATTTATTGCAACTCTCGAGGATCACCATCTCGATGAATTCATAGAAACGTGCTCCACCATGAAGATCATCATCTCAATTAGACTTCACATCTCGATAATCGCACACTTCAAGAATCATTAGAGCGTAAGAATCTGCGTGATTGGCGCCCACCCGAACCATGGGCTCTGATACCACTTGTTGGGGCCAAACAAAGCCCCCATCGTGCACCGGTACTGTCCCCAACTTAACCACCCAATTGGGCCTTCCTAACATGGGCCTTGGGTGTGGAGTCTTATTTCAAAAAGCCTCGGTGCAACTTAAGGGTACTCCTTACTTGATATTCAAGTCTTGGAGTGGCTTTCTCCTCAATGTGCGATTAATGTGTTTGAGACAATTCTCAACACTCCGGAGAGCTCGGTGTTTGTGTTCTTGCATTGCAATTGGGTTAGTAAGGTGTGGATGCATTTCTTGAACTTCTTTGGGATGTATTGGTGATGCCAACATTTATGGAGGAGTTGTTAAGATGTTTGAAACTTTCATCTCATGTCACTTGGAAGGGTAAGATGTCACTGCTTCCTTTTGTTGTATGTTGGATGGTTTAGAAAGAAAGCAAGATCAAAATATTTTACAAGACAATATGTTTCGATGTAGTGGTGATGGAGGTTTAGAACTATTGGAACCATAGTTCTTAAAGGTCTTCCGTTTGTAATTGTATTAGGGCTTATCAATAAAACTTTTACCTTTTGAGAAAAAAGAAAGAAAGAAATGGATGGGTCAAAGCTTGAATGTTGTGACAACCCCTTGAATAATTGTTGGAATACTGCAACTAGAAATCGCCAACCAAATTTAGGTTTTATTACCAAATCCATCGAGTAGTGGGCCAAATTTGAAAATAAAAGATTGACAACAGTTGCCAAACTTTGCAGGTTTTATTGCAATTCATGAAATCTTCTTTAAAGGGAAAGAAACACGAGTTCTCCATGTAAGGTGAAAAAAATGTAACTTTGAGCTGGAAAAATTGTATGTGAGCAAATAGTAGGGGAAAGAAAAGGGTAGGTCGAAAAATTGCATACACAACTAGGAGTCATATCATGTTTCTTTAACTCCCCCATGACCCAAAGTACCAGGAAAAGGGTTGGTCGAAAAATTGCATATTTCTGTTTGAGTTGTGCTAGCATAACGACATTTGCATTCTTTTGGGTTCACTTATGTGCAAGTTTTTCATTCCTTTTATGATCTACGTACTGAAGTTCTGAGGAAATATTGTTGATTATGACAATTTGAATTGTCACTGCAAAACTTATTACCTCTCAGCAAAACTTATTAATGTTTGCACATATTTACTAAGTTAGAAAAACTTGTTATGCATACACGTTGTGACTTCATTGGCTTCCTGAAACTACTGTTTTTTTTCAACTATTTGGAAGTGCTTCTTTCATTCAAATTTTCCTGTCACTCTTATGATGATACCTTTAGCATGTGCATGCAAAAGCCTATCTCATAAACTGATTGTTAAGATTTGTGAATCTTTTCTTCCTTGTGCAGATGGAGTTGTGCACAACTTGGATGAATACATTCATTTTGGTGTTGATGTGACAAACGATCAAGATGACTTGGTCGATCGAGTTTTAAGTGATAAGTTAGGCGTGGTGGTGACTGAAGGACAATTGGAGGATTTCTTCTTCCATTTTCATGATTAATGGTGACTAGCTCACCATATGATACACATTTGGTTTAGGTTTGCTGGTGATGAAAAGTTTGATATAATAAACAAAGATGTTTTGGGGATAACCAGCCTACATCCCATATTATGTTGTTCCTACAAGTTGATTACTAATCCTTTTTCATAGAGTGATATTTGTGTTTAATGGCCGACTTGGAGATTGAGAAATCTTGTATTATGGACATGCAGTTCATGTTTCTCTATGACAACAATAATACAAAATTGCTCACATGGTTTTGGACTATGAGGGCTGACAATTTTGATGGTGTGCATCTGCCCCAAGAAAATGTGCAAGAACGCCGCTTGAGCTGGAAAAAAGCCACAACATTCATGATTTGCATATCAAGGACATGCAGTAAAGAAATGCCAAAATTGTTCTTTTACACTGGAGATGTATATTGTTATCAGCACGATTGTAACTTTTGTATAGGTTTGGTCAGCTATTTTTATGTTGCATGTACTTACGTTATTGGTCCTTATCCTGCTTTGACTATACAAAGCATGGTTCTACCTATACAAGTTATTTATGTTACTTAGTCGGTGATTAATCGATGATTAATTAATCTATTCGAGCATTACAATTTTTGAATTAATCGTTTGAATAATCTCTAACCGATTAATCGGTGAGAATTGGTGATTTCTCACTGAATTACCGATTAATTGCTTTCTAAATTCACCAATTAATAGATCCATGACAATATGTTATAAATAAACGAGAAAAATTAATGTTATTTTTTTAATAAATTTTCCTAACCTCATAAATACTCTACCATAGGACAATACCAAGAGTGTCTGAAGATATGAGATTAGAGAATTAGAAAAATCAAAGAGAATATATAAAAAGATTTAAGAGAAAAAAGAATCAAGAAAAATATCTAACATTTTTTTTTCTTATAATTTTCCTTAGATTGTGAATGTTTACTTTCAATGTTCATTAATTTTCAAATTTTCTTTTCCTTGTAGGAAAATCCCGATTTCCCAATTAATCTTATAACGCTCCTGAGCCAATTAAGGATTTAATTGCATAGCAAGTTATATTACCAATTAGGGTCCAATTAAGATTTAACTGCATAGCAAGTCATATTATTGTTGATTGTGATTTGTGAATGACATTTCTTTTATTTTGGCATTCAAGGAAAGGTGGTTTACTAAGTAGAACATGGGTGTTTTGGATTAGAGAAAATCCAGTTGTATGAGAGTGTCGTTTATACTTTATACTTATCGAATAATCATCCTATCATTAGCCAGCGCAACTATAATCTGAAGTACATCATCAGCTGTTTGGTTTTAGATGTTTTATGTTTGGACAGTAAAAGTGTTTCACAATTTCTCGAAGAGAATCTAATATCAATCCTTTCCTAGTTTGTGCAATGAATTAGGGTAGTTTTGCAGTGTAAGTTTTCCCTGCGAGTTTAAAGTTGTGGACTGTTTCAGTTTTATCGCTCCCATGTGTCTGATTCAGTATTCCATTGTCGAGACTCAGAATCAACATAAATTCTCTCTCTCTCTCTCTCTCCTTTTCTTTTTCTTTTCTTTTTTGTTATTTTATTTTACAATAAGTATATTTGAAGTCTTTCTTTGTTAAGTGTAAATAGCACAACTGAGCTGTTAGTTTGTTAAGCATAAATGTTGTTAGGTTACTAAGCACAAATGTTGTTACTGTGCTATTAGTTTGTTACAAGTATTGTCTATATAAACAGGTCCATTGTACGTTTATTAGACAGAAATGAAATACAGAACTCTGATTCATGACTTCCTTGAGAAGTTAACATGGTATCAGAGCTCTCTCATTTCCCATTTCCTTTAGAAGTTAACATTGTTATTCCTTTCAATTTTCTCCTTCATTTCAAGCTTTCTTGGTAGTATCAATGGTGGATTTGACCTCTTCAAATGCTGCATCACTCACAAATTCTGTCATGACAGAGTCCAAACCAGTTGTGTTCACTCATGTTCTATCTGTAAAACTTGATAAACACAACTACTTGATGTGGAAACAACAAGTGTTGGCAACAATCAGAGGTCATAAACTTCAGAAATTTATTGACAAAGTTTCATCTCCATCACAATTTCTATTGGCTGAAGATCAAACAAATAACATTATTAATCCAGAGTTCATTAACTGGGAGCAGCAAGATCAACTTCTCTTTTCATGGCTTCTTTCCTTTATGACTCAACCATTGCTCACAAGGTTAGTAGGATGTGAAACTTCTGAACATGTTTGGACAACTCTTGAAACCTACTTCAATTCTCAAACCGTAGCCAAAATCTCTCAATTCAGAACTCAATTGCAGAACTTCAAGAAAGAAGATCTTTCTATCAATGATTATCTACTGAAATTGAAATCTATTATTGATCAATTAGCATCAGTAGGACATCCACTTTCTTCAAGAGATCATATTAATGCAATCTTTGATGGATTACCACAGTTATATGACACTTTTGTAGTCTCAGTAAGCTCAAGATCTGATGCTTATAGTGTAGCAGAGGTCGAGTATTTGTTGCTTGCTCAAGAGACAAAAATTGAACGACATTTGAAAGATCTGATGTTTCTCAGTTAATTCAGCAACTAAACTGTGACGACCCCCCTCCCGCACTGTACCGATATTGTTCGCTTCGGGCTACCATCCGGCCCTCACGACTTTAAAATGCGTCGATACAATGGGGAGCTGACCCCGCACATATAAGGATCATCCTCCTACCCTACCCAGGCGATATGGGACTATGATTCCCTTTGTAGCTCGTCCAACCCCCGGCATGTTGGGCCTATTGGGCCTATTGGGCTCCAACCCTCACCCTCACCCTCACCTCAAGTCCGCCCATTTAGGGTCTCACAATCCACCCCCCTTAAGGCCCAACGTCCTCGTTGGCCACACAGGCACAACGTTCACGTTGCCCGAGGGCCCACCTCCACGTGGCATACTTCCGGCTGGGTCATGCTCTGATACCAAACTGTGACGATCCCCCTCCCGCACTGTACCGATATTGTTCACTTCGGGCTACCATCCGGCCCTCACGGCTTTAAAACGCGGCGATACAATGGGGAACTGACCCCGCACATATAAGGATCATCCTCCTCCCCTACCCAGGCAATATGAGACTATGATTCCCCTTGTAGCTCGTCCAACCCCCGGCCTGTTGGGCTCCAACCCTCACCCTCACCCTCACCTCAGGTCCGCCCACTTAGGGTCTCAAATAAACTCTATGTTCTCTTTGAAAGACTTAGGTCTTGTTAGTTTTTTTCTTGGCATTCAGGTTCAACACACTACTACTGGTCTATTCCTATCTCAAACAAAGTATGTTCATGATCTTCTTTGTCGTGCCAAGATGCAATTTGCAAAAGGTTTGCCTACTCCTATGAGTGGTGGTGAGAAGTTGTATGCTAAAGGAAGAGATCTTGTCCAAAATGTTCATTTATATCGCAGTATAGTGGGAGCTTTACAATATGTCACCATAACAAGACCAGAAACTGCATACTCTGTCAATCGAGTTTGCCAATTCATGCAGAATCCTCTTGAATCCCATTGGCGAGTGGTAAAAATGATCCTACGCTATCTTCAAGCAACACCTATTTTTGGACTTCAGTTAGCACCTGCTCCTTCTTTTCGTTTGACTGGTTTTTGTGATGCTGATTGGGCTTCTGACCCAAATGACATATGCTCTACCTCAGGCTACTGTGTTTACTTCGGTCCCAATCTCATCTGATGGTCGTCCAAGAAACAAAGTGTTGTCTCCAGAAGTAGTACTGAGGCTGAATATAGGAGTCTAGCCTCGGTTACACCTAGAACTCACCTGGCTACAATCACTCTTTTATGAACTCAAGCTTCCTTGTGCACCTCCTACTGTCTGGTGTGATAACAAGAGCACGGACTTATTAAGTGTTAATCCTGTTCTTCATTCCAGAACCAAGCACATTGAGTTGGATCTCTACTTTGTTCGTGAGAAGGTTGCTCGCAAACTTCTTCATGTTCTTCACATTTCTGCCATTGCTCAGATTGCTGATACTTTTACCAAGGCCCTTGGTACTTCCAGGTTTCTATTACTGCGAGACAAACTGAGTATTGTTGATGGATCCACACTCAGTTTGAAGGGGAATGTTAAGTGTAAATAGCACAACTGATGTTGTTAGTTTGTTAAGTAGTTTGTTAAGCATAAATGTTGTTAGGTTACTAAGCACAAATGTTGTTACTGTGCTATTAGTTTGTTACAAGTACTGTCTATATAAACAGGTCCAATGTACGTTTATTAGACAGAAATGAAATACAGAACTCTGGTTCATGACTTCTTTGATTGCATCAGGTACAAACACCCAACTTTTGTAGCACTTGAGCAACTCAGACATTGATAAGATTATAATCAAATAAAAATTAAAAATGTAATGATCTAGCCAAAATTAATTAGAGCCTCAATGTTAGATCCAAAACCTAAGATATTGTTTTTGGCTTATCGAGGCTAGTTGCATTGTTATCTCCAAGAGTAGATTCTAGGAGCAAAGGACCCTTTGATACGGGATCAATGCTATCAGGCCTAACAACATTTGGCAGTTGTTCAACATTGTTACCACCACTTTTGCTGACTGCAGCATTCCATTCCTTTCCTTTTGTTGTGGAATTTTCTTATGTGTCATACCGATGTAGTTGTCCTTAGCTGCAGTATTAACTGTAAACAGAGAAGCTTTCAAGGCATAGGTGGTTGTCATTCGATTTTGCAACCAAGCCATTTGATGAATTGGCATAGGCGATACAACACCCTTCTTAATAGTTTGGAAATAATTTGGGAAAATTGGGAGCATTGGACAGATACCCTGGTGATCGAAGCTGGGGCCTTTGCCAACCATCAGTACCAGGACCATATAATTTGCGAGTCTCAAGATGAGAACGATTATGAAAGGCTCCATTTGCAATATGATGATTATATTTGTATAGGTAGCCTAACCTCTCCTACTTATGTGCATTATGGTGGCCACCAAGTGCCTGAGAATTCCCAAACATTCTGTCACAATATGTAGAGATTGCCTTTATCTCCGGTGGCGCTGGGGTGATTTTTCTTTGTGTTTTCAGTATGACTTGAATTGTGGAGTTGGAAAGATGATTCACCTATTTATACATATATTTATAAAGGAAGAAATTTATGGCACATCCTCCAATAATGGAAGGATATCTACTGGAAGTTTTCGATATCAATTCAAATAAATTTTCTCGCAATTAATAGTATTAGATTTCTTGAGATTTTTATTTCATTTGGAAACCATTGGGCTCTATGAAAAATCCACAGATGATACCATCTAAGTGCATATTCATCTAGTATTTACCCAATAGATTAAAACATGACAGAGTGGAATATTGGGGTTTTCTTTAGTGCTTTGAGCTTTTCTTAATCCTGGTGTGATCTTTCCCTCCCTCGCCCCCAAGAATTCCTGCTGTTGAATACCAGGTTGGATAAATAGCATTCCCCAATCTAAATTCTTCCCCCAAAGGGGCCTAAGAGAAGGTGACCCATTATTCCCTTTCCTATTCATCATTGTGTGTCCCTCTCGAAAAATGATCCATAAATGTGAAACTACTACTCTGATTTTTGGATATAGGCCTAAACCTTACTCCCTTCCTATCTCCCACCTCATGTTATTGATGACTTATTTATCTTTGAAGAAACATCTTTGGACCAACAAACATTAAGGATGGGCTCAATTCTTATTGCAATGCCTATTGTCACGGGCTTTCTTTTCACAAGGTGCTTCCCATGCGGCACTAGCAAATTTTGCCCCAAGTTATCAAAGAAAGCTAGTCAGCCTTGCCCACAAAAGACTTACTTAGACTTTGGAAAACTAAGCAAGCTAGGAACACACAAGAGAGCTGAAGAGAACTAGAACTTGTATTGCTTGAATTCTCTGAGGTGATTACAACAAATGAGGCCTTAGCCTATTTATACTACTCCACCTCCTCAATGGACGGTGGTGATCAATTTAATCTAATGGTCTATAATGAGTTTCTACACACTTCCTTAGAAATATCTAAGGACTAGAATCCTATGGAACTTTGTGGAATCTTATGGGAGGTTCTAGAGAACTCTCTCTAGAACAATGTGGAATACTCTACATTATGTACACTTGCCAACCTCACTTGGCTAAGTAAGAAGATAGTTGTGACATTCTCCCCCACCTAATCAGGCGACGTCCTCGTTGCCTTCAAATTCTCGTACGCTTTGATTTGTTCCTTGAATTTCCACAAATGTGGGATTGGCTCCCAGCTAGCTTCACTTTCTGGCAATCCCTTCCACTTGACGAGTAACTCATGTGTGGGAGGTTGGTTGGAATGACGCACCACTCGATCCGACAAGATAATCTCTGGTTCCTTGTCATGTTGGATCCTCATGCCCATTGGTGCTCTTTGAGAAACTCCTCGGTTTGGATCATCCCGATCTTCCTTATACGGTTTCAGTAGGCTCACATGGAAGACTGGATGAAACTTGATCCTCGGCGGCAACTCGACCTTGTAGGCTTGCTTTCCCACTTTCTTGACTATGGGGAAAGGACCCTCATATCTTCTAATAAGGCCACGATGCAGTCCAGAAAGTCTGGCATGAGCATGCATCTTGACAAGCACAAGGTCTCCAACCTGGAACTCTTGAGGTCGTCTCTTCTTGTCGGCCCACTTCTTCATCCTCTTGGATGCCTTTTCCAGGTAAGCTCGAGCCTCATCAGCTTGATCATTCCATCATTTGGCAAACTTATAGGCTGATGGACTCACTCCTGTGTAGCCAGTGGCAATAGAACTCGGGGTCATAGGTTGTTGTCTCATGACAATCTCAAATGGGCTACGACCCGTCGCTTCACTCTTCTACAAGTTGAAAGAGAATTGGGCAACATCTAGCAACTTAGCCCAATCTCATTGGTTGGCACTCACATAGTGCCTAAGGTATAACTCCAGCAAAGCATTCATCCTTTCCGTTTGACCATCCGTTTGAGGATGAAAGCTAGTAGAGAAATTGAGGTCGGTACCCAATAACTTGAACAACTCAGTCCAAAATTTTCCCGTGAACCGAGTATCCCGATCACTGATGATAGATTTGGGCACACCCCAATACTTCACCACATGTTTGAGGAATAAATGTGCGGCTTGCTCGGCTGTGCATTCCTTGGGTGTGGGAATGAAGGTGGCATACTTCGAAAATCTGTCCACGACCACAAGGATCCAATTGCAACCCTCTGATGCAGGCAACCCAACTATGAAATCTAAAGAAACACTCTCCCAAGGTCTCTCTAGGATGGGGAGGGGTTCAAGTAAGCCGGCAGGTGATTGTTGCTCCACTTTGTCTTGTTGGCATACAAGACAAGTCTTCACATACGCTTCGATATCATCCCTCATATGTGGCCAGTAATAGGAATCTTCAACAAGAGCAAGAGTCCGATGTATACCTGGATGTCCCGCCCACTTGCTATCATGGCATTCTTTCAAGACTTCCTTCCTTAGGTTGTCGTGAGGTGGAACATAGATTCGCCCTCCCTTAGAGTATATCAAGCCGTTCTCCACCCAAAACCTTCTTGTCTTCCCATCTTTGACAAGAGCTATGATGGTTTGAGCCATGGAATCATGTGCCAATCCTTCTTTTATGCGTTCCTTCAAGTTGCTTTGAGGTTGACTTATGTCAACAAGTTCTCCTTTTCTACTCAAAGCATCTGCAACAAGATTAGCTTTGCCAGGCTTGTACTCCAAAGTGTAATCGAACTCTGCCAAGAAATCTTGCCACCTAGCTTGTTTTGGTGTGAGCTTCTTCTGTGTCTGGAAGTAGCTAGTGGCAACATTGTCGGTCTTGACCACAAATTTGCTCCCAAGCAAGTAATGTCGCCATGTTCGTAGGCAATGCACAACCGCTGTCATTTCCTTCTCTTGTACTGTGTACCGCCTCTCAGTATCATTGAGCTTCCTACTTTCAAAGGCAATAGAATGCCCTTCTTGCATCAATACCCCATCAATAGCAAAGTCGGAAGCATCCGTGTGTACCTCAAAAGACATAGAATGGTTGGGAAGTGCCAACACCGGTTCTTCCACAATTGCCTTCTTCAATCCTTCGAAAGCTTGTTGGCATTTTGAACTCCAATCCCAACTTCGTCCCTTCTTGAGCAAGTCCGTCAATGGAGTGGCTATGGAAGAGTAGCCTTTGATGAACCTTCTGTAATAGTTCACCAAGCCAAGGAAAGATCTTAACTCGGTGACTTTGGTCGGTGGCTCCCATTCTTGGATGGCTTGTACCTTGGACTTGTCCATACGAAGCTTGCCTTTGCCAATGATATGACCCAAGAATGTCACCTCCTCTTGGGCAAATGAGCACTTCTCCTTTTTGACATAGAGCTCGTTCTCCTTCAAGGTTTGGAACACTTGCCTCAAGTGTTCCACATGTTCCTCCAATGTCTTACTATAGATCACAATGTCATCAAGGTACACAACTACGAACCGATCAAGGTAAGGAGCTAGTACCTTATTCATTAGAGTGCAAAATGTGGCCGGCGCATTAGTTAAACCAAATGGTGTGACTAGGAACTCGTAAGACCCGTACCTTGTAACACATGCCGTCTTTGGTTCATCTCCTTCGGCTATGCGGACTTGATAATATCCCGAGCGCAAGTCAAGCTTGGTAAAGTACCTTGCATCACCAAGTTGATCAAAGAGATCCGCAATAAGTGGAATCGGGTACTTGTTCTTGATAGTGACCTTGTTGAGTGCCCGATAGTCGATACAAAGCCGTAGGGACCCATCATGTTTCTTTTGAAATAAAACCGGCGCACCATATGGAGCTTTGGAGGGTCTGATATAACCAACATCTAGTAAATCCTTCAATTGTCTTCTTAACTCCTCGAGCTCAGGAGGTGCCATACGATAAGGAGCAAATGCGGGTGGTTTTGCTCCAACTTCCAACTCAATAGCATGATCCACCTCTCTCCTTGGAGGAAGCTTCTTAGGCAATTCGGCAGGCATAACGTCCTTGTACTCCTTGAGAACATCTTGGACAACCTTAGGTGCATTCACCTCTCCATCCATGGGACCTTCATCTTCCTTGAGGGTAGCCAAGTAAGTAGGTTCATTCCTCTTTACTCCTTTAGAAAGTTGGAGAGCGGAGACCATTCTCTCCTTACTTATCTCCCTTACTACGGGCACAACACAAGGTTGTCCCTTCTCCATGATGCACATGGTGTTGGCATATGGTACCAGAAAAGCCTTCATCATGTCCAAGAAATCTATACCCAAATAGAATTTGTGATCATCAATTGGGGCAATCGTTATGTCGACTTTACCTTGCCATTGTCCAAGCCGAATATCGGTGCCACGAGCTACTCCTTCAATTGGGAGACTTTTAGCATTGACTCCCTTGATATAACCTTTCTCCTTCGTATATGATAGGCCAATTTCTTCAGCAAGGTCTTTGGCCATGTAGACTGTGTCGGCTCCGGTATCCACCATGGCTTTCAAAGTCTTGTCCCCGATCTCGGTCTCCACGTACATCCTTCCACGTGGTTGTTCTTCGACCTTAGCTTGAATGGCACTTAGGAGATTCATTGAGGCGATCCTCCTTTCCTCCTTTGCTTCTTCCTCCATGACAAGCGCGGCAAGTTTCCCCCGGTTGGGACACTCAAATGCCCGATGGGGTCCACTACATAAGAAGCAAGACATCTTCTTGGGTGATCCATCTCTTTTCTCCTTCCCCTTGTCTTTGGAGTACTTGTGTTCCTTGGAGGACTTCTCTTTGTCTCCCCCACCTTTGCCATCATTACTCGATCTTTTCCCTTGTCCCTTGGATGAGTCCTTTCTTTTGAACTCAATTAAGGATTCGGCTGCAGCCATAGCCGTTGCAAGGTCTTGCACACCTCGCCTCTTCAATTCCAACTTGGCCCAACCCGTTAGGCCATCAAGGAAGCTAAACAAGGCATCCTTTTCTCCCATGTCAGGAATCTCCAAGAGCAACTCAGAGAACTCCTTCACATACTCCCTTATGTGGCCTTCCTTATGTTGAAGGCGACGAAGCTTGGCCCTAGCTTCGTTCTCGGCATCCTCCAGGTAGAATTGTCTCTTGAGTTCCTTCGTGAACTCTTCCCAAGTGTCGATGGTGCATAATCCTTTCTTGACATCATCGGACCTTCTGCGCCACCAAACTGTAGCAACATCGTTTAAATATAAAGAGACACTACGTACCTTTGATGCTTCATCTATTATGCCAACTGCATCAAAGTAGCGCTCCATGTTCCACAAGAAGTTGTCGATCTCCCTTGCACTCCTTGCCCCACCATAGGCCTTAGGTTTGGGAGCTTCGACTCTGTGGGTGATTGTCCCTGGTGTAGTCCCACCATTGGCTACCGCAGCCATGCACACCCTGAGTTGAGTTTCAAGTTTCTCAACTCTTTCTTTATAAGCTTCCATATCCTCATCTTTAGCAACAACTTTGGCTTCTAGGGACTCGATCTTTTTGGACACCATGTCCACTACTGTGTTTAAGGCTCCTTGCATCTCTTCCCGGAGCTCTTGGTCCTCCCCGTTGGACGCTTGCCCCTCGATGCGTAGGTCCATGTCTTCAACTTTCTCCCTTAAGTCGGACATGGTGGCACACAACTTGGCCAACCTTTCATCCATCGCAGTGATCATGTCCTTAGACTTGTCCTTGCGGACTTTCCCACCTTTGTCAGTGTTGCCAATTGCTGGGTTGTTGACCTCTGACGACATTCTCTTGTGTAGAATGATTTCACCAACCTTGCCAAACCTTGGCTCTGATACCAACTGTCACGGGCTTTCTTTTCACAAGGTGCTTCCCGTGCGGCACTAGCAAACTTTGCCCCAAGTTATCAAAGAAAGCTAGTCAGCCTTGCCCACAAAAGACTTACTTAGACTTTGGAAAACTAAGCAAGCTAGGAACACACAAGAGAGCTGAAGAGAACTAGAACTTGTATTGCTTGAATTCTCTGAGGTGATTACAGAGGCCTTAGCCTATTTATACTACTCCACCTCCTCAATGGACGGTGGTGATCAATTTAATCTAACGGTCTATAATGAGTTTCTACACACTTCCTTAGAAATATCTAAGGACTAGAATCCTATGAAACTTTGTGGAATCTTATGGGAGGTTCTAGAGAACTCTCTCTAGAACAATGTGGAATACTCTACATTATGTACACTTGCCAACCTCACTTGGCTAAGCAAGAAGATAGTTGTGACACTATAGACAACAATAAAATTTGCCAAATCTTCCCACTATTGTAGTGCTGATTGTCAACCTAGACATAAAAAAAAACCTTTATAAGGCTTTTAAGGGTGAAATTCATGAATCTCAAAGATAAAAAGTACATAGGTACTCCTCCACTCCTGACCCACTAGGAGTAAAAGCCAAAGATTTCCACTACATCTAGGAGAAAATGCAAACTAGATTAGCAAGGTGGAAAGCTGACCTCCTTTCCCAAGCTAGTTGAACTACCCTTATCAAATTTGTTGCTGCATGCATACATCCCCATTTATATATATATATATATCACGTTATCTTTTTTTATTCTGTTGAAAATATGGCTTTTTAAAAATAAAATTAAATGAGACAGATAAGATTCTGGGTTGTTTTATCCTGGGGACGACGGGGCTACTAGACTGCTTGCACACTTTTGGACAGAGCCACGAAACGTCTTAAAGAGAGCGACCTAGTCCGCGACTCAACCCAAGAACAATTGGTAACCTCGTTCCTGTCTTTTAATTTGAATTACTGCATTTACAACAATTTTAAGACGAGTTCTATTTCTGCCATGACCACGATTACTGAACTTGCTGCAAAAGACCTTAACATACCCTTTCGTTTTGAGGGCCAACATTTTAAAAGATGGAGACAAAAGATGTTTTTCTTAACAACACAAAAGGTCGCATATATTTGTAATACTGAAAAACCAAAATTGCCTGCTGAACCTGATGAAACCCACACCAAAGAATTAGATCGTTGGATTGAAAATGATTTTTTGTGTAAAAATTTTATCTTGAATGGTCTTTCTGGTGATCTATATGATTATTATTGTTCTGAAAAAATCGCTAAGGATATTTGGGAAGCCCTTAGGAAAAAATATGACACTGAGGAGGCTGACACAAAGAAATATGTTGTTAGTCGTTATTTGAAATTCCAAATGACTGATGATAAGTCTGTGGAAACCCAATCACACGAGCTTCAAAAAATTGCTCATGAAATTATATCTGAGGGAATGATCTTAGATGAGCAATTTCAAGTAGTTGTTGTGATAGACAAATCGCCCCCTAGCTGGAAAGATTTTAAGAATGTCCTTAGGCATAAAACCAAAGAGTTTTTCCTAGAAAGCCTGATTACCCGACTTCGAATTGAGGAGGAAGCCCGAAAACAAGATCAGAAAGATGAAGTTCTTATTATTTCAAACCCGAAGAAATCTACCCATGTGGCTCTGAAACCCAATGGAAAAACTATGAAAAATCATAGTCATAATAAAAATCGGAACTATCAGAATCGGAACAATCAGAACCGGAATAACCAGAACCGCAACCAACAGAATCAAAATCCTTTGCGAAATCAGAATGGACAAAAACATCCCTCAAGGACCGAATCAGCACAGTTCCTATGCTACACTTGTGGTAGGCAGGGCATATGTCTAGGAACTGCCGGAACGGATCTCGTCCTGCACCACAGGCGAACCTAACCGAAGACCAACTTATTGCCATGATCTCTGAGATCAACTTTGTTGGTGGATCCGAGGGATGGTGGGTTGACACTGGTGCTTCTCGACATGTATGCTATGATCGAGAAATGTTCAAGTCCTATTCTGAAGCTGAGGACAAGAAAGTGTTGTTGGGTGATTCCCACTCCACTACCGTTGCTGGAACTGGAGTAGTAGAACTGAAGTTTTCCTCTGGAAAGACTGTTATCCTGAAGGATGTCTTGCATACTCCAGAGATGAGGAAGAACTTAGTCTCTGGTTACCTTCTGAACAAGGCTGGGTTTACTCAAATTATAGGGGCTGATTTGTATACTATCACGAAGAATAATGTATTTGTGGGGAAAGGGTATGTCACTGATGGAATGTTTAAGTTAAATGTTGATGCTAATAAAATTTCTAGTTCTGCTTACATGTTGTGTACTTTTAATAATTGGCATGCTAGACTCTGTCATGTTAATAAGCATATTATTAAAAACATGAGTAACTTAGGACTAATTCCAAAATTGTCCTTAAATGATTTTGAAAAGTGCAACTTTTGTAGCCAAGCTAAGATAACCAAAACACCACATAAATCTGTTGTTAGAAAATCTGAACCCTTAGATTTGATACACTCAGATATATGTGAACTTGATGGTGTTTTGACTAGAAATGGAAAATGTTATTTTATTACGTTTATTGATGATTGTTTTGATTATACCTTCGTCTACTTAATGAAAAATAAGAGTGAAGCCTTTGACATGTTTAAATTATTTTTGACTGAAGTTGAAAATCAATATAATAGAAAGATTAAGAGACTTAGAAGTGATAGAAGCACTGAATATGATAGCAGTACTTTCGTAAAGTTTTATAATTCTCAAGGAATTATTCATGAAAAAACTGCACCGTATTCTCCTGAGATGAATGGCAAAGCTGAAAGAAAAAATAGAACTCTTACTAAGTTAGTAGTTGCCATTATTTTGACGGTCTGTTACGTGCTAAATAGAGTCCCTAAATCGAAAAGTAAAACCTCTCCTTATGAGATTTTGAAAAATAGACAACCAAACTTGTCATATTTGAAAACTTGGGGTTGTTTAGCTTATGTTAGAATTCCTTATCCTAAAAAGAATAAGCTTGCCAGTAGGGCATATGAATGTGTATTCATAGGATATGCCATGAACAACAAAGCTTATAGATTCTATAATCTTAAATATCACGTTATTACAGAATCAAACGACATTGATTTCTATGAAGATAAATTTCCTTTTATTTCGAGGAATAGTGGGGGTACATCCTCAAATAACGTGCCTTTGATCAGGATGAATGAAACCGATAAAGCCACAGAATCTGAGCCTAGGAGAAGTAAACGAAAACGAACTTCTAAAAACTATTGCCCCGATTACTATGTCTTTACAGTCGAGGAGGATCCCCTTAGTTTTCAAGAAGCCTTATCCTCTATAGATGCCAATTTTTGGGAAGAGGCTATTGATGATGAAATGTACTCTCTTGAGTCTAATAGAACCTCACATTTAGTTGATTTGCCACCAGGTTGCAAGACAATAGGATGTAAATGGGTATTTAAGAAGAAATTGAAACCCGATGGTAATGTTGAAAAGTTTAAGGCTCGTCTTGTAGCCAAAGGGTATAGACAGAGAGAAAATGTTGACTTCTTTGACACATATTCTCCTGTTACCAGGATTACATCTATTCGAGTGTTAATTTCTCTTGTTGCAATACATAATCTAGTATTGCACCAAATGGACGTTAAGACTGCGTTTCTTAATGGCAATTTGGAAGAAGAAATTTACATGGATCAACCTGAAGGTTTTGTTATTCCAGGGCAAGAACATAAAGTTTGCAAACTTGATAAATCACTTTACGGTTTGAAACAAGCTCCAAAATAATGGCATGAAAAATTTGCTAATCTTGTTATCGCACATTACTTTAAAGTGAACGAAAGTGACAAATGCATTTACTATAAAGCTGAAAATGGCATTTGCACTATTATATGTCTATATGTGGATGACTTACTTATCTTTGGTTCTAATATCCATGCCGTGAATAAAGTGAAAGCTTTATTGTGTGCAAAATTTGATATGAAAGACCTTGGAGAAGCAAGTGTAATCCTTGGTATCAAGATTACTAGGTCTGAAAAGGGAATTTCTTTGGATCAATCACACGATATAGAGAAGATCCTAAATAAATATAATTACTCTGACTGTAAACCTGCATGTACTCCTTATAATCCTAATCCTAGTATAAAGTTGTTCAAGAACACCGATAACGGTGTTAGACAATCTAAGTATGCGAGCATCATTGGTAGTCTTAAATATGCTACCGATTGCACTAGACTCGACATAGCTTATGCCATGGGATTACTATGCATATTTACCAGTAGACCTAGTATACAGCATTGGCATGCAATTGAAAGGGTCATGAGGTACCTAAAGAGGACTAAGAACCTCGGATTACATTATCAGAAGTTTTTCGCTGTCCTTGAAGGATATAGTGATGCTGATTGGAACACCCTCTCAGATGACTCCAAAGCCACCAGTGGCTATATTTTCAGTATAGCTGGTGGAACTGTTTCTTGGAAATCAAAGAAACAAACCATTCTGGCACAGTCCATGATGGAGTCAGAGATGATAGCACTAGCCACGGCTAGTAAAGAAACAGGTTGGTTAAGAAACCTGCTAGCAGAGATCCCTTTATGGGAAAGACCGATTCCAGCTGTCTTGATCCATTGCGATAGTACCGCGGCTATTGCAAAAATACAGAACCGTTATTATAACGGCAAGAGACGACAAATACGTCGTAAGCACAGTACAGTTAGAGAGTTTCTATCTACTGGTGCTGTGAGAGTGGATCATGTACGAACTGATGAGAACTTGGCTGATCCTTTGACGAAAGGATTAGCTAGAGAGAAGGTTTTCAAAACCTCGAAAGGAATGGGACTAATGCCCTTAGATTGATGAGTTATTCATGACGGTAACCCAACCTATAGACTGGAGATCCCGAGAAATAGGTTCAATGGGTAATAACAAGTCGTGAATGATATGAAGTGAATCATGCTGACAGAATATCAATCTCATTCCTAGATTAAAGCATGAGATCCTGAAGCGATAGTAGGATGAGTTAAAAACTCTTAATGAGATCTATACTCTATGTGGAGTGGAGTACCTAGCTACATGAGTGTTCTTGATAGACTCACCTAAGTGATTGTGGAAGTTTGGCCGCTTCCTATGGAATTGTGGGCAAAATTCTTAGAGCCTTCACTATACTGGGATATACGTGCATGGCTGTAAGGCACAGGCTTTTTAGACTTCACCCTGGTAAGGTTGTGCGTGTAATGTTTGTTAGAGATAGAGTTCAAAACTACGAGTTACTCTAGTATAATCTAAAGCATGAACACTATGCAAGAGTTCAAGTCGAAAGACACTTTTGTTTATGCACAATCTTTTTTTTTTTTTAGACTGCTCGATGAAATTGTTTTTAAAAACCCAAGTGGGGGATTGTTGAAAATATGGCTTTTTAAAAATACAAGAAAATGGGTATGAACCTGGTTTTGATCTCTAGATCTCTCTTTGTTTTAGTCCCACATCTTCTATACAACTCATTGTGGAAGAGTTTATAAGGAGAGTATTTGGGACTTGGGTTTGGACCCCTTGGGGTACCACACTTTTGTGAGGAGGGGAGAGTGCGCCGCCGTCCGTCCATCCATCAGGTCGGGTCATTTAGAGAGCAACCCATTCTTTTTTGCTGAAAATTTATTTAAATTTAAATAAAATTTTGAATAGCTGCAGAGAGACTGAGTCAGATGCATCTAGACGGTTTTTGTATTTGTTGTCCTCTCTCACACATTTTCCACGCCGCAGTTTTCACGCCATACGTTGCGCCCACGTTTTCCATGCGATTATTTGTCCATGCATCTAGACGAGATGTTGTATCTCAAATGCATTCTTCTCCCTATAAATACAAACACAATCTCATAGCTTAGTAATAAGAAATAAGAAACAAAAACCAATTTCGTTTTAGTATTTCAATAAGAGAAAATTCTTTAGTTCTGCAGTTCTGTTCTTGTGAAATTCTTTCAAAGAGATTTCAACAGTTCCGTTTGAAAGGACCTCTTTCTCCTCGTATTTCAGAGTTTCTTTTTCGTTTGATTTTTATACATTGTATTGGTGATTCCGAGCAAACAAGAGATTAAGGGTGGATAGTATTTTGTTCATCAACAGTGCATTTGTTTGAACGAGACAGATAAGATTATGGGTTGTTTTATCCTGGGGATGGCGGGGCTACTAGACTTCTTGCACACTTTTGGGCAGAGCCGCGAAACGTCTTAAAGAGAGCGACCTAGACCGCGACTCAACCCAAGAACAATTGGTACATTCGTTCCTATCTTTTAATTTGAACTTTTACAGCAGTTACAAACAACAATTAGTGTCTCCAAAGCTATACAACACAAGAAGTTGTGCAACAATCTGAAAGAACACATTGAATTAATGCACATAACACTTTCCATGTAGGTTTCATTATGGAAATTCATGCAACCACCTATGGATGGACTAGTAGCTATGACTGTTAATTAGTGTCTCCAAAGCTAGAGGGACTAGAGAGTAGTCCACTCAACCGCGCAAACTAACCAGTACAGTTTTGAAGCCGAATTTAGAGCAGCAATAACAACAGTACAAATAGGGTTAGGAAGATGTTTACTTCTTTATGGATTGCTTGGATGCGGTGGGTGCTAGAGTGTTCCAAGCTGGAGAGATCACCTCAACTCGACTGGTTAAAGTTTTTATTAGTAGAAGCCGAAGGTATCAATTTTTTTAATGTTCATAGACTTCATAATAGGGACGCCCATAATATGGCCGGCGCAGTATGTAAAATATCATTTTGCCAGTTTTGATAAATATGGTGCAGTGTAGTTCAACAACAACAACAAAAAAAAGTCGATTAATTTATTCGTGAATTTTTTTTTTTATTTTAATTTGACAAACAAAAGTGAAAACAATTGTCTGTTAACCTATTATAAAAATTTGAAATCAACACGATTACAAGCTCGTAAAATAATATGAGAATCAAATGTTAAATGGGTACCATGTTTAATAAACATGAGAGTTGTGAAACGCCCTCATAAATGTATGTATGCAATATACATGTGAAATCAAAGAATCTCAACACAATAGGAATTGATTGTGAAACCCCACTGGGAGTTGGAAGCCACATAAGTTCACCCTAGTAATACACACAACTCAAACAAAGCAAAATTGATCAACTATTACGTTGTATATTCAGGCACGGAGTCATGTGGGGGCCCACTGACTTTTGAGAGAAAAATTTTATTTTATTTTATTTTCCCCTTTAAAACTTTGCTGCAGTTGTGTTCCACTTTAAAACTATGGAACAACCTCCTTGCTCAAAGCTTCTTCTTCATCTCCGTGTTCTGTTCTCCTTGCTCAAAGCTTCTTCTTCATCTTCATGTTCTACTTGCATCTGTGATTGGCTGATTGCTCCACTGAACCCCAGCTCTCCAATTCACTTGGTATTACTATTGACCCTAACCCCTCTTTTTCCCTTGGCTGATTGCCCCACTGATCTTTGGTTCATTGTTTCAATCTAGTGTTTTGGTGCAACCCATAGACATATTTGAAGTATTAGTAAGAGATTCGAACATGGAACACCTCAAATTGGTTTCTTTTGATTTGCATAAAATTTGTATATAGTTCATCTAATAAGTCTCTACCAACTACCATTCTTGTAAGAACACGATGTGATTGATTGAACTGCTTGTGTGTCAATTGCAGCTTTGAAAATCTTCAATTTTGCGCGTTCTATTATTGGTGGCGATACTTCTATTGTGGTGCTTCATTAATGGAGGTATATTGATTTGTCATTTTGGAAATATGTATGATTTATTACATGTTTTATTACATGGAAATATGGTTTTAGTTTATTCATTTCAAGTTTTAGAATATATAAATATATAAAATGCATTCTTATATAATTTTCGTTTTATTTCAGTTATGGATAAGTTTTTAAAAAGAAAGTCAGTAAGTGATTTACCACCTTCAGCACAAAAAAAAGATGATCATAATTTATCAGAACCAATCTCAAAGAAATGTCATTTAGAGGTTGACCTATCAAATCTTCCAACTGATCCTTGTTTAAGAATTCGTATTTCTGATTACCATCCGAATGATCAAGAGGTTGTTAGAAGATCTTATTTGCAAAGGGGTCATTGTCAGCCAATAAACTACACATTCCCACAAAAAAAAAATAGGAGGTGCGCTACGTCGTTTTAATGTAGCTTGGTTTACAGAGTATAAGAGTTGGCTGGAGTATAGCATAACAAAGGATGTCGCCTTTTGTTTCCATTGCTATCTTTTTAGAAGTGTCGGAGAACAAGGGGGTGGTGATTATTTTGTTGGTGAAGGATTCAGTAATTGGAAAAAAAAAAAAAAAAACTTGAAACTCATGTAGGAAAGCCTAATAGTTTGCATGCCCAAGCTTATATGAAGAGTCAAAGTTTAATGAATCAAAAACATCATATCCAATCATTTTAGCAATCTAATGCAGAGAAAACAAAATACCGGGTTCATTTATCGGCTTCAGTTGATTGCATTCGGTTTCTTCTGCGACAAGGATTGGCTTTTCGTGGTGATGATGAATCAATAAATTCAATTAACCATGGAAAATTTTTGGAGCTTTTACAATATACAGCTAATCACAATGAAGACATCAAGAGCGTGGTTCTAAAAAATGCTCCAGAGAACCACAAACTCACTGCACCTGATATTCAAAAAGATATTACACGTGCAGCTGCATTTGAGACCACTCTTGTTATACTCAAAGATATTGGAGATGCATTATTTACCGTTTTAATTGATGAGTTTCGTGATGTATCAGTTAAAGAGCAAATGGATGTTATTTTGCGCTATGTGAACAAGAAGGGATGTATAGTTGAACGTTTCCTTGGAATTGCACGTTTCTGAAACAAAGGCAATTTCACTCAAGACAGCACTTGTAAAAATGTTTTCTGATCATAACTTGAATATAACGAGGTTACATGGCCAAGGTTATGATGGGGCGAGCAATATGCAAGGCGAATTTAACGGACTTAAATCTTTGATTCTCAAGGAAAATAGGTCCGCATTTTATGTACATTGTTTTGCACATCAGCTTCAGTTAGCGCTTGTACATGTTGCAAAGAATCATCCTCAGATTGCTTTACTCTTCAACTTGGTTTCAAGTGTGGTGAACATTGTTGCACCCTCATGCAAGCGTCGGGAAATTTTTCGAGACAAACAAGCTGTTAAAATTCTTGAGAAGCTCAATAGTGGCGAACTATCAAATGGTCAAAGGTTGAATCAAGAAACCAATCTCAAACGACCTGGTGATACACGTTGAGGGTCTTGCTATAAAACCTTGATAAGTTTTCTTCTTAATTTTTCTTCAGTGATTGATGTGCTCCAGATTGTTGTGAAACATGGTTTAAACTCGGATAAAAAGGGAGAAGCATATGCTTTATTAGATTTTACGCAATCTTTTTAATTCATCTTCAATTTGCACTTAATGAAGGATATATTGGCGATAACCTGGAATTTGTCAATAGCATTACAAAGAAAAGATCAAGATATTGTCAATGCGATGACCTTAGTTAAAATCTCCAAACAACGATTGCAAATGATGACGGAAGATGGATGGGATATACTTGTGGACAATGTTGCTTCATTTTGTGCAAAACACGATATTGTTGTTCTTGAGATGGATGATACATTTGTACAACGAGGAAGATCACGACGCAATACTGAAAAATTAACCAACCTATATCATTATCGAGTTGAATTATTCTATACCAGCATAGATATGCAACTCCAAGAGCTAAATAGTCGCTTTGATGAAGTGAACACCGAATTGCTTCTTTGTATGGCATGCTTAAATCCAAGTGATTTTTTTTCAGCTTTTGATAGTCAGCGGTTGATTCGGCTCGCTCAATTTTATCCAGCTGATTTTTCAAATGTAGATCTTATGGTACTTCATGATCAATTGGAAACTTATGTTATTGATATGCATTCCAACAATGAATTTTCAAATGTCAATGGACTCAGCGGTTTAGCTAAGAAGATGGTTGAGACCAAGAAGGAATTTTTCTAACCCATGGTTTATTTACTCATAACATTGTCACTCATCCTACCAGTTGCCACCGCTTCAGTTGAGAGAGCATTTTCTGCTATGAATATAGTGAAGAGTCGGTTACGAAATCGAATGGGAGATGATTGGATGAATGATTGTTTAGTTACGTATATTGAAAAGGAAGTTTTTTATGACATTGACAACGAAGCAATCATGAAATGATTCCAGGGTATGAAAACTCGTCGAAGTCAGTTGTAATATTTTTTTATTCTAACTGGGGAGGGGGAGGGGGGAGATAGAGAATTTTTGGTATTCATGGATGTAGATGTGTAAAAGTTCAAATTATAAAACTCTATTTTTGTATATCCAAAGTGGTCTTCATCTTTTTTTTGAATGAAAATCTTTTATTAGATTAGAGGAAGTTTTGTATAGTCATTTATGTCTTGTTCAAGTTAATATATATATGTTAAAGTAACTAATTTTTATATTATATTTATCATATTTAATTAATTATGACATCACTCCGCCCCCCTCAACAAAAATCCTGACTCCGTCACTGTGTATATTGTATATATATAATATAACGAGAGTTCCCCTTAGGAACAATGTTTTTGTGTGTCTCTGTTCTGATTTTTGGAATGCCCAAAATGTCATTCCAACTCTATTTTATTTACAAGAAAAAGTAATAGTTAGGTGAATAGTGACTAAATGTTGTTAATTATACCTAAACTCCTAATATAATTTATTCACAACCCGTAATTATTTGTAAACTATATATAGTCCCTCAAATGTTTAGAATTTCAATAATAAATTTTATTTCGCCCTTCCAAACTCATGCTATTTACATTTAAATCCATCCCCTTTAAACATTTATTAACTACACTTAAAGCCCTAACATAATTTATTTAAACCTCTCCAATTATCTTGAAATTATAAAAATGCTCTAACATCTAATTTTTTTTATTGTCAACCAAAGTCAGTATTGTAAACATTCATAATTATACCTAGGCCCTATCTATAATTTTTTTCAAGCCCTCCAATTATTTAGAAATTATAAAAACGGTCATTGTATCTAATTTTTGGATTTTCAATTTTGCCTTCCACATTTCATACTTTTATAATCAAAACCACCCCTCTAAAAATGTATTAATTATACCTAAGCCCTTAACATAATTTATTAAAGCCCCTTATTTATTTATAAACTATACATCGGCTCTTAAAATTATATATAATTAGTTTGTATAGAAATTCAATTATAATTTATTATTATTATTATTAAATTGTTGTAATAAGATAATTTTTTCATTGAATATTCGTGCACGTAGAGCGCATCAACACCCTAGTTGTATATAAAGAAAATATATGTTTAAGTTTCATCATACATGATTTGTAGTTAGCACTGCCTACTAAAATTTTGTAAGTGTCATCTCTGTGTTCAAGTAAGAGAATTTTGTAAGTTTCATCTTAGTGTTCGGAAGACATTACTAGAGATTGAGAATTTCATCTACAAAAGGTATTCAAAGAAAATTTTAAATAAGATGGAATTATAAGTTATCCAAAAACTTCTTTTATGAATACAATTTTTAGGGATGTAATATCAAATCATTACTAATACTTGGTTAATCGACAAGTGAATCATTATTAATCCATTATTGATAATAACTCTCCTCATGTTATAACTTATAACACATATGTATACCTTGATAAGTTAATATTTAATGCATATTTCTAGTAATACCTAGGAATTAACGTAAACTTATGATTTATTTATTATAGGTAAATCCTAAATGCTTAACAATGTGCATATTAATGTATACCTTAAGATCATTCATATTCGATAGAGAGGTTGACACTAGCTCTTCAATATTTCATTTTCAAGATTATCCTACTTGTAAAATATACTCATCAATTCGTGGGCGATAATGTGGTTTGGACTTTTTGTAACATGGGCCACTACAAGCAACTTCCATAGTATTAGGCGTGTGTACACTACGCCACAAGTGCCTATTAACAGGAGTTCATTATAGCATTTTTACATGTTGCGCTATCAAAAGTTCAAGTTTTAGTGACATTCGGGTTTTAAAACGCTATAGAAAATAAGCGGGAGATTAAAAAAATTAAACCGCTCGATTTTGGCAAAAATTTTAAGCGCTTCCTCACCCGAAAGGCCAAGAAAACACCTTCTCTCTCATTTGCTTTGTTGTTGCCCTCAAGTTGTAATACAAGAGCGAGAGAAAGATAGGAAGATCCAGCGAGAAAGAGAGATCGAAATCCAAATCGAGGGGGAGAGCGAGAGATCAAGAGGCAAAGAGATGCACAAACCCACTTACCAAAAAGGCAAAAAAAGTATTTTCCTCTTCTTCTTCTTCTTCTTCTTCTTCCTCTTCTTCTTCCTGTTCCTCTCTTATCTTCTTAAGATGATCTTTCAGATAAACTTGTTCCTCTCTTCATAAGTGAGTCTTTCATAAAAACTTGTTGGCTTGTTGAGCCTTACTGACTACGATCTCCACAATTCTTTTTTTTTTCATTTTGACTAGGTGGGGATAGGTTACTACAGCCATTCTTTTCCTTCCTCAAGGTGAGCGATTCATAAATCTTTTGCTCTGTTATCTCAGTTTTACTAGATTAGTGAATTTTTGTTATGGTTCGATGTTCAGAGGGATTCGATTTTAACTCTCAGGTCTGGGTACATGAAGATTTTTGTGATTTTGGTTGGTAAAAGGTTTTAGGAGTTTTGGTGTTTGATTTTGGAATTGGGGCTTTTTTTCCTCGTTTTGGTGAATTGTAAGTGCTATCAATAAAGTTGAGAAGATCTATCCCCATAGCTTACTGAGATCTCATGGAATTATGCTTGTCTCTTCTTATAATAAGAATCTTATTTGAGTTAGTTGTTGTTCTTTGCATTCAACAATTATTGAACTCCTTTGCTTATCTTGGTTTTCCAATATGACAAAGGTTGGTTCTTTCTTTGTCTACTTAAAATCAAACCCCCAATTTTTTTTATTATTTTTTTCGTTTGTTCTTTCTTTGTCTTTTCGTCAAACACCTTGTGTTCAATTGGTTTTCTGAATTGGTGATTTGTTTTAGGTGTTTTTTCAGGTACAATGTGAAACACCTTGTGTTCACTGGTGTTGAACCAAGCTTGGGTTCTAAGGTAGATTTACATATTACATTTTATCTATTTAGTTTACCTTTACTTTTGGTACAATTAGGGGCAATGAACTAGTTGAATGTTTTGTGTTTTGAGCTAAGCCCTCAATGTTTGAACACCAAAATTTGCAAAACATCCAAAATAAGAGTCTTTTCTGCAAAGTTTTGATAGAGTTGTTTCAAAACATGACCAAGGTGCATCACATACAGCCATTTCACCTTAAGTTTAGTCACATTTGATGAAAGAGATGGATTAAGTTGTTTCACTTGTCCAAATTTATCTTTATGTGTGCATTTGTGGCCAATATGTTGTGATATTGTGTGTACCACCTGCTGAAATTATGGACAATCCTTCACTATAGTACATTGTATAATTAGTGGACAACATGTATGCAGGACAGTAAGGAAGTTTATAATGAAACATTTCATTTGATGTTAGTTTATAATGATTTTTCTTTACTACCATAGGTACAAGATTATTAAGGAAGTTGGAGATGGAACTTTCGGAAGTGTTTGGAGAGCAATAAATAGACAAACAAGCGAGATTGTATGTAGTAATAATTGATGTTTTCTTATGGCCTTGGTTACTCTTATACTGAAGATGTTGCACTGCTTGACAGGTTGCAATCAAAAAGATGAAAAAATATTATTCTTGGGAGGAATGCATAAATCTTAGGGAAGTAAAGGTAATGACCCCCCCCCCCCCCCCCCCCCCCCCATTCATTCCTCCTCTAACCCTTACTTTTCCCCTATTTTATTCACTAATGACCTCTTGAAGATTCATTATTTAATCTTTTTATTTACTTGTTTTTCCCAATCACTGCGGAAGATGAACCATCCCAATATTGTGAAACTAAAGGAAGTGATTAGAGAAAATGATATTCTGTACTTCGTTTTTAAATATATGATACTTACTTTGGACATATGATTTTTTTTTTTTTGTTGGTTTAGTTTAAGTAGAAACATCTTATTCAATTTTAGACCCTGTGACTGTTTCATGAATGCAACCTCTACCAACTTATGAAGGATAGGGTGAAGCTGTTCTCAGAGGCTGAAGTTCGGAATTGGTGCCAGAATAAACAATATATACTTCCAAAAAATAGTACCTACTGTCAGAAACAATATTTTAGGTATTTGCATATGCATGTTTGCTACCATTTTTTGTTCACTGAGAGGTTACTTTAGCTCTTGTTTGCTACCATTATTTGTTCAATGGTTTTTGAATTTTGACTATGATATCTATGGTTGAAAATGTAAGTTTTTTATTTCGTTTTTTGTCTTTCATGGATGAAACATGCCCTCACTTCTTCAATATCTCAGAATTTTTGTAAATTGCTGCATTTTGCAGGTCTTAAGACATTTTTTTGTCCTTGTGGCACGTTTTCAAAGATTTCTTTTGTGGCCACTAACAGGCCCATGTGTAACTATATGTCTTCACAAATCAAGTCTCCGGAATATTTATTCAAAGATATGCATTGATACCATGTTTCTTGAACTTGGATTTGTCCTTTAGTGATTATGAAACAATACACCACACGTCATCTTTGATAGCATTTGCTGATAGCATTTTTTACATTTGTCTTTTAGGATTTCATCAGATCTACACCCTCGTCGAAGGTTTTACTTCGAATCTCAATCGATTTAGGGAAAAATTTTGAATGTGTTTTTTTTCTTGATAAAAATCACATCTTTATTGTTTGGTTTATGTTATTTTTCTTTGATTAATTGAATCATTTTGATGTTGGAATTATCGTTTTCAAACATTTGGTGATAATGGGGTTTGAAGAAAGTTTCGGTTCTAAACCTTGGGATGTAAATAGATGTGACTCTCAACATTTGGCTTTACATCCAATTTACTCAAAATTCAGTCGAATCTTATCTCATTTCTTGTTTGGTTTTAGATCCTCCTTCATTGCTACTCTGCCTTTATAGGGAAACATGAAAACACATGGAAGGCAGAATTTGAGCTTCATCAGTGTCTATGAGCTTCGTTGATTTCTTGGCAATTATGAATTTGAAGCTCAGTTTATCTTTGTTTTACAAATCTAATTTGGTTTGTTTTGTTTTGATGCAGGGGTGGTGAATTGCACTGATCTTTGCCGAAATATCACAATGAAGGTATCATTATAAATTTATTGACTTTTTATTTTGGATAGGCTGATTTTAGTTTTTGATATTTGGGTTTAGATTTGTTTTGCGAAATTTGGGGTGTGTTTTGAATTCAATGATCTGGGTTTTAAAAAGCTGCATTTCTTGTTCATAATTAATTAAGGTTTCTAGTTTTGAGAGTTTGCTTAAGGACTCTATTGATATCTCAATGATGATTGATTTGATAATAGAAGATAACTTAGGGAGATGTGGAGAGCAAACCATACCTTTGAATATATAGTGATTTATGGCTTGTATCTCTACTTATCTCAGAAGTTTACAAGTTGTTGTAGTTGTGCAAAGTTTTCTCATAAATGGGTTGATGCAAAATGTGCACAAAACATGTTTTAATTAAGCAAAACGTTTGTCAATACATCCTTTCAATGTAGAATTGTTCAATGCAAAGGTGGTAGCAACTTCAAGCATAAACAACAACAATAATGCCGCTCAAGATGATCCAATGGCAAAGGGAAAGGCACGGATGCAATAAGAAGATTGTCCGAAAGAGTGATGACTGGTGAGTATTAGGAATCATTAGAAATCATCCCTTTGAATTGTTTTTAGAAAAAATGATTAGAAAGCACGATGGCTGGTGAGTGTTTGAAATCATTATTGAATTGTTGTTTTTTATTAGAAATCATTAGTAATCATTCATTTGAATTGATGCTTTTGTTGATTAGAATGAACTACAGGGCTATTTTTGTTGTTTTTCCATCGACCTACATGCTTGTTTTTTTATCACAGAAATCACAATAGAACTACATTATTGTTGTTTTTGCTGAGATGGTTTTATGCAGGATTTCTATTGCATACGTTATTAGTGGTTTGTGTGGATGACTCATTCTTTTGATTTTTCCCTTTTCTTTTGCAGTTTTTGTTTGCATAATAAGAAAACAAAATTGGATTTGTTAAGTGACAGTTTTCAATGTTAAGTGGCTTGATAGCAAGTCATTACCCTTCTGAACTACAATAGAAAATTTAAAAAAATTTGGATTAAGTTGAAGGGATGGCATGGTCTCTTACATCTACTGTAAGTGCTTCAATTTAGTATCGAGTTCATCATTCTTATTTCTATTGGACTTTTAAGAGATCCCTTACGTCTGCAGTTGCATGAATGCATATGTTACACATATTCATTTTCCCTTGTGGTACATATTAATCTAGAAGAGGTTTAATTTGATTGAATTTGTTTCTTGTGTTGAAGAAATGATGAATGAAACTTAAATTGAGAGTGGGAAGGTTGACGTTAGGGGTGGGCATCCCATCCAGATCTCGTCTCGTCCCGATTTTTTCGGGTCTTAATGTGATTGAATAATTTCATCCTGATCCCATCCCGTCCTGATTTAGAATGGGATGGGATGAAGATTTTCAATCCACCAATCTCGTCCCGTCCTGAGCTAATTTTTCAATATTTATTATTAATATTTATTATTTATTTATTTTAGGATTGCAATATTAGTGTAATTGAAGAAAAATGAATTTAGTTGAAATCAGTGTAATTGATATTAGTCTATATCTGCAACTACTTGATATTGGTTTATTTCTAGAATTCTAAATGAATTATTTAATTGCAAACTCTTTAAAACTCAAAATGGGATTGCTAACTACATTGGAGAGTTTTATTTCGTGTCAAGACAATGAATTTAATGACTGTTTTTTTTAAGCAATAATGAAACATTCTTCTTAGCACCCCAAATCTACTCATCCTTTTGTTCACTATTCAAAATAGTAGAGCAGGTCCACCATTGCCATTATACTGTCCACCTCTTAGTCATTCAAAACTCTCCAGAAATCTTAATTACAGGGTGAATTTCAGCTATCATTTATGGTAGTTTATTATGATGTTGCATACTCAATCTAAGGCTATCATTTATGTATAGTTCTACGAATTGCCTTTGCCTCTTTTCAACTAAGCAAATTGGGTCTTGGGTAAGCAGTAATTTGTCAAAAAATGAGAGCATGTTGATCCCGTCCCAACCCGAACCCGTTTGGGATGGGACGAGGTCGGGATGGGGTTTTTCCCATCCTGTCCCGTCCCGATCCTGTATGAACGGGATGGGTCTATCTCGTCCCATCCCGTCGTGCCCACCCCTAGTTGACGTTCCAGTTCCAGTTTACTCTTCAATTGAGGTGAATCCTTGCTATTGAATTTTTTTCAATTATACTGAATTATATATTCATAGTTATGGTTCTAAAAGTGACGAATCCTTTAAAATTGGTTGTGGAATCTTTTTCATTAATTGTACTTCAATCCAGTTACATATTTGTGGGTGGAATCTTAAGCCTAGTGGGCATTCTTCTTTGAATAGGTGATTTTCATTGTTTGTGTGAATGGGATAACTGAGGCTTATAGCTGATAATGCCAAAAATATGAATGACAAATCAACTTGTTGTACACAGTGTTAGAAAAGGTGGTTGGAAAGTAGTCTTTCTAGTCCTTGCAAATGAGGACCTTTTTACTTCAATTTCTTAATTCTTATTTCTAATATGTCTGATATGTGGATATTTTTTCTTTCATGTCTTATTGATATATTCTTCTTTCTACTGCATATGACTCTGTTTTTGTTTCGCTGTATCTTTTTCGCTGCTGCTCTGGCGCTTTTAATATCCTGTTGGTGGACAGGTTGCTTGCTTGAAATATTTTGAGCGAGGCTAGCAAAAGGCGTTGTGATCAAGTTGCTGATTGGTCGAGCTCCTGCTGGAAAATGGAGCGCTCTGCTGTCTTAGCAGCGAGCTGGACAAGGTGATCTGCTCTGCCCCACAATGTCATTATGTATTTTAGTTTTCTCAGTATTTCTCAAACAATCAGTGAGGGGTGAAATTTTGTGTGAAGATCTAATAGACATTATTTCTGTTATACAATGGATATTAATAAGTAGTGGATCTGGGGCTACTGGATGTCACCTCTGACGTATGGGCAGAATGCAATTGTCGTGAATGAATTTCTTGGGCATAGTTGGAGCCGAGTAAGATCTCATAGTTGAATATAAAAATAAAAACTTATATGTAAACTTATCTGCAACAGATCATTAACAAGAGTTCCGTTATTACACTATGACAGGTACCATCGAATTATACCAAACCCTTGGGAATTGAGATTCTAGAGGCCCGTGGCATCTTTACAAATTGCAGATGTTCATTGAGGAGGTCATGGAACTCGTAGAGCTCAAATCATTGCGGGGTTCACTAGTTGGGTTGCCATGAGTGAATGGCCTCTCAACTAAGCAACGCAAGAGACTTACTATTGTTGTTGAGCTAGTTGCCAATCCTTCTATTATATTCATGGACGAGCCAACCTCTGGACTTGACGCTAGAGCAGCAGCAATTGTGATGAGAACAGTAAGAAACACAGTGGACACATGACGAACTATAGTGTGCACCATTCACCAGCCTAGCATTGACATATTTGAAGCTTTCGATGAGGTATGCAAACTTCAAGAGTAGAGAACCAATGATGTTGTTCCACTTTCTTCGTATTTGAGATATTTAAGTTTGTGTGTGTGTCATTGTAGCTCTTCCTAATGAAGCGGGGAGGTGAAGAGATATATGTCGGCCCACTTGGATGCAATTCTTTTTACAGTCCTGGCACATAAGTTGGGGTGAGCTCCATATTGCTAGGTTTGGTTCTTGTTGGGCGAAAGACTTTTGTCTTCCCTTTATCCTTCTTATCAAATTTGTCAAAGAAAACCCCGATTGACAAGCTCAGCTTTAATCAACAAGTATGTCACTTGGCATTTTGAACTTGACTCCGTTACTCTCAATGACGCTGACTGATGGGTAACAATTTTTTAATCTCTGCAGATTACAATATGGTGGGCTGGGCTTATGCGAGGTGCAGTATCCGTTGCACTTGCTTATAAGCAGGTAAAATTTTAGCACAAATCCTGTAAAGTTGAATTGAGTTGTGATTTAGCCAAGGTGGCACATTATTTTGTGCACCTGGTATTTCTAAAATCTTCTTTTCTTAATACCCGTACAATATTTTTTGGCTTACTTCATATCTTCTTGCAGGTGCAGTTTACATTGTCAGGCCATACTTCACAGCACGGAAATGCAATGATGATTACCAACACCATCACTGTTGTTCTATTCAGCACAGTGGTAAGATATCTCGCGCATCTTATAATGAACAGAATGCTATTGATATTCTTAATAGTTGTTTCAAAAGTTCGAAATGTGAATTTTGTTTAAAATAGTATGGCACATGGACCTCCCTACATTGCATCCTCCCACTGATGCATGCAAGTTGAAATAGTCTAATGGTAAAGATACCACCTTGATCATATTCCTAACACCAATTTATTTTCTTATACAGGTGTTTAGTTTGCTGACTAATCCTCTTGTGAGACTGATGTTGCCTTCACAAAAACATTTGATCAGAATGTTGTCCTCAGAGCCAACAACTCCAATTTACTGGAATGATAGATTGATACATGTTGAGTTATTAGCTTTTACTGAGATTTACTGTAAGTTTTGATTGATTATTTTCTCTTAAATCTCGACTTGATGCTTTGTAATCACCTTGGAATCCTAAATAGTTCTCTTTCTTTTTATATAATTTCGATCACTAAACCATTTACAGGTAGACTGGTTATACTACCTTTCATTTGTTGTCGTGGTTGTGGGACTCGTCATCTATTCTCTAACGTATGTTCTCTATAATGTCTTTTTTTTTCAGCTAATATGTTCTCTCCATGTTATTTCGCCCATATGTGTGACATTACATTTTGTTTCACTGTGTTTGCCTGTAACAGAGAGATTTATAAGCAAGGCATCATCTTCTGTTGACAAAATTTCAGCATAAGCAGCATCTACATCACCCATGCAAAGCGCATCCATTGCACTTCTCCAAACAGCCCAAAGTAATTCTTGATCTCCCCCTGCATTATTATCATCTGTAGTCTCTGCAGTCATCTCTGGGATAGCCACTCGTGCAGGTCGAGATGTTCCATTGTCTTCCCCAGCAACCCGAATAGCTTCCAATGTAGCCTCATCCTTTGAAGCTTACCAAACACTTCTTGCAGATGGCCCCTTACCAAGTTTGACAGATCCTGGTCCCTTGTTCCAAGCTCTTCTGTTGCTAACCTGGTCACAATCATTTCCTGATCTTACCGGCCTATTATCAATTGCAGCACTAGCTGAAACTGTTCGTGGATTAGTTTTTGCTCTTCTGAGATTGTTAGAGAAAGAGATGGGGAATATGGGTTTGATTTCCAACAAGGTCGGAAGAAGCAGATGGTGAAATATGAGTTTGTACAGCCTTTTGGGTCGATGTTTGGTATGGTGTGACCATGCTTCAACTGAAATAAATGTAGTCTGATTTTTATTATTTGATAGATTTTGTGACTCGATGTAATACATTTTGTTATTAATTACATTACTTTACCTCCGTTCATGGAAATGTTCAAGTGTTTGGCACATTTTGTTTTTTATTTTCTAGAAATAAAACTTATAAGATGTTATAAAAAGTCATTTGATAACACTTGATGAGTGCTATAGAAAAAAGGGCATTGAGAAACACTATAGAAACTAATACAATAGCATTTGTTAAATGCTACGTGAGAGAAGACAATAGCATTTCTGAAACGCTATAGTAAATTGTATAATATACAATAGCATTTCAGAAACGCTATTGTAAAGTATACCATAGCGTTTTGGAAACCCTATAAATGGTCTACTTACAATAGTGTTTCTAAAACGCTATAAATAAGTTTGTATCTATTATAGCTCCGGCAGACACAACGTTTTTGAAACGCTATTAATGAGCATTTTTCTTGTAGTGGTATTATACTAAATGTTCAATTTTTTTTTTTCCAAATATGAAGGGCAACCATGATCAAACTACTCAACTAGATTGGGGGTAGGTGATGAAGTAACTTCATACTGTGTGTGGCAACTCAAGAGGTGGAAGATACATTTCCATACATTATGATTGGTTACCTTTTTCCGACGTGTTTTTTGCACTTGTAGGATGCACCAAGTAGAGATGTTAGTGAAACTCTTTATTAGAGTTTTTCGGGCACGATGGGAAGACCTATAATCTCTAGACTTATAAAAAAAGGGGAAGTCTATTTTTCACAATTATTATTTTTTCTCTAGTTTTCTTATTTAGCGATAAATATGTAACTCGTCTATTCATTAATTGGTATCAAAGCATAAGGATGTGCACACTATTTTTTAGTCGTTTCATACTCATGAAATGGTTTTGTTGTCAATCCATGGTTCATGCACATATAATGATTTATATTTATATTTTTTTTTATCATAGAAAAAACTTGAATGTTATTAAATAGTTGAACTTCGACATTTGGTTTGGTTACTAACTGTGAGTTAGCATGTACCCTCTATATAATTCTACCCAATACACATCTTGGTTCATCTTAAATACGTACTTAGTGCATGTCAAAACATAACCGATAGGGTTGAAAATCAAACCGAACCAAACATTAAGAAAATCGAATTGATCTTAATTTATATAAATTACAAACCAAACCAATCGACTAAATTAAATATATTATATTGTTTTTACATATAATATATTATTTCTCATATATATTTGATCGGATCGGTTTTGTCAGTTAAAATCACTTAAAATTTGAAAACCGAACTGAAACGATCTTTTCGATTTTGATCGGTTTAGTCGATTTTTATTCAACCCTAATGGCCCATATAAAACTTAACCGATTTTTCAATTTTATTCCATTAACTCATTTTTCGTTAATATGTGAATTAGGGGTGGGCATCCCATCCCACGATCCCGTCTCGTCCCGAATTTTGGGCTTCTTTTAGAATTGATCAAATCCCATCCCGATCTAGAGTGGGATGGGATCCTGAGAAGATTTTCAATCTCGCCCATCCCGTCCCGAATTTATTTATTTATTATTTATTATTATTATTAATTTAATCAATCTACTATTCTAAAGGAAAGTTTAGGATGTGTTGAAATTAAATCAAAACATCTACTATTTCAAAACTTACTTGCTTGATTTTGGTACTCTTTGTTTTGGTAGAAACTTCAATTTGGATATTTTAGGTAAAATAAAACCCATAAAAATTTATGATTTTTCACATTTTAGATTGGTTATAAGATACACATTTTTTTAGAAAATAAAGTCAAATGATGGTTTGAGCTAGTTTTGCACTATGAATTATGTAGTTGGAAAACATTGTTCATAATTGTATTTTATATGAATGATATTTCAACTCTTGCAGAAATATACAAGACGAATCTATGGAGGGGCTCATTTCATCTCTCATCATTTACTTGACAAACTTAATTCCATTGTAAGATAACCCTCCGCAAATTTTATATGACATTAATATTGTTATGATGAAAGTTATTTGTACATAAATTTGACATCATTAGTGTGTGAGCAATGTGAGATGAAATTCTTTTATTATTTTTCATTGGAGAACTATTTAGTATATGCCCATCCCGTCCCGATCCCAAACGAACCGGATGAGATAGGGATGAGGTTCATCTCGTCTCGTGCCCACCCCTAATGTGAATAGTATCGGTTTAGCGGCATACTTCAAACTAACAACCGAATTCGAGCTAATCCATCTCTAATAATGACAATCTTAACCAAATGAGTTTAGTTTGGTTGGATCCATATATTTGATTTTTTGCACACCTCTAAACTTCATTGAGGATGGCCCTCAAACTATGTAGTGGTAACCATAGTCCTACTCCTCCCTCCAACAACACTCGAGAACAGCACGAGACTTCAACAAAAAAAAAATCTAAAAAATTGATCCTTGTTATCCTTCTGGGAGGTGAACGGATAAAAGAAGAGCTCACAAAACAGCAGTGTAGAAAGCTTCACTCAAAAAAACAAATGGCCTCTGTTTCATCCTGTTCTTCTTCTTCCTCTGCTCTAATTCTAACCCACACAACCCCAAACGCTTTCTCCGATTCTTTCTCTTCTCTTTGCTTCATTTCCAAACCAATCTTCTCCGCAAGCAACCCATTATCACTACAATTACAATCCAGAGAGAGAACCCATTGGGTCTGTCGAAGGAGAGAAGATAAGTCTACTGCTTCGTCCTTTGTCGTCTCGGCAGTCGCTGCAGAAGCTGAAGTAGCTGAAAAGACCGATGAAGAGGAGGTCACTGCATCGTCTCCCACCACCCCTTCGAAACCCAAGAAGGGAAAAGCAGCATTGCCATTGAAGAGTGACAGAGTAATTTCATCAAACACCTTGAATGCAATTGTTGTTCTTTACAGTTTGTTTATAGTGTGTACTAATATTGTGTGGGGTTTTGTTCAGAGGAGGTCTAAGAGGTTCTTAGAGATTCAGAAATTGAGGGAACTCAAAAAAGAGTATGATGTACCAACTGCAATTTCCCTTCTTAAGCAAATGGCAAGGACGAAGTTTGTCGAGACAGCCGAAGCTCATTTTCGGCTAAATATTGATCCCAAATACAATGATCAACAGCTTAGGGCAACTGTGAGTTTTTCACTGAATTATTATACCCTTTTGGTCAAAGTTTAAATTGATGGGGTTCATGGTTTTGTTTTGGTTTTTTCTTGCTTTTTTAGGTGAATTTGCCAAAGGGAACTGGTCAGACTGTAAAAGTGGCTGTTCTTACTCAGGGTGACATGTCTAACTAATTTCCATCGTATTTTTGTTTTTGTTTTCTAGTCAGAGGCCTTTGCGTGTTTGGTTCGATGTTCAATAGAACATTTGCATGTTACCAAATCGTTAAGATGGATTTTGAAGTTTTTTTCCCCTTTCTATAAACCAGGAAGCATGAATATATCACTATGATCAAAGATAATTAAAATGATGAAAACCTTTTTAAATAGAAAGTGCAAGTTAGTGGGTTCCTTGGTATCTCTTTGAGTTGTGAAGAAGAAAGGAGTTGCAACAAAGAAGATAAAAGAAGAGGCAATGCGATTAGAGTATGTTGTCCCATTATCCTTTGACTTGATAGAATATCAGAAAGGCTGATGTCTCAAGAAATCTTTATATGCCCTCAAGCAAACACTGGGCTTGGAAGCAATTTACTAGTGTTATGATAATGACTTTGACATTACAACTTTTATGTTCATTCCCTGGCCCAAAAATTTGATGTTTAAGGATCGAGCTCTTCACAAGCACTCCTTTTTGTTGAGTTAAAGAGAGGAACTTTAGTTCTCAACAGAAGGATGCATTGCTTAAGATGGCCAAACTTGAAGTTAACCTCATATAACTCCAAGTGATTCCATCAGCTGGTTGGTTGACAATAATGGTGAATGGTTAGTTAATTTCAGCATTTGGTCGGGAAGTGGATGTGTTTATTGCTCAATTGCCCAGATTCGACATAGAAATGAACGGAGTTAACTAATTCTTTTTACTTGCCTGTGTTTGGTTGGGAAGTTGATATGTGTAGTGCTCAAGATTCCTGAATAATGCATCCATGTGTCTGTTGTTAAACTATTTTGCGTGCTTCAAGGGTGAAACATCTCGCAGCTGCATTATGCATTTTAGGGAGATGCTTGCGGGGTAGCTCACTTCGAAGGAAACAATCTCCTATGACTTAAATATTGGCATGACAAGGGCCAGGGAGGCATTATTGGAAATGGGAATAGCAGTGATTGGGGGAGATTTCAACTGTTGGCTCTCATTGGTACGTTTCCATTTTCCAAGAATACTTCTGGTTTGAGCATTGGTTTTGAGACTTTTTGAAAAGGGATGTGAATGGAAACTCCACCTTAGAAGAACTTTTAATGAATAGAAGTATAAGAGGTGGAGTGTCTCTGATGTTGCCTAACAACTATGCAGATGTTTGGAATGGTCTTGGTCCAATGTTCCTTCTCGGGTACCTCTTTCTACAAGTATTTCTTGGTGAATGACCTCTTTTAGGAGTTATGATCAACTTTCTCATCACCTTAGGAATGGAAGAAGGTATTAGTCTAAAAGTATGTTTCCTCTTTTGGAGCTTGTGTATAATAGGCTTGTCACTTGTGACATATTGTCCAATAGGGGAAGGGAGGTGGATCTTGAATTTGTTATCTGTGAAGGTGGTTTGGAGTCCCGGGACTAGTTGTTCCCTTGATGGTGGCTTTGCTGGCTTTACGCTTCATGCAGGAGGAGGTTATAAGCTGATTTTTTTTATTATATTTAAATTATTTTATTTTCTACGTATATTATTTTTATTGAGTCCACAATTTCTCTGTCAGAACACAATCACTCTTTTCCTTCTTTTGCTGTGTTATCCCCTTTTGGATCGAGATTAACCAAGTGTATAACTAATGCACTATCCTGTCTTAGCATGGCTGTTCACCAGCAGTTTTTACAATTGAACTAGGGCACACCCTTGATTATGTGATGAAAGGATTCTCTTGCTAAGCTTTTGTGTAGGTACAAACACAAACGTACTTGAGGCCTATGATACGTTTAAGGATATGAGAATAGACCTGGAAATTGGATAAGAAGGTACAACACAGAATTTTAGGGTATGTAAGACACAAATATGGGTACGGGTATCCCAACATTCCAACATTATAGCATCTGTAGGCTGTGGCACATATATAGAAAAAAATATTTTTTGACAAAATAATGTAGATATGGATGTTTGTCTGTTTTATCACAATGTTTGCATCATTTTGTCATTGGAAAACAAAAATAACAGCTGCAGAGAATGCAAAAAAAATGCAAGTAATTATTCATGCAACATCTAATATAAGTACGAGTATCATTCATTTCCATGAAAGTATCGAACTATTGTTTGGAACTGGTTACGATACGTTAGACAAAATGAACTGTCCGAGTGTTATAGCTTCAGGCATATTAGAAACTCCATTACACAAGTTCTTCCACTTCATGTAAATAAGCAACTGCATCTTGTGCCCCGCCTCCTCTTCCACACACACCAAAAAGGGGCAAAAAAAATCTCAAACACGGGATGGGATCCGAAGTCCAAACATTTCACTTTTGATGATGGTGATCACTATCTTGGCCCAGCATTCAAATTTGTGGAGTTTCAAACATGGAATAGGTTGAAGTGTTGAACAACTGCATCCCATAACCCCATGTGCTATTGGGACGAAGAAGAGTCCAAACTGATCTCAGGTTGTAAGGAATTATTAAGCCAAGACTTTCTGGTCAAGTTCTTTGCACAATGGGAGATGTTGATTTGTCAACTATAACATCTCGTTGTTGTTGCTTTTGTCCTGCATTGTACTCTTTGACTCCTTGTGACTTCTCTTGATGTATTAGTGCAATTTTACCTTAACAAAGCTCGGAATGTTTTCATAGTGAGTTGAGATTTTCCCATTAATGTACACCACTTTCTCCCATTTGATTAACGAGCATTCTTACAAACTTGGCTTGGTTTATAAAATATTGAACTTCCAAGTTGATGGGCATGTTTGGAACAACTGTTGACCCTGGCACACATGAACGTCCAGCTCAGTCATACCCCCCATCTCATTACACTATTTTAAAACGAACATGCTGTGATGTCACAAGAAACAATATTGATGTTGATTATAAAACTAATACCCAATTGCAGGTCTATCAGCTATCAACAATTCCCTCGATTATAAAATTAGCACTACATCAATCTATGATGAAGCAACAATAAATCTAACCCAAAGAATGTATTTGAAAAACTTGTAACAGTCCTAGCCTACCAACTAAAGACTGGTGCAGCCTTTTAATGACCCCAATGCTATAAAAGTTCAGTTTAGGTCTGCAAGTCCTAGTAGTTAGTGACTTAGTGGTTTTATTCGTGCAATGACTCTGCATGAGCACTTAAGCCTTGTGGGTGTTTGGAAATTCTTCCAAGGAAAGGGAAGACTTTCAGAAACTCAACCTTAGGGTATGATTAATTGCAGTTCTCCTAGGGAAAAAGAAATAGTATGCCTCGACGCACGTGTTAAGGGTGTTTGGTTATCTAAATTTTGCATGATTTTTTTTCCAACACCTCACTTGAATGGCAAAACTATCAAAAAGGCATATTTTTCCTTTTCCATGAGATCTATTCCTAGCTCGCCCTAGGAATTGAACCCAAGGAAAACATAAAACCAATTGGCCCGATTAGTTTCTCTCCTTTCAACCATCTACCACCACAGATGAACATTATCATCCTTCAATGCCTCTCACGACATGAATCAGTGATCCTTTACGAAAAAAGATAGTCTTCTTCTCCTCCACTCTTCCTATCACGTCCCTCCTTCCTGTTCTCACTTCTCACACTTTCCTTCTTCCTCATCTCCTCTTAGCTATGTAATCTGAGGCGGCTGCCGTTGCAACGGATAAGTCGCCCTTTTTTAATGGGTGGCATCACATAAAAAATATCTTGTCCCAAATTCGCTTCACATCGTTGCAACGGAGCGTTGCGATTTTTGAGGTTCTTATAACCTATTTTTTTTAATTATTTCTTAATAATTGTTTTATTATATATTAGTTTAATTAATAATTTATTAATATTTTAATAATCAACTAATCTAAATATAAGTATTATATATTATTGCCTTTTTAAGACTTGATATTGTAGCCTTGTAGGAAGACTAAATGTTGTCTTGGTTGCTTAATTGTCATTTTGTTTTGCGAGGGTGTTATGGATTGGTTATTTAATATTCATGTTTTGTCTTGTTTAAATTATGATTTATTATTATTATGCAAACTATAGACAAATTACAAAAATATTATGGTTCCGCCTCACTTTGTTGCAACTTTCGCAATGGAGGTTGGCGCGTCACCTCGACTCCCGCTTCAAACAACATAGCCTTCTATGAGATGAAATCTGAAAATCTGCTCCTTTGTCTTGTTGAATATGTAGATAAATCTCAGTAAGGGCATTGCTTTGATGGTTTTAGATGGACATTTAAGGTTTGAAACAAACAAGATCTCATATGTCTTGTGAGGTTTCATTGTTGAACAAATCAGAGGAAGAGGAAGAAATCTTTTAAGGTTTGAAGTTTGGAAGCTGCCCAAATTTTATGCCCATTTGAGGATTTTGTTAACCACTAAAGCTGCTCTCATGTTGGTGATTCCATTGTTGCTTTGCCTAAATATGAAGAAATTGTTTGATGGGTAAATTAGTAGCTTCTCTCAATTTGAAGTGTGGTTTCCAAATCAGATGGGTAAATTGATGGGTGATTTATGTGAATTTTGATCAATTTTGGAAACTTAATTTGATATTCAGTTTGAGGATTTGCGGATGACATATTGGAGAAGATGATAATTTCATGAAATTTTGAAATAATCAAACAACCGAAACTTTGGAAAATTCTGATTTTCCTTCTTAGAAATAATGACAATCAAACACCATGCTATAGAAATTGAATCCTTTCCTTTTCTTCTAGGCAAAGGAAAAGACAAGTATTTCATGGAATATTTTCCTTTCCCTTGCTATCAAACCCACCCGTAGTATTGTTAGGGGCTTACTGCATTAGAGAAAAAAGAGGTGGGCGACTGGGCGGGGGGTGCATCATATCATATTGAAATAGCAGGATTGCAAAGAGTAGAAGTCAGGAAGGCAGAGAGTAGAGGGTCAAAAAGGCAGATTTATGGAATATTTCTAGACAAAGGAAAAGACAAGTATTTCATGGAATATTTTCCTTTCCCTTGCTATCAAACCCACCCTTAGTATTGTTAGGGCTTACTGCATTAGAGAAAAAAGAGGTGGGGGACTGGGCGGGGGGTGCATCATATCATATTGAAATAGCAGGATTGTAAAGAGTAGAAGTCACAAAGGCAGAGAGTAGAGGGTCAAAAAGGCAGATTTACTCAAATTTTCTGACTCTGGAAATTTTTAATTATTTATTTGAAGAATTTATTGGGACTAAAGATATTGACTTAAGACGGCTTATTTGCAACACATGTACAGGTAATTCTATTATGAAAAACATTGTAATAAGTAAGTTAGCGTATTCTCTTATAAATAGATTTATATTGTTGATTATATGCCGTCTGAAGCACCAAGGTGACTAATTATTTATTGGTTTCAGTTTTATTTATTTTTTTATATTGTTTTCAATCTCTCTCCCCCTCCCCCCCATTGTTTGGGTTTTCATTTTCACTTGTGTTCATTGCATTCGCTCACATTTCTTCAGGTGAGAAAGTTGATGAAGCTAAAAGTGCAGGAGCTGATATAGTAGGTGCAGAAGACTTTGTAGAACAGATAAAAGGAGGATTCATGGACTTCGACAAGTTGATCGCTACTCCAGATATGATGCCTAAGGTGTTTATCGGCCTGTTCTTCAAATTGTTTGTGTTATACTTTCATTTTGTTTTTTAGTTTTGAAATGTTAGAAAGGAATGAGGTCTTTAATAGCCATTATTCATCTAATTATTAGTGTTAGTCCCTTTGGTTGTGATTAGTAGTCTTTGAAGGAGACAAAGGAGTTTTTGATTGTGTCAACAAGAATCCTATTTAGACACCAGATTTTTCACCGAGTCAATTCAATTATGTAGAATACATTTTTTAGAAGATTTGGAGGTGCATTCCTACCAAGTTTCTGATTTTAGAAAAGTTGTTAAGAAGTGGATTGGGTCTGGAGAGAGGTTTATGTCTATCTATGTTATCTGGGGCGTAAAGCAAGACGAAGCACCAACTTCGCTTCAAGAGTCGCGACGAAGTTGAGGCAAAAGCTATAATATTTTTAAAATTTTCATATAATTTGTGAGTCATCCTACATTAATAATAAACAATAATTCAAATAAGACACTACTAACAATACTAAATTAAGTGTTAGACTATTGAGTAAAGTATGAGTATGTTGTTAGTTATTATAACAAAGCAGATTTGAGTTTCTCATGATCGATTTAAGGTGGTTTGTTCCTCAATTAGGTTCGAGTAGTTGTACTTATATTAGATATTAACTATATACTATTAGTTAATATTAGATTAATAAAGTATGAGTATTATATCTTATTTAAGTTGTTAACATATTATTTACCGCCCCAACTAATGCGCAAACACCCAAACGCTTCAAAAAGCGTAAAAAACTTTTGAAGCCAAATTTTTTCAAAGTGAAGTGGCAAATTAAAAAAAATAGAACTTCAGGAATTGCAATACCATTGTGGCGGAGCTTCAGACAACATAGATGTCTATCATTTTAAAATATTTTTCTCTTGGTTATAATAAAATGTCCATTTTGATGTACAACTGGAAGAAGGTTCGTTTCTTCTCCTTTATTAATTGCCACACAAAAAAAAAAACCACCTAATTTTCCTATTTCTTGACGACTTAAAATGTCCTATTTAAAAAATAATTTGTCAATTTAAATGAGTTTTCTGGTGATTATGCGCCTGGTGAATTTGAAGTGTTACTTTGCTCTACTCATCTGCTATGTTTAGAACTTTATAGATTTTGAAAACATGCTTTCAGATGCATGACTAGATCGAGGAAAGCATAGTGGTATAACTATGATTGAAAATGGTTTGCACAAGGCTTTCCTTAATATTTCCTGTTTAAATTGTGTAGCTCTTGGTCGTCACGAATGGGCCAATTGTTGGTTTGCTTATTGTATTGTAAATTTGTTTATATCGTGAAAGATATGTATTTTTTTATTTTGGATGAACAGATTTCAGATCAGTTTCAGGACCTGGTTAAGATCAGATGGGTTTGCGTTAATACTTCTTTTTGATGCTTGTGTTTCTCAAACCAGGTAGCAGGTCTAGGAAAGATATTGGGACCACGAGGACTCATGCCTAATCCCAAAGCTGGTACTGTTACGACTGATATAACTCAGGTGTGTCTAAAGCCTTCCTTAGTTCTGAATTCGAGTTACATCTTACAGAATGTATATAGTTCTAAAGAAGATACATTCCGGATCTTTCTTAGAAGTGCTTGGGTGCCTCCCCACATCAAGTGATTGGATCCTTTTGAATGTCATTCTGCTTCTTATGATAGTATTTGTAGTGAACAAATGTAACACCCCACTCTTGTACCACAGATATTGTCCCCATAACCAACCATTGAGGTGTGAGGTTTTTACCTCGAACCATTCTTTCGATAAATTGATCATGATGAGTTTCCAACCCTCAACCCATTCTACAATCCGTCAAATTCTCTGGATAGGCCTAGGTGTTAGAAGAGTGCAAGTGCATCTTGGGCTAGATGCCTTTTCATCACACCGCCCTTCAAACCCTTCCCTCACATGCATAAAAAAAACTACCATAGAGATTGATGTTTTCAGTGGATAGTAAATCAATCACATAAAACAGATAACATTCTTTGCTTTAGTGCTGCTCTGGGAGATAAAGCACCGGGCGACTCAATTTGATTTCTGGTGCTTGGTCATTTTCTTTCAAACTTTCGGACATGGTGATAGGTTTACCCTGTATAATAGAATTAACTACATACTAAAATTTTTGCTAATATTTTTTTATCTTTGATCCTGACCCCTTTATAATACAAATGCACAATCTTTAAAATGGTCAGACAGGTTTTGCATAAGATGTACTTACATGGGGCACTAGAAAAAATTCTGACAGTAGTAGAATGAAGAATTGCAATAAATTTTTTATTACCAAGTCCAAAATATCTATTTGTAGCCTTTTGGTTTGAGGTTTGGGTCTGCATTTTGTTGGTATGTAAGGTACCAAAGAAGCTAGGATCTTCAATATGGGAATAATGCTACCAAGTTCCTTTCCACTTGTATATGAGGGTTGGGGGTCGAGATCAGTAAAGTTTTGTTGTTTTTCTTTTCTATGATTTTATCAGAACCGAGGAAGAGGTGAATGAGAATGTTTTATACCTTCCTTTATCTCAGGCCATTGCAGAATTCAAGAAGGGTAAGGTTGAATACCGTGCAGATAAGACTGGAATAGTTCACCTTCCATTTGGAAAGGCCGACTTTTCTGAAGAAGATCTTCTCATTAACTTGCTTGCAGCAATAGTACGTTCTCACCTAGATTTGAGGTTCCTTGGCTACACATTTAAGTTCTAGTTTAATATATTTGTTTGTGTGCTTTCTGAAATCCACAGAAATCAGTACAAGCAAACAGGCCATCGGGTGCAAAAGGAGTATACTGGAAGAGTGCACATGTATGCTCATCGATGGGACCTTCAATTCGGTTGAATATAAGGGAGATGCTTGAGTACAACCTTTCCTCCAATGTCTAGAGATATTACTTCTACTTAATGGAGTATTGCCTTTTCCATGTAATTCTATCAACATCACTGGTAGAGCTTGCTGATGTTTCCAAAGAAAGTTATGCCAGAAACAAAGTTGAGTGGCAGTGCACAAAGTATGGAGTCATTCAAGTTTGTCAGCGATGGGCCTTGCACAGTATAATGCAACTTTAACAGCTCCAGCAAAATCTTGTATCAAATTTTATCAGTGTGATGTTTATTCTGTAGGGATGTGTTTCGGTGGGATTAAAAATTATGCTGTTTTGGTAGGACGTAATCATGCCATTTCGGTAAAAAAAAACAGAAACAAATAAAGCCCAAACCAAACAGACCAATTAACAAAATTCACCTGTGGGTGGGCATTCCATTTCGCGATCCTGATCTCATTTTGTCCCGATTTTTTCGAGTACTATTGGGATTGATCAATTTCATCTCGATCCCGTCCCGTCACGATCTAGAGTGGGATGAGATCGGGATGAAGATTTTCAATCTTGCCCATCTCGTCCTGTTTTGTCCTGAATCGATTTTTTTAATATTTAAAATGAATTATGTAGTATGAAATTATTTATTGACATAACTATTTTATTTGTTGTTTTATTTATTGACATTGATCTTATATTCTCATAAGTTTCAAGGGCGGATTTATAGCTTGGGTTAGGTTTTGAAAAAAATCTATCAGAGCATATACAATTTCAATCTTGCCCCTCTTATAAAATCAAGAATTACAATAACAGATCACGTATCACAATTGAACGAAAACAATTGAGTCGCCGCCTCTAATCTCCGCCTCTGCGCCTACGGTCCTCAACAATAGCTTCTTTTTCATCACTGCAAAACAAGGTGAGTTTGTTTGATTATGGGTTCTAAATGAAATCAACAAGACAAGTGGACAACAACAAAATCACCTTAAGCTTTAACATCTCTTCCTACCTTGGTCTCTGTCTCCTTCTTTGGCGATCCAAAATTGAAACAACGAATCAACTTTGAGAGATCAGATAAAGATCTCATAGATATAATCGAGCTTGATCTCTCCTAGATCCGCCTTAGAGTCTGATGAAACAAACTCAAAATTTTTGATAAAAACTCGATCTCTCTGAGTCTCTGATGAAAACAAACTCGATCTCTCGATCTCACTGAGTCTGATGTAACAAACTCGATCTCAGTCTGAAGAAAACAAACTCGATCTCTCTGAATCTGATGAAAGCAAACTTGAACAAACTCCTCGATCTCTCGATCTCTCTGAATCTGATGAAAGCAAACTCAAAGATGAAGAGTGAGCTTGACTGAGATGAAGAGTGAGTTTGAGTGAGATGAAGAGTCCCCTGCTTTGAGCTTTCTTAGAGATGAATAGTGAGTTTGAGTGAGATGAAGAGTCCCCTGCTTTGAGCTTTTTCAGAGACGAAGTTGAGTGAGATGGAAAGTCCCTTGCTTTGAGCTTTCTCAGAGATGAAGAGTGAGTTTGAGTGAGATGAAGAGTCCCCTGCTTTGAGCTTTCTGAGAGAGCTTGAGAGAGCTTTCTGAGTCCTCAGAGTTTGAGCTTTCTCATAAATGAAGAGTGAGATGAAGAGTGAAGTAAGGCTTGAGTGTGGGTTTGGTTTGGCCGTATGGGGTTGGGTTTGATAAAAAAGAGAAATGAGAGAAAGATGAATGAAATGACTGTTATATTAAAATTTATTCAAAATATTATTCTAATCTATCAAATAAAGGGGTAAATTCCTTTCTTTTGTTCCATATTTGTTTAAGCTTTAATGAGGTATTTCATGTTTGTTTAAGCATCTAATTTATTATCTTATCTTTATACAGGGGAATTTCATATTTGATTTTTAATTTAAAATTTTAATTTAATTTGTTTAGGCTTTGACGAAGTGGGTATTTGATCCTTAAAGCTTAAGTTCATCTGCTGAAAAGGCCATTATCTCAATTTTTTGATATTTGGTAAGGTTTCTTCTCTTTCATGTATTAATTATTGATTTACATTACAAATTTGATAATTTGAGAATCTGGAATAATATTTTTTAATATGAATATTTGGATTGTTTGTTGTATTTGTGTAGTTAAATATTTGTGCACTTGTGCTGATGAGTGATAGATAGATACTTTAAAAGAATAAATGATGTGAGTTCTAGTTCTACTGCTCAGGCTGTCACTGATAGGTCTAATAAGGAGCTTCCTAGTTCCAAAAGGAGTTGTATTGAGACTAAGTTTGATCCAAAAACTCTTCCAGCAGATCCTGAATTATGTAAGTCAATCAAGGAGTATCATCTCAACATAAATCTACTGCGCATCTACATTGACTCATTATGTATGTTTCTCTTGTAACATTTTTAAAACTCTATTTTAATCATATTTATCTATTTATTTTAGGAATTAAATTATTTATAATTTTTTTCCCCTTTGTCTGCAATCCTAGATCCGCCTCTGCAAGTTTTCATGTGACTCACCTAGATAAAATCTAACTCAAACCCTCTTCCTTCTTTTTTTTCTCCTCCCAACTCTTGACAACAACAATGTGTTCGATTTTCAAAAAAAAAAAAAAACAATGTGTTCTCATCGTAGTTTTTAAATGACAAACCCATTATTGATCATTTTTGTTAGCAATGTACAAAAAAATAGTTATCTTCAAAAGTGTGGTTCTAACAAAAAAAAATGGAGTAAAAACTAATGAAATGGGAAAATAATAATCAATGACTTAAAGTTATATAATTGTTCTTAGAGTTGTGTATTTGGTAAATCCAAAATTTTCAATCTTGCATGTTAAATTTTAGTACATGCTCATCCCATCCCATCCCGTCTTGAACCGTTTGAAATGGGACGAGGTCGGTATGAGATCAATCTCATTCAATCTCGTCTCAATCCTGAACAAACATGATGAGATAGGGATGAGGTCCATCCCGTCCTGTGCCCACTCCCAACGGGTCACGCCAGCGGTTTGGAGAACAAAAAAAACAACTTGGGCCGACGATGCTTTCGCTTGCACTAGTCTTTCAGCCTTCCTCTCCACTTGCTTCCTTTTATTCAAAAATTCATCTTCTAAACCAGCGCAATTCTCAAACCCTTGAGTCCAAAGTATTCAAACATTATCTCCTCACAAAATTCATCAGCTATTGAAAACAGTCTTGGAATGGGACAAGCTCTGCGATTGTGTCTCTTCCTTCGCTAGAACTTCGTTAGCCGAAACGAATGCAGCCGTAAAAATGCTCCTACTGAACAGAGCAAGCAAGGGAGACTCTCTCCAATGGCAAGCACAACGACCACTATTGACGAAGTAGCAAACCCTAAATCAATCGAAAAGTCTCTATGGTGGGATCCTTGGACAAACTCGAAAATGCCTCTCTCTCAACTTCAAATCTTCTTCGTCCACAACTTATGCGGCCAGCTTCATTGAATCAAAACTTTCATTCTTTCTTCTTTTTTATCAGTTAGGTTTTCCTCTTCACCGCCACTCACCAGTCACCACTGTGATGTGAAAGAGAGAAATGTTATAAGGAGTTATAAGAGAAAGTGACGAGAGTGAATAAGTGCCTAAAATAGGAGGGAAAATGGGGAAGCTAAAAAATCTCTTTTTTACTTTTCTCTTCTAAACTCGAGAAGAAGAACAGTGATGAAGGCAAAGTCAAAATGAAGAAGATTCCAGAGATTTGTGAGACGAAGAAAGGTGGAAAATTGGGCTTGGGTTAGAATTCAATTGGGCTTGACTCAGTAATTGTTGAAAATCAGTTTCGTCAAGGTTGATCCTGGTTTGAACCAGGCCGGAACCATACTGGTCCACTTAGATTCTTGCCCACTCCTACATTGCTAACGAAAATGATTAAAATAAATACATAAATATGAGAAGGATCAAATTATCTGCATGAGATCATTCTCAAGGCAAAGGGGGGCAAAAAAGTTATGAATAATTTAATTTTTAAAATAAATACATAAATATGATTAAAATAGAGTTTTAAAAGTATTACACGAGAAACATACATAATGAGTCAATGTAGATGCACAGTAAATTTAGGTAAAAGCTTCAAGGATCAAATATCGACTTTGTCAAAGCCTAAACAAATAAACAAATTAAATTAAATTAAAAATCAAATATGAAGTTCTCCTGTATAAAGAAATATGATAAATCAGATGCTTATACAAGCATGAAATACCGCACCTAAGCTTAAACAAATATGAAACCCACCCAAAATTTAAACAACTAAACAAATATCTACCAATCTAAACATCAAGGTGATTCAACAAATACCCCCAACCTAAACATGAAGGCGATTAACAAAGTATGATTTTTTTATCTCTCTTTTTCATTAGAAAAAAACTTTGATTTATGAGAAATTGCAATAAAATAATCTCCTTCTCCTTGGATAAAAGAAATGAATTTACGTCCTGAAATTTTTTTTTTTTCTCTTTGATTGATTAGAATAAATCTTTGAACAAATTTAATAAAATGAAGTCTTTTATCTTTTTATCAAATACCCAAACTGATATTTCTCTTTTCAAAACCCACTTTAGCTCTATTTTCATCTCATATCTCTCTCTTTTCATTGAGTTCCTAAAAGACAAGAGGAGAAAAACTCTTTTCAGGAGAGCTTTTCATTGAAAATCGACAAGAGGAGAGAAACTCTTATCTGAGAAAATCAAAAACTCAGAGGAACCAGACAAGAGGAAAGAACTCAGAGAAGAGAAACTCAGACAAGAGGAGAGAAACTCAAAAACTCTTCTCTGTGAAAATCGAGTTTGTTTTCATCAAAAACTCTTATCAGAAACTCTTCTCTGTGAAGCTCAAAAACTCTTCTCTGTAAAAGACAAGAGGAGAGAAACTCAGAAACTCTTCTCAGTGAGTTGGTTTCATCAGACTCTGAGGCGGATCCAGGAGAGATCGAGCTCGGTTTCATCAGAGAGAGATCGAGTTTCTGAGTCTGATTGAGTTTCGATTTTGGATTTCATTGTTTCGATTTTGGATCGCCAAAGAGGGAGACAAAGTTCCAAGGTAAAAAGAGATCTAGGTTTCGATCTCTTTCCATCAGAAGAGAGATCGATCAGAGTTCATCAGAGAAAGATCGATCAGAGTTCATCAGAGAGTTCATCAGAGAGATCGATCAGAGTTCATCAGAGAAAGATCGATCAGAGTTTATGTTCTCAGAGTTTCGATCAGAGTTTTGATCTCAGAGTTTCTGATAAGAGTTCATCAGAGAAAGATCTCAGAGTTTCGATCTCTCAGAGTTCATCAGAGAAAGATCTCCATCTCTCTCTCTGATCTCTCTCTCGAGTTTTGATCTAGGTTTTTTATTCATCAGAGAAATCCAAGGTAAGAACATATGTTAAGATTAAAGGTCATTTTGTTGTTCAATTGTGCTGTTGATTTCATTTAGAACCTATAATCAAATAAACTCACCTTGTTTCACAGGGATGGAGAAGAAGATATTGTTGAAGACCGAATGCGTGGAGGCGGAGATTAGAAGCGACAGTCAATTGTTTTTGTTTTCTTCATTTGTGATCTGTAATTGTAATTAGGGATTGTAATTATGATATTTGATCAGTAATTGAGATTCTTGTTTTTATAAGAGGGGCAAAATAAAATTTCTAAGGGGAGCAAGATTGAAATTTTATATACTTTGGTAGATTTTTTTCAAAACCTAAGGGGGTCAATTGACCCCCCTTACCCATGCTGTAGATCCGCCCCTGCTTGTGAGCCAAAGAACACGAGAGATGTTTGTTCTACCACCCCATGACATTCATTCAATTGTTCAATGGGCACAAGGTACATCCAGGGGTAAATGCACTTTACCTTCCGCATTTGCCTTGCACATCGGAAATGCTGTAAAAGACTAAAAGCAAACATCAGAAATTGCATGGGAAAGCCCACTCGGGTCAAAACTCAGGCATCCATTTCTAGCAAATGAATATTTCCATCACAGAAGTTTCAAGTTGCACACTCGATACAAATTAGGCAGCATTACAGACATCATCAAAGTTGCCAGCAGAAAATTCTTATCAAATGAAAAATCCTTGCATGTGGGTACCAATTTGCTAGACCTGTCTTCTCGCAACAATGCTTCTTCTGTGAATGCATATGTATTTTACATTGGCATTGAACTTACCTCCACTTGGGTAGAGCAACGAACAATAGAGGGCCATGTCTTTATTGAGAAAACATTCGCTTTGTATCTTGGTCCCCAAGAAGGAGTGGCTTCTTAGATAAACAAGCTCAGTTAACAGCATGATGAACTCGTTCAAGCAATCGAACGACCTGATTTACAGGGAGATGTGCGTGAGAAAGTGAGTTTGAAAATGAAGTTCCCATTTCAGGCACACTGACTCGCAATGCTAGAACAGCCTCTTGTTGCATGCTTGTAAGCTCTAAAAATTGTGCTGGTATGTCGCCATCCAATATTTTAGGAACTCCAGCCTGTAGAGCAGAGCTTGTTAGCTTCTAGATAAAACAAAATATTGCTTATTTGAAAATACCCGCAGGACAAAAATCCAGAGACAATTAAACTATCACGGATGCAACACTCTTGAAAATACAACTTTTTGATTAACAACCAACTCTAAAGAACCAATCCTGTGCCGTGAAAGTCAAGGAGCAGGCTATTCAAACTTCCATCAGGATTAAAACAACATAGTTCAAAATTCATCTCCACCTTAGGATGTTCATTAGCCCAAGCATAAGATCTGGTTGCACCACGATTTGTTCCACATTGCACAGGAAATTCTCCAAGTGTATAGTCTTATGGGTGACTTGTTGGCTTAAAGGAAATTCTCCAACATGTTGCCACCATGTTAAAGGACTAAACTGATCCATAAAGTATTGCTGGCTTAAAATGATTCATTAACGCAAGAATCTTTACAGTGGTAATAAATATTTAGAGGGAATGTGAGAGATAAGAAGGGAGCAAACTTCGGTCCCAAATGTCAATGGAAGAGCAGACTCCAGCAGGAATTGGTGTGATATAAAAACATTTTATTTACTATTGAGAAATTTTAAAAGATGGGGGCGATCAACTGCCACAACTGTGTTAGGAGCTAGGGAATCACCCTCCACTTGATAAACCACACTTGACATCTTCAATTTGTGTTATATTCCTAAATGAAATGGCGAGCTAAAGGTTAGAGCAACAAAATGTCGTTGCCATAGAATCTTAGCACATATCACTAGCTATGCACAAAACCACACAGGCACCAGCCATCCCGCCAAGACACAAGCAGAGTATGCATAACCATCCACAACATAGGTAAACATGCACAGGCCCACTGATGATGCAGAAAGTAATTGACACATTTCTTTGCACATCTAATCTTTTATTCCGGAAACAAGGTGAGGACAAAATTAAACAAAAAACATGCACAACCATAAAAACGGACCTGTAACCCATTTTTGAGCATCCTACACTAGCACAAAACATAATAAAAGAACAGGTAAATAGAAGATGATTCTGTAGAAAAAAATTTGTATAAATAGTTTACCGGAGATCCACGCCGACGAAATTCATTATGATCATTCCCTAGGACAGGTGCAGTCAATGGATGATCCACTAGTTTAGCCATTACAGCTTCTAGAAGTTCATGCTCTTTCCTACAAGATGATTACTTGTCAAGTACTAAAACCAAACTAATTCAACATGAAAAACAGGAAGAGATTGACCTTGATGTAACGTGGGATTCAGTTTATTTATTTATTTAATTTAGTTTAGCGGTTGGGCTAGGCCTAAGTAAGCTCATTAGAATAAGTGGAGATTGGGGCTCCCATAGCATTTAAGGTTAGATTGTTTGATTTGCAAGTTAGGTTTAGTACAAATAGGGCCTATATCGTAATTTATTTTTGATGAATGAAGAAACTCCAATGGATATTATTTAGTTTTGTGTAGATTTGTTTAATTCGTAGTTTAGGTTACAGTTTCTTAACTAATTCAACATGAAAAACAGGAAGAGAATAACCTTATTAGAGGTACATGACCATTAATGATCCTGAAGTACAGAATATTCAGGTGACTTGCCATTTAGTTTAGATAAGATAGAAGTTTCATCGCAAGAGCAAAAACCAAGAACCTCAAACAAGGGAGGCTCCCCAAACACAGGGCATCTAAAAGATATTGACATCGCAATAATGGCGCTAAAAGTTACAGCAACAACAATTCCCAGTGATGACTAATAAAACTTCTGATCTATTAGAAAATGTCCATAAATAAAATTTCGACGTCTTTTTAGGGTATTTTATTCAGAGAATAACAAGTACTAAATATTGGATTCTCAAATAGTAAATGTCTTCGCTTTCCATGAAATTCTCAACATCTCAATGTAGCTCTATCTTTAAACTTCCTCAATAAAAATTGACCACTTAATTAAAATTGATATTTTGGAAGAATAAAAATTACTATGTGCTAACAATTACTTAATTCATATAAGAACTCAACAATGTTATGTTCATGAGCATGTATTAGATATGTGGCACCAAAGCAATATCCACATTGCCTGTGCAGATGAACTCATAAAGCAAAATTTCGAGAAAAATAATCACCTTAAACAACATAGTAACCTATTTGATGGATCCTCCTCTAGTATATCTAAACTTATGGATAAAGGATTAGAATAGCTAACATCTATATTTAAATTGGAAGAAAGAAAAATGCATAATGCATTCTTAGTGGAGTTCTTCTAGATGGACTTATTTTCACTTCTTCAGAAGCACAAAAGATCCTATGCAAGTCAATTCCCTCTTATCGAAATGAATACTCAATAGTAATGAGAAAGCTGAAGTACTGTCTCTAAGCTTATGGGGGGAAAATCCTTGGACAAGGGGTGTCAATGGACTGGGTCTGACCCAAAACTCAAATCAGTTCCGATCCAACAATTTAGGCAATTGACCCTATTTTGAGTCAAATAAGGATACAATCTTATAACTTATTGGGCTGATTCACGACCTTCCTTGGTTTTATCCAATATGACTATGAAACCCCATGAAAACTACCGTATTTTTGTTAGTTTGTGGCCTGTGTTTGGCCCAACTGTTGAGATTCTACAATATGATATGACAATGGGTCCTACCCAATATCTTATAGGTATCTATCTACACACGAGCCCAACCCAAACTAGATCCATTTACAACTCTAGCTTTGACTACGAGGAAGAGACTGGCACTGGCAGCTGTGTAAACATGAAAATGCGAGAAGGATAATTGTTTATAAGTCAAATTTCATAGCCAATGGAATTAAGTCAGAAAACATCGTAAAATCATTTCAAAATCTTTGTCTGAAACCAGGTAAGTTGGATGTCTTGCATTTGGCAATTTTTTTTTTGTTTTGTTTTTAATAGTGTATTTTCTCTTATGATGTATGTGGGTGCCCTCAACATTTGGTTCCCTTCTTTCCCTCCTCTTTCAACAAAAAGCTTTGATTGAAGCAACCTCAATGATTAACAAAAAAAAAGCCTCGAACAATTGAAACAGTGGATAATTGTGTTATACGAATTAACAATCCCCTACATTGGATAAAATAAATTTTCAAATGTGTGGTCCTACCTGGAGATGGGAATGAAAATGATTACACTTCCTAACAGTGTACAAGTCACAATGCTGTTTTCTGAAGAGTCTGTAAAAGTATAAGCACCGTCACAACCCTTAAGTATATCATCAATTGGCAGTTTGTATGAGAATGAACCCTGCAAAAGATAACAAATATATTACATTCAGAATTCTTGGATGATACAGAAAGCAAGGAATATGCCTAAAGTAATCATGTCCAATGTCCATATTTTCACTTAAAACTTTGTCACAAAAACTTAACAACCACCTAAATTTATTCTCATTTACAAAATATCTCCTCAAAAAATGTAAAGTTCCTAATGGTTTGAAGTCATGGTTTCCCACAGTTCCTAATCAGGAAAACATTAACCAATAAATAAACTAATAAAATGGCATCAGTATCAAATTTCAAAGCTAAAGACATATCCATTGTTGAAGATAATCTCATCTTAAGGAAGATAAATAGTATAGTTCAATATGGAAGAAATAATGTCACAGTAATCTAAAATAAGAAATATAACTTTTAATACCAAACACAATGACATGTAGCATGAGGTCATTGAATGTTAGCAATTCTTGAAAGTCACAACCACCATATTTCATGATAAAGCTAATTAAAATTTTTAGAACTATTTGGACTCAAATGTGACCCTTCATGATAACAGAATAACAGATAAACCTCTAGAGTAAGATCACATATTCTTCTAGCCAGCAATAGGAAGAAATGGGAATCTGCATTTTCTTTTCCTCCCGAACTACTCTTCGTTTTGTGCGACATGATTAAAATTTGGGGTGGGCAAACGAGTCGAGGAACCGCGGATCCAAATCGAACCGGACCGTTTTGCTCCAAACAGCCCAATTTTTAAATTTGTAATTTAGATACGGTCCGAATCCGTTGTAGAACGGTCCGAAAATGAGTGGAGGTAAGAAAATGTAAGCCTAAAGAGGCAAAAAACCAAAGAGGCCAAAGTCACACCTCAATGCCTCATATTCTCTTTCTCTGCCATCTCTCTTTCTCTTCTCTTCATCTATAGATCTACAAACGGTTCTTCCATGCGTTCCTCCTCCCTCCCATTTCTCACATCGTAACTTCAGGTAACAAATGGTGCTAATCCTTTCTCCCTTCCTTCCACTCACTTTTTCTCTCTTATTTGTTCTTTCTTCATCTACTACTTATTATCCTCTTTGTGTGTGATTCATCTCATCTCCTTAGATTTCCCTCACTAAGTTCACTCTAGATCTTCCCTCTTAGATCCTTGCTGAAAGATGGTATTTAATCAGATCTTTGGTCTAAAACCCAAGTCTGATAAACAGAGAGTTGAAAGCAGTTGCTGAAAGATGGTATTTAATCAGATCTTTTCTTCCTTGCTTTTCAATTTGTGTGTTACATATCTACTGGTTGAAAGCACTCTTGGCCTTCAAAATTTGGCTTACAGGGAAGGAAACAAAACGTCTCTCTTATGAAAACCCATCCACCTACTTCCTCCTTCCCATTCCATGCTCCACTTTTCTCGTTAATCGAGGCACCTTCTTTTTCATGCCCACAAACGCTAAACCCCATCTCTCTCACTTCTAACCTCATCACGAGACCCTCTCTATTGGCCTCAGCAGCACTCGACGACTACACCGACCTCCCAATCACCTACTACGTCGACCCCGTTCAAGAGATCCTCACTGGTCTCAAGACCTTCGGGAGGCACGGATTTCTTCAAAATGGGCATTCAAGAACCCTGATTAAGATGCATGGACACGGACACGCGTGTCGTGTCGGACACGGACACGACACGGTGACCCGGCAATTTTCAAAAAATTAGAACTCGGCGACACGGTGAAACAGTCAAACTTTACTTTTTATTAATTTTTATTTTTTTATAACTCATATGAACATAAACAACTTAAAGCTTAAAATTGTTTAAAATTTTTACTTTTGAAGCTGGAAGAGGAGAGCTTAACAAGAGAGATAGAAAAATTTACAGAGATGCTCGGATAGTCAAAATTTATTGGAGAGTGTATCTAATTTACAAATTGTTTCAAAATAATGTGTAATTGTGTATCTAAGAGCAAATTAGTCATCAGAAATAGATAAATCAAATTACAGAAAAATTATATAGTAAAATACCATTTTTTGTGTGTATTATTGTATCTAATTTAGAGCGAGGGAAGAAACGACCTTGATGACGCCTGATGTACCATCAAATGAAAATGTCAGTCAAGAACCCTCAGGTTGAGTACGGCGTGAAGATGTGCTCTAATTGAAGCAACCCCTCTTCCCGACTGAAGGAATCGAAGAATTGGTGATTGCAATTGAGTGCAGTAGAACTGGTGTTTCTTCAAGAACTACTTCCGAAAACCAACAGAGAAAAATAGGAAAAAGAAAAAAACCAAGAAAAACAGGAAAAAAACACTGGCCGAGTCGAGGCCGTGTCTGGACCGTTGACCGCATGTCGGATACGTGTCGAGCGCGTGTCAGACGCGAGTCCGTGTCCAACACGTATCCGACTCTTGAAACAGGGGTTTTCCGAAGAGTCCGTGCATCCTTAGTTGCATAGAAAAGTGTAATCAATCAGTCAAGAGATGCTCTAAGTGGACGCTGGAAAGTTCCCTGCTTGCTGAGCATAAATGAATCAACTGCCCGATAATCTCCATCACATATCTTCTTTCCGCTAAAAACACATATCTAGGAATGTCTCTTGTTTCTTTTTATCAAAGTACCCCAACAAATTACATATGAACTATATCATTATAACAAGTTCTGTAGCTCATTTCCCTAAGCAGTAGTCTTCCAATTCTTACATCCCTTTACCACACCGCCTAAATATGCTTAGGAAGTGTCATAGTTAAAATAGATTTACCAAGTGTCACAAAATGAAGGGTGAAGGAAGGAGAGAATCCTCCATCTGAGCTCCAACATACTTCTTGCAGGTGGTTGGAACATTTAATTATAATAAGGCATTTTAAGTGTCTATGATCAAACTTTCCTAGTGTTTTATTGCTAAGTATCATCATAATAAAATCTCAGCTTATCTATCTATTCAATAAATGAACAAAAATATATGAAATGAACATTTTACTTTCTAGAGGAAAGGGTAGATGAGATTGAGGACGTTTGATGGGAGCATTTTTGTTTGGATTCTCGGGAAGAGTCCATTTGAGAAAGGCGTACCTTCATCCTATTCTACAAATGGAAACACAATAGTTACAAGAGGATGATGGGTGATCATGGCCTATGATGCCCCCATTTTGCTGAAACAATCCACCACCATGAAGATTTTCCAAGTAGTTGATAACCCACCTAAGAATTCCATATAACACTTCCATTTTGGTGGCCAAAAAGTGTACTAGAATATACATTTCTAGTTTTTAATTAGTCACCATGAAACGAGCTCCTTAGATAGGTCATAGGGACTCTACTTTTGTTGTCAATGTGGAGCTAAACAAAAGCAGCACATGACATTACCATCTTCTCGAACAATGCCTCAGAAGTATTGACCCTCACAAAAGTTTCAACTTTCAAATCAAAATTGAGACACCCCCAAAAGTGAGGTAGTAAAGTTGTGGAAAATACATACTATTATAAGTATTATCCACTTGGGACTGATGGGTATTCGAAAAATCTAACTTCATAGTGAAACGGGCGGACCCAGGATTTTAATCGAGGGGGGAGCGAAATGGAAAATACTTATTAGTTGATAATAGTAGTTATTTGGGATGCACCGACTCTTCGAAATACCGCCGTATCACGTGTCAAATACGTGTCGGACACGGATACGCGTTCGACACGTATTGGACACGTGATCAACGGTCAAAATGCGTTGACTGGCACGGACATGGTCCAGATGGTCCATACACGGTCCGGACACGTGTGTATATATAAACTCATTTCATCTTCGATCGACAGAGAGAGAGGTCTTCGACAGAGAGACGTTCGACGCGATTCGACAGGGAGATCGTTCGACAGAGTGGGAAATCGATCGCAACTTTCGATCCGTCAACAGAGAGAGGGAGATCGATCGACAGAGAGAGGGAGATCGATCGACAGAGAGAGGGAGATCGTTCGACGCGATTCGACAGAGAGAGAGGGAGGTCGATCGATAGAGATCGATCGACAGAGAGGGAGGGAGAGACTGATTTCTGCGATGTCGTCCTCAGGTACCTTTTTTTTTTCTGCGATTTCTGCTCTCTGTTCTTTTTTTTTTTGTTTCTATTTCATTCTGTGATGAGCTTAAAAAAACGAGATCATCATTATGTCTCCTTTCTCTTAGTTTCTTTTTATTTTTCTTTGTTTTCCCAGTAATTGGTTCTGTGCGACCACACAGCCTTGATGCTTACTTACTTACTGAAAGAAATGAAATGAGAGAATCAGATTACAAATATTTCAATGTATCTAGTGATACAGAATTACAGACACTTAGCGACCAGAAAGTTGAGTAAACCTCAGTACTTAATTAAAAAACCAGGAGCTTGTTTTAGCAGTCTAAAGTCAATATCGTGAAGTAAACACTTTTTTTTTCCCTAAATGGTGTTGATTGCTACAATATCGATATGAGGACCAAGCACTACTGCCATGATCTGCTGTATTGTTGGTTTGATTAAATTATTCTCTTTTGGAAGTGGAGCCTTTACAGTTTAATAGTATTATTAATTTATTTATGATTTCATGTTCTTATGAGTTACAAAAAAATATATATTAAAAATTTAAGTTTGACCATGTAGCCGAGTCCTATTTTTTTGAAAATTGCCGAGTCGCCGTGTCGTATCTGTGTCCGTGTTCGAGTCCGTGCATCCTTGGTAGTTATCAATGGTAAAGCCAAATTTTTTTTCTACCTGAGCTAGTAACTAATAAAAAAATACAACTATAAAAAATACATTGCATATACCAAATTGGATCCAGTGTAGTCCAATTTTAAGCCAAAATAAGGTCACTATCGATAACCTTTGCAATGAGCAAACCAGCATAATAACTAGAATATATAACTAATATAACAAAATAATTAGGATAAGTATCTAAGTATAGCTAAAAAAAATTTGAAATTTGCGAACCTAATATGATCATAATACAATTTCATAGAAAAAATAGTTTATATGAGGCTCAAATTTTGTACGAGCTGGCTAATGGTATATATTTTCATTGAATTCTATAGTTATTATTTTAGATATTAATTTTAAATATTTTTTTGTTGGTGGTTTTATACCATTTGTGAAAAACAATTCATCTCTTTAATGTTAACAAATTTTTAGTAATTAAACATTTTTTTATGTTTGCAATTACTAATAAAATTGCATTGAAAATAAAATAAAAATGCACTCGAAGAGTATCGAACTCGGGTCTTTTACTAAAAATAATAAACATCTAACCACTACACCAACAAAGAGATGTTCAAACATTTGTATAAACAATTGTCATATTGTATTCTACTTTATATAATCGATTTTTTTAAGACTAAAGTATATATAAAAAAAAAATATTTTAAAAGTTGAGGGGGCAGCCCTTAGTAGGTCCGCCCATGAGTGAAAGGATCACATAGAGTATAGCTGGTATAGTCATCATTCAACTTAACAAATGAAACTTTTCGACAATTGGAAACTCTTTAACCTCTCAAAGGGGGGAAATGGAAAATACCCATTCGATGGTTTGAACTAGTTAGATGACTATGCTAAGTTATTTGCTAAATCAAATGAAAATTCCTACAATGGGATCTGATTTCAACTACTAACTTGAAGATTTAGTGGTTGTATAACCGATTGATGAAACAGTCTTTGAATCAAATCAGAATAGAACAATCTAATGAAAGATATAGAGATCATAAATAATTATAGAGGAAGAAAAATCTTACCTTTCTCTGTAAGAGCTAGAAGGATTTGATGAATGGGAAGAAGAAATCGGCCCACTCGCTCGCTGTTGCTGGTCATGGGTGACTGCTTGCGCTTTTAAGCATCTCGTCAACTCTTATGCTTTGTAGTTCCGGGTCTATGCACCCCCAAACGGTCATCTTAGTACCGCCACGTCAAAAAGTAATATCAAATTGAATGCGAAAATTCTAGGGGTTGGAGATGCGCGCTGGCGCTCATCTCGAGGAGGATGGGTGGTTACGCCCATCCCTCGCTCCCTTTCCCTCGACCCCTCCCTCGACCCCTAGCAAAGCTCAACTGAATGTCAGGCAACACCACCATACACCCTAACCATCTGTTCTTCTCATACCACCCCTATTTTCTAATGGCTTCGACTTTTTGACACCACCATTTCAGCCGAAGGACACCATCACCTTTACTTTTTTTTTTTTTTTTTGAAAGCGAGTTGGGTTTTTATAGGATCCCAACAAGGTGCGACCTACAGGTCAACACCATAAGAAAGTAACCATGCAATCGACTGCTGTCTTGTCTCGTTAAGAACCTGAAGCTATCAGAAAAGTCGCGTCGTGAGGTTGGACATCGAGATAGGATTTCAGATTTGTATGAAGCAAAGAAGGTGAACCCTATTGTCGTTATTGGAATAAACCATCTGTGTTTAATGTGTACGACGAGTATACTATTATCCGCTATTCACTGCGTTATGAGACCGAAACACAAAATTTTTTTTGTTGATTTTCACGTTGAAGAAATATGAATATTGAAGTTTGCAAAAAAAAAGAGTGGTTGTGGAGAACAATCATAATTTCCCAATTGGTTCAAAGTCCCTAAGTCTAGGGTTCATAGAGGAAATTATGTTTGTTTGATTCATGATACGAGCAACTACCATGGGAAAGTTCAAGGTCGGTTCTTCATGACGCATCATGAACAATTAAAATTATATAAATAAATTTTATATACCACCGCGGCTTGAGAATGAGGCAGTAGCGTCTCATTAAAACACACCATCATTATATATATATATATATATATATATATATATATATATATATATATATATATATATATATATATATATGATTTTATAAGCCGGGGCGAGGCGGTGGTATTGTTCATTATACTCTATTGCCGATCTAGTTGGGCAGAGATGAGATGCTACTGTCTCATTCTCAAGCCGCTTCTTTCTTTTCGCAAACCTTCGTCTCTCTAGAGGTCGTAACATAATTAAAATACGTTGGACTATAATGAACCAAATGCAAGTGGTGGTTGACATAAAGCTTAGTTTGGTTGACTCCACTAGAAAACCATCATTTATAAATAAATAAACATAAAACAATAAAGTATAACCCATTGAAGAGTTGAAGTTGAATAAAAGTTTATTCTTAAACAAACATTGAAGAGTGTTTTGTTGCTCTTTGTTTTACGAGAATAGTCGCTTATGCCTTGGGAACATTGTTTAAAATATGTAACTGGATTCATTGACGACTCATTGCATCACCCCAACTTTGTTGTGCCCAAACCCTAGTGTCTAGTGCGGACACTATTTCATGCCATTTTTCTTCATTGGAGTCGAACTCCTTTAGTATTCCTCTCATTTCTTATAAACTTAGCCACTTCTCTAAGTTCTTTGTCTCATTTTCGTGCTAATCATTACAACAACAAATCTTATTCGCCAGGTCTTGGGGTAGGGTTTGGTCTCAAACTTCCAATCTTATTACCTTTTTGCAATTGTCGGGTACCGTTCTTCTTCGACCCTTGTCCCGACTTTATATCATCTTATGTTTGTACTGAAGATATTTGAGTTGTCACGTTGAAGCTCTTAGTGCCTAGTTTTGGAGACATAAATCCCTAATAAGAAAGACCAATGACTTGCGATTCTATAGTTGGTGTCATATTTCCCACAGACGACACATGACATTGCTTGGTATAATCGAGATTCACATTTCCTTCTTGTTCTTACTCATCATTTTCTCTTTACTTTCTCTCGATCATTCATTTCATTATGACTCCTATCACAACTTAAAAATAAAAAAAATATGGTCATTAACCCTTTTAGTTTTATTTATTATTTTATACATTTATGCCAAAAGGTTGCATCATTGTTACCACTTAGCATCCATGTTGCATTGTTGCCTCCTTGCATCAATGTTTGTTTTCACTCCGGCCCATCGCATGAAGACTCGCTTGCATTCCGATCTGGTCTGGTCCATCTAAGGAATTACATTCAATACCCGAAGGCTAATCATCTGTGGAGCATGTGCTCCTAGTTGAATCATCTGATAATTTCTCTCCCCCCTCCCCAACAAACCCTAAATGCCACCATTATGTTAAAATTTCCCCGTCCCTTATAAATCAATATATCTTAAAAGTTTATTTTTATTATTCACTCCTTATAAGTACCATCATAAATGCATGTGCCTTACGTCGAAAATTACCTCATTGATATTTGCACCCATGGTATCAGAAGCTACAAGCAAATAAAAGAGTAAAGATGGTAAAAAAAAAGAAAGATATAAAAAGCGAGGCATGGAGGCAAAACTAGAAAGAGAGTACCATATTATAAAGAGCTTTGACTTTTTGACATCACTATATCTACTCAAGGACACCACTACCAGTTTTTTTTTGTGCTAAAGAACACCATCGTTATATATATATATATATATATTTTTTTTTTTTTAAAACACACCACCACCTCTCTTATCTCTTATCTCTCCCTCTATTCTCATTTCTTCTCCATCATGAACAATACCACCGCCTCGCCCCGCCACCTTCAGTTGCACCACGTATCTTATTCTCTATTTTTCTGCTAATTTCTTCCTTTTTTTCTCTGTTTCTTCTAATCCTCTATTCATTTCTTCATCTTCTTATGCTCCCTTCTCAGGAACAACATGGATGGATCAACAACAACCACCCCACCCTGTCGGTCGCATTGCCCCACGTTCTCATCTCTTCCTCTTATTATCTATTTTTTTCCTCTTTTGCCCTCGCACAAGCCTACGCGAGTGGGGAACCTATCCTTGCGAGGGCTTTGCGGGGACGGGTTCTTCATTAGCAGATGCCCGTGTGAGGGAAAATAAGAGAAAAAAATAGATAAGCAGATAATAAAAGGAAGATAGTAAAAGGAGGGGGAGGGGTGGCTACTCCATCCCTGTTGTTGTTTCTGAGAATAAAGGAAAAGAAGATAACGATAGGAGAAGAAGAGGAATATAAGAGAACAATATGAGAAGAAGAGAAAGATAGTAGAACAAAGGATAAGAAAAATGAACATAACAAAAGAAAAATAAGAGATGAGAGAAGAAGTGTGGCCGGCCCGTGGGCTGAGTGAGGCGGTGCGGTGGTGGTGGGGCGGGCAGGGCGAGGTGGTGTGACTGGTAGTGGGGGCGGTGCGGTGGTGATGTTGTTCCTGAGAGAAAAGAGAGGGTCAGAGTTGATTTTTTTTTTGAGATTTGAGGGTTTATATTGGTGGTGTCCCAAAATAGACGGTGGTGTCCAAAAGAAAGGTGGTGGTTACTTAAAAAAGTAGAGGTGATGGGCGAATGGTGTTATGGTCGAGTGGTTAGGGCTGTGTGGGTTTATCCCCCACATCCTAGGTTCGAGACCCGTCGACGGCATGGTTACTTTCTTATGGTGTTGACCTGTAGGTCGCACCTTGTTGGGATCCTATAAAAACCCAGCTCGCTTTCAAAAAAAAAATAAAAAAGTAAAGGTGATGGTGTCCTTCGGCTGAAATGGTGGTGTCAAAAAGTCGAAGCCATTGGTAAAAGAAGAACAGATGGTTAGGGTGTATGGTGGTGTTGTCTGACATTCAGTTGAGCTTTGCTAGGGGTCGAGGGAAAGGGAGCGAGGGATGGGTGTAACCACCCATCCTCCTCGAGATGAGCGCCAGCGCGCATCTCCAACCCCTAGAATTTTCGCATTCAGTTTGATATTACTTTTTGACGTGGCGGTACTAAGATGACCGTTTGGGGGTGCATAGACCCGGAACTACAAAGCATAAGAGTTGACGAGATGCTTAAAAGCGCAAGCAGTCACCCATGACCAGCAACAACGAGCGAGTGGGCCGATTTCTTCTTCCCATTCATCAAATCCTTCTAGCTCTTACAGAGAAAGGTAAGATTTTTCTTCCTCTATAATTATTTATGATCTCTATATCTTTCAATAGATTGTTCTATTCTGATTTGATTCAAAGACTGTTTCATCAATCTATTATACAACCACTAATCTTCAAGTTAGTAGTTGAAATCAGATCCCATTGTAGGAATTTTCATTTGATTTAGCAAATAACTTAGCATAGTCATCTAACTGGTTCAAACCATCGAATGGGTATTTTCCATTTCCCCCCTTTGAGAGGTTAAAGAGTTTCCAATTGTAGAAAAGTTTCATTTGTTAAGTTGAATGATGACTATACCAGCTCTACTCTATGTGATCCTTTCACTCATGGGCGGACCTACTAAGGGCTGCCCCCTCAACTTTTAATTTTTTTTTTTTTTATATACTTTAGTCTTAAAAAAATCGATTATATAAAGTAGAATACAATATGACAATTGTTTATACAAATGTTTGAACATCTCTTTGTTGGTGTAGTGGTTAGATGTTTATTATTTTTAGTAAAAGACCCGAGTTCGATACTCTTCGAGTGCATTTTTATTTTATTTTCAATGCAATTTTATTAGTAATTGCAAACATAAAAAAATGTTTAATTACTAAAAATTTGTTAACATTAAAGAAATGAATTGTTTTTCACAAGTGGTATAAAACCACCAACAAAAAAAATATTTAAAATTAATATCTAAAATAATAACTATAGAATTCAATGAAAATATATACCATTAGCCAACTCGTACAAAATTTGAGCCTCATATAAACTATTTTTTCTATGAAATTGTATTATGATCATATTAGGTTCGCAAATTTCAAATTTTTTTTAGCTATACTTAGATACTTATCCTAATTATTTTGTGATATTAGTTATATATTCTAGTTATTATGCTCGTTTGCTCATTGCTAAGGTTATCGATAGTGACCTTATTTTGGCTTAAAATTGGACTACACTGGATCCAATTTGGTATATGCAATGTATTTTTTATTAGTTACTAGCTCAGGTAGAAATTTTTTTTGGCTTTATCATTGATAACTAACTACTATTATCAACTAATAAGTATTTTCCATTTCGCCCCCCTTCGACTAAAATCCTGGGTCCGCCCGTTTCACTATGAAGTTAGATTTTTCGAATACCCATCAGTCCCAAATGGATAATACTTACAATAGTATGTATTTTCCACAACTTTACTACCTCACTTTTGGGGGTGTCTCAAAAGACAATTTTGATTTGAAAGTTGAAACTTTTGTGAGGGTCAATACTTCTGAGGCATTGTTCGAGAAGATGGTAATGTCATGTGCTGCTTTTGTTTAGCTCCACATTGACGACAAAAGTAGAGTCCCTATGACCTATCTAAGGAGCTCGTTTCATGGTGACTAATCAAAAACTAGAAATGTATATTCTAGTACACTTTTTGGCCACCAAAATGGAAGTGTTATATGGAATTCTTAGGTGGGTGATCAACTACTAGGAAACTCTTCATGGTGGTGGATTGTTTCAGCAAAATGGGGGCATCATAGGCCATGATCACCCATCATCCTCTTGTAACTATTGTGTTTCCATTTGTAGAAGAGGATGAAGGTACGCCTTTCTCAAATGGACTCTTCCCGAGAATCCAAACAAAAATGCTCCCATCAAACGTCCTCAATCTCATCTACCCTTTCCTCTAGAAAGTAAAATGTTCATTTCATATATTTTTGTTCATTTATTGAATAGATAGATAAGCTGAGATTTTATTATGATGATACTTAGCAATAAAACACTAGGAAAGTTTGATCATAGACACTTAAAATGCCTTATTATAATTAAATGTTCCAACCACCTGCAAGAAGTATGTTGGAGCTCAGATGGAGGATTCTCTCCTTCCTTCACCCTTCATTTTTTGACACTTGGTAAATCTATTTTAACTATGACACTTCCTAAGCATATTTAGGCGGTGTGGTAAAGGGATGTAAGAATTGGAAGACTACTGCTTAGGGAAATGAGCTACAGAACTTGTTATAATGATATAGTTCATATGCAATTTGTTGGGGTACTTTGATAAAAAGAAACAAGAGACATTCCTAGATATGTGTTTTTAGAGAAAAGAAGATATGTGATGGAGATTATCGGGCAGTTGATTCATTTATGCTCAGCAAGCAGGGAACTTTCCAGCGTCCACTTAGAACATCTCTTGACTGATTGATTACACTTTTCTATGCAACTAAGGATGCACGGACTCTTCGGAAAACCCCTGTTTCAAGAGTCGGATACGTGTCGGACACGGACTCGCATCTGACACGCGCTCGACACGTATCCGACACGCGGTCAACGGTCAAGACACGGCCTCGACTCGGCCAGTGTTTTTTTTCCTGTTTTTCTTGGTTTTTTTCTTTTATCCTATTTTTCTCTGTTGGTTTTCGGAAGTAGTTCTTGAAGAAACACCAGTTCTACTGCACTCAATTGCAATCACCAATTCTTCGATTCCTTCAGTCGGGAAGAGGAGTTGCTTCAATTAGAGCACATCTTCACGCCGTACTCAACCTGAGGGTTCTTGACTGACATTTTCATTTGATGGTACATCAGGCGTCATCAAGGTCGTTTCTTCCCTCGCTCTAAATTAGATACAATAATACACACAAAAAATGGTATTTTACTATATAATTTTTCTGTAATTTGATTTATCTATTTCTGATGACTAATTTGCTCTTAGATACACAATTACACATTATTTTGAAACAATTTGTAAATTAGATACACTCTCCAATAAATTTTGACTATCTGAGCATCTCTGTAAATTTTTCTATCTCTCTTGTTAAGCTCTCCTCTTTCAGCTTCAAAAGTAAAAATGTTAAACAATTTTAAGCTTTAAGTTGTTTATGTTCATATGAGTTATAAAAAAATAAAAATTAATAAAAGGTAAAGTTTGACTGTTTCACCGTGTCGCCGAGTCCTAATTTTTTGAAAATTGCCGAGTCACCGTGTCGTGTCCATGTCCGACACGACACGCGTGTCCGTGTCCATGCATCTTAATCAGGGTTCTTGAATGCCCACTTTGAAGAAATCCGTGCCTCCCGAAGGTCTTGAGACCAGTGAGGATCTCTTGAACGGGGTCGACGTAGTAGGTGATTGGGAGGTCGGTGTAGTCATCGAGTGCTGCTGAGGCCAATAGAGAGGGTCTCGTGATGAGGTTAGAAGTGAGAGATGGGGTTTAGCGTTTGTGGGCATGAAAAGAAGGTGCCTCGATTAACGAGAAAAGTGGAGCATGGAATGGGAAGGAGGAAGTAGGTGGATGGGTTTTCATAAGAGAGACGTTTTGTTTCCTTCCCTGTAAGCCAAATTTTGAAGGCCAAGAGTGCTTTCAACCAGTAGATATGTAACACACAAATTGAAAAGCAAGGAAGAAAAGATCTGATTAAATACCATCTTTCAGCAAGGATCTAAGAGGGAAGATCTAGAGTGAACTTAGTGAGGGAAATCTAAGGAGATGAGATGAATCACACACAAAGAGGATAATAAGAAGTAGTAGATGAAGAAAGAACAAATAAGAGAGAAAAAGTGAGTGGAAGGAAGGGAGAAAGGATTAGCACCATTTGTTACCTGAAGTTACGATGTGAGAAATGGGAGGGAGGAGGAACGCATGGAAGAACCGTTTGTAGATCTATAGATGAAAAGAAGAGAAAGAGAGATGGCAGAGAAAGAGAAGACGAGGCATTGAGGTGTGACTTTGGCCTCTTTGGTTTTTTGCCTCTTTAGGCTTACATTTTCTTACCTCCACTCATATTAAGACACGTGTATAATGTCATTTAAAACGGGTTGGAACCAAACCATTGGAGTTTACATAATTGGAACCGGACTCGGACCATTCTACAACGGATTCGGACCGTATCTAAATTACAAATTGAAAAATTGGGCTGTTTGGAGCAAAACGGTCCGGTTCGATTTGGATCCGCGGTTCCTCGACTCGTTTGCCCACCCCTAATTTTAACCATGTCGCACAAAATGAAGAGTAGTTCGGGAGAAAAAGAAAATGCAGATTCCCATTTCTTCCTATTGCTGGCTAGAAGAATATGTGATCTTACTCTAGAGGTTTATCTGTTATTCTGTTATCATGAAGGGTCACATTTGAGTCCAAATAGTTCTAAAATTTTTAATTAGCTTTATCATGAAATATGGTGGTTGTGACTTTCAAGAATTGCTAACATTCAATGACCTCATGCTACATGTCATTGTGTTTGGTATTAAAAGTTATATTTCTTATTTTAGATTACTGTGACATTATTTCTTCCATATTGAACTATACTATTTATCTTCCTTAAGATGAGATTATCTTCAACAATGGATATGTCTTTAGCTTTGAAATTTGATACTGATGCCATTTTATTAGTTTATTTATTGGTTAATGTTTTCCTGATTAGGAACTGTGGGAAACCATGACTTCAAACCATTAGGAACTTTACATTTTTTGAGGAGATATTTTGTAAATGAGAATAAATTTAGGTGGTTGTTAAGTTTTTGTGACAAAGTTTTAAGTGAAAATATGGACATTGGACATGATTACTTTAGGCATATTCCTTGCTTTCTGTATCATCCAAGAATTCTGAATGTAATATATTTGTTATCTTTTGCAGGGTTCATTCTCATACAAACTGCCAATTGATGATATACTTAAGGGTTGTGACGGTGCTTATACTTTTACAGACTCTTCAGAAAACAGCATTGTGACTTGTACACTGTTAGGAAGTGTAATCATTTTCATTCCCATCTCCAGGTAGGACCACACATTTGAAAATTTATTTTATCCAATGTAGGGGATTGTTAATTCGTATAACACAATTATCCACTGTTTCAATTGTTCGAGGCTTTTTTTTTGTTAATCATTGAGGTTGCTTCAATCAAAGCTTTTTGTTGAAAGAGGAGGGAAAGAAGGGAACCAAATGTTGAGGGCACCCACATACATCATAAGAGAAAATACACTATTAAAAACAAAACAAAAAAAAATTGCCAAATGCAAGACATCCAACTTACCTGGTTTCAGACAAAGAGTTTGAAATGATTTTACGATGTTTTCTGACTTAATTCCATTGGCTATGAAATTTGACTTATAAACAATTATCCTTCTCGCATTTTCATGTTTACACAGCTGCCAGTCTCTTCCTCGTAGTCAAAGCTAGAGTTGTAAATGGATCTAGTTTGGGTTGGGCTCGTGTGTAGATAGATACCTATAAGATATTGGGTAGGACCCATTGTCATATCATATTGTAGAATCTCAACAGTTGGGCCAAACACAGGCCACAAACTAACAAAAATACGGTAGTTTTCATGGGGTTTCATAGTCATATTGGATAAAACCAAGGAAGGTCGTGAATCAGCCCAATAAGTTATAAGATTGTATCCTTATTTGACTCAAAATAGGGTCAATTGCCTAAATTGTTGGATCGGAACTGATTTGAGTTTTGGGTCAGACCCAGTCCATTGACACCCCTTGTCCAAGGATTTTCCCCCCATAAGCTTAGAGACAGTACTTCAGCTTTCTCATTACTATTGAGTATTCATTTCGATAAGAGGGAATTGACTTGCATAGGATCTTTTGTGCTTCTGAAGAAGTGAAAATAAGTCCATCTAGAAGAACTCCACTAAGAATGCATTATGCATTTTTCTTTCTTCCAATTTAAATATAGATGTTAGCTATTCTAATCCTTTATCCATAAGTTTAGATATACTAGAGGAGGATCCATCAAATAGGTTACTATGTTGTTTAAGGTGATTATTTTTCTCGAAATTTTGCTTTATGAGTTCATCTGCACAGGCAATGTGGATATTGCTTTGGTGCCACATATCTAATACATGCTCATGAACATAACATTGTTGAGTTCTTATATGAATTAAGTAATTGTTAGCACATAGTAATTTTTATTCTTCCAAAATATCAATTTTAATTAAGTGGTCAATTTTTATTGAGGAAGTTTAAAGATAGAGCTACATTGAGATGTTGAGAATTTCATGGAAAGCGAAGACATTTACTATTTGAGAATCCAATATTTAGTACTTGTTATTCTCTGAATAAAATACCCTAAAAAGACGTCGAAATTTTATTTATGGACATTTTCTAATAGATCAGAAGTTTTATTAGTCATCACTGGGAATTGTTGTTGCTGTAACTTTTAGCGCCATTATTGCGATGTCAATATCTTTTAGATGCCCTGTGTTTGGGGAGCCTCCCTTGTTTGAGGTTCTTGGTTTTTGCTCTTGCGATGAACTTCTATCTTATCTAAACTAAATGGCAAGTCACCTGAATATTCTGTACTTCAGGATCATTAATGGTCATGTACCTCTAATAAGGTTATTCTCTTCCTGTTTTTCATGTTGAATTAGTTAAGAAAATGTAACCTAAATTACGAATTAAACAAATCTACACAAAACAAAAGTAAACTAAATAAAACTAAATAATATCCATTGGAGTTTCTTCATTCATCAAAAATCAATTACGATATAGGCCCTATTTGTACTAAACCTAACTTGCAAATCAAACAATTTAACCTTAAATGCTATGGGAGCCCCAATCTCCACTTATTCTAATGGGCTTACTTAGGCCTAGCCCAACCGCTAAACTAAATTAAATAAGTAAATAAATAAATAAACTGAATCCCTTTTTTTCCTGTTTTTCTTGGTTTTCTTCTTTTTTCCTATTTTTCTTTGTTGGTTTTCGGAAGTAGTTCTTGAAGAAACACCAGTTCTACTGCACTCAATTGCAATCACCAATTCTTCGATTCCTTTAGTCGGGAAGAGGGGTTGCTTCAATTAGAGCACCTCTTCACGCCGTACTCAACCTGAGGGTTCTTGACTGACATTTTCATTTGATGGTACATCAGGCGTCATCAAGGTCGTTTCTTCCCTCGCTCTAAATTAGATACAATAATACACACAAAAAATGGTATTTTACTATATAATTTTTCTGTAATTTGATTTATCTATTTCTGATGACTAATTTGCTCTTAGATACACAATTACACATTATTTTGAAACAATTTGTAAATTAGATACACTCTCCAATAAATTTTGACTATCCGAGCATCTCTGTAAATTTTTCTATTTCTCTTGTTAAGCTCTCCTCTTCTAGCTTCAACAGTAAAAATTTTAAACAATTTTAAGCTTTAAGTTGTTTATGTTCATGAGTTATAAAAAAATAAAAATTAATAAAAAGTAAAGTTTGACTGTTTCACCGTGTCGCCGAGTTCCAATTTTTTGAAATTTGCCGAGTCACCGTGTCGTGTCCGTGTCCATGCATCCTTGAGTTAAATCTCTTTATTGTTGTATAAGTACTCTGTTTCTCTAGTTGAAATTGATGAGGTTTAACCTTTTGAAAATAAATAATGTCAAATAAAAGTTGTGACACTTCCTCTCCAATCCAGATCACATAATCAGATCAGTTGACTTTGTTTGCATGTAATTTCGAGTGACAGTATGTATTTTCTTCTATTGTCAAACTTATCATCCGTTTCACTATTTGATAGTGCCACAGTTGCTGAGATATTCCAATGAAGGATGAGATGGAAATAGATGAAACGAAAGAGAGTCCTGCATCTGAGGACCATCTTCTAAAATGGAGCCAATGGCAGCTGATTGATTCCATTTTACCCACAGGTGGATTTGCTCATTCCTTCGGTCTGGAGGCAGCTATGCAAACCCACATTATATCTGGCCCTGAAGATTTTAGAACTTATGTGATCCATGTGTTAGAGAACACTGGAAGTTTGCTTCTTCCTTTTGTTTATGCAGCAAGCATGTCTTCGAACATAGACATGTGGTGTAAACTTGATAAATCATTGGACGCAATGCTAACAAATGAAGTGAGTAGGAAGGCATCCCTATCCCAAGGATCAGCACTCCTGAGAATAGCTGCATCTATTTTCGTAGAAATTCCATCGCTCAAAAAAATGAGAGATACCATGATGTCATCTGGAAAAGTTACTTTTCACCATGCACCTGTATTTGGGCTTATATCTGGCCTTCTTGGGTTCAGTAGCGGAACTTCTCAGAGAGCTTACATGTTTATAACAATGAGAGATGTTATCTCTGCGGCGACAAGGCTGAATTTGGTGGGACCCATGGGCGCATCTATCTTGCAGCATGAAATTGCTCATGTTGCTGAAGAACTAGTGAAGAAATGGATGGATCAGCCAGTTGAAGATGCATGCCAAACATGTCCTTTGCTAGACACCGTTCAGGGTTGTCACAGCTACTTGTTTTCTAGATTGTTCTGCTCTTGATCTGAAAAATATGTATTATCTTGTGACATGTGCTTTTAGTCTACTTAAGCTGAAGATTTTTCTGGTTCTGTACTTCTGTGGATTAATACTTGATAATATGGACCTTAGTTACAGAGAAGACATTGACACAGGATCACTGTGATCTCATGGTTGAAACCTTCAGGTGTACCTGATAATGCTGTAGAAGTACTCAGATTATAGCAGCGAGAAAACCCTAATGTCTGTTACTGGCACACCCCAAGTGAACAAGTCGATCTTCTTACAAACTTAACAATATATTTAACACATTGACCAATTTGTCTTGGAGCAATAGTTCTTAACACAGGCTTACAATTGCCATATGAATCAGGATACTGTTGTACTGCAAGTACTATTCTATATGCAATGATTTAGGAATTCAAGCTGAAAACATTCAGATTTCTTTTTATTTTCCTCCCTATTTTAAATGAGTTAAGGTTAGTGATCTTGTTTGATTGCAATGACTTGTAGACTTTGTTTTCTCCTTTAGATGAGAAATTATTTTCCATAGGGTTGGACAAATGAAAATTTCCTTAGCAATGAGAAACTGAGTTATGGATCATCCGACAATCTAGTGAATGAGGTTTTTCACATGAAAATTTCTTGTTGCAACAAAACACACGAAGTCGACTGGTCTAGCATATCTTCTTTATTGAAGTTGCAGGTTCAAAACCAATAGTGGCGTCCAATGAGTTTTACCTGTAATAGCATGTATTTTCTCCGTATTTGTGGCATTCAGAGTGATGCAACCAAATCTCGTCCTCCCGAGAGTTTGACCTGCAAAACAGATATTAGACTGCCAAGGACCACCTTTTTGTTAGCTGAACGCACTCCAATGCTTAATTCAACTACTCTATTTGAAAAAGGAAGTAAATCTGGATAAAACTTAGTTAAAGTTGCATATCTTGGTCGAAATTCCATTTACCTTTTATAATGGCTAATTCTCTGTGTGACTTAAGCATGTAAGGCACAACGGAAAGAGATGTTTCTCGTAACAGTCTCCTTCTTGATGGAGATGCGTCCGTGGAGGCGTAACTCCCTCCACGACTATTTTTTGTGCAATGTTCATCTTATTTATGAGAGAACTCGAGTCGGGCTTGATTTGGGCTTTGATTCGTTCTGGCCTAGATTCGGGCTTTGATTATGTCTTCTTACAGTGGGCCTTGCTTGGGCCTCTATGGTTGGCTTTAGCCTTCTTGCGTCCACTAACTGTGTGGCGGTTTTGTTTTTTATTTCAACATTTCGGCACATTTAGTGCTCTTATTATCTATCACTGCTGTTGTCTCTCTGATGTTCCGTCCGCCTGTTCGTTTTGGCGCGATTTCTGAGATTTCGTGTGATTGTCATATCTTGCACGTTCTTCTAAGAGCGGATCTTTCACTACCCGTCCTTATAAAAAGAGAAGTTGAGTACGAGTTTACTCTCTTTTACACTTCTTCAATTTCCAGTTTTTGATTCCTTGAGTGGCGATGTTCTTGATGTTTGTGAAGCTTTCTTTTTGTCTAAGCGGGCGACTCATGCGACTCTGGATAACATCCGTCATGATTATTCGTTGTCGGCTGATCTAGAACTCGTTCTCCCCAAAGAGGGCGACAATCCTTGTCGTCCAAAGCATGGGTATATAGCTTTGTACCCTGGTATGTTCCACTCTGGCTTTAGGCTTTAAGCTTTCTACTCCTGCGATCGTCTAGGAGTACCTAAATTTGGTTGGCATCACTTCCACCCAACTGGTTCCTAATTGTTGGAAAGTGATGATTGCGACCTTAGCAAGGGCTATCTCATATGATATCCCTATGAATGTCATGGTTTTGTATTCCTTGGTGGGGTTTAGTGTAAACGCTAATCGCATCTATTGTCTTCGCTTTCCTTCTTGCTTCAAGGACATACGAAAAGAATACGAGGGTTGGTCGAGGTCTTGCTTTTATACGTTTCTTCCTTCTAATTAATTTAGGTTGCATAGAAATTAGATTTTGCGGTCATTCCGGGAGCCTAAGATAGTCACGTTGTCGCTGTCGTTGGAAGAACAAGAGTTCTGTAGTCGGTTTGGCAATCTTCCTCGAGTCTCAGTGGAAGATTTCCTTACTACGGATGCCATTATCCGTAGAGGCTTATATTCGTCAGGTTAGGCGGGTCACGCGGAGCCTATTGTTGGTCATGACTTGGGGGTGACTGTTGCGTGTGTTGGTGATGCATATGTCGGCCGCAAAAGGGTTCTGTTGATAAGCATGCAGGCCGAATTGCTTCTGTCGCTACCAGAGGTTCTGAGAGTACCGGCTCGATTGTTAGGAGAAATAAAGTTCATAGGCCTCCCAGCCCTTCCAAGTCAATTCTGGTCGTGTTTCAAAGAGGAAAAAACTCGCCACCTCAGTTCTTGATATTGTTAGGGCTCCTTTTCATCTTGCTTCTCTTCAACAAGGAGGTCGTGGTTTGGATGATGACTCTTCTGCTCGTGAGGATGACGAGGTAAATCGAGTTCTTGAAAGGAGCAAGAAGATGTTTCTCGTCCTCTAGATGACCGTGAGAAAAGTCTTGTCGCGTCGTACGATTTGCTAGTTTCCGCTAGCCTGATGATTGATGACTTTCGCATTATTGAAAACAAGATGCTTCAGCTTGGCTTTTGGCAGTCTGAGAATCCAAATGGTACAAAGAACTTAGATGACTTCGAGTACGATCCAACATTGGAGGATCGAGTTGCTACTCGAGCTCGGGGCTTCAAACTCCCCATTTATTTTGTTGTTGCTGGGACCTCGGGATCGCCTGCTACTCTCTCCACTTCTCGTCTTGTTTTGATTGCGCCTGAGGGGTTCTGCTGGCCTTCCGAGATTGATGTGCATGACAACGCTCGCAACCTCATTGGCGGTTGGCTAATAAGGCTCTTATGCTCGTACGTCCACCACGTCGTCATATCGATGAGGGCCTCCAACACCTTATGGAAGAGACTACTCATCTTACTTATGCAGCCGTGATGGGGTCGAACTATAAGGTTGCCCATGATCAGGTGGCACTCATTGAGCGGAACCTGGCAGGACATATCCTGGTCCTTTTTCACGTTCTCTGCCAACTTGATTCACTGAAGGCGCAGTGTACAAAGTATGCAAGGCCTGCAGATTTTGCACAAGCGTCGTTGAGGGAACTCGAGGACATTTGCGACACGTTTGTTTTTTTATCTCGAAACATCTGAAGTTGAGTTGGGTAAGTTGCGGTCTTGTCTGGATGTTGCTAAGAAAGAGTTGTCCGACCGAAAGGTTGAACGCGACGAGGCCATTCATTCTGCCAATCTTAAGGCTTCTGTGACTCGATTCGCCCAGCTAAATTTTGAGTTTGTCACTACCAAGTTTGCAGTTTCCGCTAGACTCGTGGTCGTTGATAACTAATTAGTGTCGACCCGAGCCGAGCTATCATTTGTTATCGAAAGGCTGAAGGCAGCAGAGGCCCGGATTGGAAAAGAGTGGTCAATGGTCACCATGACTTCTTGGATTTCCCAAGCTGAGCGAGAATTCGATGATGTCGAGGAAGTTGTTCCGGATTCGCTGAGTGATCCGGTTATCGGAGAACCTTCTAAGCACTTGTCTGAGCCCATCCACCCAGAGATGCTGCTAATGTCGATGTCCTTTAATTGTTTCTTTTGATTTTCTTGTAATTTCCTTTTTTAGAAGATCAATGAAAATTTTATATTTCACATTTCTTGTGTCCAGCATGTCTAGCTTATCTTACTTACGACATTCCTGGCAGATTATTGACTAGTTCGTCCAGATTTTTATGAATGGCTTCGATGTTCGACATTCTAGGCGTGTAGAAGCTCTTTTTACGAAATTTGATTCTATATTTGAATTGCGATGTTGTACATTATAGTTGACGAGAAAAGTTCGGCTCTTACGTCCTGGTACTTTATTACTTCGTGGTTGATTAGGCCAGAAGTTTTTGTTTGTATGTCTGATTCGTTCGTCTGGTACATATATTTACTTTTGCTCGATACTCTAGCAGTGCCGAGTATTTTCATGAGTTGGGTTTTTAGCCGGACTTCCTTGTCCTTACTGAATTTTTATCATTTTTGATTTCGAGATAGAAGATTGAGCAAAAAAGTTCATTGATAATATCTCTTTTAAGTGCTCTACATTCCATGGCCAATGTAGCTTTTCTACTTCCTTGTTTTCCAACTAGTATGTTCATGGTCTGTTGATATTTATTACTCTGTATGGTCCTTCCCAATTTGGGTTTAACTTGCCCGCACCGGGTTCCTTTGTGTTGAGTTAGACTTTTGAAATACCCAGTCGCCAATGTTAAAAGTGCGGATTCGCATCCTCTTGTTGTAATATCCGACCATGTGTTGTTGGTAGGCCGATGTTTTGATAGAGGCTGCAAATTCCTTGTTTACAATACTACACCTTCCTCAGATCCCTGCCTAACTTTAGCATCGGAGTGCCATCGACCACCACAACGGTGGTTTGTGGCTCACGTGCGTTACTTGTGCAGGTTAGTAAGACTAGGTCAAAGCAGGGAGCGAAAAATGACTGCATCATCCGTGGAGATCGGTATGCCGACATTTTGAATCGAAAAATTTCGCGCTGAGGACAACATCGAAGCACTAAGAGTTCGGGTCCATCTGGTGGACTATATTGGGCAGGCTTGGAACCGCTTGGGCCGGATCCGTGTTGGGCTGACGTTGGGGCTCGCAATTCCTCGAGTTCATCATGACACGTGTATGGCTTAGGAATGTGACCGTTTTGGTATATCATCAGCTACTCCCCCTGAGTTAGTGGTCGTCACATCAGTTCACTAAGTGATCTCTTGAAAAGATACGTCACTCATGATGATTGAGTCTGAATCGTTGCTTGAGCCACGCGTTGCATTTATTGAACATGCTTCAGTTCAGCGGAAAAAAGTGGGGAACCTAATTCCTATTCAGGTCATCCGTTGTGCGGAGTCAGACTCTTCTATTTTCTTTGCTTTTGAAGATACTGCTTTGTTCATCTTTTGACTAGAAATATTGTTCGTCTTCTTCATGGCTCAACAAAACCTTCTAGACGATGCAACCTTGGCCAGGGGCCTGGAGTTTTTCGAAGACAGGTTGCTTTCTGAGCCTGGCCTTGCTGAAATCCATATGAACTTTGGGGTCCCTGAGGACCTGCCGTTATCTGTCCTGAAGAGTGACCAGACGCCAATGTTGCCACCGACTGGGTTCATCTGCTTGCATCGTGGGATGCTTCAAATTGGAGTGCGTTTTCCCGTTCTGGACGTGATTTGGAATTTTTGGACCTCCTTGGGATTCTTTTGGACCAATTGGGGCTTAATGGATGATATAGGATCATCCTTCTCAATCTGATTACGGCGAAGGAGGTTGGCGTCCGCGTGACTCCGTGAGTAATCTAGTTGTTGACTTCTCCTCGGCTGAAGAGTAACGCCGTCTGCAAGATGATGTCGCTAGCTTGCTTTGCGAATCTGCCCGATGACTTCAAGTTCTGACAGAAGCATTGCTTTTGAGCCCCTGCAGATTCAAAGTACTTCTAGTTCAAGGGCCGTTCTCTCGAGCAAAAGTTCAAACCACTTCTTAAGTGTAGATTTCCCTTTGGTTTCGCTACACTTGATTGCGTGCTAATCATTGTTTGTGTTTTTTTTACAGGAAGGTTTCCCACTACTCCTCTTACTCTAGAGGAGCAAAACACTATGAAGACGTTCTGCGGCTTGTCAATGAGGAACATGGTGGATGTCATATGCGTCCAACTTCATCCGTAGTGGGTTGTGGGACAACTGACACGTAGCCCCCACTCTGTACCGAACATCGCAGGTCAAGCCTGAAGATGGGGGCCTTTTTAGGAAGAGGAAGGTTGCTGGGGCCAAAGCTCATGTTTTGTCCGACACAAGGGAGTCGTATGAGACGCTTGCCTCTTTTGTGAGTTTGAAGAGGTCCCATATCAGAACTGGGTTGTCTTCATCACGACCCGCTCCAATGAGTGAAGAATGTGAGTCTGATCGGCCCGTCAGGGCGGATATTGATGTATTCGACTGGGAAAAAGACTACCTACAGTTTGTCGGGGTTGAAGACAGGTCGAACCTTAGTGATGCGCAGGCTGAAGCTTTGAGTGAGCGGCTGATGTGGGTTGCAATGGCGGCTCATGCCGGTGCTGATTCACGCAAGACTGTTCCAATAGAAGGTTCGTGTGAAGATCTGCCTGAGGTTGTGGAATTTGATCGTCCCATTGGTGCACTGTCTGATAGTGGTCATGGTGGCACATGCCAAGTTTCTTGTAGTCCGCATTGTTCACCGTCTCGTTCCAGACCACATCTCAAGGTGTTGGACGGCCCTTTGGATAATTCACTTCCTCCCCTTCCTCTAGATCCTATTGAGCCGTCTCGCAGTAAATGGACGGTTGTTCGTAACAAGGGAAAAGTTGCGGAGGAAAGCCTGGGAACAGTGGCAACTGCGAAGGATGGTGCCGACGTGATTCCTGATCCGAGAAAGATTAATCCGAATGCGCGGATAAGCCTGTTTGCACCAGACTTGATAAGGATGAGCACTAAGGTCTGGCACCAGGAAGTTGAAGCGGAGTATGCTTCGAGGAAGCATATTAGCATGCGTCATGGCTGGCTGATGGATTATGCTCCAGAACCCAAGGAGGATATGCTAGAGGGGCATATGGATAATGGCTTAGAGTACCTTATGCTGGGTATGTCTCACTTGAGCCAGGTGGCCATTGCTGGGACAGAAGTCGAGGCGGCTCGTGAGAGGGTATACACCATGGAGCGTGTCTTCTCGCACATGCAGGCCCTGTATTCTGACGCGCTTTATGAAATTGAGTGGCTACAAAAGCTGGCTGAGGAGAAGAGGCTGGAGCAATCAGTCGTGGCTACTGTGACTCAGAGGGCTCGTTTGGAGGCCCTTGAGCGTAATCTGGCGGAGGTGGTGTCTGAAGGAAACAGACTCAAGCAGGAGTTGGGCCGGACTCGCCAAGATTTGGAGGTCGCGCAGAAAGCTGCGACAAGCATTGCACTGCGGTCTTTTGCTGAAGAGAGTGCTTTGAAGGAGGTCGAGTGGGCAGCTCAGAAGCAACAACTAGAGGTGGATGTGGAGTTCAACGCTTGGGAGGCGAGGAAGGCCGAAGACCGGCTCGAACTAGAAAATCATGAGCTTAGTGTTGTGAAGAGTAGTCTGGCTACAAAGTAGTCTCAGGTTGACGCGCAGATTGGCAAGCTGGAGTTGCTGGAGCATGAACTGGTCGACACGAAGGCATGGGAGGAACAACTTCTATGGGAACAAGGCAAGTGCAAGTTCCGCTGGGCCATACATGGAAGGCTGGAGCTGCTAGCGTTGATAAAGGAGGAGTATCCGGAATGGGATCTTGCCCGATATAAGAAGATGTCGTACGTAGACTTGTCCGTTTCTTTTGCGTCCTCGGACGAGGAGGGCGGTTCTTACCTTGATGCTCAGGCCGTGGCATGTGTGGATGCAACCTCTGCCCTTCCTCCGTAAAGCTTAGCTATTTTGTTTTTGTACCTTCTCCTAATAAGGAGTAAACTTTGTATACTTGTACCCTTTCTGTTCCGACCGTTAATTAAAACAACTTTATCCGTTTTGTGCTCGTTGTCTCTATTGTATTTTATCGTTTCGCCTTGTCGTTTTGCTTTGGCATAGGCTGGTTGAATCAATAGGACGTTGAGTGGTTTGTCTGCAATAGAGAGCTTGACTGCTTGCGTTGCGAATGACTTAGGGTCATTGTTGTGTAGTCATGCCCGATAGTGCGCATATCGCGGACAGTTAATCGAGGGTTGGGTTCCCGAGCTATGTGTTGTCCTCAAGGTAAGCTGTTGGGGGCTTACCTCGCTTGTCTGATTGGTCGGCTGCAGCTGCTGCTATAGGCAAGTTGCGATAGCCGAGCGTACGCATAAAAGCGTTTGTACTGAGTAGGGTGTCGTGAGCTCGGGTTGACACACTATGTAGCATTTATCCAGGCACTGGTCTGACAATCTATGTGTCGGCGTAAGTGGCCTTTGCTGATAATAGAATGCCAGTTCGTTTGAGCGTGAAGACACTAACTCAGCTGATATTCATCTTTGTGGTCGTTGTTTCGAAGGAGAGCGGTAGTCACATGGCGAGCTGCTTGGGGCTCCCACCTTCCGAACCATCTATGTTCGAACAATGTGGACTATAGGTTCGGGGAGTTGGCGAATACGCTGAAGAGTAGTACTCCCATGGTGAGCCATCGACATCAATCATGGACTGACCAGTCTCCCACCTTTCGAACCATCTATACACGCGTAGTGGGGGCTACAAGTTCGAAGGGGTTTGGCGACCAAGCTGAAAAGCAGTGGCAAGCCGTCGAAATCAGTTTAGGACTTACTAGGCTCTCACCTTCCCAATCATCTACACTTGTGCGCATCAAGCTACAAATTTGGGGGTTTTTGGCGGCCACGTTGAAGAGCAATGGCCCTGTGGCGAGCCATCGGAATCAGTTCGCGACTGACTAGGCTCCCACCTTCTAAACTATCTACACCCGCACAGTGGGGGCTACAAGTCCAGGGTTGGTAATTCGACGACCACGCTGAAGAGCAGTGGTCTAGTGGCGAGCCGTCAGAATCAGTTCACAACTAACTAGGTTCCCACCTTTTAAACTTTCTATACCCACGCAGTGAGGGCTACAAGTCCAGGGTTGGTAATTTGGCGGCCACGCTGAAAAGCAGTGGTCCCGTGGCGAGCCGTTGAAATCTGTTCGGGTCCGATTAGGCTCACACCTTTCAAACCATCTACACCCACGCGAGCTACAGGTATGGGCTTTGACCAAAAGCTTTCATTGCAAGTCGTCACTAGCTAGGCTTACCTGATCGGGTTCGGTGATCATTGACCACGAAAGGGTAATGATCCCTGGCGAGTCGTTGTCACTAGGCGTGATAGCGCTGATTAGACTCCCACTTCCTAAACCATCGAGATTCGCACTGGGCGGACTAAGTGTCGGGACGTACCGGAAGTCATTGTCATCGGCCTTGGCTGACTAAGCTTGCTCAGTTGGATAGAGGTTCCGCCTGTTTGAGGGCGTGCAAACCCATGTCCGCTAGTGTCGTGCACTGTGTGGACAAAATTACCTTAAATCAAATAGCGATCCGTGTGTCAGAATTGACTTAGATTTCTAGTGCTCGTGCCAAGCATGTAGCAGAATACTATTTGAATAGTGGGCCGAGCCTATGGGCCCGTAAAGGAAGAGCTAGGGTTTCCTGCATGGTTGCGCTACGTGTACGGCGTAGATCGCGCAATAACACGTGTACGACGTAGGATGTGGGGCGGTTGAGTATCAGTTACTCCCCCTCAATTGATGGGGTTGCGTGCATCACCATTAATTGGACGAACGTGGTCTGCGTAGTTTCCTCGGGAACCGTCGTCTCCTTATTTCCCATATGGTATTCAATGCTTGACAGTTAATGGTGGGAAGCCCGTTTGGTGAACCATCATGTCTATATAGTGATGCTCCTCGTATCTCCTGTAATGTTCTTGCTTGAAGAAAATGCTTTGGGTTTTCCAAAGGTTGAAGGGGGATCTTCCTCTCTGGAGTCTTTGAATGTTCTGACATTTACAACGATCAGGCACGATCATAATCGTTGTTATGCGTGGTCACCTATTCTAGGTGGGCACATAGTTGATTTGCTGAGATCTCGTGATTTCTTTTCATATTGCGTAGAAGAAGTACGATTTTTCTACAAAGGGATATGCCTTGGTGTCACTTCGTGCCGCTTGTGTCCGCGTGTATGTGGTTCCCTCTGCTAACTTATGGTCGATCGAAGTGTTAGCAAATGTGTGGTGCTTCCGAGGGTGGTATCTCTCAGTCACCTCGGGTACCGCACATGGGAAAAGTGTCCTCGCTTGGCAGCACTGTGAGACCTTAACTGCTTCGTTGCTTGCGACCATCCTCATCTGCCTTTTTCTATCCTCTTTAAGAGGCCGAAAACTTTTTGAGGAAGTCTGCAAGAGGGTAGGATGCCTTTCAAGGAAATCAATCTGTTGTCAGGTCTGCATCGTTGTTGGCAGGTCACTTTCTTGGGGTGATTCGACGGAGCAATAGGATGCTCTGTCTTTTTAATTCCCTCTGACACCTTGTCTTTTATCTTGGGAAGGGGTCGAGCGAAGTCCATTTGAATATATTTGTTGTTGCTTGCGGATAGCTTGCATGGAATTCTTTGGATACCTTAGGTAGTTGGATCGTTTAAGCGAGTCTTTACTTCTTATCGCACTGGATTCAGATGTTTGTAGTATGTAGTCTTTTGTATCCTCTTCAAGGCGCTTGTTGTTACATTTTTCCAGTAATCAATAGAGTTTGTTTTCGTAATTTTTTCTTTATTTCTTAGATGATTGCAAATCTCATAAGTCTTTAAGAACTGAAATTCTACATTGACTATGGAAAGGGAAATAAACAATTGAAAAAGACTAACCGTTCATGAAGAAATATTGATCCTGGCCCTGATGTGAATTCGGAAGGCCCTTGTGGATCGTTAGTATTCTCAGCGGACTGTTGGGGTTCGCTGGCATTACAGAGGTTACTGAAGAGTAAAACTTGTAGGGGGTTAATCTCTGTACCGACGGAAGGTCGAGGGTTGAGTTTCTGTTTGCCTCAGCCTCTTCGTTTCGCTTAGCTGAAGAGAAGATTGCTCCTGTACTGCTTGACTGTGATGCTTCTGACATCATTCGACCTGACACTGGTTCAGGCAGCTCCGTAGGACTCAGTTGGATTTGGGATCATTCTATTTGTTTCAGTACAGCGTAATGGCAGCCTCGTGCCGTAGGTTGGTCTCCACGTATATTTATTCGGAGTGGTTAGCGGTGTACTTAACGCACTGGTAAAGGGTGGAGACTATTGTTTCCATCTGGTGGAGCCATGGTCTTCCCAAGATAAGGTTGTAGGTAGACGGTGCGTCTACCACCATGAAGTCCATAAACAAACCTTTCTCAGTCGCGGCTCTCCTGCCACTATTGCTAACCTTATCTTCCCGATCGGGAAACACTTTTTTCTGCTGAATCCAATCAGCAGGCAGTCTGTAGACGACAGACTTTCCTCTCTGAGGTCCATACTGCGAAACGCGTTGTAGAATAGAATGTTGAGTGAGCTTCATGTGTCTACCAGAGCTCTCTTTACCTCCCACCTTGCAATGGATATCGATATGATTATGGCGTCATTGTGCGGTGCTCGGACTCTTTCGAGGTCCTTGTCTGTGAAAGTTAAGGTGGGAATGGGGCTCTGAACCCTTGAGTAGAAAATGCGTCTATCCTCATTCGAGGGTCGTGTCCGCATCTCCAGCAAGGTCTGCTTGCGAGATCTGTACGACTAGTCTTCATTCGGTCCGACTCCATGAAAGACATAGATTATACCTGGAGTCTCATTATCTATCTCCTTAACTGACTCCCTCCGATCCCTGGTTCGTTCTGGTCACTTCTCAGAGTTCAGGAATTCTTTTAGTTTGCCCCTGCGGATCTAGTACTCAATTTCATACCTCAAACCCTTACAGTCGTTGGTATCATTGCCGCCTTCTGTGTGTTATGCGCAGTACTTGTCGTTGTCATGCTTGAAGGGGTCTTCGCGCTGCTTTGGGGGCCACTTCAGATCTTCCCAGTTTTTCATGGAGTTTTGTACGTCCGACAAGCTAGAATTGAGGGGTGTCACGGCTCTGGATCCAACATAGTTGGAGGCTTTCTCTGGCCTGGACTGACTAGGGTCTGGCATGTTGTCACTGTGCTTTCACTTGCTCATTTCTTCATCCCCGCGTCTCTTTCCCTCTTTATTGTCCTTAGGAGCGGAGGGTTTCTTCTCGCCTTTGGTTCCCTCTTTACGATCCTCAACTCCTAAGGTAATGTGTTTCTGGGCGCTCTTGAGGAGCTCCGTCACATCCAGAGGGGGCTCTAAGGTGAGGTTTTTGTAGAGGTTTCCCTCTTTTAGGCCCACAGTGAATGTTGTCACAGCTGTGTCGTCGCTACATCCGTCAATGATTGTCAGCTCGTTGTTGAAGTGCCTGACATACTCTTTGAATGTCTCATTGGACTTCTGCTTTAGAGAAAGTATGTAGTGTGGGCCTTTTCGGAAACGCTGGCTCCCAATGAAACGCTTTAGGAACTCTTTTGCTAGCGTATTGAAGGAGTCGATCGACCTCGGCGGGTGGTTGTGGAACTATGTTAGTGTTGACTTCTTCAAGCTAGCGGGAAAATTTTTGCACATCACCGACTCAAATTTTTCTTTGAGAGCCATTACGTGCTGGTAATGGCACAGGTGGTTGAATGTGTTGGTGGTTTCGTCGTAGAATTCGAGCTTCGGAGGAATGAACTTCTTCGGAAGGGCCTCATGATTCGATCCAAAAATGGTGGGACAGAAAGACGATACAACATGTCTGGGTTGTGTGCCCCGCTGCGGAGGGAGTTCTGAGAGCGAGCCTCTTCTCCCTGGCGGCAAGCTCCGCGTTAGCCGCGCAACCTCCTCTAGTCCAATGAGAACTAACGGGGGCTTGACTCTCTTGTGTTTGCTCTTTGCCATCCTCAGGATACGGGGGCCCGTGCTGCTCCTGGTCTCCATTAGCAGGTGGAGAATTTTGTCGTGCGAGAGTCTCCACCATTTTGGCGATCTGTTGTATTTGAGATGACAACATGTCTATCCTGGGGTCTGTCGTTTTTGTTGTCGATGCGAGTGCGTGAGGCTGTTGCCCGTGCATAACCGGAACCGCTGAAAGCAATGGTACAACGCCAGCTGAGCGTTTGACGTGTCCCCTTGTTCTCCGTTGTTACGTGATCTAGTGGTCACCATCTCTTTGTGTTTCGAAGGGAGACGATGCTAGTGAAAGGTTAGGAACTTTTTCATTCCCCATGGACGATGCCAAACTGATATAATCATTTTTCGCACCATGCTTTGACCTAGTCCTGCTGACCTGCACAAGTAACACATGTGAGCCACGGACCACCGTTGTGGTGGCTGATGGCACTCTGATGTTAAAGCCAGATAGGTATCTGAGGAAAGTGTAATGCTGTAAACATGGAATTTATAGCGTACCTTAGCTTACCAAGCTCATCTTTTATTTATAGTGCAGGAGTCCTGATTCGACCAGGTCATTGGAAGTAGATAGTTGTTGTAGTTGCCTGTCCGAAACTGATCCTCGAGATACTTGCCTTAGTAGGGCTTACGGGTATTGATGATAGTTGTGAGACATATGAGCCTAGCAGGCTGTGAGAGTTCGGGTTCGTCTGGCGGACTGTATTGGACGGGCTTGGAACCGCTTGGGTCGAATCATTGTTGGGCTGTCGTTGGGGCCTGTAATTCCTTGAGATCATCATGACACGTGTATGGATCAAGGATGTGACCGTTTTGGTGTATTATGAACGGGTACATTACTTCGGATCCGTACGCGAGGGCGAAAGATGTTTCTCCCGTCGGAGTTCGTTTTGTTGTTTTGTATGCCCAAAGGACGCCAAGTAACTCGGATGTCCATAATCCTTTTGCTACCTCGAGCCTCTTCTTGATTACTACCAAGATTGTTCTGTTGGTGACCTCAGCCTGTGCATTTGTCCGTGGATGGGCTTTTGCAGAGAAGTGTTACTGGATATTCAAGTTTTCACATAGCTCCTTGACCTTCTTGCCTTCGAATTATTTCCCATTGTCCGTGACAATTACCCTTAGGATCCCGAATATGCATATTATGTCTTTCCAAAGAAACTTCTCAACTTGGGTTTTTCCTATCTTTGGGCTCTACTTCTACCCACTTAGTGAAGTAGTCTACTGCTACAAGAAGAAACTTCTTCTTGTCAGACGCGGGGAGTGGTCCCATGATGTCCATTCCCCATTGTGCGAATGTCCAGGGGCTACTTATCGGGACCAGGTTCTGTCCCGACATGTGAGTGTATGGGGCAAATCTTTGGCATTTGTCACATGTGCGACCGAGCTTTTGAGTAGGGGTGGGCACGAGATGGGATGGGACGAGATATACCCATCCCTATCCCATCCCGTTCATACGGGATCGGGACGGGACGTGATGGGAAAAACCTCATCCCGACCTCGTCCCATCCCAAATGGGTTCGGGACGGGACGGGATCAGCTAACATGAATTCCTCATACTCGAAAGTTGCTGTTCCATTTCCCTGGTATTTTCCCTTAAATTTATCATTAAGTCCCTACATCAATTAACATAAAAAATAAAAAAAAATGATTAGTAAAACAATTATTAGAGTGTATAATTTAGAGACGAAATAGAAAATAAAATTTTGTTATTACCTTAACGGTAAGGCAGCACCTGCGTTAATTTAGAAAAAAAAAAAAAAAACCCAACAATGTTAAAAGTAGTATGAGATATATACAAAGCAACAAGCACAAAAAATGTAGAGGAAGTGATATTAATAAAGAAGTTAAACCATACTCGATGAAACTCTCAAAGCCAATGCCCATGTTGCTACCGCCATTCTTATCGAACATGTAGATGAGTGCATTCAAGACATAGGAAGAAAGTGGATAGTCCAGATCATTAAAGTCTTGTCGAAGTTCTGATGCATCAATTTTTCCATTTCGGTCTCTATCGAACCTGTGGAAAGTTCCCTGAACAAAAAGTATTTTTATTGAAATTTCGTCAAGGTAAAAAAAGGGTTATAAAATCAACACTTGGGAAGGGAACCTACCTTCCATGATTGAAGACCAGAGTACACAGCAGCAAATTCATTGGGCCCTGCAAATTAACACAATGAGGCCCAGGTGGTGGGTTCAGGGGAGCAGGTGGTGGAGGAGACCAGTACCCATTTTGTTGCCCATAGTTGCGTGGCCATATTGTTGTTCCCAATATGCATGGTGGGTAAAAAAATTAGCTCGGGACGGGACGAGATTGAAAATCTTCATCCCATCCCATCCCATTCTAGATCGGGACGGGACGGGATCGGGATGAAATTATTCAATCCCATTAAGACCCGAAAAAATCGGAACGGGACGGGATCAGGATTGCGGGATGGGATGCCCACCCCTACTTTTGAGCATCTGCTTGCATCATTGGCCAGTAGTAACCTAGCATGAGTGCTTTATGGGCTAGGGTTCTTCCCCTGGGTGATTCCCGCATGCATCGTGGTGGATATCTTGCAGAACATATTCAACATCCTCTAGTGAAAGGAACCTTAGCAGCGGGCTCATGGCAGATCTTCTATAGAGTCTGTCATTGATAATTGTGTATCGTGCCGCCTGATTTCATAATTTTCGAGTTTCCATCTAATCTGTTGAAAGTTATCCGTTTGATATATAAGCCAGTATTGGAGTTGTCTAGTTGTTTTCTTGATTTGTGGCGCATGCTTCTTCCACCTGGTTTTCAAGTATGGAGCTTCCTTGCATCATGACAAGCGGATTATCATTTTCCTTAGTTGTCGAGCGCCAATTTTCACTAGGGTCGAATAATTGATTTATGAATCCGCAAGTGTTTTGTTGATGTAGTATACTGTTTTGCACGCTTTTTTCTTCCTGTACTAGCGTTGAGCTTATCGCGTGGTCGGACACAGATAGATATAGATACAGTGCTTCTCCCATGTTTGGCTTTGTTGTAGCTTTGTGCTCCCAGTATATATTTTTAGGCTTTGGAAAGCTTCATCACATTCCGTATTCCATTCGAATGTCTTATTTCCTTTCAAAATTCTTAAGATAAGGTAGACATTTGTCCGATGATCGAGAGATGAATCTGTTCAGGGCTGCTATTCTTCCATTAAGACTTTGTATACCTTTTTATGTTCGTTGGTGACTGCATGTTGAAAAGCGTTTGTATCTGCTTTGGATCGGCCTCAAGTTCTCTTTGATTGACCATGTACCCAAGGAATTTTCCTGATTCTACCCCAAATGTGCACTTCTCCGGATTCAGTTTCATCTTATACTTTCGCAGTTGGGAGAAGGCATGTTTGAGATTTGTGACGTGGTATGCTCGACGTGAGCTTTTGAAAAGCATGTTATCGATGTAAACCTCTATAGTTTTGGCGATTTGATCTTTGAACATTCTGTTCATCAGCTGTTGGTACATTGCTCCCGCGTTCTTTAATCCGAAAGGCATTACCCGATAACAATATGTACCCCTTTCCGTTATAAAATATGTTTTTCTTTATCGGGAGGGTACATATGTATCTGGTACATCCGGAGTATGCATCCATGAGGCTCAGCAGCTCGTGCCCGGCGGTTGCATTCACTATATGATCTATTCGCGAAAGTGGGAAACTGTCTTTTGGGCAGGTTTTATTCAGATCGTGTAGTCCACGCATAGCCTCTATTTGTCGTTCTTCTTCTTTACCAACACTGTGTTTGCCAACCAATCCGGGTAGTGAGCTTCTCTTATCAACCGGCTTTTTTTCTGGGTTCACTTGTAATTTGTGAGAGATGACAGACGGGTCTATTCCTACCATGTCCTTCATTCTCCATGCAAAAACATTTTGGTTATCTTTCAACAATTGGATCAATTCCTTGGCGAGTTCGAGATGAATCTTTGTTCCAATCCTGACTGTTTTCTTCGCTTCTTCATCTAGGTAGACTACGATCATTTCTTCTTCTGGTCGTCCGGTGTTAGGTCGATCTCGTGGGTTGGTTAGATCCTTATTATCGTCCGAAAATTCCGAACTTGTCTGGCCAAGTTGTTAGGTCGATCTCGTGGGTTGATTAGATCCTTATTCGGTCGTTGCAATAATTGCTATTTGCGAGGAGTCTTTATTGTTGCGAAATGACAATCATGGGCCGCCGGTTGATCTCCTTTGATTCTTTCGATACCATTGTCGATATGGTACTTTAAGCATTGGTGCATAGTTGAGGAGATTGCGCCAATTTTGTGTATCCAGGGTCTCCCAAGTAGCATGTTATACGCAGAAGGAGCATCGACAACAAGGAAGTCTGTCAATAACATTTGTTGCTTTCCCGGTTCTCCTACTTCGACTGGTAACTGAATCATCCCCAGTGGACGACTTGTTCCCCGCTGAAACCCACCAGTGGTTGATCGCTATGTGAGAGCATCTCATTGTGAACCGCATCCTTCAAAAAGTTGTCAGTTATAGGAGGTTGGCCGAGCTGCCCGTGTCAACCAACACCCTCTTGATTTCCCACTTAGCTATTATGACCGAGATTACTAAGGCATCATTGTACTGGAAATTAACCCCGTCTGCATCTTTGTTTGAGAAGGTTAGAGTCCTCTGCATTGTCTTTGTGCGCCGTGCTGACGGCTTTTGGTATCTGATCTTTGCTTGCATGTCTCTGACTACATGCTTTCGGGATCGGTTGGATTGCTCGGATGCGATTGTTTCGTCATCAGACTTAATGAATTCTCTGAGTCGTCCTTCTCTGAAATGGCATTCGATCTCGTCCCTCGGGCTATGACAGTTTTCGGTATCGAGGCCGTGGTCGTTGTGGAAGAGGCAGTGTTTGTCTTTGTTTCGTCTTTCCGGATCTCCTCTAATTTTTTATGGCCATTTAACGTCCTCCCTTCCTGCTATAGCTTTAAGGACCTCGCTTTGACTCGCTATCAAGGTCGTGAACGATTTTTCTGCTAGTTCACGTTTGGGCTTATTCGGTAGTAGTTTTCTGAACTTTCTTTGGTCAAATTTGGAACTGTTATTGATCCGATGTCTCTTAAGCTGGGTGATGTCTTCTCGAGGTTTGTTGCCCTCCAGGTCTCGGATGAGTCTATCCACCATTTTGATTACGCGGTTTATCTGAGTCATGAGCATCTCTACTCGGGGATCCGAGGGGATTCCCCAATATGTTAGAGACGTCTGAATTGTTACCTGTTGAAGCTCTCTTCTTTCTAGCACAATTGGTACGACAGTTGTCGCTGGGTTGACATTATTATACATGTCGTATTATCCATCGCCAGATTAAGGATTTGTAGAGCGTTCCATTGACTTTGATAATTTCTTGATCGTTAATCAGATTTCGGTGAATTTCGCCAATGTGAATTTTATTTTTAGAATGGAAACTCGTTGTTCCCCATTGATGGTGCCAAACTGATGCATCCAAATCTCGTCCTCCTGAGAGTTTACCTGCAAAATAGATATTAGATTGCCAATGACCACATTTTTGGTGGCCGAATGCACTCCGATGCTTAAGTCAACAACTCTGTTTGAAAAAGTAAGTAAATTTGGACAAAACTCAGTTAAACTTGCATACATTTTTCGAATGTTTAATTTACCTTTTATAATGGTCGCAGTTAATTCTCTGCGTGACTTAAGCATGTGAGGCACAAACGGAAGGAGATATTTCTCGTGACAGTCTCCTTTTTTATGGAGATGCGTAACTCCCTCCAAGACTCTTTTTTGTGCAACGTTCCTCTTCTTTATGAGAGAACTTGTGTCGGGCCTGATTTGGACTTTGATTCGTTCGGGTCTGGATTCAGGCTTTGATTATGTCTTTTTATAGTGGGCCTTGCTTGGGTCTCTATGGTTGACTTTAGCCTTCTTGGGTCTCACGAGCTGGCCCAATAGATGGGACATCAGATCCTTGCAATGGATGTTCTCAGCCATGTGTACGGCTTTGATGACAATCTATTTTGATGTATCATCAAAGAGCATCTAACATCTACATTCTCCATATGGATTAGCCAATGAACATCATGCATTAGTGGCGTAGACACTTAGGCGAATCATGGCGGCAAATGCAAGCTTTTTTTTTATTCGAAGTGGCATGGTAGATGTACTGTTTCGGTTACCTTCAGGAGTGCTGAGGCATGCCTTCTGCAGGCTGCAAGGCACAAATGAGTTTTAATCTTCTTTTAGAGACTAGGATGGTAAACCCTATCGGCTTCGCCCCGAAACATTTTTTTCTGGTAAAAAGTGCTTATGATCATTAAAAGCAAAATAACCTCTATTATCAAAAGAATAAAAATAAGAAGCTTATATCTATCTACTAAGGACACAATGAGCATTCCTATCCCCGTTTCATATATGTTGACATCTTATCTGGAAAAGTACTTCCGATTCTAGATAAACTTCAATGGGAACTTAACTTGGATTAACACACAGTTAGCCACTAGTTTTTCATATAGTTGATACTTGGTGGCGTCCGGCATATACTGGATCACACGGACTGCTATAGCCCATGTCAGAAACCATATACAAAAGTGGAATGTAACATTCCGAATCTGCATTTTCAACATCAGAGCCCTCTATGGTAGTGCTAGCTCTTAATTATTAATATATTGCCCAAGGCTTTCAAAGAAGGAAAACATCAGACCCCTCTAGGTCTTTTTAACATTGGATGGACTGAAACCATACTATGAAATTCTATGATTGTATCTCTGCGACATGAACCAAAATGAAAAATACCAATTGATGGGTACACAAATCTTGTATGCTTCATTCCTTTTAGGCCTGTGCAGTTTGGTGTGGTTTCAACTTTCAAGTATAACAGTGAGGGGTTCAATGGCTGCCCAGGCCCCTTCTTTAGAACATGGATACAATGACAATCAGATAAAATGAATCAAGAAGAAGAAACATGTCGAGGTCTGAATCATACAGAATTACAACCATGTATTCTGAAAGAAGGCTGGATTTCCGTAAAAGAAGGTAATGCAGCTCGTACAAGAGAAGCACCACCATAATGTAGTTGCACAAAATTAAGCAGCATAAAATTTTACTTACTATGACATTTGCAAGATAACCCTCAAACTAAAATGAGTATAAATGGACCTGTAACAAATAAATGAAACAATTCAGCACATCCAGTAAAAGCAAGGAACTAAAAAATGTCATAAAGTAGCATGTCGTCATAGTCGAATCTAATTCAATCCACCAAATAATTCAAAACCATCAAAATGGATGTTCCAGAGTTGATTGCATAGTTATTTTACAGATTTCAGTAAAAAAAAAAAAATGCACCCAAAAAAAAGAAAGAAAGAGAACTGGAGTAAAACTCTAATCCCTACAGGTGCCCGAGATCACACATGCCTGCACTGCACTCTCCTCTCAATAAAAATTACTTCCACTTTGTAAGAACGTAAACACAGCAAAAGAAATAACCGCGAGTCTGACACAATATGGTCTATCTCAGCTTTAATGTTCTTATCAAAAGAAGAAAACCAGGTCTTGCTACCCATGAAAGAAACGCAGAGAATTTTTAGGAAGTTCAAACATCTGATGAAAACCAGGCATGTTATTCCATGGAATGGAACCAAGTTCAAATCCTTGAGTTGTAGAAGTTCCAGCAGATGCATCTTTGTAGTCGCTTGAGAAGTCTTCACCCAGAAACGATGCAATTGCATCAGTCATGGGATGCTCTTTGGTAATGTTATTCCTCTGGCCAAACCAACATGCACCTAGTAAGGCATCTGGTCTAGCAGAAATATTCATTTTGGTTGAAATTTCTTTTGAAGTTGTGTCCGAACTCAACACTTGTTCAACTGGCTCAACCTTAACATTGGATCCTGCAGAAAACACCTATTAGATATAATATTCACAAGGTTAACAATAGCAATTAGTATCTAGAAATGAAAAATTAAAAGGAACTCTTACCAGGAAAGGCTGAAGTATCTGGAGGTTCACTAATCGAGCTTCTGCTGACTGGAGTGCATTCTCCAAAAACTGATGCAGCAGAACGGCTCAATGGCGAGATGGGATCATTCAACCCTTCCAATCCCGTATCACATTGATTGAGACTATTTATTATACCACCAGTGGTTGTGGCAAAAGATAAGTTTGATCCAGTCTCAGGCGACTGATTCTTTGAGCTATTTAAAGAGTGTGACACATGAAGTACTGCTTCCAATAGACCACTGTTATCTGATGTAAGACAATCTGATTGGACCTGTTCAGTGGGAGGAGGCGATTGGATAAAAGCATCGACAGACTCAAATGAAGTTGGTGGAGGGGAAGAAGTTTCCCAATTACCAAGTTCATTGTCCGAATATTGGAATGAAGGGAGCTCCAACTTCACAGCACCAGGAATGGGCTTAGAAGCAGAGAAGTTGGAATCTAAAAGGGCATTGCCATTTAATTTCCCACAAAACATTGGGAAATTCTTCGCTTTAGGGTCAGGGTCAGGATTATATGGAAAAGCCAAGCCATAGGGCCGGCGAATCTTATCACCAGTATAATTCTGAAATTGATATATTGGTGGAAATCCGCTAGTGAAGGAACCATTAAGACCAGAAAACAAGTTTTCTGACTCTCTAGGACGCTTGGGGCGATGACTTATTGGAGGAGGCATGAAGCTTCTAGTGTGAGATGAACTGAGACCTTGACCAAGCGAGCTTGTTTTTGAAAAGTCTTGACCAAGCGAGCTACCAACAGAAATATCAGAGAAGGCTGTTGGATAAGATAAAACCCCTGGATTGGCATTTAAATTCTCAAATATCACATCTGGAATCTCATAACTGTCATCTTGCAACAGGTCTTGATGTTGTGTGTTCCCAGCAGAGAAGCCATTGTTACTTGGACTCTGATGACTCTCGCTCAGTGCTTTTAAACATACTTCTGGAGGGTAAAGAGGTAAACCAGCGCGCTGCCGTCTTTTTATTCGGGTGTTCCAGTAGTTCTTTATCTCGTTATCTGTACGACCAGGTAGCTGAAAAACAGGATGACATGTCTCAGAATAATAGAAGTTAGAAACAAAGGAGCAGAATAACTGGGTTATCAGCAGTATTTTTTATTTTCTCAATCAACAGTGTTATTGCTGATCACATATTGTTAGCCCACAGACGAGTACAGAGGAGGCTTCCTATTATTCACCTGACGAAATGGATCAATTATTCTATTTGACATTTTCTGTTTCTTCCTTTATTCTCATTTTTAGAGCCAAGAGGCAGTGGTAAATAGCAAATAAGAGTGTACATAAATGGAGAGCTGAGATAACCAACAGCAAAAGAGTAAAGCAGAGAACAAAGAATGATGAAGCACTTGCATTAGGACGATGAACAAAGAGGAGTACAAGCTGAGGGTAGCAATCAGAAAGCAGGGCAACCAAATTACAGAAGAACAGAAAAGAAAAAGAAAAGTACATATAACTGACAAAATAATCATAGGGCTTGGTCAGCTACATTTGCTCCTAACATGATATTGTTTGCTTTGGAACATGAAAATAGTTGTCTATCGGTGAAATAGTTCCGAGTAATCAGGAATCAAGGATAGCAACGGGATAATATAAAGTAAACAAAGATGATTTAGGCAAGTAAATAGAAACACTGTTCCAGCCAGCATACTAAGGAGACCTCGGAGAATCTTGGTAAAAGAATTTAGCCACTTGTGCCATTCGACATCCAGAGCATATGGATATGTTGTGTTATAACCACCTAGAAGCAGTATTGCCCATGTGCATTCTTTAATACTTAGGGCCAGTTTGCAAAATATTATTTTGACACTTAAGGGTTGAGACTTAATTTTAGAAAACTCAGTTTTCCATCAAGTAGTGTTCCTTAACGTGTTATGCTTCTGGGTAAATTAAGCGTTCCAAATCTTCAATATTTTCATTTTCAAACTCATCATGATGTAAAAGCTTCAGTACAAATTTGTTTATTTCAATAACAAGTCGAATGAACAAAATTCTAGACTTTATTCAAGGTAATTTTTCCATGTCGGCTTTCAGTATCATAATTCAGGATACCACTTCAGTTTGCTCTTATCCTTTTAAAAAATGATCTAGGATGCTACATTTTGTGTTATCTGATGACACAAGCTATACAACGTTTTGACTTACAAATGTAGCTTTACCAAAGTTGTATCGTATCTAATAGGATTTTGAGGTGATTTGAAATGATATCTTTACACAGGGGGTCAATATACTGTGTATAGGGCAACATAAGAACATGGACGTGGATTCTTCATTTTTAGAGCAACAATTCTTTCTCTATGTTTTACTGCTCCATGAAATTCAGAATTTTAATCATTTTTACTCTACCAATAAATTCGATAAACCCAGAAAAGTAAAGTGTTTAATTTGGACAACCATTGAGTCGATCAGCTATTCACCCAAACCCTAATTTTATATATTTTACTCACTCAACCTGTACATAGTCAAATATATATCCTAACTTAAAACAAAAATACTAGGAAACCAGGTTTTTGCAACCATGTTTTGCAACCAAGATGACGTGTCATGATCTGGAAAGAATGATGAAATCCTCAAAGATTTTATGTGTATCTCAAAGTTGTAAAAAACTCCTCTAACGATGCCACATCATCCTGGTTGCAAAACATGTTTACAAAACATGGTTTCCTAGCATCACTCAACTTAAAATATTAAGTAATTCAAATGCTACACTCCAGCACAGTCACGTTATGCACACTAAAGGAAATCTGAAAAAAGTCCAGATCAGTCAAAATTTGTGACTCATCACCCATCCACTTGGATTCGCTTTTCTCGGGCATCATTTAAATGATCTTTCCAAAAAAAGTTACTCTGAGGTTGAATAATTTTTCCTTGGTGGGAGGACTAAGAAGGTGTTAGGTCTAGAAAAGTTTACTTTGTTATTCTTATTATCAAAATACTACACTTAGGGTATCACAGGCCAGGGTATAACAGAACATGACTAGATGCTTTGACCATCACTGAAAAATCATTACTTACCTCTACCCCCAACTAAAAAATGCAATTGTGTCAAAAGGGTACACAGAAGGGTTTCATAAAAGGGTGTCAGAATAAGCACACAATCTGACTTGTAAGTCTCAACTCAAGATTGAATGCTCTAATGATAAACCAATATATAACTTAATAGGAACTAAAGCATGAAACATTTTGAGGAGAGCAAAAATAAAGATGATGAGGAATACATACATTTGCTGCCATGCGAGCCCATTTATTGCCCATCTTAGAATGTAATTCGATGATCAGTCGCTCTTCTTCTGCTGTGAAAGCACCCTTCTTCAAGTTGGGTCTGAGATGATTAGCCCAGCGTAGACGACAACTTTTGCCACAGCGGAACAACCCGGAGTTCTTCTGGACAGCATTCCAGTTCCCTTCTCCATGCTTATTCACGTACTCGACTAAAATAGCATCTTCTGCAGGTGTCCAGGGACCTTTCTTCAGAATAAGCCCTGACTCCATGCTTTCATCACAGCTGCCTTCATCAAAGGATTGTGAATCCATTGAGCGGCTCATTTCCATCGAACTAAATTCTTTACCAATATAATTGTGTATGCTCAGCACACCATCCAATAGATCACCTGATTAAAATGGAAAACAAAAAGGAAAAAAGCTTCATCATTATAACCTAGGTCCAAATGATCGAATGAACATAAAACAATAAAGATTCTAACATAAACAGCCCCAGTTGATTCCAGAGACATAATAACAATTAAGCTCGGATCTCAAACTGAGCAGAATTAATTGAATTTGAATCCTAAAAAAAAAAAATGAACCCTAAAGCAAAAAGGGGCAAGTATAAGATGATGGAAGTGACTGCCAAGTAATCCAGGAAAACTTATAAATCAGATCAGTGGAATGGGAAAAACAAAGCAATATATATGTATGTGATTCACTATTTATTAATCTGAAAATAGAATATTTTGAAGATATCATCATACATAAACCCCAATTGAAAAAACAAAAAGGTAATGAATCAACGACTAGATGCATAAATAGCACCATATGGAATGGAAATGGAAATCAAAGAGTAAAAATTTGATCAAGTTAATGATGAAGAAGGTAGTGAAAGCTGAGAAATTACCTAAACGGGAAGAAAAGCAGTGTTGCCCCCAAAACACCTGAATTAGGAGAATGGCGAAAGCAACCTGATTGGGGGCGATTATTACAGAGGCGGAGAAGAGAGCATCGGAAGATCTCTCTGCCCGCTAACAAGAGAGAAACGAAACGGCGATGGATTGGAAATGGAGACAACGAAACCCTAACCCTAAATTGAGTTTTGGAGAGAGAGATACGAAGGGAGGATTTGGTGGTGTGAGATGCGGGAGAGAAGAGAAAGAGAAAGAGAGAAGAGAAAGAGAAAGAGAAAGAGAAGGGTTGAATGAAATGTGAATGTGTGTCGTGTAAATCTACCCTTCCTTCCTTATATGCGAATGCGATGCATGTATGCTTTGGAGAAGAGAGAACAAGAGAGAGAAATGCGCGAAACTAGGATCTCTCTCTTAGAAAAGGCGTATTAGAGAGAAGAGAAATAAAGAAAGAGTGGAAGACGATTTGTACTTTGCAATCACCGCAGTGATGATTAGAAGGAGAACAAACAAACAAACGAAACCCACATAATTAATTGGCCCTGAAATAAATGCATTTTTTACCATAAACTTACATTGATTATGGAATCTAATTAAACAATCATTTCATTCTCTTTTGTCAATGTCAATTTCTTTCCTTCTTATTACACACACCCCTTATTTTTCTTAAAATTCTTCCCCATCTCATTCACTTACCGTTCAATGAATAAGATAAAGAGTTTAAAGGGTAAATTTGAAAAACATGATTTGTTAACTAATTAGACCTAATACCAGACTCCCAGTCTCACAGAAGGATGTTCTAAATCCAACCTTTGGCACTAAATTAATAAGATGCAGCATGAGACAACACCATTTATTATCTATCTCATTCAGCAGGGTTCAAATCCAAGCTAGTCAGTCACAAACTTGGGCATAGGAAACTGTGTGTGTTCATGACATGAGGGTTGATTGGTAGTTAGATAGATTTCATAAATTTTGTGCCATGTATACTAAGTACCTAGCTTTGGACTATGTATGTAACCCTTACAATTTTTGAAAATTTCAAAAGCTTTACGTTTTAACAGATCTACTATATCCTTATCTATTCAAACACTATATTTACTTCAAATTAATCACCTATTTTGAAATTACCAAAATCTTGGGGAAAGTATGTTTGGCCTGGTTTTGCACGCCTGGCCGGATGTTTTACACTTTTGTCTCTGCCTCTTTAAACATTCTTTAAATATAACCACAACAAAGAAGGGACAAAACAGTAATTACCCACCCAAGCATGAAAACCAGGCAGCAGACCCAGGCTCTCTAGAATTGTTCATGTTTGCATTGCACCCATTCTCTCCACTCCTATTATGAAATTACCATACTACCATCATGTTTTTCAAATTTCCCTTTGTACATTTCACATTTCACATTTCACATTTCTTACTAGTAGATGTATGTAAAATAAGAATGCAACCAAATTAACACATACTATCTAATCATTATTGCACTTCAAATGTCAAATAAGTTGTAAACTTAGGAGAAGTGACAGATTGTCAAGGATTTTTACAAGACCAAGGCTTTCAAGCCGAATTTTTTTTTTTTTAAGTTATGGGATTACAAGTCTTGGGTTGGTGGAACCACCAAATGCCCCCAAATAATACGGTTTGGAGTATCCTGCCATATATGCTTTAATAATTCTTGCACATACAAACAACAATTTTTGTAATATCATTATCATTGGGACGTATCGATTTATGATATGTTAAGATAAAATTTGAGATTATCATATTGTGTGAAGATATATTACAAATATGATACTATCGTCACCTGAATTAGAATACAAACTGCGACAACATTTCTGAACACTGCATCGAACTAGAGAAGAAGAAAAACACCAAGGATGAGAATCCATAAAAGTATACCACATCATCATTTGCGAACGAGTTTGTCTAAGTAAAGTCATTTTTTTGTCAAGTTTGGGCATTGTTACACTTTTACTCATTCTCTTTAAAACACAACCACATACATTATCTATAAAATGGGTATAAGTGTAAAAAGCCCAAAACCGGATAAAAAAAAGTAGCTACAAAACCTGACCGCCTAGAATTGGAATTTGCCAAGCCTTCCAAATCCCATAAATTTTGCGGCTGATCTTGTTAATGGGCCCCTCCTTGCCATCTTTTTATCTCTCTTTGAGCAACTAATTAAAGTAGACCACCACCAAAACTCATGATCCATCCCTGTAATACATCATCACTCATACATTCAATATCAGCAAGCAATCAAGCAAAAGCTACAAGAATAAATCATACATGTTTCTGTAATTTGTTCTTTCTATGTCCACACTCATTCATCCATTTTGCCAAGTTGAATGATAAAGACTCTAAGATCATGTTGGTCCCTTCCTTTTTAAGTCTCCTATTATATGACTTTATTACTTTGGATTGAATAAGCCCTGGCTGTATGTGCTATGTGAATTTGGAAAAGGGTAGGTGCCAAAAACAATATTGATTGCCCTCTTATTATCCATTTTGAAGCCCCTCTTGCATAGCCTCTTGATTATTTTCAAGTTGGCTAATGCTCGGTCTTCTTTTTAATATGCTTGCCTCATCTCACAGGGGTTGTGTAGTATGGCCATCATGATCGTTTACGTGACAAAATAACTCATCAATTACAACCCATTTTGAGCGAGAAAATTCATCAATTAGGCTACCACCATGACCCACAGGAGATACTACAGCCTATAATGAAGGGAGGGTTGAGCGCCTCAGTCGTTCATGTATACACCTAGAATCTACAACCTCAAAGGTTTAGAACTGATCTAAGGAAGTGCAAGAGACATTTCTCATCCCAATTCCCAACTAGGGGGTGCAAATAGAATGGAAAATTAACAAATAATTGAAATGAAGCTTCTGCTGCTGATGAAATCTGACAACTTTTTCCTTTTTCCTTTTTCCTTTTTCCTCTTTCCTCTGGATTCGGGGTGGCTCCTGCGCACAATGTACAGGAGGATGTCCTGCGCAGGAAGCACAGTCGTCGGATCTGATCCAACGGTTCAGATCGACGGATTTTAAAAATTTTTTTTTTTTTTTTTTTTTTGAAATCCAGTTTTTAAAATCCTTCGATCTGAACCGTTGGATCTAATCCAACGGCTGTGCTTCCTGCACAGGACGTCCTCCTGCGCATTGTGCACAGGAGCCACCCCGGGTCCCTTTCCTCTTTGTTTCTCACTTCCCAACTTGCAATCAAATGATGCAAGCAAGCAAACAAGTCTACCTTTAATTCAATGGCTTCTACTTTCAAAGCAAAGCAATGCAATCAGCAATCCACTTCACTTTATGGCTCATTGAGTTTTGTTTTCTTTGAATAATTACACATATTAGAGCTAAGAAGGAACACTTTAACGCGTCATCAAGTTGATTGTTGTGAATAAATCTTGAAACGAGGACCCAAGGAGAAAGCTAGAACCATCGTAAGCACATCGATTTGATATGATTCTCATTATAAGTCGGTCTTTTATCATGTAAACCCAATACTAGATATCTACACTATTATAACCATAGAAGCCTTGGATGAATAGTATTATGTGTTCGACTCTAACTTTTTGTTTTTCAATTTCGCTCTATCAACTTTATAATATTCTTTATAATATTCACAAGTAAAATAAAAATATGGGTAAAAAGTGACCGAATGTTTTAATATCTTTTGAATGAAAAATACTATTACTTCTATATCACTTTTTCACAGTCCAGTTCAAGAGGGAGATGTTGTCAATAAAATATTTCTTATGAGTATTTTAGGCATATCCCATCTCAACACAACTTAAAGAACCTTCCTATTTATAATGAACACATGAAACATTGGTATATTTAAACAAGATCTTCATTAATTAGTTGGAACCCCTCCACATTTCATAGTTTTTACTAGAGTTGGGCATCCCATCCCATGATCCCGATCTCGTCCCATCTCAATTTTTTTCGGGTCCTATTGGGATTGATCAATCTCATCCTGTCTCGATCTAAAGTGGGATGAGATCGAGATGAAGATTTTCAATCCCGTCCCGTCTTGAACCGATTTTTTTTAATATTTAGTATTAACTATGTAGTATGAAACTATTTGTTGACATAATTATTTTATTTATTGATGTGACTATTTTATTCTTACAAGTTTCCATGTGACTCACCTAGATAATGAATCTAACTCAAACCTTCTCTCTTCTTTTTTCTTCTTCCTAACTCTTGACAATAACAATGTGTACTCTTCGTAGTTTTAAATGACAAACTCATTGATAATTTTCGTTAGCAATGTACAAAAAAATGACTATCTTCAATAGTGGTTCTAAAAAAAATGGAGCAAAGGCTAATGAAATGGGAAAATAATAATCAATGACTTAAAGTTATATAGTTGTTCCTAGAGTTGTGCATTTGGTAAATCCAAATTTTCAATCTTGCATGATAAATTTTCATTCCAAAATTTAGTACATGTTCATCCCGTCTCGAATCCGTTTGGGATGGGACGAGGTCGGGATGAGGTCTATCTCGTCTCGTCAAGATCCCGAACAAACGGGATGGATAGGGATGAGGTCCATCCCGTCCCATGCCCACCCTAGTTTTTACAATCAAAATATTCCCTTCTCAAACATGTGCGGAGCCAGGATTGCAGATAAAGGGGGGTAAACAGTACATAACTATTTACGAAAATACTGAAAATTTGGATTTTTACAATCATATTTTGCAATCAGGGTGACATGGCGTGATCGTGAAAAAATGATGATTAATTCAACCATACAAACAATATACATGACATGATTAATTCAATTGTAGCTAGCTAATTAAGAGCTTCATTTTTTACTTGAAGAAAATAGAAGCAGGCATAGTGGTATAAGATGAGAGTTGGCGAGGAGCAGACCTCTAGCTTTCTTTCTAGCTTTGAGGTAGCAGGACGGTATAGTCCAAGTCCAAGGAGTAGTAGCAGCAGTAGCTTGACTGGACTGGATGAATTCAAGTGAATTTGTCGGACAACAATTTTATTTTTGGAATCCTCCTTCCTTTTCTCCTCTTGCTTTATCTGTCCGTCTGTCTCCTCTTCTTTGAAACTCACTCCTGAGTCAGAGCCTCCGAGGATAACACTTACACAACCAACCCACTCTCTTTTGTCTTCTTATTCTTGTCTGTCTTCTCGAAAGGGAAATATATGTGTGTATAGAGGAAGAGAGAGTTTTCTCCTTTTGGGCTAGTTCAGGTGAAGCATACAAACAACAACTTAACTGAATCGACCTACGACCATCGTGTTTTTCCAACCGCCCCAAATCCAAATGATTACTTTTAATTTTGAAAGATCGGAGAGAAAGCAAAACAGATCAGATCTCAACCCCCAATTAATCTAATGTGTTAACTAATCTTTTATCACTCTTACCACCATATGCTAGCTGAGTCAGAGGTAAGATTATCCTAATTCTTTATTTTCTTTATTTTTTTAACAAAAAAAAAGAAAACCAATGATGATGTAAAATTTCAACGGCCGGTCCCCAACCCAATTAAAAATTTTAATATGAATATAATCACATGGAAAACAAACCCACCATGTATGGTACATCTCTTCTGGTTTCTTTGTTGCTCTCTGCGTGTGTAGGGGGTGAATGGATTAAAATGAGTTGGTGAAAATTAAGAGAAAGAGAGGGAGAGATTAAACAAAGAGAAAGAAAAAGATAGGGTGAGAATTTAAAAAATATATATATTAAAAAAATAGAGATATTGAGTGGAATTGGGATTGGGATTGGTGAGGGTGGAGTTAAAAGAAAAAAAGAAAAAAAATTGTTGTTTTAATTTTTAGTGGAGTTAGAAGTCAAGATTTCATAAAGAGGGGCAACATAAAATTTTAAAGGGGGGCAATGTCAAAAATATGAATAATTTAATAAAAAATTTTAAAAAGATAAGGGGGGCAATTGACCCCCTTACCTAACACATGGATCCGCTCATGCTCTCAAACATTGATTAATTATAATTAAGCCCATAAAATAATTTATTTGAAGCCCTCTAATTATATATAAACTATAATATGCCTTTACATATAAATTTTGGATTCTCATTTTGCCCTCCACATTTCATACTTTTTACAATCAAAATCAGCACTCTCAAACATACATTAATTATACTTAAACTCCTAACATAATTTATTTGTAGCTCCTCAATTTTCTTTAAACTATAAATAGGCCCTTACATCTAACTTTTGAATTTTCCATTTTGAGCTCCACATTTCATACTTTTTACAAAAAAACCTCTTTCAAATATTGATTAATTATATGTAAAATTATAATTTAATTTATTTAGAGCCCCCTAATTATCTATAAATAAACCCTTACAATAGTGAGTGTAAAATTTATTTGGTTACAACATTTACTCTATAATATTCTTTAATTTTTTTAATTAATTAAATTAAAAGTTTTTCATCAAATCTTCTGAAATTATAATTTTTAGAATAAAATAAAATAAAAATATTGAATATATGCACACATAAAGCGCGTCCACACCCTAATATTCAAAATGTCATTAGATCACTCTACCGAGATTAATTACTATGGTAAAGAGTATAAGGATTGGACTAGTCTAACTTGTATCTTACAATAAGAGGTAAATAGGGATTTAAGGTTAAATACTAAACTTGAACTCGATTCCAGACATGATCATAAGTGTGATCCTGCATGTTTGAATGCATGGTTAAAATTTTGAACACAAACATAAGTAAAGTTATTCAACCTTTGGCTAATAAGAAGCTGTAGAATAATCTGTAGGTCTTCTTGCAGTATCCTGAAGCACACGTACTAAAGTATTTCTCAAAATAACAAACCCTGAACATTAAATGTATCCTATTTCCCCAATGCTCGTCGTTGCACACTTCTGCATGGATTTGGAAAAGTATTTCTCATATATATTAACCACATAATTATCAGGAAGCTTATTGATTAATCAAAATGCAATAGGTATACTTGTATCCAAAACTAAATCATTATTGTTTGATTATAAGTGCACACAGTGACGGAGCCAGGATTTTTGTTGAGGGGGGGCGGAGTGATGTCATAATTAATTAAATATAATATAAAAATTAGTTACTTTAACATGATTTTTTTTTTAAATCCGAAATTCTTCCTAGCCTGGAAAAACCAGCGAGGTTGCTGCCTGGGGAGGCAAAAATACACTTTTGCCCCCCTATTTAACAACCTTTTTGGAAAATGTGTTTAAAGAGGGGGGCAAAAGTGTACTTTTGCCCCCTCTTTAACAACCTTTTTGGAAAAGGTGTTTAAAGAGGGGGGGCAAAAGTGTATTTTTGCCCCCCAGGCAACAAACCAAGCAGGGGGACCCAGGCCCTGTAGAATTACTACTATATTCATTGATTACTACTATAGCAAAAATGGGAGTACAACAAAGACAGTCATTGAAGATGATTACTATTATATTCATTGAAGATGATTACTACTTATAGAAACACAACAGAAGAGAAGAGTTTGAATCGTTGATTACTACTACATGAAGAAAAGGAGGAAGAGATTGAGTTGCTTACGATTTTTTTTGTGGAGATGACCAACACAGTGATTAATGAAGGTACCTGGTACCTAGAAGAAGAAGAATAAGGTGGTTTGGATCCTACTGGATCTTGTGAAGATGAGCTCAAATAAGTCAATAGTTATAGATCTTTGAAGATGATGAAATATAGGGGTTTCCCTCATCTTATCAATTCGATGGAGTGTGAAGAAGAAACTGTGGATTTTGGTTTCTTTGAGGAGCAATTCTAGCTGGCCTGAGAAATCAGCCTGGTCCCTGTCTGGGGGGCGAAAATACATTTTTGCCCCCCTATTTAAAACACCTTTTTGGAGTATGTGTTTAAAGAGAGGGGGGGGCAAAAATGTATTTTTGCCCCCCAGGCAGGGAAACCACGCTGGTTTCCCAGGTCTGCTAGAATTTCTGTTCTTTGAGAGATTTGAGGGATTTAACCTCTATCTCTAACTCTAAAAGTAGAGTTTGAATTTGATATGTACATGATTTGAAAGATGAAGTCCTGGTTGAAGTGAGAATAGAGGAGCAAATTAAAAACTAATTGGAAGACAAATAAATTATTAAAAAAAAAAAAAAAATCTCAAAAGTCAGTGGGGGCAAGTGCCCCCACCTGAATCCGTGCCTGAGTGCACACCCACGAAAGGAGATAGTAGCATTGCCATGTATTGAACACTCCACATGGATCGAAGGTTGTGAAATTATGTCACTAAAAAAACAGTTTTTTGAAATTTCTGAGATGTTTTTCCCTCAATATTGAGCATGTTGCTCCAAGGGAGGTAACATCAATGATTTTGTCACTGCATGGAGAGGAAGAATTGGTTTTGGAATCCTGGCTTTTTTCAGGCAAACAAATTCAGCTTTGCGTTGGAAAACGAAATCCCATCTTTTCTTCTAGACATCTTTCAGGAGGCCAAATTCTATCAATAGGGAGAGATTGCAACTTTTGTTTTTCTAGGAAGAAAGGAAACTGACACTTAGTGTGCCACATATGATGTACTTGGTAGAAATAAACGGGGAAGCTGTGAATAGATGGATCGGGCAAGTTGTTAAATCACCTTGACACATCATACATATAGTGTGAACTTTGTTTCATAGTGAAGGGTGATTCTAGATGTCAAGGAAACTGGCGAGGGAGGGTGCCTCGCACGTGTCCAACATTTGTTTCAAAAAAAAAAAAAAAGCGGGAAATTTGTTTAAATTTCGTTGCTGAAATTTAAGAGGGAGGGAGGGACCAAAAAACAGAGAGATAACACAGACAAGGGAAGACCTCTCCCCAAACCCATCTCCACAGAGAAGAAATCAGAAGAGAAGATGAAGCTCTCCCTCTCCCCAAACTCGACAGAAAAGAGAAGACCGAACAATCTCGTGCCGGAGAGGAGGGAGGTTTATGGGGGTGGAAGAGAAGACCAAACAATCTCCCTGCTGCTATGTTTCAGGTTCAGCTGGAAAATCAAAACCAGCTCAACGATCACTATGGATCAAAACATCCCAAAGAATAACCTCCAACTGACTCGGGATCATTATCATAGCTTCTTGTATTCTGCAGATCTCTCATTGAGTGTGTTCAGAACTTTGAATGTAATTTGGTTATCGACGGTCTGAATGCAAACAACAACTGCATTTCTTTTCTTTTGTCCTTGTTGTATGACTCTCTGTTATGGTTGGATTTCTGTTATGTCGACGTTCAGAACTCTTCTGTCCTTGTTGTATGACTCTTTGTTATGGTTATCGACGGTCTGAATGCAAACACAATGGGGTGCCTGCTCATACAATCCACAAGCATTTTTTCACTATGTTTATGTATGTTTCTGACAAAAGGATATCTGTAACCATAGCCACTGATGAAGGCTAGGGGGACTTACTTCCATGGCTTCATTCAACCTTCTGGAGCTGCAAGAACAAAAATGAAAATAACTAAAGAAGAATGGAAGTGAACAAAAACAAGGAAGATAGTAAGTAGAATAACATCCTCAAGGTTCAAACTTCTGTATGTAATTCAGATTTTGTGCTTCTAACAATGTCATCAAAAGAAAGAAGAAAAAGAAAAACTCCAATACCCTAAACAAATCCTGATGAGGTAGACTATTATACATTCTCTTCTATGGAAGAACCATAGAAAGATTTCATTAACAATTCTAAGAGACAAAGTTAGCAAGAAAGAAAATAAAAAAATAAACAGTCTTCAATTGCTTCTTCTACTTCAAGGTTTCACAACAGGTTCAATATCTTTCAAAAGCCCAACAATCTGTTGCATGGTCGGTCTCTTCGTTGGCAAATCAGTTGTACATAGGTACCCAATACGCAAAGCTTCCTCCATTTGGTTGTCTGGTCCGATCCCTTGTATCAATAGCTCTCAAAAGCTGATTCTTTCTAAGTAGCCCTCTCACCCAGCTCACCAAATCTGTATCTCTGTCCTCTGGATATTCATCTCCCACAGGCTTCTTCCCTGTAACAAGCTCAAACAGAACCACTCCAAATCCATATACATCAGACTTGAGTGTTATTGAACCACTTTCTTGGTCAGAAAACTCCGGTGGTACATACCCCACTGAACCTCGAGTAATCTCGTCTTCTAATCCATTTCCAAAAAATTTAGCCAAGGACAGAAGAGTTCTGAACGTCGACATAACAGAAATCCAACCATAACAGAGAGTCATACAACAAGGACAGAAGAAAAGAAATGCAGTTGTTGTTTGCATTCAGACCGTCGATAACCAAATTACATTCAAAGTTCTGAACACACTCAATGAGAGATCTGCAGAATACAAGAAGCTATGATAATGATCCCGAGTCAGTTGGAGGTTTTTCTTTGGGATGTTTTGATCCATAGTGATCGTTGAGCTGGTTTTGATTTGCCAGTTGAACCTGAAACATAGCAGCAAGGAGATTGTTCGGTCTTCTCTTCCACCCCCATAAACCTCCCTCCTATCCGGCACGAGATTGTTCGGTCTTCTCTTCTCTGTCGAGTTTGGGGAGAGGGAGAGCTTCATCTTCTCTTCTCTTCTGATTTCTTCTCTGTGGAGATGGGTTTGGGGAGAGGTCTTCCCTTGTCTGTGTTCTCTCTCTGTTTTTTGGTCCCTCCCTCCCTCTTAAATTTCAACAACGAAATTCAAACAAATTTCCAGCTTTTTTTTTTTTTGAAACAAAGGTCGGGCACGTGCGAGGCACCCTCCCTCACCAATTCCCTCACCAGTTTCCTCGACATCTAGAATCAACCCCATAGTGAATGTTTACATTATCTCCATTGATTTTGGCTTAGAATGGTGGACATCTATGTGAACCAGGTGTCACTTTACTTCCTGTTTTACTTTTCCGTACTGTGATTGTTTAGATATTGTAATCACTAGTAGAGTAGAGTGTCAATGAGTTACAGTACCCATTGCATCGATTGGTACTTCCAAATTAAACATTGTGGTGTAGACCACTATTTTCCTCGACCATGAATCACCTTATCACCACATTGTGGAGTATTCAATAGATTTTATAATCCTAATATTTTACACCTAGAAACCACACCGTATTATTCTCCTAAAGTTTTATCCATCATCCACGTCCTTATTAGCTACAAAGCTACTACTTTGCTAAAGCCCACCATCACACTATGAGGCCATTGAGGGTTTTTTTTTTCCTCAAAACAACTCTAAATGTCTCCCAAGTTTGTTTAGTTTATCCCTAACAGAGGAATGCATGAAGGTTAAGATGGCTGACAAGTGAACAAGCCAAAAAAAAAAAAAGGATTTTTAAAGGAATTGTCCCAGCAGTATGATATAGTCCCTCTATTGCAAAATACATATCACATGATACACCAATAGAGACTTCAATCAAACACTGTTATGCTATATGACCTGGAACCCTAGTGTTGCTGTATGACTGGCGATACATAAAGTGCATCACATGATACAATTAACTATGGGTATTTAATAAATTTTGATCTTAAGGGGATATATATTACAAATGAGTTGATACATAAAGCTAACTTCAATTGTATTTTTAGTTCCAACAGCTTAATATCAATCTGCACATAGTAAGAAAAAAGTATAAAAGTTTCTCATTCAATAGTTTCAAACTTCAACAAACCTGAATCATTGCAGCTGCAGATCAACCTGCTCCGGCAGCTACGCCAATTGAAATAGAGAGACGAGGGAATGCAGGTGTTAACTTGTTGGCGCGCTAGGCACGTGCGCACATCTTGGTCCACTATACATAGCAACGATATTGTCCCCAACTTAAACACCATGATTTTGGGCCCCCATCATGGGCTTCTATGGTATGAGGTTTTCTTCCAAAAGACTGTGTTGCTATTAGGGACTAGACAACTCCTTATATTCTTAGATGACAACTCCACCTTAGTTGATGTGGGACTATTCAAGTCAACTCCATCCCAACAATCTCCAACTTGGCACGAATTGACACATCCTACAATCCATCCGATCTTCAACCATCTCGAGGAATAGGATGAACAACTCCATTACCGGATCGACCTTCAACCATCTCGAGGATTACCTCCACTGGGCCGACAACCATCTCGAGGAATACGAAGTACACCTCCACCTATATTGTAAGGAAACCCCTTGACAAGATCTACAACATTCCAAGGATCCACATCACAAGGAAACCATTGCCAAGCTCAGCTAAACCATCAGCTCTAATACCACTTGTTAGGGAAAACAAAGCAAACAACTACAAAGGAAATTATACCAATGGAATAAGCAACTAAATATTTCCAAACCAATGTTCAATGCAAGCAAATAATCAATGCAATAAAAACTAAATGACACCAAGATATACGTGGAAAACCTTTCAAGGTGAATAGTAAAACAACCACGGGGAAAATCTGATCAATCCACTAATCAATCAAAAGAAGTACAATGTTTTTTTCAAGTTTTTTGCCCAAAGCTTGAGGAATATAATGAGCAATACAAAGGTTACCTCATAAGAGCTTCAACCAACTTCCCAAGCAATGAGAGAATCCACCAAAAACAAATGGCACCAATATGCACATTGTGAGTCACCAAACAAACCCCAAATCAACCTCTTTTTTTTTTTTTTTTTTTTTTTTTCCTCTCAATTGAGGTATACTACACACTATCGCACTCACAACCGCACACACAACTGCATGCACAACTTCGTACACACTATTAATCACCAATTTGAAAGCGGCCCCAACTACTCCTATTTTATTTACCTCATCTCACTCATGTGAGGACCACAAGGCTTGGTCCACCACACTTTTGGGCTGGACCAATCATGGTAATACCCATGGAACCCAACAAATCTCCCCTTCCAGGCCATAGAGGGGAATCATAGCCTAAGTACATTAGGTCATTACAATAAGCTTTCTATAGAACTCATGTTTCTCTTTAGAAACCACTTTTGTCATCATGTTGGAAAGATTTTTACTAGTGTGAATCTTCTCAAGTTGGAAACAATTCTTTTCAAGCACATCACGTATCCATTGGTAACGGGTATCAATATGCTTGGTGCCCATGGCATGTGGCATTCTTGCTCAACTCTATGGCACTCTGACTGTCACAATGCACAACATATTTATTTTGATTCACACCCAATTCCTTGAGTAATGTTTTCAACCATAACATTTCCTTTCCTATTTTAGTAATGACAATATATTCGACTTCAGTCATTGACAATGCAACACACTTTTGCAATCTAGACTGCCAAGATACAGCTCCCCCCTGCAAAAGTGAAAATATAACCTAAAAAAAGACATCTTCCTGTCAAGATCACCTGCCATATCTGCATCTGTGAACACTTCCAATATGGCTCCTGAATTACCAAAATATAAACAAAGCTTTGTAGTACCCTTCAAGTACCTCAGAATCCATTTAACTGTAGCCCAATATTTTTTTCTCGATTATCAAGATACCTACTCACAACACCAACTGCTTGAGCAATATCTGGTATTGTATAAACCAGTGTTCTAAAAAGTGCTAGACAGTGGGCGGGCGGCGAACAGGTGCCTAGCGCCCAGGGGCATAGGCGGTTTTAGGTTTTGTATTATAACTTTAATAATTTACAAAAGTTAAGCATAATACCTTATCAATTACATCCAATTTAATGCCAAGATACATATGCAAAATTTAAAAACATGAAAAATTAACAATCGTTAACAAAATTTATTAAAACTCAAATGACTGAAGTTGGTCATGATGGGTACTTTATACAAAGTTGAATTTGTTGACAAATATCCAAACCTACTATTTTATTTTTCTTCAAATTGCATGAATGACCTCAATCATGTTTGATAAAATAAAATAAGAACACAGTCAGCCTTATTCAAAAAAAAAAAACTCACCCAGACCGCCTAGACTGCCCAGACCCCGCCTAGACTGCCCAAACCCTGCCCAATCATTAATCTGGGCATTTTTCTAACGCCTAGGCCATTTTTTAGAACATTGGTATAGACCATCGCATACATCAAACACCCTACAATAAAGGAGTATGAAATACCTATCATATTTTTCTTTTCTTCATCAGTGCCTGGAGACAACTTGACACTTAACTTGAAGTGATTAGCAAGTGGAGTGTTCACAGGCTTAGCATCATTTATGTTGAACTTTTCAAGCACCCGTTCAACATACTTTTCTTGTAACAATCACAACTTCTTAGTTTTCCTGTCACGTACAATATGCATTCCCAATATGTATTGAGCTGACACCAAGTCTTTCATATCAAAAAACATAAACAAATCTTTATTCAATCTGTCAATCATATCAACATCTTTTCCAACAATTAGCATATCATCAACATAAAACAAGAAAATAATGAAGCTACTAGACAAAAAATATATGACATAAACACAATGATCTAAAAATGTTCTCTTGTACCCATGACCCACCATAAATGAGTCAAACTTCTTATACCACCATCTTGGAACTTGTTTCAGCCCATAAAGACTTTTCTTCAATTTGCAAACCATATATTCTTCCCCTTTCACTTCAAAACCCTCTAGTTGTGCCATGTAAATCTCTTCATGCAAATCTCCATGAAGAAACACAGTTTCAACATCTAAATGCTAAATTTCAAGATCCAGGCTAGCTGCAAGACTCAACACTCTAGTAGAGGTCATATTCACAACGGGTGGGAATATCTCATCAAAGTCCATCACCTTCTTTTGCGCAAAGCCTTTCACCACTAACCGGGCTTTGTGTTTCACATTTTTTTCCATCACCATATTTTTTCAGCTCGTACACCCATTTGTTCTTCAAAGGTTTTTTACCTTTTGGAATCTCAACTAACTCATAAGTACCATTCTTATGCAAGGAATTCATCTCTTCTTGCATAGCTTTCATCCAACTATTTTTATCTTTATGAGCTAGTACTTCTTGCAAATTTTCGGGCTCGCCCTCTTCTATAAGCAAAACATACTCAAAATTGTGGTACTTCATTGATGGTTTGTGCTCTCTGGTAGACTTCGTACTTGAGGCTCTACTATTTCTTGTTGAAGGGGTTGTTCTTCTTGCTCATTTTCATCTGTTTGTACATGATCATCACCAACAACTTCATTTTCTGGCATATAGTCACATACTAGATTAGGGTTGGGCCGGTCCGGGCAAGTTCTCAAGCTTTAGTGGTGGCGAGGAAGTGAGACAAAGATGTGGAGGGAGGAAAGGTGAAACAGGGAGGAAGGGTGAGAAACAAATAAGGGAAAAGAAAGGGAAACGGGGGCGATGAGTCTGAAGACTAGTTGGCAAGTGATGTTGCCTTTGGCAGTGATCTTGGCATTGCCGTACGGAACAAGTTTCAAACGACGTCTATAAGATCCGTCTCGAACCCCTTCGTCAACCCTTTCATGATGAAACGTGAACAGTGCGGACAAAACGTCTCGTAATAGAGAGCCGATGTCACCTTCCCCGCCTGAGCTGTTGGAGAGTTGAAGACCAAGAATGAAAGTGATGGATTTTGCTGCATGAAATGGAGAAGAGGAGAATGAGAATGACAATGTGGTCTCTGGATGTTATCTGTGAAGAAGAAAAGAGATATAGAGGAGAGAAAAGATTGAGTTGACTTTTGAGTTGGGTTTTGTCTTTTGTTGTTTGAGGGGTAGGTTTAGTTTGGGTAGGGCTTTGGGAAAATTGGATTTTTTTTTAAATATTCGGGTCAGGCCAGTTAACCGACGGTTTTGGAAAGCTGAAACTAAGGACCGGACCGAAGATAAAGTATTTATTTAAAAACCGAACCGACCGGGCCGAACAGGGTCGATTCCCAGTTCGGTTCAATTTTTCAGTTTGAAATGCCCAGGCCTATACTATATCATCTGACATCTCTCCCCCATTTTCAACATGCGACAAAGGAGAAGGAAGTTGAGTAAGATCTGGTACCTCATTCTCTGTCTACTTAGGCTTCTCAATCTTCTCAAAATCTGCAATAGTATGATCTTCATAAAAGACCAGATCTCTGCTTTTAACAATCTTCTTATTCTTAGGTTCCACAATCTGTGGCCAAACTGCATCTCCATAGCCAATGAAAATGCTTTTTCATCAAGCTTTGATTTTTGTTCTTTGGCTACATGAACAAATGTTATACACCCAAACACCTTCAGATGAGAGTATGAAATATTTTTCCCTCTCCACACTCTTTCTGAAATACCATCATCCAAAGGAACTGAATGAGACATGTTGATGAGGTAACAAGCATTACGAGTAGCTTCAGTCCAAAAAATCTTTTCCAACCTAGCCATGTGAAGCAAGCATCAGACTCTTTCTACAATAGTCTGGTTCATTCTCTCTGCCACTCCGTTATGTTGCGGAGTGTGAGGAACTGTCATCTCATGTCGTATACCACGATCATCACAATAAGCTTTTAATTCTTTTGATGTGTACTCACCCCCATTATCATTGCGGAGCACCTTCAAATGTCTACCTGTTTTTCTTTCAACCTTGACATGGAACTACTGGAAACACTTGAAAATCTGATCTTTAGATCTTTTGAAATAAATCCACACATTTGTTGATGCATCATCAATAAATGTCAAAAAAATATCTACTACCACTAAAAGAATCTACTTCAATGGGACCAAAAACATCAGTGTAAACCAAATCTAAGAAACCAATTTTTCCTTTTGATGATCTATGAAATGCAATTCTATGATGTTTACCAAATAAAAAATGATCACAGGGTTAGGAGGGTTACCTCTCAGGGAGGGAATCACTTTCTTCTTTGCCAAGAGTTGCATACATTTCTAACTCATGTGTGCAAGTCACATGTGCCACAAGTTTGGAGAAGTATCACTTTCAGTTGCGTTCAAACCACCCTTACACAGCTTCACCTGAGTCTTGTATAAGGTGCAATGTGTTTTGCCTTTTTTTCACAAGTGAGACTTTGGTAAGCTTCCAAACACTATTACCAAAGTAATTCGTGTATCCTTGTTTCTCCGAAGCAAGTCTAAAAATTAGATTTAGGCGAACATTAGGAACATGACATACATCTTTCAAAGTCAAAGTGCATCCCACATTTGTTTTGTTACACACATCACCCACTCTCAAAATCTTGGAGAAACTAGTATTACCCATCTTCACACTGCCAAAATATCTTGCTATGTAAGTGTGAAATAGTCTTTCCTTGGAGTAAAGCAATAAGATGCACGCGTGCGTACCTTGCTCCATTATACATAGCAACGATATTGTCCCAACTCAAACACCACGATATTGTCACAATTTCTGTGGTGTGGGGTTTTTCTCCAAATGGCCTCGTTGCTATTAGGGAGTGGACCACTCCTTATATTCTTAGATGACAACTCCACCTTAGTTGATGTGAGGCTATTCAAGCTAACTTCGTCCCAACAATCTCCACCTTGGCGTGAATTGTCACATCTTACACTGCATTCATCTTCAATCATCTTGAGGAACATCGAACCAATCTTCAACCATCTCGAGGAACCACATCATGAAGAATAGGAGGAACACTTCCATCGAACCGACCTTCAACTATCTCGAGGAACACGTGGAACACCTCCACCTAAATTGTAAGGAAAACCCTCGACAAAATCTACAATATCTAGAGGATTCACATCTCGAGGAAACCATTGCCAAGCCCCAGCTAAACCACCGGCTCTGATCCACTTGTTGCTAAACCATCGGCTTTGATATCACTTGTTGTCGCATTAGGCACATGTGTGCACCTTGGTCCACTATACATATCAACAATATTGTCCCCAACTTAAACACCACGATTTTAGGCCTCCATCATGGGCTTTTATGGTTTGGGGTTTTTCTCCAAAGTGTTTCGTTTCTATTAGGGAGTGGATCACTCCTTATATTCTTCGATGAAAACTCCACCTTAGTTGATGTGGGATAGATCACATAATTATTACATAATATACCTCCTAACTTATGTTTGTTAGTGTTTCGAATAACGTATTTTAGTTTAATTATTTTATTTTTGTAGGATTTGAAGTTTAAATGGAAAAAGTGCATTAGCGTGGCGAATTTGCAAACTTATAGGCGAATTGACGAAATGGAGCGGGAGACACTCAAGCCAAAGAAAAATAATGAAATTAGTTTTGAATTGGTGGAACAAAGAAGTCATATGAATGTACATACCCAAACCCTTTGTTTTCCCTTTGTTGTCTTTTGGTTTTTAATTTCATTGGGCTTGAGATCCACCAAGCCCTTTACTTTACAATTAAAATACAACAAATTGAAATTGAAATTGGGCTTCCAATGGGGGACTAATGGGTATTGGGTTTCTAATTTGGCCAATAGGGAGTAGGGTTTCCTTTTACAATATACAGGAACTGAAAGAATACAAGAATTGTGGTCTCTTTGAATCACAAGAACGGCTTGTTTGCTCTTTTTTTTTTTAACATAAAAAGAAGGCAGCAACAACAGGGGACCGGGGAGGAGATAGCGCAAGAGTGCAGCAACGCAAAACGTTGTCCAGCAGGCAGCCAAAAACACAGCAGCAGAAACCAGGGACTGCTGCTCGACGCAGGACGCAATACAGCAGCAGGGCCAAAACGCATGACTGTTGCTCGACGCCGAAACGCTGATTGTTGTTCGACGCTGTCCAGCAGAGAAGATGTTGTCCAGCAGGGTGCACACCGCTGCCGTTGTCCTCACCTTCGCCATGTGTCACTAAACTCCACGCAAGGTGAAGAGACGAACTCCTAGATGTAACACACTTAATTAGTATTTGATTCGTTTTATGTTTTCACGATGAATAATGGTGTTTATGATTCTCACTTTTATTTAATATAGGAGTTTATGTTATTTTGGTGACAAATATTTTATAAATTTCTTCGTAGATTATTATTCTGGTGGTTTTCTTTTTCTTCTCCATATAAGTTTAGTCACGCTTTTCTTATGTGTGGAATTTTTAAGGATCAATTGATTCCGGTAGGTTAGTTATATGTGATCGTCTTTTATTACGTTATTGTCTCCGGATATATCGTAAGTTTAGGATATCACATATGACCAACCTTTGTGCTTTTTAGAAAAAGTGAAATCTAAAATCCATTTACATTAGGATATATTAATGCATTAAAGACTATTTTTCCGATTATATTGTTTGGGATGTGAAACACGTAATCGAGTCATCATAGCGAATCAATACTAGTTGGCGCGTGAAATCTAGGAGGGATTCTTGGGACCTTGTGATTTCTCTAAACTTGATTTCTATTAAATTAAATTAAATTTCACATTTTAAAATTGCTAGAATTTCTTACATTTAGTTTCGCGTAGTTTTTTTTTCTTCCTTTACCTTGTTTTGTAGATCGCTTTTCCTCGTGGGATCGACACCCCAATCTTTACTGCAATTGACCGCGTGTACTGTTTGGTTTTTTGGTCTATAGGTTCGTGGGAGGAGATGACCCAAGCATTTTTTAATAAATACTTTCCTCACCACAAAACCAACGGTCTAAAGAGACATATTTCTACCTTCACCCAAAAGAATAGCGAGACATTATATCAAGCATGGGAAAGGTTCAAGGATCTTTTGAATACATGCCCACACCATGGGTATGAGAGTTGGCGTTTAGTCAGTTATTTTTATGAGAGGCTCACCAGTAGAGAACGTCAGTTCGTTGAGATGATGTGTAATGGAGAGTTTTTGCAAAAGGACCCTGACGAGGCCATTGAGTACATGAATGACTTGGCTGAAAAGGCTCATACTTGGACTGGTCCAAGTGCTACTGAGAGCACGGATAGAACACGCTCAGCTGGAGTCTACCAACTTAGGGAAGAGGACAACCTTAGAGCCCAATTGGATAGAGTGACTAGGGAGTTAGAGGCACTTAAGACCAAGGATGGTAGGCCCACACATACTGTTGCCAAAGTTGAGCTACAGGACGCCTGTTTTATATGCGGGGGAGTTGAACACTTCGCACAGGATTGCCCAACCTTGACTGAGATAAGAGGGGTTTATGAGGAACAATGTAACGCCTTAGGGATGTACAAGAAGCCTTATTCACCATTCTCTAACACTTACAATTCTGGATGGAGAGATCACCCTAACTTTGGCTGGAGGTCCGAGGCAGACCAACCTACACACTCACAGACACAACCACCTAGGTCATACCCTGCACCTCCATACAATGCGCAATCTAATAGAAGTTCCTTATCAGACACATTACATGCATTTATAGAGGCACAAGGTAAAACTAATCAAAAATTTGAGGTTCCATTGACACAGTTGGCAGAAGAGAACAAGGAGATCAAATGCCAGATAACCAAGCTGACAAGTTCATTAACAGTACAAGAGCAGGGCCAATTTCCGTCACAGCCTCAAGCAAATTCGAAAGGCCAACTTATGGCACAAACCCCTACTTCAGACTCTCAGAATGTCAAAGAGGTTAATGCCATCACTACTCGGAGTGGTAAGATTTTAGACGGGTCAAGCTCGTCCACGACTATAGGCACCTCCCCAAGTGCAAAGGAGAGCATCCCTGAGGATGAGCCCAATAGGAACATTCCAGTTCCAGTTCCTTTTCCTCAAGCACTACGACCTACGGGAAAAAAATCGGAAATGCATGGCGAGATTCTAGAACACTTGAAACAGGTTAAAATTAACTTACCTTTGCTACATGTCATCAAGGATCTATGCACTATCAAGAGGAAACATCATGTCAAGAAGACTGCCTTCTTGACATAACAGGTAAGTGTGGTGATTGAGCAGAGGACACCACCCAAGTACAAAGATCCAGGGTATCCTACAGTCACTTGCCATATTGGGACTCATGAGTTCGGCCAAGCCTTGTTGGATTTAGGGGCAAGTGTAAATCTAATGTCATATTCTATTTACTTGCAACTGGGTCTAGGAGAGATTAAACCCACATCCGTGGTACTACAATTGACCGATAGATCGGTTAAGAAGCCAAGAGGAATAGTCGAGGATGTCTTGCTGCAGATTGATAAGTTTTACTATCCCGTCGACTTTCTTATTTTAGATACTCATTCTGCGGTTAATATGGAGTCTACAGTTTCGATTATTTTAGGTAGACCTTTTCTTGCCACAGCTAACGCTCTTATCAATTGCAGGAACGGTCTAATGAAGCTGTCTTTTGGGAACATGACTCTGGAGGTCAACATATTCAATATTAGCAAGCAACCACGTGATGATGATGAGTGTCATCATACCTACATGATAGACACGCTGATATCAGAGGAGGCGCTCCTAAGCGCAGATTCTGAAACCTTAGAGTACCTCCTTTCTATTTTTGATTTTGAGAATTCACTTTATCCTGACAATGCTTTTGATATTTTTGTTGTTTCAGGGTTAAAGGATAAAGGAGGTAGACAATGGAAACCATGCTTTGAGGAGTTGCAAAAGGAAAGACAGAAACCACAACCATCCACCGTGGAAACTCCGAAAGTTGACCTAGCTCCACTGCCTGAGGGACTTAAACATGCATTCCTCGGACCAGGTGATACCTTTCCTATTATTATTTCTTCCGTGCTTGATAGCTCACAAGAAGAAGAATTGATTAATATGTTACGTGAGCACAAATCTGCATTAGGTTGGACTATAGCTGACATTAAAGGTATTAGCCCCTTAATATGTTCCCATAGGATCCACTTAGAAGAAGGAGCTAACCCCCGTAGAGACCCTCAAAGATGACTTAACCCTACTATGAAAGAGGTGGTGAAAAAGGAAGTTTTAAAATTGTTAGGTGCAGGCATCATTTATCCCATCTCTGATAGCAAGTGGGTTAGTCCAACTCAAGTAGTTCCCAAGAAATCGGGAATAACAGTGGTGACTAATGATGAGGGGGTGCTTGTTCTTACTAAGGTAGTGACAGGGTGGCGCATGTGCATTGATTATAGGAAACTTAATTCTGCCACCCGCAAGGATCACTTCCCACTTCCATTCATAAACCAAATCTTAGAGCGAGTAGCTGGTCATTCTTTCTATTGCTTTCTAGATGGGTATTCAGGATATTATCAGATTGAGATTGCATTAGAGGATCAGGATAAGACTACTTTCACATGTCCTTTTGGTACTTATGCTTTTCGGCGTATGCCATTTGGTTTGTGTAATGCACTGGCTACTTTTCAGCAATGCATGATGAGTATTTTTAGTGACATGGTTGAAAAATATATGGAAGTATTCATGGATGATTTGACTGTTTTTGGTGATTCGTTTGATTCATGTTTACTTCACTTGAAGGTTGTTTTAAGTAGATGTGAAGAGAAGGGTCTGGTGCTTAATTGGGAAAAATGTCATTTCATGGTTTCCTATGGAATAGTTCTGGGACACATAGTTTCTAATAAAGGAATCGAGGTTGATAAAGCTAAAATTAAATTGATTTCTAAATTACCTACACCTAAAAGTGTCAAGGATGTGAGATCATTTCTAGGGCACACGGGTTTTTATAGGAGGTTCATACAGAATTTTTCTGCCATCTATAGACCATTAAGCAGCCTCCTGGTCAAAGATGTCGTGTTCCAATGGACACAAGAGTGTTAGGAAGCCTTCCAAAACCTCATTGATAGGCTCACCTCTGCCCCCATCATGCAGCCATCGGATTGGAATTTACCATTTGAGATAATGTGTGATGCAAGCAACTATGCTGTGGGGGCAGTCTTGGGACAACGAAGGGAAGGGAAGCCCTTTCTAAAAAGGATGCTAAGGCAAGATTGATTAGGTGGATTTTACTTCTGTAGGAATTTAATCTAACTATAAAGGATAAGAAGGGGATCGAGAATGTTGTGGCGGATCACTTGTCTCGTCTGGAGTTCAGTGACTCTGCCAATGGCCCACCCATCCGTGATGACTTCCCTGATGAACACCTATTCGCCGTCACTCAAGTACCATGGTATGCACACATTGTTAATTACTTGGTTTCTGGCGAAGTTCCATCATCATGGAGTGCTCAAGATAAGAGAATTTTTTTGGTCAAGTTTATCAAAGAACACATTCTATCCTGTTTCGGTGCACCACGAGCCATTATTAGTGATCAGGGGACTCATTTTTGTATTCGCTCTTTTGAAGCTTTGATGCGCAGGTATGGAGTTCATCACAAGGTTGCCAATGCCTATCATCCGCAGACAAATGGCCAAGCTGAGTTGGCAAATCGAGAAGTAAAACAAATCTTGGAGAAGATGGTGAATCCTGATAGGAAGGATTGGTCCTTGCGCCTTCCTGATGCACTTTGGGCTTACCGTACCGCTTATAAGACAATTCTCGGGATGTCTCCATATCGGCTTATATATGGAAAAGCCTGTCATTTACCTGTTGAGTTAGAACATCGCGCTTATTGGGCCGTAAAAAATACTAACTTTGATCTCAATGATGCAGGTATTCAACGGAAACTTCAGTTAGCTGAAATTGAGGAGTTGCGGAATGATGCCTATGACAATTCCGAATATACAATGCGAAGATGAAAGCAGCTCATGATAAGCAAATTCTAAGGAAACATTTCGAGCCCAACCAACGAGTCTATCTCTATGACTCACGACTTCATCTTCATCCTGGCAAGCTAAGATCGAAATGGACGGGCCCATTCATGGTAAAACAAGTTTTTCCCAATGGGTCCATAGAAATTGAAGATCCAACAGATGGGAGAGTATTTAGAGTAAATGGGCAACGTTTGAAGCACTATGTGGAGCGAATGGAGGTGCCAGAAGAGATCTCTCTGGTTGCCCCTGTCTACTTGATTTGATGTTTTGTTCTCCACCCTATCTTTAGTTTAGGTTTTTATTATTAATTTTTATTTTCATTTATTATTTTATTATTTAGTTTAGTTTAGGTTTTTTCTTTTATGTTTTTCTTTTAGTGTTTCAGGTTATTTTAGGTGTTGTTACTGGAGTCACTCGGAGACCTTCATCTCATGTGTTCCTTTCTCCTGTCGGTATGATTTTCTTATATTTTGGTGACTGTGAGGACATTGTCTATTTGAAATTGGTAAAGCTTCACCATGGTAATATCACTCTAACCCTCCTATTTTCTTTTGTCTTCATTTGTCATGATTATTATTTTATACATTGAGGACAATGTTTGGTTTAAGTTTGGGGGTGTGGTTTATTAGATTTTTTTGTGCAATTTTCAAAAATCTTTGAGCTTAAAACATATTTTACAATTAAACCGAGTCATTTTTGTGTTCTACTCAATCTCCATTGAATACTTAGATGATTACGGTAATTGTGTAAAATCTTTATGAAAATGCATTCGAAATCTGAACTCTTGGTGAATTTTAAAAAAAAAAAGTGAAAAAAAGGTTTTTGAGTCTTTTTTTTTAATTTTAGAGAATATTTTTGTTGCCTTTAATTTTGAGAAAACTCATACTAACACGTGTCACATAGTTATATTAGTAGAAAACATGATATTTGATATTATCCTTATGTTAGATGTATTTCGTGAGACTTTTCAACTCGACTATTCGTGCACTATAAGCCAAGTCAACATGATTTGAAGTTGATTAGTGAGATATTGAACTAGAAAACCTTAGAATAATAGTGGAGACTTAACCCTTGTGAGGTTTGAGTCATTCTTTATTTCTTGAGGGTTATTAATTATACTATGATTTTTCTTGAGTCCGCATTATTTCGTTGATGATCTCATTATTCTTGACTTTCTTATTGATTGCTTTAAGAATGACATAAAAATTGAACTTTTACATTAGAACTTCTTGCTTTATTTAGTTGAGATGTCCTAGTAATAACTAGAACTTATAAAGTGATATAGGCATTTCCTTCTTTAAACCATATTTTTTAGCCTTTTAGCCTACCCAATAATAAATATTCACTTGCATCCCTTTGAGCCTTTATATAGCATTCTCTTTGTTATCCCCATTCCCAATACCTACTCCAATCAAGGAGTAATACCTCTATTATTTTATCCTTACCCAGTTTTCTGAGAATGTATACGGTGAGATATATTTATGGAATGGGCAAATAAAAAGAGTTGAAAATAGATATTTTATGCGCCCTCGAAGTAAAAGTGTTGGATTGTATCAATGGGGAAAAGCATACAAAAAAAAAAGTCGAAAAAAAAATGGGGGTTGAACAAAAAAAAAAAAAGGTTGCAGAAGAAAATAATTAAGAAAAAGTTAATGGTGTACAACATTGATTTATTCTTCAATGCCCTATGTGTTTATTCAAGGGTGTAGCCATTCTCAGAAAATTCTTGTATCTTTTTTGTCCATTATTGTTTGCCATAATCCAAACCCCATCATAACCTAGTAAAGACCTAATTGATCTTAAGTGAAAGTTGGTTCAGTAGATGTGGAGATTGAATAGGTAAGAACTATGGTGTTTGATTCAACATTCTCAGAAGTAATCAATATTCTTTTCCATGAGATCATATTCATTTCACTCTTTGAAAATTTCGTTTTTCATGATGATTATATGTGAGACGTTTGCATTTTCCATAATTTATATCATTTTCCTCACATATAAATTGAGTGCCCAATCTCTGAGTGTTTTATTTCTGAGTGACATAAGAGATTTGTGGTCGAAGCGTACTTTCTAAAGGTTATTTCGTCACATCTTTACTATGAGACGAAGAGTTATGTTGATAAGGTTCCTCACACACACACTTCGAGTTGAGAATGATTATGAAATTTATTTAACTTTTAGATACTATTAAATTATTGTACTCTATTGATATACTTTTGTGACAGTTTTAGTTTGTTGTTTTTCTTGAATTCTAAGCAATTAGAAAATTACTCTAAGGAAAATAAAGGAGAATGCTCACGTTTTTGCATTATGTTTTTAGAAAATAGATTTTGTTTTATTGAGTCAGTAATGTTTGGGGGTAACATTTCTGAAAACCCTCACGAGACTATAACTCGTCCTCTAGAGGTTTAAAGCCTTGTTGCACGTTAAGGTAAGTGCAACCGTGATTCCTACGAAAGTGAATTAGGATTTTATTCTTAATTTTGTTTTGCTCGAAGACTAGCAAAATGTAGGTTTGGGGGTATTTGATATTCACATAATTATTACGTAATATACCTCCTAACTTATGTTTGTTAGTGTTTCGAATAACATATTTTAGTTTAATTATTTTATTTTTGTATTTTTGTAGGATTTGGAGTTTAAATGGAAAAAGTGCATTAGCGTGGCGAATTTGGAAACTCATAGGCGAATTGACGAAATGGAGCGGGAGACACTCAAGCCAAAAAAAAATAATGAAATTAGTTTTGAATTAGTGGAACAAAGAAATCATATGAATGAACATAACCAAACCCTTTGTTTTCCCTTTGTTGTCTTTTGGTTTCTAATTTCATTGGGCTTAAGATCCACCAAGCCCTTTAGTTTACAATTAAAATACTGCAAATTGAAATTGAAATTGGGCTTCCAATAGGGGACTAATGGGTATTGGGTTTCTAATTTGGCCAATAGGGAGTAGGGTTTCCTTTTACAAGATACAGGAACTGAAAGAATACAGGAATTGTGGTCTCTTTGAATCACAAGAACGGCTTGTTTGCTCTTCTTTTTTTTAAACATAAAAAGAAGGCAACAACAACAGGGGACAGGGGAGGAGATAGCGCAAGAGTGCAGCAACGCAAAACGATGTCCAGCAAGCAGCCAAAAACACATCAGCAGAAACCAGGGACTGCTGCTCGACGCAGGACGCAACACAGCAGCAGGGCCAAAACGCATGACTGCTGCTCGACGCCGAAACGCTGACTGTTGTTCGACGCTGTCCAACAGAGAAGATGTTGTCCAGCAGGGTGCACACCGCTGCCGTTGTCCTCACCTTCGCCATGTGTCATTAAATTTCACGCAAGGTGAAAAGACGAACTCCTAGATGTAACTAGGGGTGGGCATCCCATCCCGCGATCCCGTTCTCGTCCCGTCCCGTCCCGATTTTTCCGGGTCTTAATGGGATTGAATAATTTCATCCCGATCCCATCCCGTCCCGATCTAGAATGGGATGGGATGGGATGAAGATTTTCAATCCCGCCAATCCCGTCCCGTCTCGAACTAATTTATTAATATTAATTATTAATATTTTTATTTAATATTAATATTTTCATGTCCTGCAATTCAGCAGTTTGGTTTCTTAGGTAATTCTGCAATTCAGCAGTTATGCTAATTCTCTGAACATTCAGCAGTTATGATTCATGTCCTGCAATTCTGCAATTCAGTAGTGATGCTAATTCTGCAATTCAGCAGATATGATTCATGTCCTGCAATTCAGCAGTTTGCTAATTCTGCAATTAAGCAATTAAGCAATTATGCTAATTCTCTGTTTGTATCTATCACCTAATAAACATTACTCAACATGTATTTTGTTACTGGAATCCGAGTACTTTATTCAGTTTATTGTGAAATTCGCTTGTTAGTTAAAGAGGGCAGCAGTTTCAGGCCAGCAGATTGCAGTCCAGTAGTTCCAGCAGACTGCTCAGACTCAGACTGCAAGTGAAGAAGATTGGCACGCTGATCCCGTCCCGTCCCGAACCCGTTTGGGATGGGACGAGGTCGGGATGGGGTTTTTCCCATCCCGTCCCGTCCCGATCCCGTATGAACGGGATGGGTATATCTCGTCCCATCCCGTCCCGTGCCCACCCCTAGATGTAACGCACTTAATTAGTATTTGATTTGATTTATGTTTTCACGATGAATAATGGTGTTTATGATTCTCACTTTTATTTAATATAGGAGTTTATGTTATTTTAGTGACAAAGATTTTATAAATTTCTTCGTAGATTATTATTCCTGTGGTTGTCTTTTTCTTCTCCATATAAGTTTAGTCACGTTTTTCTTATGTGTGGAATTTTTAAGGATCAATTGATTCTGGTAGGTTAGTTATATGTGATCGTCTTTTATTACGTTATTGTCTCCGAATATATCGTAAGTTTAGGATATCACATATGACCAACTTTTGTGCTTTCTAGAAAAAGTGAAATCTAAAATCCATTTACATTAGGATATATTAATGCATTAAAGACTATTTTTCCGATTATATTGTTTGGGATGTGAAATACATAATCGAGTCATCATAGCGAATCAATACTAGTTGGCGCGTGAAATCTAGGAGGGATTTTTGGAACCTTGTGATTTCTCTAAACTTGATTTCTATTAAATTTAATTTAATTTCACATTTTAAAATTGCTAAAATTTCTTACATTTAGTTTCGCGTAGTTTGTTTTTCTTCCATCACCTTGTTTTGTAGATCGTTTTTCCTCGTGGGATCGACACCCCAATCTTTACTGTAATTGACCGCGTGTACTGTTTGGGCCTAATCAGGGACTACTCCATCCCAACAAAATTTCCAAAAGATCGGCATACAAGCTCCATCCATTTGGATTCAAATCAAAGTGGTGGCCATATGTTGAGATAATTTTTTTTGCTCAGACAAGTGATTCCATTCTTCAATACCCAATTAATAGTTGCTGCCATTAGGATGGCACAACAACATAAAGTACGGCTTGCAATGAGGATGAGTTCGATTAATGAGAAACAAAAATTCTAAATGGCGAGGAAACGAGCGAGGAAAACAGCGAGGGGAGGGAGGTGGCGGGATGGGGACCGTTCACCCCGCTCGGGATGCGCGCACAAAAAACGACGGCATGCATCCCGAGCGGGGTGAACAGTCCCCACCCCGCCACCTCCCTCCCCTCGCTCGTTTCCTCGCCATGTAGAATCACTCAATGAGAAATAAACAAATAAATAAAAGGTTAAGAGTGGTTGTAGGAGTGAAGAGGAAATTATTTCGGGTGATGACGAATGATGGAGTTGTTGACAGAGGGAATGGTGTAGGAAATCATACCGATGACATGATTGTAATAAATAGTAAATAAATAAGTTCGGGAAGGGATAGACAAGATTGAAAATCTTCATTCCACTCTAGATCAGCACGTGATAGGATCGAAATGGGTTTGATCAATCCTAAAAGGAGCCGAAAAAAATTAGGACAGGACAAGACGTGATCGGGATCACGGGAGGAGATACCACCCTTAGTAAAAGCCGTTTTTAATAATTGAAGCCAATTAAAATTAAAATTTTGGTAGCTGCTGCCACGTGCACCCATGAAAACACTGCAACCCTATCATAAGTTTCTAGTCATTTTGACAATCCTCTCCTTGTTCTGCTTCACTGGACACAACTTATACAGCGTCATAGGTGTATCCTCCTTCCCTCTATTCAATCCCCGTGCTATATGTCACGGGCTTTCTTTTCACAAGGTACTTCCCGTGCGGCACTAGCAAACTTTGCCCCAAGTTATCAAAGAAAGCTAGTCAGCCTTGCCCACAAAAGACTTACATAGACTTTGGAAAACTAAGCAAGCTAATAACACACAAGAGAGCTAAAGAGAACTAGAACTTGTATTGCTTGAATTCTCTGAGGTGATTACAACAAATGAGGCCTTAGCCTATTTATACAACTCCCCCTCCTCAATGGACGGTGGTGATCGTTTTAATCTAACGGTCTATATTGAGTTTCTACACACTTCCTAAGAAATATCTAAGGACTAGAATCTTATGGAACTTTATGGGAGGTTCTAGAGAACTCTCTCTAGAACAATGTGGAAAACTCTACATTATGTACACTTGCCAACCTCACTTGGCTAGGCAAGAAAATAGTTGTGACATTCTCCCCCACCTAATCAGGCGACGTCCTCGTTGCCTTCAAATCCTCGTACGCTTTGATTTGTTCCTTGAATTGCCACAAATGTTGGATTGGCTCCCAACTAGCTTCACTTTCTGGCAATCCCTTCCACTTGACGAGTAACTCATGTGTGGGAGGTTGGTTGGAATGACGCACCACACGATCCAACAAGATAATCTCTGGTTCCTTGTCATGTTGGATCCTCATGCCCATTGGTGCTCTTTGTGAAATTCCTCTGTTTGGATCATCCTGATCTTCCTTATACGGTTTCAGTAGGCTTACATGGAAGACTGGATGAAACTTGATCCTCGACGGCAACTCGACCTTGTAGGCTTGCTTTCCCACTTTCTTGACTATGGGGAAAGGACCCTCATATCTCCTGATAAGGCCACGATGCAGTCCAGAAAGTCTGGCATGAGCATGCATCTTGACAAGCACAAGGTCTCCAACCTGGAACTCTCGAGGCCGTCTCTTCTTGTCGGCCCACTTCTTCATCCTCTTGGAGGCCTTTTCCAGGTAAGCTCGAGCCTCATCAGCTTGATCATTCCATCCTTTGGCAAACTTATAGGCTGATGGACTCACTCCTGTGTAGCCAGTGGCAATAGAACTCGGGGTCATAGGTTGTTGTCCCATGACAATCTCAAATGGACTACGACCCGTTGCTTCACTCTTCTGCAAGTTGAAAGAGAATTGGGCAACATCTAGCAACTTAGCCCAATCTCGCTGGTTGGCACTCACATAGTGCCTAAGATATAACTCTAGCAAGGCATTCATCCTTTCCGTTTGACCATCCGTTTGAGGATGAAAGCTAATAGAGAAATTAAGGTCGGTACCCAATAACTTGAACAACTCAGTCCAAAATTTCCCCGTGAACCGAGTATTCCGATCACTGATGATAGATTTGGGCACACCCCAATACTTCACCACATGTTTGAGGAATAAATGTGCGGCTTGCTCGGCTGTGCACTCCTTTGGTGTGGGAATGAAGGTGGCATACTTCGAAAATCTGTCCACGACCACAAGGATCCAATTGCAACCCTCTGATGCAGGCAACCCAACTATGAAATCTAAGGAAACACTCTCCCAAGGTCTCTCTGGGATGGGGAGGGGTTCAAGTAAGCCGGCAGGTGATTGTTGCTCCACTTTGTCTTGTTGGCATACAAGACAAGTCTTCACATATGCTTCGATATCATCCCTCATATGTGGCCAGTAATAGGAATCTTCAACAAGAGCAAGAGTCCGATGTATACCTGGATGTCCCGCCCACTTGCTATCATGGCATTCTTTCAAGACTTCCTTCCTTAGGTTGTCATGAGGTGGAACATAGATTCGCCTTCCCTTAGAGTATATCAAGCCATTCTCCACCCAAAACCGCCTTGTCTTCCCATATTTGACAAGAGCTATGATGGTTTGAGCCATGGAATCATGTGCCAATCCTTCCTTTATTCGCTCCTTCAAGTTGCTTTGAGGTTGACTTATGTCAGCAAGTTCTCCTTTTCTACTCAAAGCATCTGCAACCAGATTAGCTTTGCCAGGCTTGTACTCCAAAGTGTAATCGAACTCTGCCAAGAAATCTTGCCACCTAGCTTGTTTTGGTGTGAGCTTCTTCTGTGTCTGGAAGTAACTAGTGGCAACATTGTCGGTCTTGACAACAAATTTGCTCCCAAGCAAGTAGTGTCGCCATGTTCGTAGGCAATGTACAACCGCAGTCATTTCCTTCTCTTGTACTGTGTACCGCCTCTCAGTGTCATTGAGCTTCCTACTTTCAAAGGCAATAGGATGCCCTTCTTGCATCAATACCCCACCAATAGCAAAGTCAGAAGCATCCGTGTGTACCTCAAAAGACATAGAATGGTTGGGAAGTGCCAACACCGGTTCTTCCACAATTGCCTTCTTCAATCCTTCGAAAGCTTGTTGGCATTTTGAACTCCAATCCCAACTTCGTCCCTTCTTGAGCAAGTCCGTCAATGGAGCGGCTATGGAAGAGTAGCCTTTGATGAACCTTCTGTAATAGTTCACCAAGCCAAGGAAAGATCTTAACTCGGTGACTTTGGTTGGTGGTTCCCAATCTTGGATGGCTTGTACCTTGGACTTGTCCATACGAAGCTTGCCCTTGCCAATGATATGACCCAAGAATGTCACCTCCTCTTGGGCAAATGAGCACTTCTCCTTTTTGACATAGAGCTCGTTCTCCTTCAAGGTTTGGAACACTTGTCTCAAGTGATCCACATGTTCCTCCAATGTCTTACTATAGATGACAATGTCATCAAGGTACACAACTACGAACCGATCAAGGTAAGGAGCTAGTACCTTATTCATTAGAGTGCAAAATGTGGCCGGCGCATTAGTTAAACCAAATGGCATGACTAAGAACTCGTAAGACCCGTACCTTGTAACACATGCCGTCTTTGGTTCATCTCCTTCGGCTATGCGGACTTGATAATATCCCGAGCGCAAGTCAAGCTTGGTAAAATACCTTGCATCACCAAGTTGATCAAAGAGATCCGCAATAAGTGGAATCGGGTACTTATTCTTGATAGTGACCTTGTTGAGTGCCCGATAGTCAATGCAAAGCCGTAGGGATCCATCATGTTTCTTTTGAAATAAGACCGGCGCACCATATGGAGCTTTGGAGGGTCGGATATAACCAGCATCTAGTAAATCCTTTAGTTGTCTTCTTAACTCCTCGAGCTCAGGAGGTGCCATACGATAAGGAGCGAATGCGGGTGGCTTTGCTCCAACTTCTAACTCAATAGCATGATCCACCTCTCTCCTTGGTGGAAGCTTCTTAGGCAACTCGGCAGGCATAACATCCTTATACTCCTTGAGAACATCCTGGACAACCTTAGGTGCATTCACCTCTCCATCCATGGGACCTTCATCTTCCTTGAGGGTAGCCAAGTAAGTAGGTTCATTCCTCTTTACTCCTTTAGAAAGTTGGAGAGCGGACACCATTCTCTCCTTACTTATCTCCCTTACTACGGGCACAACACAAGGTTGTCCCTTCTCCATGATGCACATGGTGTTGGCATATGGTACCAGAAAAGCCTTCACCATGTCCAAGAAATCTATACCCAAATAGAATTTGTGATCATCAATTGGGGCAATAGTTATGTCTACTTTACCTTGCCATTGTCCAAGCCGGATATCGGTGCCACGAGCTACTCCTTCAATTGGGAGACTTTTAGCATTGACTCCCTTGATATAACCTTTCTCCTTCGTATATGATAGGCCAATTTCTTCAGCAAGGTCTTTGGCCATGTAGACTGTGTCGGCTCCGGTATCCACCATGGCTTTCAAAGTCTTGTCCCCGATCTCGGTCTCCACGTACATCCTTCCACGTGGTTGTTCTTCGACCTTAGCTTGAATGGCACTTAGGAGATTCATTGAGGCGATCCTCCTTTCCTCCTTTGCTTCTTCCTCCATGACAAGCGCGGCAAGTTTCCCTCGGTTGGGACACTCAAATGCCCGATGGGGTCCACTACATAAGAAGCAAGACATCTTCTTGGGTGATCCATCTCTTTTCTCCTTCCCCTTGTCTTTGGAGTACTTGTGTTCCTTGGAGGACTTTTCTTTGTCTCCCCCACCTTTGCCATCATTACTCGACCTTTTCCCTTGTCCCTTGGATGAGTCCTTTCTTTTGAACTCAATCAAGGATTCGGCCGCAGCCATAGCCGTTGCAAGGTCTTGCACACCTCGCCTCTTCAATTCTAATTTGGCCCAACCCGTTAGGCCATCAAGGAAGCTAAACAAAGCATCCTTTTCTCCCATGTCAGGAATCTCCAAGAGCAATTCCGAGAACTCCTTCACATACTCCCTTATGTGGCCTTCCTTATGTTGAAGGCGACGAAGCTTGGCCCTAGCTTCGTTTTCGGCATCCTCCGGGTAGAATTGTCTCTTGAGTTCCTTCGTGAACTCTTCCCAAGTGTCGATGGTGCACAATCCTTTCTTGACATCTTCGGACCTTCTGCGCCACCAAACTGTAGCAACATCATTTAAATATAAGGAGACACTACGTACCTTTGATGCTTCATCTATTATGCCAACCGCATCAAAGTAGCGCTCCATGTTCCACAAGAAGTTGTCTATCTCCCTTGCACTCCTTGCCCCACCATAGGCCTTAGGTTTGGGAGCTTCGACTCTGTGGGTGACTGTTCCTGGCGTAGTCCCACCATTGGCTACCGCAGCCATGCACACCCTGAGTTGAGTTTCAAGTTTCTCAACTCTTTCTTTATAAGCTTCCATCTCCTCTTCTTTAGCAACAACTTTGGCTTCTAGGGACTCGATCTTTTTGGACACCATGTCCACTACTGTGTTTAAGGCTCCTTGCATCTCTTCCCGGAGCTCTTGGTCCTCCCCGTTGGACGTTTGCCCCTCGATGCGTAGGTCCATGTCTTCAACTTTTTCCCTTAAGTCGGACATGGTGGCACACAACTTGGCCAACCTTTCATCCATTGCAGCGATCATGTCCTTAGACTTGTCCTTGCGGACTTTCCCACCTTTGTCAGTGTTGCCAATTGCTGGGTTGTTGACCTCTGACGACATTCTCTTGTGTAGAATGATTTCACCAACCTTGCCAAACCTTGGCTCTGATACCAACTGTCACGGGCTTTCTTTTCACAAGGTACTTCCCGTGCGGCACTAGCAAACTTTGCCCCAAGTTATCAAAGAAAGCTAGTCAGCCTTGCCCACAAAAGACTTACTTAGACTTTAGAAAACTAAGCAAGCTAATAACACACAAGAGAGCTAAAGAGAACTAGAACTTGTATTGCTTGAATTCTCTGAGGTGATTACAACAAATGAGGCCTTAGCCTATTTATACAACTCCCCCTCCTCAATGGACGGTGGTGATCGTTTTAATCTAACGGTCTATATTGAGTTTCTACACACTTCCTAAGAAATATCTAAGGACTAGAATCTTATGGAACTTTATGGGAGGTTCTAGAGAAGTCTCTCTAGAACAATGTGGAAAACTCTACATTATGTACACTTGCCAACCTCACTTGGCTAGGCAAGAAAATAGTTGTGACATATAGCAGCGGCACCAACGGCAAAATCGCTCCGCAAACACCGATTAAAATCTTGTTGAAAGTCCTCAACTCAACAATACACAAACCCACACGTCGAGTTCTACTTCAAAACTTTCGTCCCCCATAATTTGTAATCAGTTTGTTTTATTTTTTCCGTGCAATGACAAACTAAACAAAGCAGTCACTGCCCTGCGTGTTCTTCCATCCATGGATCACTACACTTAGAGCGAAATCAAGTTGTGTGACCCCTTCCAAACCTTTGGATTCTCATCGAGATACACATGACTGGGCAATTTGGCCATTTTGGAAAAACTTAGGTGGTCACGTGACTCTCATGTGTGTTTTAATCAAGTAAGAATTCCGAAACCAATGTTGACTTTTGAAATGGGAGTATTTTTTCATCTTCAATTAATTCAAGGTGTGACCCTAATTGGACATTATTGGTTGGTAAGTACAATGTAGTCAAAGCCATCTAAAGTGATCGCTTAAAATCAAAAGCCAAGTCAAGCCATGACATCTCGCTTCGTCTTGGTCAAAGCCAGACCACTACCCTGAAGCCACAAAAGCCACATCTTTTAGTTTTTTTTGTTGAAACGTGAAGCCACCAAAGCCATGGCTTAATTAAACAAAAACCTTTTTTTTTTTTTTTTTTTTTTTTTTTTTTTTTTTTTTTTTTTGTCTTTCTACTCATTTCTTTAGAGCTTCAACAGAGCAGGAGTTGGAGATCTTGTTCAAGGTACGAATCTTCTTACCTTCAATAGAGCTGTACTAGAATTTCCACTGTCATGACCCCGAAGACAGAACCCACATCTATACATTGATTATCTATGCATTAGTAATGTTGTTTTTTTTTTGTTTACTTAAGGTGATTGAGGTAATTGATAATGGAAAAAAAAAACGTGGGGCAAGGGAGAGTAGTTCTCGAGAAGACATTGGTTAAAAGTATGGTGTTGCAGTGAATCATAAAAAAACATTATAACATAAGAAGCAATATGAACACTTACATTGACTTGAGCTAACACCTCTAAATCTAGTAAAAAAACATAATGCATATGGTTAGAAGCTTAGATAGAAGCAAAATGCATATATTTACATTTTTACATAATATTAAAATCATTTTTTATGGTGTCTTTACTTGCGTAAAGTCATCGCTTCACTTTTCGCTTAAAGCCAAGCCATGGCAAATTGCCTTCGCTTTTGCTTCACGCTTTGACTACCTTGGGCAGGTATGTCAAAATGATCCAAGTTTATACCACGATACAACCTGCTAGTAAAAACCAAACTTGTGAGTTTTAGGCGAAGCTCTCAAAAGTACCCGCGCAAAACACTACTGTCTAGCCATTTCGGCCTTTGTTGCTGAATTTTCATCATATTTTTAGTTGTTGCTCAATTTTGAGTTTTGTTGTATACTTTAGAAGGTTGAAGATGAAAGAGATTTGGGTGACTATGTTTTCGAACACTCAAGAAGATTTCACCAAGTATCTTACAAATATTTTCATAAATGTTTGTAGTATCTTATGATACTTCACTAAATGTTGTTGAATGCCAAGTTTTATTAATTTATATATTTGTGGTGACAAAAAGAGGATCCAAACCAACTTGATCATATTCAGTTGAGTATGGGTGGGAAACTATAATGCAATACTCAACTTACTTTTTATTGAACACTATGGCAATGATTGGATCCATCAATTGTTGCATTGTAAATTTGATAATTGTGGTTTGATGGGAGGGTAACAAGTTGTGATAGTAATAGGTATTGGCACAATAGGGACAAAAACTAGTTTTTATTAATTCATGAGGACTCCCATAATTTTCACTGTAAATTAAGAATCCTATTAAAGTTAAACCCCCTTAGTAGTTTGACGGTAAGATGTGATGGTATAGTATTTGCAAATGTGAAAGATGAGCAGTGGAGTAAGAGAGACAATAAACAAGGAGAATGAAAAGAGTAGTGGTTTGATGGAGGAAGAATATGAAGCGAGGGAAATAGTCATTTTTTTCCTTTGCCTCACTTGACCAACTTAAATGTTTGACTGGATGGTCAACTAATAGGGAGAGGTTTCAACATAAACAAAATTCAAAAGACATTTGCTAAATGACACCACCATTTCCACTAAATGACACCACCATTTTCGCTGAAGGAGACCACCACTTTTCTAAAGGACACCACTACCTACTAAAGGACATCACCAATATAAACTTTAACCCTCCCAAAAGCAAATTGTCCCTTCTCCTCCATGAAATGTCTTCTCCCTCTTCCAAAATTTGAATATTCGCACCCTTTTCCTGCCCTCATTTCCACTCTACTATCTATTCTCTTGCTCTACTCTTTGTTATTTCCCTCTACCCTCACGGTGCGATACAAAAGTAGGAGGTTTTGGGGTGTGATTTGTATCGGACTAGGAGGTTTGTTTGTGTGCGATTCTCTGTGATTTGGGGTGTGTTGGTGTGTCATTCTATTAGTGTGTGATTCTAACCAAGAAGGGGCTTTATTGGTGTGTGATTCTCTGTGATTTGGTGCATGGTCATCTTCTTTGCTTCTTTGTGTTCGATTGTTGTTGTGGGAGTTCGTCTTTGCATTCGATCAAACCCACGAAGTCAGGTAAACGCTAAATCTCCATTTTGAAATTATAAGTCTCCATGCCTAATTTTTGTTTTGCTTTAATTGCATCATTTTGTTTTAAATGTTTAGTATGGTAAAGACAAACAAAGACGTTGTGTTTTCTTTGGTTGGTGATGTTGGTGGTGTGACGGTGGTAGTAGTGGGGATCATCCAGCTCAAAGACGACCAATGACGACGTCTTTGAGAAAGTTCATTGCCAAAAAAATAGAAGAGAAAAAAAAATTAAAAAAAATGCAAGAACAAAGGGAGATAAAAGATGAGATAAAGAAGAGAGATGATGAAATGGGGATGATTAGATTGACTCGGATGAAGTAGCAACACTCCTGTTGCAAAGTCAACATGGTGTGGTTGGCGAGGTTGAGGAAACAGGGGTGGGTGAGGGGGATGCAGAGGGTCAAAATGAAGAAGGTGAGGGAAATGAGGAGGTTTAAAATTAAGAGGAACCGATTATTTATGTCGAACCTGGTTCCAATGAAGATGAAGAACATGACAAAGTTTCTTATCCTGGTGGTCCAACGATGGCTCCATGTTAGAGGATTATGATGGCCATGTTTCTTGGTCCATTTGGGCCAGTGAGGAGGTAATTATAATATTTTTTAGTTTTGAAAATATGTAGTACTTATTGTTTTTATATTATTTGGACATTGACTAGTTTTTCTTATTACTTGTTGTATTTAGGAACAAGGAGAGTAGAGTTGAGATGTCGGATCAATATAAGAATTTTATAGTGTGGAAGTTGAGTGAGGAGTTGAGAGAAATAATTTCAATGGTCTATAAAAGTGGTCTATGACCGTTGATTGACCATTGTAAGGATCATGTCGATAAGGTGACCATTTGTACTTTTATCGAGTGTTGACAACCTGAGACCAATACATTTTACCTATCTTTTGGAGAGATGACCATCACCATCGATGGCGTCTATCGTATCACTCAGTTGTCGATTGTTGGTAAGACGGTTATGGTGAAAAAAAATCAAATAAAGGCGAAGGAATGTGTGCAACTGTTGATGATGGTTTGAAGATTCAAAAGAGTTAAGCACAACAACATATCCAGAAGAATCTTAGTTTCGTGGAGATGAAATTTATTAAAGAGAATTGTTGTGGGAAAGTGAATAGAATTGTTTCTCTTCAAAAGAAACAACAGGTTGCTAGGGGTTACTTGTTATTTCTCAGCATGACTATCTTTGTGATAATACTGGAACTAAGGTTCGCACTGAATATTTGAAGTTGTTGATGAAGGTGGATGACATTGGGAAGTTCGTATAGGAAGTTGGTAATTTAGCGTTCTTGTATCGTTAACTTGTTTGTTCTAGCAAAACGGATACCAAACAAATATCTGGATATATGCCGCTTTTGGAGGTATATTTAGACTTTGTTGTACTGGAATTAAGGTTCGCATTGAAGATTTGAAGTTGCCGATGAAGGTGGATGATGTTGGGAAGTTCGTATAAGGAGTTGGTACTTTGGCGTTCTTGTATCGTTAACTTGTTTGTGCTATCAAAGCGGGCACCAAACAAATATCTGGATATCTGCCACTTTTGGAGGTATATTTAGACTTTGTTGTTCAGTTAATTATCTTTTTAGTGTTTCAGATATGGAACTAATACATTGATGTGTTTTTTTGTGTTGGATATACGATCACTTTAGGCTTTGGGGTACGACCCGAGCCTCGTGGAATGATCGTCTCTCCACCATGGCTAAGTGGGATTGCCCCCAACTTAACGGGTTCGTGACTAAATAAATCCTGACTCTTAGGGAGCATCTCGATGATATGTCTCTTGAAGAGATAAAATTTAGTCATTTAACTTGATGATTCATCTCAGATAATTGTTTTCATTTTTCATCCATAATTTAATAACTTCATGTTTGTATTGTCTGGTCATTTTGAACCCTTATGTGAAATCTAAGCGAAGAACTCCACTTCAAAGTATTACACGGTTCCAAGGCTGTTTGTTATGCTCCGGCATCGAAGAACCCTATCACCTAGATTGAATGATGAGACAGATGGAAGGGTACATGTCATTCCAAATCATCCCATTCAAGCCAAAATGAAGAATACAGGTCGACATGGCCATAACTATTCGATGAAGCACGAGATATTGTCTTTGTTCTCTGCAACTTGGTATAATCATCTCGTGTCAATTGAAAACCAAAGTGCACCAATGAAGCTTTCATGAGATTGCAACAAGGAGTACTTAGAGTGGTTTCATGATATTAACCATTATATTTTAACAAATTTGCAAAATTTTGAAATACAAAATTGAATTGTTTTTACTAAGATCAATGTTTTCCTTACAGAACAAGTTGGTTGATGAAGCTCTTGAGCTGGTGGACGCCTCTATTGAACAAGACGGGAATGTCGATAAGGTTGTGTTGCTCATGATGCAAAAGAAATTAGATGACCTACTAAGACAAATGTCTGCGCATGTCACCTTCATAGATAATGAAGAAAAGTAACAGAGTGTTCCAAGTGGTGGTATTGCAGGTAGTGGTAGAGGAAGGGGTGATGGCAGTGGTTATGTTGGTGCTTCTGGTGGTAGAGGAATGGGTGATGGTAGTGGTGGTGCTGGTGCGATGGTAAAGGTAGAGGAAAAGGAAGAGGTGATGGCGGTGGTAGTGTTGGTGCTTCTGGTGGTAGAGGAATGGGTGATGGTAGTGGTGGTGCTGATGAGGTGGTAGAGGTAGGGAAGAGGTGATGGTGGTGGTGGATCTTCTGGTGGTAGAGGAATGGGTGATGGTGGTGCTGGTGCTGATGGTAGAGGTAGGGAAAAGGGTGATGGTGGTAGTAGTAGTAGAAGAAAGGGTAGTTGTGGTAGAAGAAAGAGTGGTGGTGGTGATGACATTAAAGAAGTCCTAGTTGGTGGAGGAAGTGAGTACAAAACTAAAAAGAGGTATGACAATATCACTCCAACTCAACCTTGGAAAAAGACTAAGAAGACGTGATCTATACAATTTTGATTGTTGTAAACTTTGTAGTTAATGAAATATAATGATTCTACGTTTATGAAATGAATTATGATTTCACAATTATGATTCTTTTCAGTATTTATGTATAAGTAATGGTTACAAAGTTAATTATAATTCAATTAAACATAATAAATTTTATCAAATAACCAAAAAATTTGACACAAAGTCAAAATTCGATGAAAGCAAGACTTTCTGGCTGCAAACGGAAGGAACCACTGTGAAACTACTTTCACAATCGCATAAGCCGCTACGTAGCATACAACCAAATTCGTAGCACATGATGCATTAATGACCTGACTAACAATCACAGCGGCACATGCGACTCCAAAACACACAATTGCAACATAATATGCTAATGGAAAAATCACACTCGTAGGAGCCTTTACGAATGGAAAGATTTTGGACTTTGTCCATTTTTTAATTTTTAATTTTTGATTTTTGATTTTTGATTTTTGATTTTTGATTTTTGATTTTTGATTTTTGATTTTTGATTTTTGATTTTTGATTTTTGATTTTTGAAATTTCTATGGTTTAGATACACTCTTGGCATATTTGATTTATTGCAAAATCCCAATTTAACCTTCTTATCATATATAGTTCAAAATTAGGTTTTGCAATAAATCAAATATGCCAAGAGTGTATCTAAACCATAGGAATTGAAAAAAAAAATCTAAAAAATGGACAAAGTTTAGAAATTGTCCAATTGCAGAGTTACCTGTGCGAATGTGTAAATCCCCTCTCCCAAGTGGATCATTCATTTATATCTGCTATCAGCGGGTTTCAATTTAGTGATAATTAGAACCATATTATTATCGCTACCAACACCTTGGCACCAAGCTATTAAGGACGAATTTGATGGGAATACCTACAAAAAAAATAATGCATACTGACGTTAGGAATGCTAACAAATTTGTTAATCAATGAACTTGTGAAACAATATTAGACAAGAATGGCGTGCCGACAAGAATTAACTTTACCTTTATCGTGATAAATAAGTCATCATCATCGACTACCTCTTCCAGTGCTCGTTCCTCGTGTCAACATCATCATCCTTCTACAATAAGTAAATAAAAAATTGTTGTTCTAATCATATATTAATAAAGGTAATGAATAAAATGATTAAGACAAAAGTTACCTCTAGAAGGTTCGCATATTCTAAATACGCTTTAAGTATCTCCGGATTGTCAAGATTATTTGAAGGTATATTAGATCAACGATGATATCTTATGCACAAAATGATGATATCCTATGCACAAAATAACAACAATCAACAACAACATCGACAACAATCAAACTAACCTTAAAAACATAAATAAACAATGTTGCTTCAAATATAAATGAAAATGGAAATTAAACATGATGTTTTTTTTTGGAAGGCAAACATGGTTTTTATAGGATCCCAGAACCCATTAAGATGCCGCAAGCTGGGTTTGAACCCATGACCTAGTGGTACCATCCGCCAAGCTCTAACCGTTGAGCTGTCATGCCATTGGCAAATTAAACATGATGTTACAATAATCACAATAACAAAAATACCTTAAAAACATAAATAAACAAGTTTTAGGGTTCAAATATTAACAACTAACCTTCAAAATAACAATGTTGCTTCAAATATAAATGAAAAACGAAAATTAAACATGATGTTACAATAATCACAACAACAAAAAATACTCATGCAAGCTCATTTCAAGTTGAGAGTGTATCTCAAGTGGAGAGGGTTGTTTTTCTTCCTTGAAAATGTTCATTTTCTTCATTCAATCCTATAAATAGAGCACAATGATGTCTCTCAACTCCACCATTATCATCTTCAAGCCTACCAACATCATTTTAACTAAACTCATCCATTTCTTGATACAAACTTCACCCAAACCCTTCCAAACGAAGATGAAAAAGAAGTAGAAGAGAGAGAGAGAGGAGATGAAAAAGTAGAAAATAGGGAGAGATGTCGACATTTGGGTCATCCGATGAGCTTGGGAGGGAAGACAAGCCCTACGAAATGGGTTTGTTTCCTCGCGCGAGAGAAAAGATGAAGCAGTAGAAAAGCGACAAAGATGAGATGGAAGGTATAAGAGAGGGAGAGAAAGGGGATGCAAACATGCTAACTGACGTTCTCCTTTCAGGCAAAATTGATAGGGGAATAGACGTGCGAGTCGAAAAGCTATGGTCGCTAGATTTGGGAGAAATTTTTTTTTTGTGTATATAGTGGTGGTGTCCTTCAGTAGATTCAAAAAAAAAACATTGGGGTGGTGGTGTCTTTCAGGAAAAATGGTGGTGTCATTTAGCAAATGCCAATTCAAAATTATGCTGAAAATTTAGGGTAAAATATAATGTACTCATCGATGGTGGATGCACTAAACTCGAGGGGCGATATCGCCTATTGTGGTAAGATTGAGAAATAATAGAGGGTGCAAGTAGAATTCTCATTTTTCGGTTGTTTGGTTACTCAATGGAATGACTTTGACCATTGTTTCTTTGTTTGGTTGGGTATAAAAATGGCGTAATGGGAATGACCATTACAGATTTCATTGTAATGGGCAATCCTTCTCAAAACCCTATGAATGCCTATTACAATGTCCATTATAATGGTCAACACTCCATTTGTCTTTGCCTTTCTTACCTAACGTAAATGCCTCCTTACCCATCATATATCCAAAATCCATGGTTGATAATTGAGGGCATAATGATAAAGACATAAATCATTCTCATTCCCATTGCATCAAGTAACCAAACATGGTAATATTCCTATTTTCATTCCCATTCCTATTCCATTGAGTAACCAAACAAGGCCTATAGAGTTTCCCAAGCAGGAAAATAAAGTTTAAAAGGCTAGAGAAGAATAGAAGGGAAGAAATGTAAGCTTTCTTCGGTGTTTATTACAAGGTGAGCAATTACTTGAAATCTGTCTAGTCTAAGGTTTCATTTGCAATTACAAATCGATTTTATGTTTTGATTTTGCATTTGTTGCTGTTTGTTCAATTGTTTCAAAGAACTGAGTATGATAGAGGTGTCAACACCTTCTCCCTCGAGGGACAATTGATTGTTTAAAGTTGAAGAGACCGCCATCAAGGTATCATATTTATTTTGTTTTTCCTTTCTGATCCAGTAAACATTAAAAAGGGTTTTCACTTAACATCAGGCATGAATCTAGTGGGAACACTTGCCCTCACTGACTTTTTATTTTTATTTTTTTGGTTTTTTTTCGATTTGCTGATCTTGCGATGCTGACAACGCCATCCCGCACCACCCTTTCCTCCCTCCATTTGTTCTCTGCGACGCCAACGACCCCGCCTGCCCCTTTCTTATTTTCTGCTCCCTCTATCTTTTTACTTCGAGACTAACAACTGCCCTGCCTCCTCCTATTCATCTCATTTCTTCTCTGTTTAATTTTTTCTTTCCCTCCATCGCCACCAGCCATCAGCAACCCCAACCTCTTTTGTCTGCTTTGAGGAAGAAGAATGTTTTTTTACGTATTTTCCCTAGATGAATTCGTATATCGAGGTCTTGTTTTGTATTTTATTCATATATAATTTTTTTGAAAATACATGAAAAATTCAACCCATTAGTTTTTCCTCAAGATACATATTTGTATCTCGAGATTCATCTGTGGGTTATTGTTTGAAGGATATTTTGATAATCAACGTGAGCCTTTTGACAACCAATGCATGTTGACTGCTATTCCTGAGGGAGACAATAGCAGTGATTAATGTTGGGGGTATCCTCTAATTAACTATTTTTTATCGAAAAAATCGCAAATAACCCAATGTGTTTTTTGTAAACATATAATTTTACATTTGAAATTAATTTTTTCCCCTTTACAACAGTTCGATTTCTCCCTCATATATTTATCTTTTATGCTCCTACGAAGTAGCTTGTTGGATCCATTTTTCTCCCCCATAGATTAAATGAAATTTTGTTTAGCAATTGGTGGTTTGTATATATTTATGTATTGTTCAAATTTTAATAAAAATTATGTAAATGTAATTAATTATTATATCATCATTAATTAACTATGATTCATCACTCCGCCCCCTTCAACAAAAATTCCGGCTCCATCACTGGATAATGTCATGTGGTTGGAGAATGACCTGATTGTTAAGCACGTATTCAATGTGTCAAAATGTGTAACTTTATACAAATTTTTTTAATGAATTAGAAGAACGTGCATTATTTTTATAAGCTGAGGTTTTACTAGTCTAGCTTTACCACATGTAACTACACTAATATAAGTCTTACATGTGCTTGAAGTCCACTTGACACTGTAATTGGTATTAGTTGTTTGGATGCTTCACCAATGCAAACATTCATGTTTCTCTATTTACGCTATAATTCAGGAGAGAAAATAATGGAAATTGATTAGCATATAGGTTGTGCGATAAGCGGATTGATTGTCGATGCTCGTACTCTTATTGAACATGCACGAATTGAAACTCAGGTGAATTTCCTCACTAAATTTTTCAATGAAATATTACCTATATAATAATAATAATAATAATTGTGAAACAGGAAACGTGTTTGAAACAGGAAACTGTTTGGACTCCTGTTTGAAATAGGAAAAACTATTTGGACTTCTGGAAACTGTTTTTTGAACAGGAAATAAATGAAACAGGAAACTGCTGCCAAACAGAAAACTGTTGTCCCTATATATACTAGGAACTATAGGTATTTTTATTATGATGATTGCTCCTAGAAAAACTGTGAAGCACAGAGAATAGAGAAAGACAATTGCTGAAATTGTTTCATCTCTTGTTGAGAGATTGTGTGAAGATAATTCCTTGAAATTGTTTCATCTCTTGTTGAGAGATTGTGTGAGAATTGTCATCTTCTTGTACCTTGTTCTTGAATATAGTGGAATCACCTCACCGTGGACGTAGACAATTTGCTGAACCACGTAAACCTTGTGTCTCTTGTGGTATGTTCTTAATTTTCTCTAATTTCTTTCATTGCTAGTTGCTCTATTTAATTGATTGGATCCTTGTGGTACTTGTGTGCAATTGTTGGTGTCTACCCGCTTCCGCAATAAGGCGCAACAATAATAATAATAATAATAATAAGAATAAGAAAAAGAAAAAAGAAATATTACCTAAAAAAACACCCTCACTGCATTTTCTTTGTTGCTTCTAAATGTAACCATTGGTTGCTGATTTTATAGTTTACATGTTTCAGAATCACAGGTTCTCATATGGGAAGCCAATGATGATAGATTCGAAGATTGATTCACCTCTACAAGAAGTATAGTCAGAATATGCACAAGATAGGAAAGTCAGAATAGGAAAGTCAGAATAGGAAAGTCAGAATAGGAAAGTCAGAATAGGAAAGTCATAATAAGACTTTATTTTGTATAACAAGTTTTAAGTTTCTTGTTTCTACAAGGATAGGTAGAAGTTAACTTATATAAGCTTGTATTCAGTCAAGTAACAAACAACAACAATAATACAATTATCCAAATATTTTCTTTACATGGTATTAGAGGGGTGATCTTGAGATTTCACTACAAGTAAGACTCCGAGCACTCAAGCTCTTCCCCGCCTCGAGGTGGAGAAGGAAAATCGCACTCTGCAACAAAATTCACGGATAGTCACACCAATCACCGATCAAATCAATGGTTAATCCCACGATCTGACCATTCATCATCATCTTCTTCTTCAACTAGAAATCCAACCAACACTGTTATCAACAACAATCCCAAATCAACATTGCTTTGCTGCAAGCCCACATCAAACTTTCATCATCTACAACCAGAGCTTCAACTTCAACCAGCAACATCATCCATCAAAACTCAACACCCTCTCACGATCATCTTCAATAAATCCGCCAGCCAAACAACGAACCACACACAAAGATTCAGCTCGCTGCAGCCACCTTGCGATCGCGATTGAATCTCGCCACCAAAAATTCAACAACCAAATTCTAAATTAGCCTCTGTCAGCAACTCCATACCCTCAAAGATTCCTCTCTTTGTCTTACACAGAGGAATCATCAATACTCCACTCACACAGACACACCACAAAGATGAATATGAAACACGTCGTCAAGAATTCTCTTTGCAACTGCAAAACGTCACAAAAAGAAGTTCAAACTCAAACACCACCGTCAAGCACCCTCACACATCAACCATCACCAACATATCTTCCTTTCTCCCTTGCAAATCCATCATCGGTCAGTGACAACAACCAACCACCATCTTTTCGCAGCCACCACGAGTCATCTTTTCGACTTCTTCCACCATCACCACATACAACATCTCATATCTCTCTCTTCTCCCCCTCTTCCGTTTCTCTCTCTTGCAGGTACATCAGCTTCACACAATGAGAAACTCAAACGCAGGGACACAATAGGGACGAAGCAAGACGCGAGGAAGAATAAAAGCTTTTGGGAGGGAAAGAAACAGATTTTTGAATCCTCCGCTATTTGCACCCTGACTTCTAGTCAGTACCACCATAGCTAAAAAAAAATACCAGCACAAATGTTGGTAAGCAATTTTTTTAGCCTTTCGCTAAGGGGGATTAATGATGAGTCGAACCATTAGCAGCTTCATTCGAAAAGTCTACTCTACCCGTTTTCATGATGACTCGAGTTGAACAATTAGCAGCTTCACTCAAGAGTCATGATTTGTTCATACCAGAATTATCATAATTCAACAGTCAAGTCATTAGCCGCTTCACTCGACAGTCATGATTTCTTCAGACCAGAATTATCATAATTTGACAGTCATGCTGACTCGAGTCGAACCACTAGCCGTTTCACTCTACAATCATGATTCATACCAGAATTATCAGAATGCGGCAGTCATGCTGACTCGAATCGAACCATTAGTAGCTTCACCCGACAGTCACGATTTCGCATTTACTCATCTTTCCCAAATTGGACTTCAAAATTTTCTCCAAGCTGCACATTTCATCTGCATCTACATGTACAGCTTGCGGGGGGCGTGTTAGAATATGTAGGGCTTGCACTCAACATAGCCAAAGTTAGAATATGTACAAGAATAGAAAAGTCTGAAGGAAAGTCAGAATATGTACAAGAATAGAAAAGTCTGAATAAGAAAGTTAGAATAGGAAAGTCAGAATAAGACTCTATTTTGTATAGCAAGTTTTAAGTTTCATGTTTTCACCATGCTAGATAGAAGTTAGCTTATAGAAGCTTGTATTCAGTCAAGGAACAAAAAACAACAATAATACAATTCTCCAAATATTTTATTTACCATGTATGTTTACCATGTCTACGTTTGAAAATAAAAAAGAAAAAGAAAGTTACAACTTACATTTTGCGATACTGCTTGGAGTTGCTTCAACAAATAACTAAAGATATTATTTAGTTTAGTATTACCTTTATACGTGACTTCTTTCATTGTATGCCACAAAATGACAATTGTCTAGTTCTTCCTATGTGGTTTTCTGATTAATCTAAATTGTTACAGTCTCGACCTTTTGGAGAATCACTTCTTATTGCTGGGATGATGAGAATGGACCTAGTTTGTAACAATATCAACAACACAGATAGGGGTATCAGTATCCAACATGGAAATAAAGTATCGGACACGTAGAAAAACACAATACGAAATATGCTAAGGGACATGCTTGCGCATTTTGGTACTATCTACTATTTAGCAATAAGTTTTTAACTATTAGTTATATTCATTTGTAGGTTAATATTGTTGTTCATGTACTATTAACTTGTCATAATATGCATGTAACATTAGTATAAAATTGAAATTTATCATAGGTATGTGAAAAAGGTGATGATCTAAGAATGGAATGTCAGATGGGAGTATCCATGAGTGTCCACTGTCGACACACTTTTTTTATAGAAATAAATTGTCGTTGTTACATAGATTAACATAGATTATAAACCAATTTCTCTAGTCATATATTTCCATTTTTGGCAGTGTCGCGTCAATGTTTTGACATTTGGCAGCCTATCTTAAATAATAGCCAAGGATGCACGAATATTGATAGTGTGTCGTGTCGAACACGGACACGACACGTCAATTTTAATATTTTATATTTGTTTTATAATTAATTTTGGATACATAATTAATAAATTGTACCAAAATATATTGAGAAAAATAATAGAGAGAAAATGAAAAAAAAAATAAAAAAATTTGAGAAGATTATAATGGTGCTTAGTGTTAGAATATGCTAAATTGAATACTAGAAATGTATTGGAGAATTCTTTCAAATAAAGTCTCAAGTAGTTAACCTAAAGGGTATAATTATATACTCATTGCACTCACAATTTTGTTTTTTACTATTGGTCGTGTCAGAAATGAGTGACGAGTCATGACCGTGTCGAGCACGAATCTGACATGGTAACCTGACAGAATCGTTGACTGCATGTTGAGCGGGTGTCGGTCATGTATCCATGTCCGAGACATGTTGGACTTGCAAATGTGAATTATTTTCAAAGAGTCCATGCATTATTGATCATAGCTCTTGCATAGAAAACAGACCAAAAGGGGGAGTTGGATACCTTTTTCCTCCTAGCATTTAAAAGAATAGTGGGAAAGACCTGACCTAGGTTCAGAAAATGGGTGCACCCTGTTGCACAACCAACTACTGGAGCTTTATTCAAAGCAAGCAATTTTATGTGTCCCTATTACATATGAAAACTTAAGATTCTTAGGTAGTTTCAGTTTTGATCAGAAAGACGTGACAGCTGATCTAGCAGTGTAATTCTGTTTTGTGTTATTCAGTTCCCACACCTAAGAGTAAGATTACAGCATGTTATCAGTCAACTGGACAGGAGTAGACTGGTTAGGATATACACAGATATTATAGCAGATATCAGCATTCTTTTATCAATGGAAGACCCTACTTGGAAAATCCACTGAAACTGAAGAAACTAAATAGAATGGTTGAAGGGTCTCCATAATGAAGGAACGGAGAAGTGTGGAAAGGAGGACTTTCCAAAATCAGGGACACTGATCTAAACTAATCTTAACCGAAGCACCTTCCATCTCATTTGTTTGACCAAATCGAATGGACGAGAGGTCTCCCAGGGCCCAGTGTGGAAACACCAAGGAGGGTTTTCCAAAATCAGGGACACTCGGATCTAAGCTAATTAATTGAAGCCTAACCTTCCATCTCATCCTCCCACCCTCCTGATTCGATAGAGCTTCAAAAATACTGAACCCGTCCTGATGTTTAAAACATACAAAAATAATAATAACAATATAAAATTTGAGGCATCCTCTCCTGTATTATGTTGTTAATATTTTGATTGCAATAGAAATGTCAATTTTTTGTTTATTCAGTTTCCTGCATGTTTTTTTCCTGAATTTCTGAATATCTTTGGTTGTCTACCAGGAAACGACTCTTCAAGAAACTGAAACAATTGCTTTGCATATCTTGAAGCAAGTAATGGAGGACAAGGTAAACAAACCCTCTCATTGAGATTTTGACATATTCTTTAGACTTAACAGACTGACTAATATTTATGACCGAACATTGACGTGAGACCTATTTTTTGTGCCAGTTGACTCCAAACAACGTTGACATTGCAAAAGGGGCTCCATCCTACCTTCTCTAAGAAATGCTCTGTAACTGGTATTTTCTATATGTAACTCAAGCATAATCACTAGATAGATGTCAGTCAAAACCTATGTTCACAGCATTAGTTACATATGCAAGGATGGTTTGGAGAGGCTCAATAAATCTCCTGGTTCTACCTTTCATATTTCTTTCTTAAAGTTTGTGAGGACGATTTGATCATTATGGAAACTTCATAACTGCCTTATTTTTCTTTGCTCTGGATAGAGCTGGGTGTGCAGATTGAACTGGACAACACCCGCCAGCAGTGGCGGAGCCAGAAATTTCATTAAGGGGGAGGGGGGCAAAGTGACAAAAAGTATAAAACAACTTAACATTTATTTGCATGAATCTTGACTTATATTGTACAACATTTATTTGCATGAATCATGAGTTATATTGTTTTATATTATTCTAATTTCAAGATTATAAAAGTGTATTTTAGCTACCAATCAAGTTATTCATTACAAATGTTTGAAAATTTTAATTGAATCTATTTGAAAATAAGATTGACGCTAGAGATTTAAGGTAAGATATAGATAGATTTTTTTTATAAGATGTATTTTAAGAATATTTCAAATGACATTCAATGAGTTTTCAACCAGCTTGTTGTATTCAAAGAAAATCAATCAAAATATTGTTACCCATCTATGCTAGTCACTAAGGGAAACCAATATACATGAAGCATAAAACTACATAATGTAATGTATTTGTAATAACTATTTGATACATTATATTAGATAGAGGAGGCAAATGGCAAATAGAAGGGAACAATCTAACAAATCCCAAATAATTAGGACTCACTTACACCATGTACTACAAAGGATTTGCATAATTGAGGGAGCAATGTCAAAAGTGTGATAGAAGGGGCAAATCTAACAAATCTTAAACAATTGGAACCCACTTACACCATGTACTACAAAAGATTTTCATAATTGAGGAGGCAACTTGAAAAGTGTGATACATAGAAGGGGGACAATCTTAACAAATTCCAAACAACTGGATCCACTTAGACCATGTAGTGTAAAGGATTTTCAGGGCAACTGCTCCCTTGGGCTCTGTGGCTCCGCCATTGCCCACCAGATCAGTTAACCAGGGAAGCAAAATTACAAAATACTTTACTTGCACTAATGCATCAACCATCCAAAGTCGAGAACAAACTCAAGTTCCATGATAGGTCTATGAATTCAAATCAAGCTCCATAGAGAGGAATTGTCAGGACAACTAATCTGAACCATGCAACTCAAATTTTCAAACAGCAATTTGAATAACAAGACCAAGACACCTTGAGAAAAAACAAAACTGTATGTATCACATGACAAAACTTTCCTTCACATTTAAGTTTTAACACCTGGAAAAAAAAACACATCATCATCCTCCACTTGTTAAAACAACGATGGATGGAGAATCTCCCAAATCCTTTACAATGGAAAAAGCTGGATTGACATAAGAATGCAGGGAGTTATGGTTAAACAACAATTTGGTCACAGAACTCTGGCATGAAAGCATCGTGGAACTCTGAGACGGGAGTCGATTGCTGGAAGTTTATTCTCTTGAGGTAGAATTTGCACCTATAATATGCCTGGTCCCTGGAACCTTTCACAAAACAAGAGACAGTCAGAAGAATGTAGGAGTATGAAGCCCAACATTTTTGGAAGATACTGTCAGTTTGAACAGCAATGCCCTATGTTGGGAAACAATTTTTTTTTAATAGTACTAAGTTTCTGCAAACATGGTTAAAAAGTTGAAATTTAAACTTAAAGCAGCAATTATCAAAAACCAAACTAGAACAAGTCCTGTTTAAGTTCCAGAACTCAGAACGAAAATACCAAAAGAGCAACTAACAATGAGGTAAGGTGAACTCCAGTAATGGCTTAGAATCGGTCAGGTTGTGTGTGGACAAGGGCTTGTTGTAGATAGCGATGCTTATAATGAAGGTGTGTGGGTCAAAATGTTGCTCTATTTGACTGCTGTCAACTTGGTCAAGCGTCAGTATTACATTGTGATGTGTTGTGGCCAAGGAAGCATAGACTCTTCGGAAAACTTGTTGTATCCATGTCTGACATGTATCCGACACGTGGTCAACATGCCAGACACAAAGTCAATGTCGTCAACGTGTCGGACACGTCTCCGATACACCCGAAATTTGGCTACATACTTTGTTTTCTTTTTATTTATTTTTAAATGTGTGCAAATAATCACCTAATTTAATGATTGTTGATCTATTTGAAGTGAATGACTATTTCAATTGAGATTAAAGGTAAATAGAACAGAGCCACTAAAGCATAGAGATAGTTTATGCTTCTTCTTAATCTTTGTTTTTTCTTATCTCATTTGCTCTACTTTTCTACTATATATTTATCTATTTTGTTTTTTTCTTACAACAGAGTGTTATCTTCTTCTCCGCTTTTGCACCTCTTCTTCTTTATGTTTTTTCTTTTTTGTGCTTTTTTCTACTTGCAATAAAGATGAAGACACTCTAGGAAGACACTTTATTAATTATTGTTTATGTTTATATGACTTTTATTAAAAATAAATAGTATGACATGTCGACGTGTTCCCGAGTCCTAGTTTTTGAGAAATTGTCGGATTGGCGTCTCGTCTCCTTGTCCGATACGACGCGAGTGTCGTTGTGGGATGGTTCAAGGAACCATGTATTGGCTTCTCGTGTAAGGCTATTAGGGGGTAGGTACATGTAATGGTAGTAACACACTTCTCATAACAGGAGTATAGGGTGTCACAAAAATAATTGCAGTCTCTGTACCATCAGCGGACAATCTTTCTTACTAGGAAACTGCTCTAAGCAATTATAGCAGCCCCAAGCTCCAGAAAATATAGAGGATAGACTTCATTGCCAGATTGAGCTCGGTACTTAATTGACCAGCTGTAATAGCAGAATATACCACAAGTTGCAAGTGGTAAGGTTTAGTTTTATGTGCCTGAAACATCCCCCAAACTTGAATATGCAAGCATCAATATTAGCTGTTGTCACCACCTTGACATCTACAGACAGCGAACCACTAATCTCTACCCACTAGATAGGCCTAGAAGTCATTGCTTTGAGTGGTTGATTGTGCTGGAGGTAGCTAACCACCAAAATGGTTGTGCGCTGGAGGCAGTTTATTGTCAAAGCTATATCTAACTCATATACTCTCTTAACTCTATTCTGATTTAGTTAAATAAATTGTGCATAAACCTAAACAAAACTGCCTTCAGGTAATTGAGATGAACCATTGAGAGATACCTTCTAGAAGACTTTCATCGGTAGGTGAAGAGGCAAGCCAAGGTCATTGCAGTATCTCTGGAATAAGATTGTCTGGATCTTCATTTTCTCCACATCAAAGCTACTACATCACTCATTTGACAACAACCCTATGCAAAAAGAAAACATCAAAATGAGTTATTTAAACCATTATTTTAAAACATCAAGGGAAGTATTTGACTTCAACCATTATTTATCAAAAAAGTTTACTGCCCTTAACTAATAACAAATCGGTGCCTTTGATTTTAGTAAAAGACCCTACAATACAGCACAAGAAAGAAGCTCTTAGAAATACCTACCAGGCTACCACTGGTAGAAAATTAAATTTGGTATTAGTCAGTACACGGTTTCCTACATGCTCAGAGTTCCTGGAACTAAAGTGCTATTTTTTTAATCAGTGGGTCTCAAATGGAGGTGTCTTCACATAAAAACACAACAGATTGTATATGAGTTTGCGAAAGCTCAGGTTTTTATTAAAATCAACATTTTTACAAACAAGAGAATGCAGCTTCAACCAAGGGAACGTGATATCACCTGATAATGTTCAAATTTGACAGTGTAACTATATTGAACCCTTTTAAAACAGCTACAAAGGCAACGATACAATTGTAGCTATAACAGAAATGATTATGTAAATCGAAGCAGATTACTTTACCTTTGAATATTCTGCTCGTTCGGCTCTCATCCATGTTGAAACAAATATGTGAGCTTATACGAAATGTCACTAGTCATCAGTCTCTTTGGTCCCTTTTTAGCGAACTACAGCACACAAGAGTACCTCATAATATAGTCCACTGCAATGTGATTGTGAGCTAAAACCAAGATAAGGCACTTCCAAGGAAATGCTTGAGTAGAACTAGTTGAAATAGTAATTATGTATCATATAACGGAAAATGATTGGGAAGAATTGTGTTATATCGAGGTTTCCAACACTGTCTCACCAATAATATTAACAATCCCTTGTAAAAGTACAAATGGTAATACTCAATAACCCTCCTTTTATCAAATGAAAATATGATGGTGAAAACAAAGAGAAAATTACTAAACACAATTTATGTATGACATATTCTATTCAACTTTTGATGCATCAATAATCTCTCATTGTCACAACTTCTCATCCATATCCTTCTCAGTCCTAAGACCATTAACCCTGAGATCATCAAAAGGATGTTGAGCATTGGAACCCTCTAAGATGGGAATAACCCAGTCTCCATCTCCATCATCGTTGTAGCATATTTTTATCCTTTCGTTAATCTCCTTCCGAGATTGCAATTGTTTACTGTTTCTACGACCTAGCAAGAGAAGATCAAGCATTTTTCTTCGAACTGTATAGATAGGGTTTGGCTCAACCAAGAATCCTTTGCTATATGCTTCTCTAAGAAACACAGTGTGCGTATTTCCCTTTGTAGATATATAAAAGATGCCTGGGTGTTTTAGAAAGATCTCTCGCAAGTTTGCTTCTATCCTGAAATCCTTTCTGAAGTGAGATAAACGCTCAATTTCAACCATTTTCTCTACTGTCAAGGTCAGAAACTCATGAATAATGCCAACAACACGCTTCTCATATCGATCAATGCCACCACAAGTACGGACACGAACAACTTCCTTTTTCTCGTAAGGTTTCAAGTAAGGCATCCTTTGCCAATTCTTTAATTTCTCCCTAAAACCTTTCTCAATCTTGTACCCTGTAGGAAAATTAATTTGAAAAGCATGTTTTGTTTCAAACTCGCTTAACCATTTTTCCGTATACTCCTTCTGTCTCCATTTTTCAACCTCGGCAACAGCCAAGTTTTCATCTCTAGAAACCAAAGCTACAATTTCTAGATCGACCAACTTGAAATGATCCTGATATTTAAGAAGGATAGAATCTCTGAAATCTTCAGGTAAACCCAGTTCACTTCGTATTAACCTCAAAGCATGAATATGCAAAGTTCCATTAGTCGAGATCATTATAAGCTTCTTTAGTTGTTGTACGGCTTCTAATTCACAATCCTTAATCGCCTTAGCCTCTTCCTTAATCAAGTTAGACATCTTCTGGGTTAGTTTGCAACATAGATTTTTCCTAGAAGGGTGCACAAATACGTCGAAGATATGAGGATACTTTCGTATGAAAATACCGGCCCCTATATTCAGTCCAACAATATTCTTCCACCTTGAGACCAGGTTCACTGAGACATAAGGTCCCCTTTGCTTTAATATCAGTTTCTGCAATTGCAGAACTATTTTCATTCTCTTTCGTTGGCTCATCACTTTCTCAAGACTGAGATCTCTTGTCCTGTCTTCTAAACGAGTCTGTGCTGACACCACAGGTTTTTTCCATCTCTTTTGCGTATTCAAGTTAAAAGGGCCAAATTGAATTGTTTCTTTCCATGTGGGAGAAGAAATACATTGCAGGATTCCCAAACTAAAGGTTTCAAATACCCTTGGCTTAGGAAAATCAGCCAAAGACCTCAACATCTTTGGTTAGACAGTTCAGAAGAACCTACAGTTGCGGGAACAATTGTATAACTGGTAGCATATTGCTTCAAGTTAACATGTAATTGTCCTTGAGCAAGCCAATCCTCTCAGTAACAAATATAAACTATGAGAAATATGTTTCCTCCATAATTTCAACAACTTACAGTAACTCAAACTTGACCATATCTCAACCTGTGACAAATTAAACTTCTCATAGAAGTGTATTGAACTCCAATTTGACCTCTTCCATCTTATAAAAGGCGGCCATCATAATCGGAAAACACTAGGAAGAAAACCAGTTCCTGCAAAAAGTCATTTGTCAAACTTGAGAACAAAGTTAAACCATCCGTTACATGGATTTATTTTACAAAAGTAAACAGATAACAATAAGTCCACATATTCGATATGTGCCAGAGTAGTGCTAAATGCCCTAATTACAATACTATTTATACAAGGATTGAGAAAAACAAGGTAGAATGTTGAAACAAAGAAATGGGTTGTCTTCTTCTTCTAATAAAAATAATCAATAGGGGGGATTCATAAATTTATGGGTACCCAATCAGTTTAGCTCAAAAAAGAAATTAAGAAACAAATATCTTAGACAACGTATGAACTTTATCTTATAAAAGGGGGGTGGGTTCACTTCAGATCAATGAAAACAAAATCCGTGCATTCTAGCAATATATAATTGAGCAAGATAGAACTAACCAACAATACAAAGTAAGGGTGTATATATTATATACATAATTGCCAATAAACTTCAAACCCCAAGTGATTTTCTATGAAAGTTCGATTAGAAAGAACTACAAAGAGGAAGAGAGAGAGAGTTGGATTCTTACCTTTCTCTGGTCCACTGTTTAGGGGAGAGAGAGTTGATATTAGTTAAGCTGAATGAGCGAGAGTCACTGTGAGAGAGTGTTGAGGAAGAAGGAGAAGAAGAATTTTTGATGGGGTCCTTTCGGCTTTCGCCACTGGGACTGGGTCGCTCACTATTGTTCCAAAAGTTGAATCTTGGTGGCGTGTGTGTGTGTATGTAGAGAGTCTATAAAGCCGTCGCCTTTGAAGACGAGGATCATGCCTTTGAAAATGTTAAGCCGACTGACCCACAATAAAGGCTCCAAATATCTTCTCCTGTTTTTTTTTTTTTTTTTTTTCCAGTTTGGCACCTATTAATTTATACGGCTCCGACCACATTCAAAAATTAATTAAGTCTAACTCTCATAATTGCATTGACTCAATAAAAGTCAATTATTAATTTGACCCTTTTACTATTCCATTATCTTTTAAACCCCAAAATATCCTTTTTGCTTAAATGATAAGTGCAAGGCACATGCTAAGTTCAAAAACACAAGAAAATTTCATTAAGTAGTCCACATTTATGCACAAATCACATGCTCATCAATTACAAATCACTAGATTTTACATATCAAGAAAAGATCTCATGGCATAATTTTATCTCCTACCTACCCTTTTATCAGAATCCTCGACTGCCCTTCCATGTACAGGTTCATCATCATCTTCATTAGAAAGACGAGCATGAAATCACATCCAACACACTAAGTATATCTATAATTGAACAAAACCTTCGCAGCTCGATCCCTTCTCAACTTAAACTCATTTAAAGGAGGTGTATCGTATCTTATGTCAATTTTGAATGGTTTTGGTTTTGGATTTACAATGTAGTATTTTTTTTGCATGAAGATACTCAATTCGATCATTGTGGTCGGATTCTATTATGGATTTCTGAGAGCATTCTCCGTAGGGTCGTCTTATCTCCTCTTTCTCCGAGCTCGAATTATGAAAGAGGGAAATGAGAAGGAGGCAACAATAATAACTGGTTTTATTATGGGACAACTCATTATGTTCGTATCTATTTATTATACGCCCATCTATCTAGCATTGGGTAGACCAATAACGATCCTAGGTCTACCATATTTTTTGTTTCAATTCTTGTGGACCAATCACAAATACTTTTTTGATAATGGATCTACTACCAAAACTTCAATACGAAATCTCAGCATTCAATGTGTATTCCTCAACAATTTCATTTATTTCAATTATTGAACCATTTTGTTTTACCAAGCCCAACGTTAGCCAGATTAGTCAACATTATATGTTTTGATACAACATGAAGATATTATTTTTAACAAGTAGTTTTATTGGTTCACTACACCAAATTGGCATTTTTGTAACAACCCCTAAAACAATATCACTTTTGAAGTGTAACAATTTACTTAACAATTTTACACATTTTCACAAACAAAATGATACAATAATTGTATCACCATGAAGAGTATGGTTATAAAAGTGATACTATTCATGGTGATTCAACTTATTGTATCATTTTTTTTGTGTTACTATTTTTCATATTTTTGATTAAATTTAGTTTTGACTTGAAATTGTTTGGTGGATTGTAACATCTCAAAAGTGATACTGTTTTGAGAGTTGTTATAAAAGTGCCAATTTGGTGTAGTGGTTGGTTAATTGGTCACATTTTATTAATGAAATTATTCCTTAAATGGGTTGGATCGGTATTTTTCTGGATACGGCAAAGTAAAAATCGTGCTCAATCAAAATCCGCAACCAAATCACATTCTCAATTACTTGAAAAATGTCCCCATTTGCTTGACTGTCTATAAATCCATTCATTATCCGCAACCAAATCGCCTTTGAACTGTCTCCATTCATCCATGTTCTATGACGTGCTGATAATGAATGGATTAATTGCTTGACTGATCCTCCGTTTTTTTATTCAAAACCCAATAACACAACAAAGTAAAACAACAACAACACCCACATCAAAATCACAAGTAATCTTGAGTTGAGAACGACTTGATTGAGGAGCACATATGTTAGTTTGATCAAAATGTCTTCCCCATATTCTTCAGTCATCTCAAGATGCTCAGCAGCACATTGAAGATGCACAACATTTGACGTGGTGAGTTCAAGTTTTACACAACAGCAAAACTTGGCAACAAGTTCGAACGATTTGGCCCCACCAGGGATGTCAGAAAGGCATATCACATAGGTCTTTTGTCCTTGTCCTTCATCCATTTTATGTGTAATCAATCTTTCAAGAACACTACTACGAGAAAGCAATGGGAATTGCAAGTGATATAAGGGAAAAAAAAACTCTTTGAGACAATAATTTATTATACCATTTCACAATGATTTATAGAAAAGGTTGCACTATAATTCCTTTTCTCCTGCCTCAACACCAAACTCCTTTGGAATGTCTCAGCTCTTGACAACCCAATCACAAACCATCTCTAAAAGGTCTATGGTAACACAAAACTAACCATTTGGTTGAGTTCCTTTATTGAAAAATAAAACCATTCAAAACAGAGGGACATGGATGATACTTTAGCAAAGGAGATAAAAGCTCTACCATGAGATCTTCTCTTGATATGTAAAATATGATCAATTTTTAATTGATGAACTCGTGATTTAGATGATGAACTCGTGATACGTGCATAAAATTGGGGCTGCTTAATGAAATTTTCTTGTGTTTTTTTTACTTAGCATGTTCCTTAGCACTTGCCATTTAAACAAAAAGGGTATTTTTGGGATTAAAATGTAATGGAATAGTCAAGGGAGGTCAAGTTAATTGATTGTTATTGACTCGGACAGTCAACGCAATTTAAAGGGTTATACTCAGTTAGTTAGTTTTTAGAATGAGGGCCAAACTCAATAAAATATAAAGTAATGGGGGTCAAATTCAAAAAAAACTTTTATTTAATTAATTTTTTAGATATTGGGATAAAATGACCAATTTCTAGTTTCGCTAACCATTTAAGATCCCTAAGGGTATGTTTGGTTAGCCATTTTTCTTGGGAAATGGATTGAAATAGAATCCATTTCCCTTGTTATGCAGATTTTCGTTATTTGATTGTCTATTTACTAATAGGAAATTGATTTTTCATGAGACTGTTTTCCCACTAATCATGGGAATCCGAGTCCGAGGGGAGGCCTCGAAACGGAAACGATTTCAATTTTCATGTATTTTTTCGTGCAACCAAACAGACCCCTAAGTTTCATTTAATTAAAGGCGTCTCACGAAAAAATGCAATTGCATTTTGCGGCGGTTACAAAAAACAAGTGCTTGATAATGAAATTCATTCAAATGCATAACTTCTACATCTTCACGTCATGAGATCCTAACATTATGGGATAAAATGTTTTGAATTCTTTTGCAGAGAACTCTCACGTTCACATCTTCTGTCTAGAGTTCGTATTTATAGAAGTTTTTATTCTTATATCCATATTAATAAGAGTTTTTAACCTAAATGGAACTCAATAGAGTCCACATTGATCAAAGTTTCTTATAATTCAAACTTTTTCAAAGAGTCTTTATTTTTGTTACATATAACTTAGTTATATATCTGAATAAATGAGTGTGGATTAGTTGACCCGCTGACCATGGAAGAGCAAATATGGTCCATAAAGTAGATTTTCCCCACCTTGTATGTTTAATTCAAGTTAACTCCGACACTAATCCGGTCTTCTTTAGTTAATAAGCTTTTGTGATTAATTATAAAAAATAATTAAATTTGCTTTAAAAAATTTAAAACTTAACAATTAAAATTGTTTTCGAAAACTGTTATACATTTTTGTAATGCTTATGCTTGTCCATTAGATCTTTCAATGTTTCATACGGAAAAAAGAAAGAAAAAAAAACTCTTGTAATTCTCCAATGATTGTCCATTAGAATCCTCAATTTTTGCCAATGACATGCATGCTGTCGTGGATCATCCCCCACTAATAAATTAGTTAAATTTGATCAATTCATAAAATTTAAAATGATTTAACAATTTTTTTTCAAGATTAGATGTTAACTGTGTGAGCACACAATTGCTTGTCAGTCGATAAATAGGAATTAAAACAAAAATAAACTAATAGCAATCACAATAATGTCAACAAGATCAAACGTTAATTTAGCAAATTTTGAATCTATACATCTGCTTTGATTCAAATTTGGTGATGGTCTTTACACATCTTCATGAAAGGATGATACACAACTATTCTAATTGAATTAAATTCTTATATAGTTCATTTACTCTTTCCTCATCCCGACTCACGGACGACAAACTCCAAACACGCAAAACACATTTTTTTCTTGTCTCTATGTCAAACTCCAACACGTAGAACACATTATTTCTCATCTCTAACTTGGTCATCGTTGATATGTAAATTATATCGATTCCATTTTCTATTTTGGAACAAAGGACATTATAATAAAAATATATTTGATTTTACTTTACTTTAACTCGTTACATGTAGAGTAATAGTAGGTTCAAATTGCACATGATATCTCAAATAAAATAAAATAGAAATTGAAATAAAGTATTGCATGATCACTCACATAACAAAATACATCTAAATAAAACATCCTCTTCGAGTTTTCTTCAAGATTTTGTTTTTATTTATTGTTCAAATATGACATTTATCTCCACAATTGATTTACATGATTTTTGTGAGTAGGGAGTTAAGCGTATTCGGTTTTTTTTTTGTTTGGTTAAATTTTTTTGGAAAAAAAATTAATTGTCAAACTTTTCAATTTAAAAAGGATTCTTAATTATTTTTCTAAAATCAATCACAAGAGCCGTATTAATTACATATAAGTCCCGGTTATTTTGAGAGTTAACTTGTGTTAAATAATGAGGTGGCAACAATCTATCTTATGGACCATATTTGCTCTTCCATAGATTAGTTGATTAATTTAACCCCCAGCGAGGGGGAGGGTGTGACCACTCATTCCTCTCGAGATGCGCGTCTACACTCTCGAGATGCACAACAACACGAATCTCGAGAGGGATGAGTGGTAAAAACCCTCCCCCTCGCCCCTTTCCTCAACAATAAGAAAGGTTCTTGTTTTTTTACACACTTTATGAGTTTCATCTTGCTTTTAAAGCATCCTACTGTGAGGTTATTCTTGAAAAATTCGAGCTTTCTTTACACATCGACTAAATATACGAAGTTGGATATTCTTATTGAGTTTCGTCTTGCTTTTGTGAATGTCTTTAAACATTTAGGAAAATATCCATTATAAAAGTCATGTCATTGGGAGACCATTAGATGGGTTAAATGGGGGGAGAGTTAGGAGTATGAATTAATACCCAATAGAAATGAGAAGAAAAAAAAATGACCTAAGAAAGAGTTGGATTATGAGTATTAAACAGCGAAGAATTAATTAGAATATGAGTATTACCTAACGTGTGTGTGTATATATATATATTTTACAAGTTTTTTTTTTTTTTTTTTTCTAATATCTTATTTACAAGTTAATAATACATACAAGTTACGTGGCTGAGGATAGTTTGACCCAAGAAAATCCCTTTTGTTTTTACACCTGATTGCCAACTGGCTATAGAGATTGAGGTTTGAATATATATATAGATATTTTGGATCACTAATTTGACTAAACACATGACTTGAACCTTGTTTACGTAAATTCTGGTTTGACGGCTACGATATAATAGTAATCATAAATAAAATGGAGAAAGGAAGTTTTGGCAAAGCACTACCATTACATTCATGGAGGATATCTTCCTATCATATATGTTTGGTTAAAATTGGGTGGTGTTTTTTTGTTTTGTTGTGTTGTAAAAGGCGAACATGGTTTTTATAGGATTTCAATCTATGACCAAATGGTACCATCCATCAAATTTCAACCGTTGAACTGTCGTGTCATTGGCTTAGTGTTGATACATTATGAGAGCTAGGTTGGTCAACTTATAATTTTTTCTTGAGTAGCGATGATGATTGACGAGAGGTTCAGACTCAGTCTCTCTTTCTTTTTGTTGCATGCTTAAGTCAGAAAAAATTAATGTCCAGTGGGACCTTAGTTTGATTTTGTTTCCCATTTGAGTTTTGTAATTGTTGACTTTCGCTTTATAAAACCCATTTCCTTCTTCTTCTTAAACTTATAGAGTATTGTTGTTGTTGTTGTTGTTGTTGTTGTGGGTTTTCTAATTGGGTGCAGCAATTGATGGTGTCTCAGAAGAAGAATTGTTGATTACAAGTTCTAAATGGGAAATTGCTTGGTTAGAAGAGGAAGACCTGCAAGATGTGCTCATGCTTCTTCTGCTGCCTCTTCTTCAGGTCGGTCAGTCTCTGGCTTTCTCCTTTATATTGTTTTCTATCGTTCTTCCAAAATTTGTTCATAACCATTAACAATACTTATGAACAGAATGAAATATTATGGTGGGTGTTTACTTCTAATTAATGAAGGATTAGATTTAATTTTTAAATGAATCATCTATTTACACTTTTGTTATTGAATTCTGCTTCTATGAGTTATTCTCTAGAGTAATTGAAAATCATGCTCAGTGAAGATGATTATTGATTGCCTCCCCTCCCCTGTGGTTTACATCTTGTCATCTTAACCATTTTGAACAATATTCACACACACACACACACAAACCAAAAAGATCACCAGACCAAGCACAAGAATGATATAAACCCATCAGTATCCTATCATTCAATGAGCAAGCTGTTGCATTTCGTGTGTTTGATCTGATATCCTAAACCATGCATGTCATGGGGTCAGCACCCATGTGCACGAACTCTATTATGCCAATGTTAAGTTAATATATAAAGGTAAAAATAACAGAACATTGAGATAAGTGATGGAGGTGCAAAAATTCATCAGTTCTTGTAGTCCTGTGGCTGAGAAAAATGCGATGAAACTCTACCTGCGCTAACATACAAAAATGTTTGTGAATGAATGAAAAATAAGAATAAATAAATAAAACGCCTTGAGTATTCTTCTTTTACTGTTCTGCAATCTGTAAATGATTCCATTGTACCAAGCAAAGATAAAGGTTCAAAAAGGTAATATTAGCAATCTATCCTTGAGTCAGCCCAACTATGGACTTGAGATTTGCAAGCTAGATTCCTATTGATTCCATTGCAATGAGTGTTAAAATTTCATTCTTCTTTTTAATTTCCTTTCCAGAAATCCCGAAGATTCCCAACAATACTTCCATGCATTTGGCACATTCTAGCAAGGCAACAAATGGCACTGATAACATAAGATCTCTCAAGACACCCAAAAGTAATGCATCAGCCTCAACCACCATCAAGTCCTTTACCTTCAGTGATCTCAAGAGTGCTACAAAGAACTTCCGCCCAGATAGTCTTCTTGGGGAAGGAGGATTTGGTTTCGTCTTCAAAGGATGGATCGACGAGAACACTTTTGCACCTACCAAACCAGGAGTTGGGGTTGTTGTGGCCATAAAAAGACTCAAGATGGAAAGCTTCCAAGGTCACAAGGAATGGCTTGTAAGTAACATTATAGTCCTGTTGTCTAGCATCTTTTTGAGGGACTTGACAATTCACATTGCAACTTTGTTTTGGTGTTGATCGTTTGAGCTGTTCTGCTTGATAGGCTGAAGTTAACTATCTGGGCATGCTTCGACACCAGAATCTTGTTAAACTCATTGGATACTGCTCAGAATCTGATAATAGACTTCTAGTATATGAGTACATGCCAAGGGGCAGCTTGGAGAACCATTTATTTAGAAGTAAGTCCACTCACACATGGTTATGAATACGGTCAATTCAATTGACAGCTTTCTCATTTCTTGACATTTTCATGTGCCTTTAATCCTCAAAATCAAAATGTTAATGATGGCTAGCTACAAGCATACACCTTTCATGAACATAGTCAGTCTAGATGTCTCTGATAAACTGCTAATTGTCTAAACAATGTCTTCTTTCCGCAGGAGGTGTTCAACCTATAACTTGGACCACACGGATGAGAATTGCCACAGATGTTGCTCGAGGACTGTCGTTCTTACATAATTTAGAGACACAAGTCATCTACCGGGATCTAAAATCTTCCAACGTTCTCCTTGATTCGGTAAGTTGGAAATAAGAAATGGAATGATGTAATGAAGTTAGTGATACAATTATGTTTATCACGACGGGAACTAGATTAACCGTATTTCTGAACACACAGGATTTCAATGCAAAGCTCTCGGACTTTGGCTTAGCAAGAGATGGTCCAACAGGAGATAACACTCATGTTTCGACCAGAGTAGTGGGAACTCGTGGCTATGCAGCTCCAGAATATGTTGGAACAGGTATTTTCTACCTCCCTCAGAGTCTGATTATGCCCATTTTGTTGATCATACTTGCGCAAAGAAATTTCAGAGTGGAACTATACACTGTATCCTAATCATCCTTACTCATTAATTCTTTCGAATCAGGGCACTTGACTACAAAGAGCGACGTGTATAGCTTTGGAGTCGTTTTGTTAGAGTTGTTAACTGGGAGACGGGCAACAGATGAAGACAGACCCGGTTTCGAGGAAAACTTAGTAGATTGGGCAAAACCATTCCTTAACGACAATAGGAGAGTATTGAGAATCATGGACACAAGGTTGGGAGGCCAGTACTCGAAGAAAGGAGCCCAAGTAGCTGCTGGGCTAGTTCTTCAATGCCTTAACACTGACCCCAAGTACAGGCCACTCATGAGTGACATTCTCATCACATTAGAACAACTCCATAATACTTCTTCAAAAGGCACTCCGCAGACTCCGCCACCTAAGATGGATCACCGTGGGATGAAGCATACGGGTTATCATCACAAATCGGCAGCAATTGCAAACACGATGTAAGCTGCATTTGCGATGCCTATGGATTTTCAATGGTTTCTAGATATAGTCACAGCTGCACAGATGTATGAAATGGTTTTTGTCCCTTGAAAGTGCTGTATTTAGGTGGAGTTTAGTTTATGTATAGATAGTAGCGTGCAGCTTCTTATTTTTGCCTTTTTTCTTTACGTTTGCTAGGTTATACAGCTCTGCCACTTCTCAATGTATTTATGAAGTATATGTTTTTTGTCCTTTGAAAGTGCTGTATTTAGGTGGAGTTTTAGTTTGTATAGATAGCAGTGTGCAGCTTCTTATTTTTGCCTTTAGTTTTTTAATTTTTTTCTTTACGTTTGCAAGGTATACAGCTCTCACTTCTCAATGTATCTGTTAAGAATATGAAATGGTTTTTATCCTTTGAAAGTGCTGTATTTAGGTGGAGTTTTAATTTATGTATAGATAGTAGTGTGCAGCTTCTTCATTTTTGCCTTTAGGTTTCTTTTTCTTTACGTTTGCTAGGTATACAGCTCTGTCAATTCTCAATGTAGTTATGTGGGATTTAGCTATGTATTTGTATATTTACAGTAACACATCTACAGATAGGATATATATGACGGATCAAAATTTAGTCTTCATAAAAATCACACTTTATATTTCAGCAATTACTGTATTTTCCAGTTTCTGTTATTTATTCATTATAAATGAAGAAGAGAATCACCATTAGATTTGCACATAGAATATGAAAGGACTCCACATACATGCAGAATGTGAGATCCTTGGTGAAAGCAATGCAGACTCGATAAGATTAATTTCAAGTAGGGGATAAGTGACAGAATCAAATTTCAGGAGGATGTTTGGAGCGGAGAGATTCCTCTGTGTGAAAAAAATAATTAGAAAATTACCACTTAAATCTCAGCCCAACCTCTAGAAAATTCAAGAGCATTGGTCTGTGGGTTCTTTTAGTAGTCTGTGTAATCTAGCTGAAGCGCACACAGTCTCAGGTAACAATTGCATTGCAAACGAGCCAAACTGAGGTTCTGTAACTCACATTGATTATACTGTGACTTTTTCTCAATTTTGAGTTTGGAGAAATGTATAAAAGATTACAAAAAACATCGAATTAAAGTACTTCAGTTAAATCTTCTCCCCACTAGCTAGGCGTTGCTTTTCCTCTTCTACTTGTTCCAGCAGTGCTTCAAGCTCTGCTTCTGTTAGCACTTCTAACCGCTTCTGCAAAACCAAACTCAAGACAATAATGAGACAACCACCATTTGATCTGCCTAACTTCACAAGTCTGTACATGATTCTATAACTAATGCAAAGAAACTCCACATTGAGCAAGTACTGCATATAATGTAGATGCAAGTGAATAACTAATATGGGAAGTGTACAAACCTCCATGACTTTGCTTTCATAGTCACGTAACTGTTGGGCATATGTCATTTCTTTGTTTGAGACTCTAAAGATGTATGTAGAAATCCATCCAATCGTTAGCCCCAGTACCAGAACCAGCTGAACAACATTTCCAGCTTGCAGAGGATCAACTCCAACAAACTGAACAAGTGTTTCGTGGAGGTGAGAAAACAATGCATACTCAGGATTTCACGAGTGAGTAATTCTTATCATATAGAGTATAGTCTGTATAGATTTGTGTTCAATCAAGCAAACGTCTAAAAAATGTAATGAAACTTTTACTGCAATCAAACACATACTCAATGATAATAAGAACGGAGTGAGTAAAACTTTAATGAAACTAGGATACCTCCAAGCCACTTTTTAAACCAACTCCAATCACAGTGACTCCGACTCCAATCAACAGCACATCCTTCCTTGAATATCCAAAAGGTACCTGCCCATCAGAGTCAAAAGGTTCATGTTTGTCAGGTATATTTATAATTTCCGGAGTTTAATTTACTATACAGAGAGATGCAGAACAAAGGCACTGGCATTTATACATTTCAGAAAACTTGCTCATATCTTCATAACAAGTTGTAATTTAAGTCGAGCCAAGCAGGGCCTAAAATTTATTATGGGGCACAAGCAAAAGGAATAAGATAAATTCAAGCATAATTAGTAGCTTATATATACATGCCTTCTTCTGGTCAGAAGCCTTGGAGTCATCTTTACCACCATCAGGGGATGAAGACCCACTGCTTCTAGGGATAACAGAGAACCTTTTCCTTGATGTCAAGTTGGGGTTGCCGCTTCTTAGGAAAGGGCTAAACTCCGTTGAGTGTGAGCTGCGGCAAGAAAAGTTTCCTTCAAAAAATAATTAAAAAACACTCAGAATGTCCACATACTAAAATATCAGTACCCGGCCACTATATACCCCTTTACAAATAGAAGCACTGAGAAACCTCCTATAGCTTTAGCTAGTAGGAGAATCTCTATCATCTTGTTAAAAAAGTTTAGTTTCCAAGAGAAAATAAAATCAGGAAATCAATAGAGGGTGTTAGAAAATCTGAGACAATAAGGAGCGAAAATTCCTTTCCCTAATATGAAAGAAATTAAATACAAGTTTTGATTTCCTCAATTTTCTCAACAAATTAGATTTTCAAATTCACTGCACTTGGACAATCGACAAGCAAGCGTTATGGAATTCCATATTTTAAATTATATCTTCTTCTACGTTCATCCTTAATCGTATTTCTCTACTCCTGCTCGTTTTGTCAAATTAGTAACTGTTTAGAAATCCATCAAATCTAAATAATTGATGAGTATAAAGTGGATTTCATAGGCTTCAGTTTCAGAACATAGGGCTGTAGTAAAACCCGCAAGGAAAGGATTTGATCTGATCTGATCTGATCATTACAAGAGAGTTTGGGTTGTATTTATCCAATTCAGTTTGCCTCTCTCACCTAAACCGACTCTACCAAAAAGACACATGGGTAGAAAATGTAAATTCTACCATAATTATATAAGGTCAATTAACGGAGTTTCCAGTCAAATGGACAGTGTCTTTCCCAAAATCATCTTTTAGAGAATACCCAGATATCATACAAGTGTGATCAATCATAAACTGAAGATAAAACACATACTATATATATATATATATATATATATATATATATATATATCAGAAAAGAGTAAAACTTACTGGGAAATCGAAAAGAGCTCCTTTGTGTTGTTGTAACATGTGAAGAAGAGAAGGCACCAGGAGCAGAAGCAGAGTCAAGTGGAACCAGAGAAGGAGGAGATAGATGAGTTAACAAATCCAGAGCCATCAGAGATAGATAGATAGATAGATAGATATGTTCTAACCAAATCAAACAAGATTGGGCTTGCAAGTTAAAGAGTAACCCAATGAGGAAGTGAAATCAAAACAAAGGAGTCTATTGAGATTGAGTAATAACGGCCTCTACCTCTAACCATCCACTGGAATCAATATCTTCTCTTCACTTCCAAAACTGAGGGTCTTTGTCACCTCAGTCAGACAGAAAAGTCACTCTTTTAGATATTATTGTTGCAGTTTGGGGTTGGCAACGGCTAAAGTTACACCACGTTTCAAAGTGATAAGCTCCATTCTCCAATTATCTTGGAGTCCAGTGTTTCACATACCGTTGCTTGATTTAAGGTAATATCATTCAGGAGTAATACTACAGTGCACCGGTAAAGTGCCTGGTATTTTCAGGCACCGTAGGATTGCATCGAGATACCAGGCACTTTCCCGGTGCACTTAAGAAAAATCCCTCATTCAGACCCCGCTTTTTACTGGTTAAAATCCGTAAAAAAAAATTTCAGTTAAAAAGGAAGTAATAAAGCAATAGAAATTAATGGCGTTCAGTTTTTTTTTCATAGAATGAGATTACTCATTAACTCTTGATCTTCTTGTTTTTTTTTTTTTTTTTGATAAAGCATACTGCATTAATTTAAAATGAGTACAATAACATTGTCCGGCCGTAGTTGCTAACTCGTGAGCCTCATACTTGAGGTCCCGAGGAATAAACTTACAAACCCATTCAAAATTCAAAATGAAAGATTTAATATTACAAATAATTGGACGCCATATCCAACAAAGGTCTGTCCGGGTCTCTTCTGAATTAATTTCACCATCCTCTAGATCACTCTGCAAGATAGAATGTAGAGCTCCAGAATCCCCCAGCAAAAAACCAGCCTTCCAATTACGGGCTTGGATGAGGAGAAGGGCGGCTTCCGCTGCTAGACACTCCGCCATGATGTTCCCGTTCTGGAATAGAATCAACAATCTGCTCCTGTACCTTGCCAATTCTCTTGGATTCCAGTGTTTCAAATACCGTTGCTTGATTTAAGGTAATCTCATTCAGACCCCGCTTTTTAGTAATTAAACACTAAATAAATAAATTAAAAAAAACAGTTAAAAAAAAGTAATAAAGCAATGGAAATTAATGGGGTTTGAGTTTTCTTCATAGATTGAGATTAACCCTTGATCTTCTTGTCGTCTTGTCTCTATTCGATTATCTTTTTCTCATTTGCCTCTCTCTTTTTATTCAAACATAAATTTGAAGATGAGAAGCAAGGTGAAGAAAACAAAATCAAAATTTTCTCATGTTGTGGATGAAAAATTGGCGCAGGGGATAGCAACCAGTAACCAAAGACGAACACTTTACACGTACCATTTTGTAAGATGACAATCATGCCAAAAGATGCCTACTTTGCGCTTGCCATTTCAATAGCTTTAATGGTGGATTGGGTACATGAATATATCTCAACACGAAACATATTATTGTCTTTTTAGGTTAAAAGTTCAATTTGTTGAATCCCGAGAACATAAGATATTACCTCCTTATTTTTATTTTTATTTTTATTTTTGCTTTGTTGAATGGTTCAATAATCAACAGATAGTATTTGAGAGCTCTCTATTCCAAGTCACAGAGAACAAAGCTCTTCTTTCTCATTAATTTTTTTTTCTTTCAACTCTCTTCAAATCAAATCGTCCCCATCATCTCTCTTTTCTCGATCTCTTTTTTCCCATCTCCCTTCCTTCATCTGAAAGCTTTTTCTTCAGCTTTTCTTGTTAAGGAGTTGTTTGTTTTAGTTGGTTTTGCAGGTCTTTAGTAGTATGGTCTCATTAACTCCTTCTCCACATCATTACAAAGCTTTAATTCTTCTTCCTCAAGCTTCATACTCCGTCCTTCCGCCCTCTCACCGTCAACACATCACATCGCCATGATTTCCTCCTCCTCTTCCCCACCCATCAGCAATTACTCCACAGATCCTATAGTGATTACACTCGGATCTTCTTGGATTAGGCCTAACAACCAGTATAATTTTTTGTTCATCACTCCCGGACCATCTTTACGCATTATTCACATCTGGCAATCTCATTTTTGTTTCAAAGCTTTACAGATGGATTTATCAGGCTCTTCTTTAACTCTTCTTCCTTCAACACCTCTTCTCCCCACTCCTTCTCCCACCATGATCCCTACTCCACGCATTCAAAACACAACCACCACTTAGTCCCACTCACAGGCTCCTTTTCCACAATCCTCCACTACATCTCAACCTCCATCAACAACAAATCACCCTTCCTCCACCACGCTCAGTCTAGAAGCCCATCTCAAATGAAACCTCACAATACCCACTCCTTTTTTCTCTCATCGTTCTATCCATTCTGGAAATGACAATCACCTTCGTATTGTAGCCAAGTATTGTCATCACCAACGCCTGAGACAATAAGTTTTGCCAAGCGGATGGCCTCCCAGTAGGAAATGCAACATACATTCAAAGTTGAAATCTTGGCACATAAATGGGATCTCGACAACACGTATTATATGGTTCAATTTTCCGAGATGTCTGATATGCTCCATGTTCTCTTTTCTGACCCTTGGGTACTCTTCGGCTGGTTGGTTATTCCCAAACCATGGCATGAAAACTATCTTAACATTGATTTCTTAGAAGTTCCTAATTGGATCCGCTTCCACGAATTCCTTGCTCACAAGGTGGAGCAAGCAGACATTCAGATGTTAGCAACAAATTTTGGAGAGCTTATGGAAATAGTTTCAAACTCACTACAGAATTTGACCATCCCTTTTATCAGATTTAAATTTTGGCTTAACATTAATAGAGCTCTCCCGTGTACTATGGATACTGATTTTGGAATTCAATATGGGCGCCAATATGTAGTTCACTTCTGTTATGAAAATCCTTCTACCTTTTTGTTTTTATTGTGGTTACATTGGTCACGTTTTTTGGGAAGCATTGTCATGTGTATTATGAAACTCTCCAACTTCTGGAGCCAAGCCGTTCACCGAAATCTATCTCCCTCCTCTTTTCTCATAGATCCCGTATCAAGACCCTATCTGAACAAATGTTAGACTCCCCCACTCCGGTTAAATCCCGACACTTTCGTCACTCTCAACCACCAATACCCCGTTGTCCTTTTACTGCAAAATTTCGGTGTACAACCTACTCACTGCAGTGGTGATACAATCAGTTTGGGTTCTGGCACCCATGAGAACGAACACTATTCACGCACTAGCAATGTTGCCACGTGTCACATGGAAGGTATTGGCAATTCTCAATCTCACGAGCATTTAATGCTAATGGTGATAATCTCGAGGAAATATGAATCCCAGCATCAGCCCAACACTGAACAGGCCCAAGCAATTCTAAGCCTGCTCAATTCAGTTCGCTAGGCGGACCTGGACTCTCACAGCACGCTAGGCCCACATGGCTCACAACAGTCCTCAATACCCATAAACCCTCCTTAGGCAAGTATCTCGAGGATTTGCTTCGGACGGGCAACTACAACTACTCTTTACTCCCAACTAGGAAGCAAACACCAGGGAAATTCCCTTCTGCGGAATGCTCTTGGATTGGGAACTATCTCCTACGTATCTAGGAGCACAAAGCTAATAGGGAACTTCCCTCATTCAGTACGACTCCTAATTAGAGAGGGATCTCCACGAAGATCTTCTCCCTAATTTACGCCTACCATGGCCTGGTTAAACCAGGACTCCTTGCACAATAAATAAGACATGAGGTTGGTAAGCTAAGGTACGCTACAAATTCCCTGTTACAACAATCCTTGGACGGATGCTTGGGTCAAACCGGGTTTGCTCCTAGCAGATTGTATGTTGGACCCCTCAGCATCAAATCTCCATTTTTTTGACTTGTGGTCGGTTTCTCCATCCTATTCCATTTCTTGGAATGATACCCTTTTACATTCCTTGCTTCCCGCCCCGATGGTACATGATATTACTAATGTTTGTATTTGTGCCTCTTTCAGGCCAGATCGCCTCATCTGGCACGACGTCAAAAAAAGGTATCTTTTCGGTTAAGAGTGCTACCCACGCTTTCTCTTCTGCCGCAGTAGCCAGCTCTTCCTCGAGAGCTTCATTCCCCACCATTGAGCCTAAATTTCTTCACCATTTTCGGCATTTAAAAGCACCCCCAGTGCTATCCTTTTTCTATGGAAAGTTGGTCAGAATTTACTACCTACCATTTCCAACCTGATAAGGGTCCACGTTCCTATTGAGAATAGTTACGTCTTCTGTAACTGTCAGGAAGAAGAAATTCTTCATCTTTTCTTCTTATGCCCTATTACCAGTCGCCTCTGGTTTCTTTCATCTCTGCCATTGATTGGAACTCTCCCTCCCTTCAACCGCCCTCCATCTCCGATTTTTTCAAATTTATTTGGAAATCCACTAAGGAGCACCACCTTTCCACATAGGAGATGTTTTCCCAATTCATAGCTACTCTCCTCACTATTTGGAAAAGTCGGAATAACATAATTTTTAATAAATCCAGATTCTGCACCAATGAATTCACCTTGACCTTGTCTAAAATCTGGTCCACCTGGTCTGCTAATTGGTTCAATCATTCTGCCGAGGTCTCCAAGTTCTCACATCTATACCTTACATTGTCAGTACTGCCCATACAGACAACTCCTCCCAGTCTTCTCCATTTCCCTCACACCTTACAATTAGCTTGCCTACTACTCTTGTAGCTAGTAGATTTAATCTGATCCAGGCACAATTCCAGTTCGCCATTTCAGCTTCTATCCAGTATACCGAGTTGTTTGATCTTGATACAGTGATTGTTAACTTTGATGCATGCTTTTATGATTATTCAAAGTAGGGAGCTATTGGTGTTATAGCTATGGATCTGGAAGGCAATGTTCTTGCTACAGTGGCTAGTACGATTCGAGGAAAGGTTACGAGCAACACGATGGTTGAGTTCTTTGCAGGGGAGTCAGCCCTTTTACCGATTCAGGCCCGACGGTGGAAATCTGGTATTGTTTTTGGTGATTCTGCCAACTTATGGGAGTCGCTTTTTTCCAGAGGATAATAGCTCGTTTTTTGCTTTGAATTGGGCTTGGAAACCTTTTTTTTTGTAATATTAAACACCTGTTTTTGCTTTAAGGTTGAAATTATATGCATATCAGTAGGAACCTCAACTATGAGGCTCATGAACTCGTATTGGTGTTATCAGTAAGTCTATGTATGTCTATTGGTGTTATCATGAGCTATTGGTGTTATCAGTAAGTCTATGTATGTCTTCTAGTTTTATTAATGCATAATGCTTCAACAAAAAAAGATATTGCCTCATTGGTGCACCATATCTTGTTCATACCCACTAGAAAGATACCCACTTCATAGTCGTATCTGCTGATTGTAACATAAATGCAATTAAATTTTTGCTTCAAGAGTAGCTAATGATTAACAACATAACAAGGATAAATCATTGGTAATACATGAAACTTCAGCTCAACATAATCCCCGCTGATATGCTGCACACTGAATAACAAAATTGATAGAAGGAAACCTTGACGGTTTAGTGGAACAACCTATTTATGAACAATTACACTGTTTTCTACTGTGCTCCAGATTACAACACAGCAAACAAAAATATTAACAAAACCATACATCTAGGAAACCATATTGCTGTAGAGATGAAAAGAAAAGAAAAAGAAATGTGTGCCCCCGCTGGTAATAACTAAAACTAACCTGCTTTGAGACACCTTTAATCAATCAAACCAATGAAACACAAGTACAACAGAAGTGACATATTCACACACACTAACTTTGTATATGTCCAATGTTTGTGAGATATGTACACTCAGAACTGCTTATGCAACAGGAGCCTTTGATCTGGCGTCGAAGAAGATGATGCAGTTTCAACCATCTGCAATCAACAAATCAAGGCCATGAGAAAACTACAGTACAAGCTGTTCATGCACACGCAGTAGAAAACAAACCTAGAGCACAAGCTAACTAAAATACAAATCAATCTCTGCCATCAGTATCATCCCCAATTGTTCCAGTAAAAAAGAAAAACCACAAAGAAGCCTGGTCCCTTGGATTACCACAGAACCCGATTCCTAGCTACTAGTCTAGATATGTGAGTTTTCTCATGAACTATGTGTGTAAGGGACAAGACAGGCAGGCTAGGTCTGCCTTGTGTCTTTAACTGCTTGGTAACAGTCATACATTTTGAACAATTGAATATGAGGTACAACTAGGATTTTCAGATTTTTCAGAAATGAAATCATATCGTTGGAGGGCAATTGAATAACAAGAATTTGAAACTTATTGTAACTGAAAATTTGGATTTACTGTTCTTAAAAGTAATTCCCGGAGTTATATGCTCACTAGAACTGTGAATCCCAGGTTGCCAAGTTCTTCGTTGCTACAATCCTTACCGACGATGTCCCAAGATAATCTTAGGCTCTATTTTATTGAAAAAAAAATGGAACAGTAGAAGAAAGTTGTGAGGAAGAGAGAAATTGTTAACCCCATTAGGAAAATGATGACACAATCCTAAACAAAATCAAAGTCCTATGAAATCTAAAATCACACTCAGCAACCACCACTATAAGATAACCATACCTAAAAGCACCATATGTATCATAATGAATTTGTGTTAAGCCGAAATAGATGTCATCAAATGGTAAATTGGACTGAGCAGCAAACCTCAAAGCCAGCTTTCCTGTAGAGTTCTTGGGCAGGCTTGTTATCAATGTTTACATGAACAAATAACTGCTTCATACCTGATATAACAAAGAAAAAAAGCCAAAAGACGGATTTCATGCCTCAAAAAAAAAAAAAAAAACAAACAAACAAACAAACAAGCAAAACAAAAAAGTTAAAATCCTAAGACTTTTAAAAATGAAATACCTAATGTAACAGCTAATTCTGTGGCCAAATGCATCATATTAAATGCAATTCCCTGACGGCGAGAAGACTTTGACACACACAAATTAGCAATGTAAGCATACTTGTGGGCATCATGGGCTTTAGGACTGGCCAGAACAACAGAGTACCTTCTATATTCCTGAGAATCAGCTATGACAATGTCAAGGGAAACCCAACCGATAGCTTTAACAAATTTTCATGGAAATGTAAAAGGAGTTATCATGTTTTGAATAGGACTGTAGGATCAATTTCCATAAGAGATTTTCAGATTATATGTCAAACCTTGAAAAAAAAATGAAAAGCTATGAGCAAAATAATTATGATTTACCCCTGGAAATGTTTCACTGTGCAAGAACTGCCGAATGCTTAAGTCCAGCGTGCCAACAACACTATCCTTGATGGTGCGTTTTACATGTTTCTCCTCCTCCTTGACCTAAAATAGATAGGAAGGTGTTACTTCAACTTTATTTTGTAGCTTGCACCCCCACCAAAGCATTACAAAGTAACAAGCAAATGCAATTATCCTGGAAAATGCACTGCTTGGAAATGAAAAAATATAACTGCATGAAGACAATAGCTTAGTACTGGAGGTGAGCGAAAAAGTTTAAAACCACTCATATATGGCACTCATCTACGTTGAAGCTCTCTTTTTTTCTTTTTTTTTGGTGTGTGTGTGTGTGTGGGGGGGGGGGGGGGGGGGGGGAGAGGAGGGGATGGTGAGGCACCGCTGCAGGAGAAGATCCCTAAGGTTTTGAACTCTCGGGAAGAAGGCACTTCAGTTTCTTTGTATTTTCTCAGATGACATCTGATTAACAGAAAGGACAAGAGAGATGCTGACTCTGTTCTAGTTTAGTTATGGAAAAAGAACAGAGAGGATATTAAAGCAGTGAAAGGAAGTAAAAAAAAAAAATACTGGTAATGTTAAAAAATATACTGGTAAGAGAGATGCAGTAATGTTAAAAAATATCAATTACCGACTTTTCCTTCATAAGGAAGTAAAAAAAAAAAATCTGCTAATTTTAACATTCCTAATCATTTACTAAGTCATTGATTCAGTTATTAACAAATCAGCTCTTTTACTTTTCCATCTTTATACAAGGATAACCTCTAACTATTGGCAACAAAACTAATCTGACAGCATGAGAAGTATCTACAAGGCTATAATTGGTGAACATAAGACATACTGTGACAAAGCAAAAACATTTCAATGAGTTCCCATCACGACCGCTACACCGACGTACTAAATCTTTGTGTTCCTGCAGAAGATAGACAAAGACAATATAGTAACATCAGGAACATGAAAAATTAACCATGCAATTGAAGAATATTTAAAAAATATAAGGAAAAGAAGAACTTTGGATTAGCAAAATTGCATTGACCATATGAGAAATTCAGAAGTTGTAGGTGCAAGTTTCTTGTTGCTTATGTCCGTCTTTTTGTGTGATTTAAAACTACGAGGGTGAAACAACCAAAGATGCAGCCATATGACACTTGGTTAATTATTAACTCTGACGCTCTCTAATAACCAACATATCCACATCTACAAGAAAGTGAAGACCTTTTTTTGTGTGCGCGCGCGTCTATGTGTGTGGAAGGCACCCATAAGTTTACCCTTTTATGTTAAACATAAAAGTGATTTACTTACATCCAGTACTGTCTATAATTCTAATATTTTCTGTTATCTTTACAGTACTGTCTATAATATTTTCTGTTATCTTTACATCCATAATATTATCTTTACAGTACTGTCTATAAAAGTTTTCCCTTTTATGTTATCTTTACAGTACTGTCTACACCCATAATATTTTCTGTTATCTTTACATCCAGTACTGTCTATAATTCTAATTCTAATATTTTCTGTTATCTTTACAGTGGTGGTGAAGATGGTAGTTGATCTCAAATGAATTTGTTAGTCCAACTCACCTCTTCGAAACTAGAAATTAAGAAGACCAAATCCAAACATAAGTAACAACATCTAGCAAAATCTTTGAAAAATCACTCCTTTTCCAGATCATTTACTTCTAAACTTTCCCTTGCCTGCCTCTCTTCTAACAGTACTTGAAAAATTAAAAGCCAATTTATACTTGACACTAGATCTCTTTCGCTCGCTTCTCCACTGCCAGTAGGGCAGTAAGTTCTTCCTTGTTATGTTAAACATGATGGTCATTTACTTGCAAGCTATCATATCTTCTTATGTTTAATTGTAAAAAGGTGGCAGCTATTAAAATCTCATTCCGTTTATTTGAAAATCGATGCAACATGCAAGGTTGCGCTCCTACTCAGACATGCAACAGCTTACTAGACACAATATCGGCTAAACACCACAATCTTGAAGGTGATTCAAGACGTAAATTACGACCACACTGTGAGTCTGTGACCTTTGAACTTCTATACTATGCAACCTAGGGAGGAAAATTATGAAGAATAAGGCAACACACAAAGTGAGACAATATGGTCCTTAAAGTGCTTTTATAATTAGGATTGAAAACCGAACAAACTTTGGCCGGTTTTAAAAGTTTCAAACCGAAACCAAACCGACCATTAAGAAAACCGAAACTAAACTGATTTTAATTTAGGTAAACCGGTCCGACCCACTAAAACCGAAATAAACCGAACCGACCGACTATTTTAAACATATTATATTATTTTTATATAAAATATATATGCGGTCGGTTCGGCTTTGTGGCTAAAATCACATAAAAACCGAAAACCGAACTACAATATCGTTTTGAATTTTTTAAAATCGAATCGATCGGTTCGGTTTTGATTAATTTTTTGTTCAATCTTATTTATAATAGATCAGACACAGCGGATAACAACATGTAAACAAACTAATCAAGATATAAAACAAAACTCTAGTTTATTCATGCCAAGAACCCAAGTTTTCTTGAAGTTACAAACCCAACTAACTAACAATAAACCCTACTCTCTCTTAAATACTTCCAACTGTGGGCTAAGTATCACCCCTCTTATTACTAAGCACACCTACTACAATAATATACACTAAATACCATCATTTTATGGACAAAAATACTTACAATCTTAAAAATCTATTGTAAAAGCCACAAACGGATCACTCCCACAATAAATTGATCTAGGGAGCACCCAGACCAACACACTTGTGTCAAATGCGAATAAAGAATATTGTGAAGAAAAAAATTAGTGCATGTTGATTGATCATGTTGCTAAAACCCTCAAAGAGAATATGCAAGCTTAAAGAATATATCCTTTGTTTATAAATTTCATCACTTTGCCTAAAAAAAATCCTATTAAAGATGCCAACAAATGAAAAAGTCCTTAGAGGATGTTTGTTACAGTACCCACTTCTTCTGATTTTACCAAAAGAAAGGTTATTTCAATACCTCTAGATAATCACCCCTCATAGATTCCTAGTGTTCGATTACAAGACATGCTACCGTCTAGAAATAGAGAAGGCATTCAAATAAATGCCCATGGAAGAAAATATCACAGTGCTTGAAATACTGTATTGTGCAATAGAACGGAAACTTTACCTCATCAGCATAACTCTTTTTGAAAAGTTCAACATTCCTGGACAGTGTCAAATTGTTCTTATTAAGGAACCATATTAAAAAAATGGAAGTAAAAAAAATATGATGGTTAATGAGGTCAAACATTTTTTTTTTTGAAAGATGAGCGTGCCGCCGGTAGGTATAGAACCCAAGATGTGGGGGTTAAACCACCACAGCCTTAAATATCCAACTAGGCTACCATTGGCTACCGAGCTCAAACATTCAACAAGAAATTTGTGCAAATAATGAGAACTAACCGCATATAAGTCAAAGATTCATAATGAGCTTCTGCCCGCAACCATGCTGCCACCTGCCATACAAAATGAAAAAAAAACATAAATAAGTGGAGAAATAAGTCGACAAACGCCTAGATCACAAAATATAATGTCTTATGATGGTGAGTTCTGAAGGGGAGTGTGAGAAGACTGAAGAGGTATTGCCTTACATTTCATTGCGCCACCCTGTAGAGGCATTTGCATTAAAGGAATCATGCCTCCACAGGCTTGCTTTTACTCGAGACCTTATCTTAAAGTCCTGCCCAGTCATATGCGCTAAATACTCATCCAGATGCTGGTATAGATAAATGAAAGGCAATAAAGAGAATTAAACTTACCCAATACTCTGCATTCAACTCAGCTTCTCGAGCAACATATTGACCAAAGGCCCGCTTTGGCACTAACGGATCAGGGTCTAGTTCGTTGCCACTGGTGGGAGCAAGTGATAGCTGAGCGCTTCTCGAAAAATTGTTGTAATGGTCTTCAATAGCTTTCCATTTTTTGTATGACACAGGAAAGGACTCCCTGCACAAATTGTAACGTAATAATTAGGACTCAGAACTGTGAGACCTGCCCATAAGAATCAGGAGTTCAAAGACAGCAGATTAACATGAAACACAAGTACTTTGAGGCATCAGATGCCATTGGACTACATTTACTTACCTGTAATAATGGAACTTCGTCAGTAACCCTTTTTATACTTGATAAAAATGTTATAGTATTTACCATAAATAAAGTTTCTACTAGACCTACTTTATATAGGTTTCAACGATTATAACATTATAGGCACCATAGAATGTTCGTCTTCTTTAGTTGTGAAACTCACTCATACCTCAAGTGAACCCCATTACTCCATCACATACAAATTTCTCTTTTCTTTTTTTTTGCTCTCAAAGTAGAAATACGTTTGTATCAACAATTCAGAAATTATGGAAATGCCCCCTTGTCCAAGTTTCACACCGTAATAACATACATGAATGTAACATGAATCATCTAATTTTATTTCATAAATTTCAAGCATAAGCATATAAAACACATATGAAAATTGGGGCTTCCCCTCTGACAAGATATCAGTGGATCACAAGTAGAAGTTGTGTCCGACTAAGTAACTGGAACCCACTAGCATTACCTCCATGATTAGGATTTAAGTCTTGATTTGATTATTAAAAACAACAGAATTATGATGTAATTAATATGGGGTTGTCATCTGAAAAAAAGTAAAGAAGCAAGAAACGAGAAAAAAACAGATTGTTGAGTAGCTTCTCTTCTCTTACCGGAAAGGAAAAGATGGTGAAGGAGAAGAATCCCCAAGAACACAAACGATCATAGGGCGACGACGCTCAGTTCTTCTGATAAGAGGCAACGACGACGACGACGACGAGGGTGAGAATGGTTGAATTTGAGGCAGAAAGATCGATTTGAGCTCCATATCACATCTAACACCAAGAATCTTAAAGATGAAGCAACCGATTGAACCACCAAGAATCGAGAGATGTTACCAATCGAATCGATTTGTTTAGTGCGATCTGAAGGGAAGAGAGAGAGGGCGAAGAAAACCCTTAGTTGAAACTGAGAGAGACATCAATCGAATTGGATTTTGCAATTTAATTTGTTTGTTGTTGCAGAGGTTTGGAACAAAAGAAGAAAGTGGCGTGGCGTGCCGTCGTTGAAAAATGGATAAAGATTTCGATTCATTATTTATATTACGGATTTGGGATTTGGATTGTTCGTCGTCGATCTAGCGATGCGTGAGATTAGTTGATCATCCAACGCCCTCCAACTTATCTTATTTATTTATGTGCCCCGCAACTTGGCCTATCATTCTCTCCTCGTCTTTGGATAGGAATGGCATTCGGGCGGATTTTCACGGATATCTGCCCCCACTTGTCCCATTTGGGGCGGATTTGGTAAAGGGTTCATGGATCTTGGGGCGGATACGGATTTTCAATCTGTATCCGTTTATTAATCGGGGCGGATATGAATTTAGCCATATCCGCCCCACAGATATCCATTTAATCATTGAAATTACAAAAATATCCTTACACTATATAAAGGGATAAACCATTAAACTTGTCTCATTTCACATTCTCCCCCACTCTCGTCTCCAGTCTCGTTCTCACAGCCAGCGAAGGGCGAATCTCACAGCGAAGGCCTCGATCATCCCTTCTTCTCTCTCACAGCAAAGGCGGAGGTTGGCCTCGGTCGTCCCTTCTTCTCTCTGACTTAGGCGGAGGACGACTCTCACAGCGAAGGCGGAGGCTGAAGGGTCGTCCCTTCGTCTCCTTCTCACGGACATTGGTGGTCATCTATGTCTCCTCCCTTCCCCAATCAAAGATTTTAACAGCGAAGGCGAAAGCCGAAAGATTTTCCTTGGGTCGTCCCTTCACATTCTCCCCGCCGCCTCCCTTCCCCGATCAAAGATCAGATCTGTGATCTGTGACTCAGATCGAAATTTTTTTATTTTTTGTATGGTTTTTTGTAATTTTTGTTATAATTTTTGTATTGATTCTTTGTAATTTTGTGTTACTGATCTAATGAATGAAGGTTAGCAAATTAGGAAGAGGAATAACTAAATTAGTTGGTTTGCCAGTAACAGAACCGCAAACCGTAAACGGATTAGCGGTGTGGGGCGGATATCCGCCAATCCGCACGGGGCGGTTACGGTTTTTAATTAAAATTGTAAACGGATTGGCGGGGCGGATTTGGGGATCTGTTATTCTTGACGGATCGGGGATGAATTTGCTCAAATCCGCCCCGTTGCCATCCCTATCTTTAGATTGGATGTTCTTCGCCAGTTCCTTATTCAGTGAAGGCAGCCACAACTATACACCACCATTTTCTCTTTCTCACACTATTCTACCCTCCCACACCACCTACTTTCTTTCTCACACCACCTATATAAACAAAAAAAAAATCAACATTTTCCCCTCCCCATTCAAATCGAAACTCCATTCCTCCATCTCTCATTCGAATCTCTTCCCTCTCCCACATTTAAATCTCTTGCAAATCTCTCCCCACATTTAAATGTCTTGCAAAATCGAAACCAATCTCTTCCATATCCCTCAAAATCGAACCCCAAATCGCAACCTCCCAAAAATTTTCAGAAAAACAAAGTAATCTAATGGAAAACTTCATAAATATTTTCAATCATAAAAACAAAGTAAACTTCAGAAAAATTTTAGAAATCACAAAAAAAAATTGTTCGCCTGAGACAATACGAGGTTTTTGCATTGATATGGGCGAACAGTAAAAGAATTTGCTGAAATTTCTTGTTCTCCCAAAACTCTGCGAGTTTCTGCAAAATCTCGCCTAGAACAATGCTAGGTTTTCAGAGTTCTTGGCGAACATGAAATTTCAGAAAAAAAAAATTGACAGATTTGCACGACTTTAGTAAAATGACCATAACTTTCTAATTCCAAAACATTTTCAAGTGATTCAAATTTTGTTTATTAGATAACTCAGAGTACTACAACTTTTGTGTTTTGATCAAATTGAGAATTTGTCTCAATCGAGCACATAAGTTGACCGAAAGTTAGGAACACTATTCCGTTTTATGACCATAACTTGTTCATTTCAAAACATTTTCAAGTGATTCAAATTGTGTTTATTAGATAATTCAGAGTAATACAATATTTGTGTATGATCAACTTGAGAATTGGTCTGGATCGATCACATAAGTTGGCCGAAAGTCAGGAACACTATCTCGTTTTCATTGCGAGACATATTTGCTCGACTTTAGTAAAATGACCATAACTTGCTCATTTCAAAACATTTTTAAGGTATTCAAGTTGTGTTTATTAGATAACTCAGAGTACTACAATTTTTGTGTGTGGATAAGCTTGAAAATTGATCTTTATCGAGCATATAAGTTAGCTGAAAGTCAGGGACACTATCCCATTTTCATTGCAAGACAGATTTGTGCGACTTTAGTAAAATGATCATAACTTGCTCATTTCAAAAACATTTCAAGTGATTTAAGTTATGTTTATTAGATAACTCATAGTACTACAACTTTTGTGTTTTGATGAGCTTGAGAATCGGTTTCAATTGAGGGTTTAAATTTATTGAAAGTTACCCTATTTTGCGTTTTTTTCATTTTGAGTTTGGGTTTCTGTGTTAAGTTATGCATAGTTATTGGTGGTGTGAATAAGAAAAAAAAAACTCAATGGTGGTGTGAGAAAGAGGAAATGGTGGTGTGGAGTAGTCGCTGCCTTTAGTGAATACTTAATACCACCTGAAAATGTATGGAAATATCAAATTTTGATGAAAATTGTTCAAAATATTGATGTATTGTATAGTTCTGTTATAAACTCAAGTATTTGATCTTTTCATCTCTCTTATTGTTTTCTATTTTTATTCACATCAACAATACAAAAACGTTGCCTATTTATAGGCAAAGGAAAGAAGCTAATAGCTTGACACGTATTACCACAAGGGTTTAAGATGTTGCCACCTCAAAGCATGAGGTGGGTAGGTGGACCTCACCGCACGTTGTCTCCCCCTGATGAAATGCTCTAAAATGTCACCATTGTTGCCTCATTAAAACCTAGTGAGGAAAAACTAGGACGAAAGGAAAAAGAGTACAACATTCTTCAGGAATATGGAGAGTGCACATAAAGTTGTCTCGTTAAAACCTTGAAAAGAAAGCCCAGTGGAATAAAACCATGTCGAAGAAAAAAGAGTACAACCACCAATTTGCATACTTCAGGATGCTCCATGCGCATAATGTTGCCTCGTTAAAATCTTGATGGGAAACCCAATGGGATAAAACCATGTCGAATGAAAAAAAGTACAATGCGCACAAATCAAAGATAACACACTTCTATATGATCTCGAAGCATACTTCTAGATGCTTTTGTAGCATAATTCCGAATGCACATCAAGGCATATACTTCTGGATATTCCCCTGAGATTGACTCCCCCTAATGATAGCAAAACTTTACTTATTTTTAAGATTCATCCGATGCATACCAATCTCGTAACCCAATTTTTGAAAAGTTGATTTAGGGTGTGTTTTGGTGTAGAGATTTGCGAGGTTGTCACTTGACCGAACCTGTTTGACTTTCACATTATCTTTCTGGAGCTCATGTGGACAGAAAAACTCTACTGGAATGTGTTTAGTTCGATCTCCTTTGATGAAGTCTTCTTGCATTTCAATAATACATGCAACATTATCTTCATATATTGTAGTTGGCTGATCAGTAACTGATGGTAATTGACGATTATTGTTTATATGTTGAATTAATGATCTAAGCTAGGCACAATCTCGCCGAGCTTCATTTAGAGCTATAATTTTAGAATGATTTGAAAAAGTAGTCACTAATGTTTGTTTAAAAGATCGCCAAGAAATAGTTGCGTTGCAATTCATAAATACATAAACCATCTGTGAACGACCCGTATGAGGGTCAGATAGATAGCCTAAATCTGCATAGCCAACTAGATAAGAATTGTTAGATAAATCACAGGAATAAAATAAACTCATATCAATCGTCCCATGAAGATATCAAAATATGTGTTTTACTACATTCTAATGTCTACGAGTAGGCATAGAACTATGCCTTGCCAATAGATTCACAGAAAATGTATATCAGGTCGTGTACATTGTGCTAAATATAACAATGCACCAATGACACTTAAATATGGTACTTCAGGACCAAGAATTTTCTCATTTTATGCTTTTGGTTGATATAGATCTTTATTTAAATCTAAAGATCAGACAACCATCAGCGTGCTAAGTGGATGTGATTTGTCCATATTAAAGTGTTTTAATATTTTTTCAGCATATTATGACTGATGGACCAATATTCCACTAGTATTTCGCTCGACCTGCGGGCCAAGACAAAATTTTGTTTTTCTGAGGTCTTTCATTTGAAATTCTTTATTTAAATTGTTAGCACGATTTTGAACATTTTTTATAGATCCAATATGATTTATATCATCTACATAAATTGCTGCTATGACGAAGCCAGTAATAGTTTCTTAATAAAAAATCACGGGCAAATGAGATTATTTATATATCCTTCTTTACACAGATATTTACTAAGACGATTATACCACATCCTTCTGGATTGTTTCAAGCCATATAAGGCACATCTTAGATGTATCGAATAAGTATTTTTTGGCTTTGTCTTAAGCAAAGTAAATCCTTCAAGGATTTTCATGTAAATATTTGTGTCTAAATCTCCATATTAATAAGCGGTTACAACATCCATCAGTCTCATATCAAGTTTTTGAGAAACTACTAGACTTATTAAATATCGGAATGTAGTCATATCCATAGTCGGGGAATATGTTTCATCAAAATCAATGCCAGGTTTCTGCAGGAACCCTTGTGCTACGAGTCTTGCCTTATATCTGACAATCCCATTTTGTTCATTTCTTTTTCTTGCAGGCACCCATTTGAAACCAACAGGGTTTACATGTTTAGGTGTTTATACTATAGGTCCAAATACACCACGTTTTTCAAGAGAATCCAATTATGTTTGGATAACATCTTTCAATGTTACCATATGTCATTATAAAGATTATTCCTCATGTTACCATATGTTACCAATGTTACCATAGATGCTACCAATGTTACCAATGTTACCATATCCAATTATGTTTGACATTCATAGATGCTACATGGTTCAATGTCATTATAAAGATGATTCCTCTTTGATATTTTGGTAGCTACCATATGTACATATATGTCATCGATGACCATTATATTTTGATTCCACATTCTCCTGAATGTATTGAGATCTCATTATTGTCAGGTACCTGAGCCTTTATGGGGGCCTTTTGAATCACTTTAGGGATATGATTAATCACTTCAGGAGCGTTAGGTAATGCTACTGCTGGAGCCATAACTTCTGCAGGAGCATTATGTCATGCTATTACTTGAGCCATAACCTTTTCAGGAATGTTATGTATTGTTACTGCTGGAGCCATAACCTCTTCAGGAGCGTTATGTATTGCTACTGGTGGAGCTTCATGTACAACTTCTACTGGAGCTTGTTCAACTTCTGCAAGAGTTTCAATAATTGCTTCTTCGATAGCATTAAGACATGAATTTTTATTCATTCTCCTTTTTCGATGAATTGAATATTTGGAACCTATAGGTCTGCCACACTTTTGGCATGCAACATATTCAGTAGCTGCCTTATTCAAAGTTTGCCCTTCAGGGACACAAATACGAGCAAGTGCATTCATAACTGGCACATGTGACTTTGTTATTTTAACTGCATCACTAAATGCATCAGGTAATTGATTTGCAATTGCCTGAATATGTAATATTATCCATAGCTCATTATCACATTGGAATGTTTTAGGGTCTAGATGAGACAAAGTGGAAGTATTACATGGTAATTCACATCGTTCTTTATCTATTTATTATTGTGTAAGGATGTGTTTATCTCCCCCTAACGATGAGAATATAGTCTCATCAAAATGACAGTCTGCAAAGCTAGCAATAAAAACGTCGTCAGTTAACGGTTCGAGATAACGCATAATAGAAGGGGAGTCAAAATCGACATAAATACCTAGGCGGTGTTGATGACCAATCTTAGTACGTGTTGGGGGTGGTATAGAAAAATGTACAATACAACCAAAACACTAGTAGGCAGTTGAGACTACATAAGTAAAGGCCTAGCAACAAGTTGTAAACGCTTAATCAGAGATTCTGTTAAACCATTATGTGGATGTTCATGTGGGAACGAGTGTCCAATATCAATCTGACGTCGAGCAAAATAGCGATTATCCTGTGGGCTAGTTCTAACAGATAATTCACAAGGAAGAATACAAAATAATCGCCCAAAACACAGAGAAATATCTCTAATGTCAATTCAAAATTATGCAAATAAAAAACTATCTCTAAATTAGCCCACAAGCCAAACTTTATAGCTAAAACTCATTATTAGAATTTCACCCAAAAATGGCAATTTCCAATAATCATACTAAAACAAAATACTTAATAAAAGAAATAATCTGCCAAGAATCTGACCCAAATTGGGTTCAAAATCTCTTCCTAAAATATAAAAGAAATATTTCCTAAAAGAAAAAAGTAAATCCTAAAAGGAAACTGCATATTTCTAAAATTAAAAATAGAATCAAATACTAAAATAACAAGTAATTTATTCCTAAAATAAAAGTAAAGCCTAATCCTAAAAGGAAACTAAAAATACTCCTAATTCAATTGAAAGATCTCTCAAAGTTGTTTAGTAAATAACTTTGAGAGCAAATTAAGAACTCTAGGAACCCAAATTAGAAACTCTAGAAATCCTCCTGCATTAGTCACCCCGGGTTGAAAAGAACCCGTCCTCGAGTTCACAACAGCTTCATCGAAATCTTCAAGTAGCAGCCCAGGAGGAAGATCCTCTGGCACCAGGTCAAAAAACTCTGCTAGTTTTTTTTTTTTTTTTGAAAGGCAAGCAGGGTTTTTATAGGATCCCAGAACCCATAAAGATGCCGCAAGCTGGGTTTGAACCCATGACCTAGTGGTACCATCCGCCAAGCTCTAACCGTTGAGCTGTCATGCCATTGGCTGGTTGCTGCACCTTTGCTGGTAAATCTGAATTCACGTCTGCAGGGACTAGAAAATCATGGTGGATGACGGCACAACACTAATGTAGGTGGAATCCATCAATTCCTGCACGAACACGCAACGCGAAAGGCTACAAGTGCACTGTGGTGGTACAAAGAGCAGGTGTCCAGGGTGAAAATAGCCGAACTGATTTTAAATCAATTGTCTCCAGTGAGCCGCGTCCTGCGTCTCGCGAGTTGCTCGTTGTTCTTGGTCTCCGTTTGGCTCCAATACCTACACGAGATAGAGGGAAACGAGGGGGAGGGATGAAAGAGTGGGTGGTTGCGACGGTTGGCTGGACGATGGCGTGGAAGCGAAGAGGAGCAGGGACTGCCCTATTTTTGTGGTGCCGTGACTCGGTCTACATTCACTTTGGATCATGTATTTAATGATATCAATAGCTTCCACAAACATGGACTGGGCTGCATGACTTGTAACAAAGGTATTGTAAGTGATTATATCAGGGCTCAGCCCAGAAGCTGTAAGTTCCAAGAAAACTCGTTTAGCATCTTGCATTCGACCTTTTCTTCCACAAGCAAAAATCACAGTGTTGTGTGAGATAAGATCCGGTTTTAATCCCTTTGATTGGATTTCTCTGAGGACATGTGCTGACATATCAAAGCTTTCTGAACGACTATACATGTATATCAAGCTATTATAGGTGGTCATGCTAAGGGTGAACCCATTATCCTTCATAAACTTCAAAATCTCTGTCGCTTTTGCAACCATTGCCTTCTTCCCATAAATGGATACCATGGCGGTAAGAATAGTTATGTCAGGTGAGTGCCCTTTTCTTTTGAAATCCAAGAAAGCTCGTTCTGTTTCCATTAGAAGACCACTCTTGCTGTTGACCAAAACAAAGGTCTTTAAGAGTACAGCGTGAGGCTGAATAATGCCATAATATATCTCTTCAGAGAGAGCACGCATCCGATCAATCTGCTTCCCATTGGCATTGGCGATGATCTCAACACGGTTCTCTCCACTCGTATGGCGAGCGATACAATGAGGAACATTCAAAGGGACCTGTTGTAATGCAAGGCCAATTCTAAAGTTGGCAGAACCTTGATTGATGATGACTAGATTAGCGTCTCGTTCGTTGATGAATTGAGAAGGGGCCACAAATTTGAAATAATCCATTGCCGCGGAAAAGTGTTTTGAGGGCAATGAAGAGCGTACTTCACCATCTTTAATAAGGTTTGAGTATAGCCAAAATGAAGGAAGTGACCCTTCATCTTCTTCTTCATCTTCTCCCAATCAGTGATCTTGGCCTTGCCCTACCTGTTGCGTGATCGCTTCAACTGCTCCCACGACGCATATGCTCTACCTTTGAGTTTTTTGGTGACCAATTTCACCTTGACACAATTTGGGACTTCCTTATACTCCAAAATACGCTCTACTTCATTCAACCAATCCACGAATCCTTCGGCCTATAACGTACCAGAAAACTCGGGTAGATCCACTTTGAAATCGAGATTTTCATGACGATCCTCCCGACCACGGCGCCCCCAGAGTCGAGCACGATTGTGATATGGTTTTTTGAAACTGGATTTAGAATTGTGATTTTTTATCTCACGATTACCGAAATCCTGCGCCATTAGACGCCGGGTTAACTTTGCAACTTGCCTCTGTAAATCCTCAATCATCATTTTCTTAACGTGACGATCCCGGTTGGGGGCTTCCTCATTTGGAACCTGCCCACGACGACCACGATCACGACCACCAGTCATACAAATTGATGAAATCTCACCCCAAGAAGATGCTGAAGCTTTGATACCAACTGACGCCGGACAGAATAGCGATTATCTTGTGGGCTAGTTCTAACAGATAATTCACAAGGAAGAATACAAAATAATCGCCCAAAACACAGAGAAATATCTCAATTCAAAATTATGCAAATAAAAAACTATCTCTAAATTAGCCCACAAGCCGAACTTTATAGCTAAAACTCATTATTAGAATTTCACCAAAAAATGGAAATTTCCAATAATCATACTAAAACAAAATACTTAATAAAAGAAATAATCTGTCAAGAATCTGGCCCAAATTGGGTTCAGAATCTCTTCCTAAAATATAAAAGAAATATTCCTAAAAGAAAAAAGTAAATCTTAAAAATAAAAGTAAATCTTAAAAATATTACCTAAAATTAAAAGTAGAATCAAATACTAAAATAACAAGTAATTTATTCCTAAAATAAAAGTAAAGCCTTATCCTAAAAGGAAACTATAAATACTCCTAATTAAATTGAAAGATCTCTCAAAGTTGTTTAGTAATTAACTTTGACAACAAATTAGGAACTCTAGGAACCCAAATTAGAAACTCTAGAAATCCTCCTGCGTCACAATCCCTATGGAGGAGAAAAAATCATTAAACACTTGTAAAGTGAATTCTGCTGCATTATCAAGACAAATTGACTTAATGGGATTGTCTGGGAATTGGGCCCTAAGTTTAATAATTTGCGTTAGAAATCTAGCAAAAGCAAAATTACGGGAGGAAAGAAGACACACATAAGACCATTTAGTGGAAACGTCTATTAAAACCATGTAATATCTAAAAGGTCCACTAACAGGATGAATTGGTCCACAAATGTTGCCTTGTATTCTTTGTAGGAATGATGGGGACTCAATAGCTAACCTTGAGAGGGTGTGGTCTAGTAATAAGTTTACATTGTGAAGAAGGAATGCATAAGTATCCAGTAGGGAGGTGAAGTTGAGTGTGTGTTAAGAGATGACCATTAGAGTTCTCAATAATTTTCTTCAACATGGTGGATCTAGGATGACTTAAACGATCATGCCAAAGAAGCAAAGTGTGTGGGTCAATAGGTTTGTGACATACCTTAAGCTTCTGGCTTAAAATGGCATGTGATTCAGTAGTGCTTGATCATACAATATAGTCCAAAGGAGATCATGGAGAATTTTTTCTAGAATGAGCTTCTGGCTTCAAACACTAGATATGATGCATAAATATTCTTTATTCCCTTCATTAGTTGTTTCAATATGATACCCATTGAAGCGTATATCTTTAAAACTAAGCAGGTTTCTTTTGGAACTGCTTGAATAAAGGCATTCAGAATAAATAAATGGGTACCATTTGGTAATGCCAAGTGAGCTTTACCAGAACCTTCAATTATTTGCACAGGTCCAGCTACGGTAGACACCTTTTGTGTTGTATTGTCTAATGATAAGAAAATTTTGCGACTTTTTAATATTGTATGTGTAGTGGCACTGTCAAGCAAACATGTATCATCATCCAACATTTGCATGTCGTGATTTATACCCTTAAATAATAAACATATAAGTAGTCAACAGTCTATCTATTTATATATAATTATAGATAAACTATGTATATCTTACACATAAGTAGCAAAAAGTAGAGATTTTACAAGGTCATATCACAGTATAGTGACTGGATATTTAGATGTATTGTCAATATCTTCCCATTGCATCAAATTTGTCTATTTGGTTTTAATGGAAGCTCGATATTTTTCTATTGCCTCTTTTGGTGCACAACAAACACGTGACCAATTTCCAAGTTTACCACCTATGTGACAAGTATCATCTCTAGAAGGATTTTCAGCATCCTTCGCTTGGGTTTTATCATCTTCCCGGGCACGAGCTTTGGACCATTTGTGGTAAGTGTTTTGACTACCTCTGCTAGGGTAACCACCTTTGCTGGAGTAATTGTTATAACCATCTCTGCTAAAGTGATCATTGTGGCTACCTCTTTCAAAGTTACCACCTCTTAAGGAGTATTTATTCTTACCACGTCCCCTGCCTCGACCCTTTTGAAAGCTACAGTTGGCATTTACTTCTGAAAATGCCATGGAAACAAGTGGTTTGACATTATGATTTATTATTAAAACCTTAGAATTTTCTTCTACTGTGAGGAGACAAGTCACTAATTCAGAGTAATTAGTAAAGTGACGTTCTCGATATTGCTGTTGCAAGAGCACACTTGATGCAGGAAAGGTATATAATGTTTTCTCAATCATCTGAGCATTTGTCACATTTTCACCACAAAATTTAAGACAAGAAACAATATTGAACATTGCATAATTATTCTGACACCGTCTTAAAATCTTGAAATCATAAGTTTAACCATTCATTTTAGGCAAGAGGGTGTATGACCATCTTCTGGTGGTCATATCTGTCCTTTAAGGATTTTCATAAAACTAAAAGGGTTTTCCTCAGTAAGATATTCATTTTTGAGGTCATCATGAATATGGTGACGTAATAAAATAAGTGCAGATGTTTTATCTTCTTCAGATATTGCATTTCATTTTTTAATAGCATCACCTAATTTCTTAGCTTGTAAATGAAGTTTAGCATCAAGCTGCCAGGACATATAATTTCCTCCATTAATAGCAAAAGCTTGAAACTCAAGTTTTGCGAGATTCGACATCTATCAGAAAACATGTATAGATGACACACATAAATAATGTGTTCATAAAACTTTAGACCAAAAAATGTGAAATACATAGCATGTATTTTCACAAGATAAATATAATATCTAAGACTTACATGAAAATGAATAAGGATATAATATGAAATTAATTCAAGGTAGAGATACATACATCCAAACGCTAAGATTAAAAAGAAAATCAGAGTAAATAGCAACGTCCGTTAGTCAGAATTACTCGTGATTCAGGTTCGTCGAATCGAAAATCAAAGAAAATATTATTGACTCAGTTTGTTAGAGTCGTGCTGATAACGTGATGAAATTTTCTCAAAATATTCACGTACTGTATAGTTCATAATATACTATTATAAGCTCAAGTATTTGATCTCTTCATCTCTCTCATTGTTTTCTATTTTTATTCACATTAACAATAATAAAAAAAACATTGCCTATTTAAGGCAAAGGAAATGAGCTAATAGCTTGACACTTATTACCACAAGGGTTTAAGATGTTGCCACCTCAAAGCATGAGGTGGCTAGGTGGACATCCAATGTCTTCTAGTGTATTCTACAATAAATTTGCCTTTCTTATCCTACAATATGATAAATTTGGTTGGATGAGAGCTACTAATTCTTCTTGCAAATTCATCAAACAACCTTGATCTCATTCAACTTCCTCTTTCACACTCACAGATAAAAATGTTATTTTCTCCATGGGGCCCAAAAGGCTCCAGATCCTAATGGCTTGTTATGTCTTCTCCTTCCAACATTATTGGGATGAATTTTGAGCAATAGTAGTTTTATAATATCTAACGTAAATGAATAAAACACAAAATGAATGGTAAATTTGAGAATTGATGTCTATAAAAAATTTCCAAATTTACGTTTTATATTTAAAATATGTATGATATCATGTGAACTTTTTGATTTTCTCGAGATAGGAGAGTATAGGTACAACAACAAAATAGATAATGTAGTATCAACCATTGATGTACCTGGGGTACAATTATGTATATCCACCAATGAGTTAAAACACGCCACTACTGTGATGGTCGGTTTCACACCCCCAGTTGCACCTGTGTTTTAGTTACGCATATGCCATAAACTAGGGGTGGGCAAACAAGTTAAGGAACCGCAGATCCAAACCAAACCGATTCGTTTTGCTCCAAACGGTCGGGTTCTTATTGTGTATATTAATGAACGTTTCGGATCGGTTTGAACCCGTTGTATAATAGTTCGAGTCCGGTTCCAAATGTTTGAATTTAAATGGTTCGGTTCCAACTCTTGTATAACATTATACACGTTTCTTATCATGATTGGAGGTTACAAAATTTTATTGTGTGCTCAGCCACCCCAAATCTTCAACCCTAAAAAACTCAAATGCTTCATTGAATTGATTGATTTATTCTTGCTATCGTCGTCTATCTCTTAGCCATGCCGTTAATATGTTCAAGTTGGAGGATTACTGCAATTAATATTGGAAATGGCTTGTTGTTGCATCTTGCTGATATTTGTTTGTTTGTTTGTTTTCTTATAATTAAAATGAAAGATTAATTAAAAAAACATAATTACAAAAATTCATTGAAACCGTAGAAATCAGACTGTTCTAAACGGTTCAAGTTAGATTCGGTCCCAATGTTCAAAATGAGGGAATCCGAACCCAACCAGATCCGTTAAATTGAACCGGTTTGAGTTATGTTCTTCAAAATTTGGAACCGATCCGGACCGTGCCCACCCTTATCGTAAACTTTAATGAATCATTTTAATGAATAATTCTTCTTCTCAGTTTCTCCTTCAACTCCATCTCATTGCATTGTTCTTCTTAAGATCCAAATCAGCAACCACAATAGAGAAATGAAAAAGTTAAATCGGTTTGGAATTTATTGGTTTTGGAACTTTTTCATAGAAATTGTTGAAAACGATCCGAGGAGGTGGGATGCAATGGGCTATTGAAGTCCTCAATGGTGGTAATTCTTGGGGTAGGTTTAGATGGTCAATAAATTTTGGGCGAGAAATGGAGGTTTGAATATTGTGGGATAGAGGTGGTTGAGATGATTGTGCTGCAAGTGAGTTTGGGTGGAGGTGTTGTAGGGAAGAAGGATGTGAGAATTTCTATAGATTTTATTCCATCTAGGGTTCTTAATTGGCGGGGCAGTGAAGCACTGCGATCAGAAATAGGGGGATATGCTAGGAAATTGGAATTATAGGCGAGGGCATTTTCAAAAGTTCCAAATATGGACAAATATAAGGATTTAAGCACATAGACATTGTTCACATACCCAATTACAGTTATTATTACCAATATCATTGCTTGCACCATATGTGGTAGAAGTTATCACGCACTTCTTTTCCATGCACACAATGGATCCAAATCTTAATGCCACTTTCATCTCCCTTATTCCTAAAATCACCAACCCTTCTACATTCGACAAGTTTAGGCCTATCAGTCTTCACAATGTGATATAGAAAACCATTTCTAAGATCATTGCCAATAGAATGAAGCTTCTCCTTGATATGTCCACCTCCCCAAATCAGGGCGCCCTTCTTAAGGGTCAATCCATTTTGGATAATATCAGGATTGCACATGAAACTTTCTTTCAAATGAACCACTTCAATAACAAGAAAACAAGGATAGATTACCATCAAAATGGATATGGCCAAAGCTTATGATAGGCAAGAATGGTTTTTCCTCGACTTTATTTTGGAAAAAGTTGGGTTTTCAAAAACTTGGATCACTCTTACTCACCAATGCATATTCACGTGTTCCTTTTCGGTCATGCTTACCAGTTTTCCTCCAACCCCTTTAACTCATTCGAGGACTGAGACAAAGTGACCCTCTTTTACCTTATATCTTCATCATTGCAATAAAGACCCTTTCTAGGCTCCTTTAAAAGCATGAGGATAATGGTGTTATCCAAGGTATCAAAATCAGAATGGGATGCCCGACCATTAATCACCTTCTATATGCAAAAACCTCATTATCTTCTACATAACTCATCTTGATGAAGCTCATGACATCAAAAGAATACTCGAAGAATACTGCTCTCCCTCTGGACAAGTAATTAATTATGACAAATCGCCAATCTTTTTTAGCTTCAATGTTCATAAAAAGTTTAAAAAAATGATTGGCTAAATCATGGGCACCAAATTGTACAACCCAAATGACAAGTACTTTGGTGTCCTTCTTATCCTCTCAAAGATGAAAGAGGCAGATTTCCAATTCCTCATTGACAAAGTTATTTGAAGTTGTCAGGCCAAAAATCCAAAGTTCTCTCTCAAGCTAGTAGGATTGTTATGATCAAAGCAGTCATTAACTCCATCTTTTCTTCTTTTGGTCTCCATCTCAACAAAACTTGATAAATTTTGTAGGGACATCTAGTGGATGTTAGCATAATAAGGCAAATCAACTATTGTCATACATCAATAGATAGAATTCTGTAACAACATGTTATCTAGAGAGGTTGGACTAAACTTTTATCCTATGCTTCTAAGAGTAATTAAAGTTAAATAAGTGATAGGAATCCTAATGGAATTGGGAAACCGTAATTAGAGTGGGAATACGATTCTAACCGTAAAGTAAGTGGAATAGCAGTTTTAGGCTGTTTTGGTAACTGTGATGGGCAGTTACTTGATGGTTTTATTCCACGTTTATATAAGGAAAGCCCCTGGTCTCACAACAAGCACAAGAACAACCCCTCTAGTCCCATTGAATGAGTGCTGAAAAAGGTTGCAGAGACTGGAAGAACTTGCATTACTGATTACCTTGTTTATTGTTATGGCTATAGGTTAGTAACTGGTTTCGTATGAGTATAGGAAAGATCTATTTTAGTACTAAAGATAACATGTGGTATCAGAGCCAGGCTCATATGGATCTTGTTCTAATTTATGGATTAACCAGGCTACAGATTACATGCTATATAATTTTATGTATTTCATATAGATAATTATTATTGAATGCATGATTAGATAGATATACAAAACCTGTTTTTGTTTGACAGTTTTGTGCAGAAAAGAATATGAATTTTGTTGATCATTATCTACATAATCTAGCCAAAGCATTTTGTGTTCTGTTGTGGTTTACAAATCATAGAGAAAACATATGTAAATATGTATACGATCACAGAAGTTGTGTTGTGATCTATTGGACAACAACTCATCCAAAGAAGAGTTGTTTTCATGGTGTGGATCACAACAACATATAATGGTGTAAGTATATGCAAATCATTCAAGGATTCTCTATCCAAAGATGTGAATTGTTGCATAAGGATATTTGTGTATGTTTTACAGTAGTTATATGATAAAGCATAAATAAAATACATGTCATAATTATCTACCCAAAGGAGAAGTTATGATGATGTAAAAGTTTTTGGGGTTACTGATGTGCATATTGTAAACAGTTTCGGATGTGGTTGCATTTCCATTGAATCATGCTGCTATTGAACCACTGAATGGAAACAACTATAAAAAATGGAAAGTGGATATAGAAATCTACTTGGCGACACATGACTTTGATTTGGCTTTAAGGGAGGACAAACCGGATTTGGGAACAAATGTATATAAAGCATGGGAAAGGTCCAACAGAATAATCATCAAGGTGATGCAAAGATACATGTCAGATGCAGTTAGAGGAGGAATCACTGAGTCAGACGATGCCAAACAGTACTGGAAAAATGTGGAAGACAAATTCAAGGAATCCGACAAAGTGCAGAAAAGTCAGCTTATATATGGAGACCTTGACATCAATGAAATTTGATGGCATTGGCAGTGTGAAAGAGCATGTCATGAATATTATCAAGGTAGGAACCAAACTTAAAGAACTTCAAGTACTACTTGATGAATCTTTTATTGTTCATGTTGCATTGAACTCTCTGCCAACTGAATATGGGCAATTGTTGAGTACTTATCATGCTGTGGATGATAAGTGGGACTTGAACAAGTTAATTTCTGTTTGTGTTCAAGAGGAGAAAAGAATTAAGAAAGAAAAAGAAGGAAATTATGTCAACTTGGTTACTGATATTCAAAAGAACCGGATGACAAGTCACATTGCCAAAGATGCTGCCAAAAATTCTAACTTCACTAAGAAAACTAAGAATTTCAAAGGTAAAGGCAAAGCAGATAAGGAAGATTTCAACTGCTACTTCTGTAAGAAGTCATGCCATCTTAAGAGGAACTGTTTTAGGTATAAGAAATGGTTAGAGAAAAACAAAGTTAAGAAAACATCTCAGTCAAAAGGTAAACATTTTGTTTCTGTTTGTTTTGAGTCAAATCTTGTTGAAGTATTTTCTAATTCGTGGTGGCTTGATACTGGTTCAACTACTCATGTTGCTATATCATTGCAGAGCTTCATAAGCAGCAGGAAACCAAGTAAAGATGGAGTTCAAGTCTATGTGGGAAATGGTTTGATGGTTGAAGTCCAAGCCATAGGGTCTGTTGTTTTCAAATTAATTTCTGGTTTCATGTTGAAGTTAGAAAATGTTGTTTATATACCTTCCATGAGAAGGAATTTAATTTCAGTTTCCCAATTAGTTGAACAAGACTTTGTTTTAGATAAAGTAAATAAAAAGGGTTTCAATATTTTCCTACATTCAGTTCTTGTTGGTACTAGTTCTTTAGTTGGAAAATTATTTTGTTTTGATCTTACTCCTCGAGTAAATCATTCTTTTTCCATTGAGTCAAGTTCATACACTGAAAATTCCGCAAAGTTGTGGCACAAGAGATTGTGTCATATATCCAAAGAAAGAATTCAAATTCTGATTAAGGAAAACATATTAAGAACTTTGGATTTTAAAGATTTTGATGGCTGTGTTGAATGTGATAAAGGAAAGATGACTGGTCATTCAAAGAAATACTCAGTCAGAAGCAACAAATTACTTGAAATCATTCACACAGACATTTGTGGACCATTCCCAAATCCAACTATAGAGGGTCATAGGTACTTCATCACCTTTATAAATGATTTTTCAAGGTTTTGTTATCTCTACCTAATTACAGAAAATACAAGTGCATGTGACATGTTCAAAATATTCAAAAATGAGGTTGAAAATCAACTTGATTTAAAGATTAAAATTCTTAGGTGGGATAGGGGAGGAGAGTATTATGGCAGATATGACAAAATAGGAAGGCATCCAGGGCCATTGGCCAAATACCTTCAAGAATGTGGCATTGTTGCTCAGTATACCAATCCGGGAACCCCACAACAAAATGGAGTTTCTGAAAGACGGAATAAAACTCTTAAAGATATGGTAAGGAGCATGATTAGTCATACCGCTCTTCCTAATTTTCTTTGGGGAGAAGCTATCAAGACAACTAATTATGTATTAAATCGAGTTCCAAGTAAATATGTTCATAAAACTCCTTTTGAGTTATGGACTGGTAGAAGACCAAGTCTAAATCACTTGCATATTTGGGGATGCAATGCAGAAGCAAAGGTGTACACTCCACAAGCAGAAACACTTGATCCAAGAACAATAAGTTGTCATTTTGTGGGATATGCAGAAAGATCAAAGGGTTTCAGGTTTTATTGTCTCAATTATTACACTAGAATTGTGGAAACAGGAAGAGCAAAGTTTTATGAACATCTGAGTGTTGCTTGTGAAGGAAGTAGTAAGGGCAAGACTTTTGTTTTTGAAGAAAAAGGAGCAGTTCAAAGTAATTTGACTACAAATGTGTTGGCAGTGCCTCCATTAGCTTTGAATAACCAACAAGAAGAAAGACATGAAGAAGAGTTGCAAGAACTAGCAGCTAATGAACCAAAACCACCACTGCAGCAACAACAAGAAGAGCACGGTACACCAGAAAATAATGTGGCAGCTGCAGAATCAGTGCAACTAATACAACCATCTCAACCAAGAGAACCAAACAAAGCTAGGAATAATGCAGCAGTACCAGTGCAACCAAGAATCTCAACTAGGATTAAAAGGCCAGCGATTTCGGATGATTATGAGTGCTACTTGCAGGAATCAGACTTCAATGTTTCAGAATTTGAGGATCCTGTAACTTATAAAGAGGCTATAACTGGTCACAATGCAGACAAGTGGTCAGAAGCTATGAAAAGTGAATTGGAATCAATGGGTAGCAATGGTGTTTGGGAGCTTGTCAAACCAATGCCTGAAATCAATCCGATTGGTTGCAAATGGTTGTTCAAAACCAAGAGGGATTCAAAAGGAAATATAGAAAGGTACAAGGCTCGGTTGGTGGCAAAAGGATTCACACAAAAGGAGGGTATTGACTTTAATGAAACATTCTCACCGGTTTCAACCAAGGATTCTTTTAGAATCATCATGGCTGTGGTGGCACACTTTGATCTGTTTTTACACCAAATGGATGTGAAAACAACATTTCTAAATGGAGATTTGAAGGAGGAAATCTATATGGTGCAACCAGAGGGATTCACTGTAAAGGGTAACTTGGTATGCAAGCTAAAGAAATCGATCTATGGTTTAAAACAAGCATCACAGCAGTGGTATTTAAAATTCGATAAGGTAATTACTTCTAACGGTTTTGCAGAAAATAAAGTTGATGAATGTATATACATGAAGGTCAGTGGGAGCAAGTTTGTTATTCTTGTCCTTTATGTAGATGACATATTGTTAGCCTCCAACAATATGTCATTTATGCAAGAGACCAAGCAATTTTTGGTAAAGCATTTTGAGATGAAGGACATCGGTGAAGCATCATATGTTCTTGGCATTGAGATACATAGAGATCGAGCACAAGGGTTACTTGGATTATCACAGAAAGGCTACATAAAGAAAGTGCTTAAAAGATTTAATATGTCAAATTGTGGTACAGTAGAAGCACCAGTTCATAAAGGGGATAAATTTTCTAAAGATCAATGTCCCAAAACTAATCTGGAAAGAAAACAAATGCAAGAAAAACCTTATGCTTCTATTGTAGGCAGTTTGATGTATGCTCAAGTTTGCACAAGGCCGGATTTAGCCTTCATTATAAGTGTTTTGGGAAGGTACCAGTCAAATGCAGGGGAAACACATTGGAATGCAGCAAAAAAGGTACTAAGGTATTTACAGAAAACTAAAGAACACGTGCTTGTTTATAAGAGGATTGAAAACTTGAATTAGTGGGATACTGTGATGCTGATTATGCTGGAAGTAAAGATGATTTAAAGTCAACTTCTGGTTACGTGTTCATGTTAAGTGGTGGAGTTGTTTCATGGAAAAGTGCAAAGCAATCTACGGTTGCAGCATCTACTATGCAAGCAGAACTCATTGCATGCTATGAAGCTACATCACAGGCAGTTTGGTTGAGGAATTTCATAACCAATCTCCAGGTCATTGAATCGATACAGAGACCCATACAGATCTACCGTGATAATACAACAATAGTATTCTTTACCAAGAATAACAAAAGATCAGCTGGAATCAAACATTTGGACATCAAGTTCTTGCTTGTTAGAGAGAAAGTCAAAACTGGACAAGTCCAATTTGATCACATTGGTACAGAACTAATGATAGCAGATCCTCTTAATAAAGCCTTACAAGTTGATGTTTTCAAGAGGCATGTCAAAAGTATGGGAGTTCTGGAAAGTTTTGATGCAGCTATATGACTAGTTAAGTAGTTTTGTTTTAGATTTATCTTGACTGTAAGGAGTATGATTTTTGTGCTTAATTGTTTCAGTTTTTTATGAATCATATTTCATCAGTTATGAAAGTGTTATATTTTCATATTACAAAGGAGCTTTCACATTTGTGGGAGCATTCTAGAATGATTGTTTTCAATCATAAAAGAGGACAGGATGAGTATTGGTTTCATTACTCTGAAAGGAGAACCAATTTTCATCATTTGTTTCATTCTCACTTTGTTGGAGTTTCATGTAGACTTTAGTTCAATACTTGTGATCTTGGAGTAACACTTAAGAAGTTTAAGTATAACTCTCCATATAGATACTACTGATCAGCTAACAGAAATATGATTAGTGGATCTAGTTGACCTTAATCTCTTAGCCGGCATACAGAGATTACGTGTTGTACTTTATGGTATAGAGCAAACTATTGATGTTTTGATTGCCTTAGTGGGAGAATAAGGCAAATCAACTATTGTCATACATCAATAGATAGAATTCTGTAACAACATGTTATCTAGAGAGGTTAGACTAAACTTTTATCCTATGCTTCTAAGAGTAATTAAAGTTAAATAAGTGATAGGAGTCCTAATGGAATTGGGAAACCGTAATTAGAGTGGGAATACGGTTCTAACCGTAAAGTAAGTGGAATAACAGTTTTAGGCTGTTTTGGTAACTGTGATGGGCAGTTACTTGATGGTTTTATTCCACGTTTATATAAGGCAAGTCCCTGGTCTCACAACAAGCACAAGAACAACCCCTCTAGTCCCATTGAATGAGTGTTGAAAAAGGTTGCAGAGACTGGAAGAACTTGCATTACTGATCACCTTGTTTATTGCTATGGCTATAGGTTAGTAACTGGTTTCGTATGAGTACAGGAAAGATCTATTTTAGTACTAAAGATAATAGTGGAATGATACTGAAAATGGGAAGGCTAAACACCTTTTGTAGATGGGAGAAAATTGCCAAACCTAGGCATTTAGGTGTTCTCAGTATTCCTTAAATGATAAATAAATTTTTTTGTGCTAGTCGCCAAGACCATGTGGGAAGCTTTTCACAACCCCCATAATCTTAGATTCACGCTTCTCAAAACTTTTTATCACAAAACTAAACCCATGTTTTTTGTCAAGAGTTGCCCCTCTTCCACCTCCTTCCCATGGAAAGGGATTGTGAAAACAAATAAAAAATTTCTCCCAGAACTTCAAATGGTCGATTGGGAATTGTTGTTTTGAATGATCTTTGGGTCAAACCAGGTGATGTCCTTGATCACCTTATGCCCTCAACAAGTTTTATTCCTTGATCTATTCAAGACATATCCATCATTGGCTCTCATGGTGTGATCTCCTGGAACATACCACTTCTTCACTCTCTATTCCTTACTCCCATTGTCAATGACATTCTTGATATTCATCTTAGAGAAAATGACAATGTTGATACCATCATTGGACCTCGGATAAGCATGGAAAGTTCACTGCTACAACCCAATTTTAAATTCAAAGAGAAAATAATTCTCCATCCACATATTCAAACCATAATCCCCATCCAACCGAGACTAGACAAAAATTGGTTAAATAGTTCTGAAAGCTTCTCGTCCCTCCGAGTGCCTTGTTTCTCTTGTAAAAAATTATGCACAATATCTTACCCACAGCTAATGTTATTGCTAGATTACCCATGACTCTAGATAACAATTGCCCAAGGTGCCTCAATCAAGAAGAGACTACCACACAACCCTTTTTTAATTGCACCTTCTCTGCCAAGTGGTGGTTCACTTCTAGTATCCCAATTAATTGGGCTGCCATTCAATGCACCTTGACTGGATAAGCTTTCAAAGTCATGTGGGACTTGGCCTATATCGATTGGTTTAGGAGAGATTCTATTATCTCCCAATGTGCTGCTACTATCAAGACAATTTGGGACATTCAAACTGACTTGGTTTTCCATAATGGTTTTCTTTCAAACCACAACTTCACCACACAGATTTAACAACATTTGAAAATTTTAGGAAATTTTTTTTTTGCACACCAACACCAACCCCATATTAGTAACTCTCTTCATAACCTATTGGCCCTTCAGTGGAGAATTTTGTTTTCCAAAATCAAAAGATGAATCTTTGTGACGGTCACAATTTGGTGTCTCAATCCAAATTTTTGCAGCTTCATATGTTTTTAGGTTGTTTTTCATGAAGACACAAACCAAGGTGCTACTAGAATAGTCGTGAAGTGCCGAGAAGATGGAACACTTTTGAGAAGTGCTTTCAAGCTGCATATGAATGTCTCCTCTAGTGATATGGTTGAGCCGTGTGTTGTGGAGGCTGGTTTGGTTTTGATTAGGAAGAAAAGTTGGACGCAGATGACTCTTTTTGGTGACTTTAGCAACGTTATAAATTGGATCATTAGTGATGAAGCGTCAATGCTTGAATAGAGCTTCAAACCTATTGTGCTAGATGTTCGTAGAATTGCTAGACTTTTACCGTTTTGGACTTGTAATCATATTAATAGGCTAAAAAGTGAGACGCACATGATGCTATGCGCCAAGCCCTTCTTTTGCTATGTACTGAATTCCATTTGCAGTAATATATTTTCTCGATTTCATTAAAAAAATTCCAAATTTGAAATGCCCGTCAAGATCTAGTATAGATTAGGGATGGGCACGGGACGGTATGGAACTCGTCCCTATCCCATCCCATTCATTCGGGGCCGGGACAGGATAGACCTCATCCCATCCCAAACGGGTTCAGGACGAGATTACTCATAATTCTATCTTATATGAATGATATAAGTTCTCAAGTTGTCTTAATATAAGTTCAAAAATGAAAAGTATTACTTATTGACCAAATTTCCAACTACATAACTCACACTGCAAAATTAAACCAAACCATCATTTGCCTTTATTTTCAACAAAAATAATTGTTCTATAACCAATCTAAAATGTGATAAAATATAAATTTTCATGGGTTCTATTTGACCTAAAATATTCAAACTAAAGTTTCTATCTAAACAAAGAGTACCAAATCAAACAAGTTTCAAACAACAGATGTTTTGATTTAATTTTAACACATCATAAATTTTCCTTTAAAAGAGTAGTTTGATTAAACTTAATAATAATAAATACTAAATAAATAAGTTCGGGACGGGCGGGATTGATTGAAAATCTCCATCCCAGTCCCATCCCACTTTAGATCGGGACAAGTTCGGGATCGCGAGATGAGATTCCCACCCCTAATCTATATTGCTGTGAGCTCCGATGTCTCAAAGTTTTATCAATCTGGCCCAAAGCCCTTATTCTCCAAGTAATACATACACAACAACATAATACTAGTACAATAAACAAAAAAAAAATACAAAATAAAAACCATCAGTAATTGCAAGCAACCACCCATTGCTTAAGAAAATGTTCATTGGAAAGAAAAAGACAGATATTCTCATTGGCTTCACAAGTTCTTAATGACAACCTGTAATTTTAGTGAATGAAAATGTATAGGCATCGAGAAGAAGAAAAACAACACCACCTTGAGTCGAATGATAAAGATTGCCCCCTTTTGTTAGGCCTGGTTTTGGGATCTCTCCACAACATTCTTTATAATAGAAAGGTCTTTTCGATATAATAAAAATGACAAGACGCGAAATCTCTTGCACAAATCCAAGACAACACATGTAACCAACAAAAGTTACCACCTTAATCTCACATAATGAATAAAGTCCCTAGAAGAAATATATGCCTGAACTAATCTTCAACATCCCCATCAAACTATTGATCATTTTATTGAAATGTGGAAAATATCAAAAAAAAAAAAAAAAAAACCTTCACACCACAAATACATGGAGTTCCCAACAGGGTTCTCACTCAAGGAAGAGAGTAACTTTATATTGTTGAAGACCAATAACAAAACTATAGACATGTATAAAAACACATGCCAGACAAACGGTGAAAGGTTGTTTCGTTGTAGATCTTGTTTGGGTCTTATTTTATCCATTTTGTTGAATTTTAAATCATTTCATGCCAAAGCTGCTTCAATGAACCATGAGCAACTATTTCAACAACCATTTGCATGCTGAATAGAAACTGTCATTTATGCTACAAACCTCTTTAACAAAATTGCAAGTGTAGTACGATTAACTATAGTGGTTGAGCTTTTTTTTTAACCCTTAATCCCTCCCACCCCAAATGTCGTCTGCAAGGTTCAAACATTGGACTTGTGATATTATCGCCACAAGTCTACTGGTTGAGCTAGTACCCCCATTGGAAACTATATTGGTTGAACTCAATTTTGGATGCTCTTTCAAAAGGCGTCCACCTTGTGTTCATTGGGTTTGTGAATGTACAAAGTTTATTCCATGTTGAATACATTTGATTCCTCTGACACACATTTGATCTCTCTTTAATTGCTTATTATTGGTCATTCGAGTTAAAATAAGCTTATAGTGTTTGCACTAAGGGTGTGCTTGATTGCAGTTTCCTAGGGAAAATGAAAATATTTTGCCTTGACACGCGTGTTAAGAGAATTTGATTGTCTTAAACTCTAACACCTCACTTGTAAAGCAAAACTGTCAAAAACCCCATTTTTGTTTTGTTTTTTCCACCAAAATTTTCTAACTCCCCCCTAGGAATTGAATCCAAAGAAAACACAAAACTAATCAGCTCAACAGTTTCTCTCTTCTTTCAGCCATCTCTCATTATGTATGAGAGCATCGTTCATTATTTTAATTTTAATTTTAATTTTTGGGAATGAAGAAAGTGAAGTTTTTTCCTTCAATGTGAAAGAAAAGGAAAAGAACATATTCCTTTTCGGTGCAATCAAACTCAAACACACTAGTATTTGGTTGAATGAAATAATGAAATCTTAATTCCAAGGAATTTACGAGGAACCACATGGGGAATGCGTTTTGACACAATCTAACTAAACAAACAGATTTGGTAAAATAAAGCAAGAGTGATTAGGGGAGGAGTGTGCGTGCATTCTTGGTTTGGGAGCCACCGCAAGCAAGTATAAGTAGAAGTAAAAGTAAAAGAGATGTAACTTTAACTTTACACGCAAGACCGGTTCCATGTTTGCTTCCACGGAATCCATTCCACAAGAACTCTATCCATCTAATCTCTCTCAGCAAGTGACTCCCACTGATAGCGAAATGATGCTTTGCTTAGCTTAGCTTAGCTCAACTGTTTCCTCCCTTCTTTCTTTCTTTCTTTCTTTCTTTAACTCTGATCGACTCCAAGTTGAGTCTTCCCAAAGCAACAACTCTTGTTTCTATTTGCTTCTTCTTGTATGTATTTATAGAGAGAGAGAGAGGTTGTACCAATTCCAACCTCAAGTAATCATTTCTTCATTCTATTCTATTCTATTCTATCTACATTGGAGTCTTGGGAGGTATATATAAACTCACTCCTTGTTTTTACCTCTCTGAATTATTTATTATAACTGGAAAATGAGTGTGGTTTCGTTTCGATGCTCAATTTCCAAATATTGATTGCATCATCCATTCATTGCTTTTCAACTGATCATCTCATCTCATCTCATCTATTGCTTCCTTAATTCCTTTTTCTCATCATCGTCCATCACCTGCCCACTCCAATTTTGGACTCCACACGCATCATCATCATCATCCACCGTCACTGAGTTTCATATTCTCGATTATGCTTCTCTTTAAATTTCTAATTACTAACTAATATCCAATTTCTACGACACATTATTTATGCTGAAATTTCAGATTTTTCTTAAAGCAATGCCTGTTTGCTTATTCAACTTATATCTTCTATCCTTGAAAAAAAAAAAAATTCAACTTTCACCTAATTGCAACATTGGGTTTACAAAAAGGTAGGTTTTGATTGATTGGTGTATCCAACTTTCTATAATAGACGTAACTGATTGTATATCCTTGAAAATTATATTATTGTAGTTTTGAGTTTTCCCTATTGGGAATTGGTTGGAAAATTGCTAACTTTATTTTGGTTGTTTACTTTTGGCTTCCCATATTTAAGTTTCATCAGGTTGTGCAAAGACTGAAGAAACAATGGGTTCCAGGCACATTCTTTCCTTTTATATTTTCTTCGGATTGTTCACTTCGCGCTTAAGTTATGCCTTAGAAGTGGACGCAAATCAGACTGCGCTCCTTCTTGTAGATGCTTCCAAAGACTCAAGCCGCAAGATTTCTGAAACACTATTTGGCATATTCTTTGAGGTGAATTCTTGACGTCCAAGAGAACGGTCTCAAATTCCTTCCATTCTCTTTTTGGGTTATATTGGCTTATGCTATACTACTCTAATCCTTGTTGTTATTTTTCTAGCTACGCCTCTATTTGGTCTTTTTAGCTTGTCTTAGCTTCTTTATTTGTCTGTCCCACACCTCAAATAACTTTCATATAAACTAAGAGGCAAAATGACTAGTTTTTTTCACCTTTCAACTATGAATTCTACCTAGCAGTTGCCCAATTCCATTGCAGCTGAAAGCTTTATTAACACAAAAGAAAAAGGTGGAACAGGGTGCACGTATGAGAAAAAAGAACTCCTGTACTATCATAATTGCATATGTTTCAGTCAGTTAAATATATTAACTATCACGATTTGGTAGAACCGTCTGTGAATTTGAAAAAAACAAATTATCATTGTCTGTCTGAATCACGCCTCGATGCTGCACATCTACCTTATGCACTTTTCTTAATATATTTTTATTTGGAGGAAACCCTTCCTGAAATGCTTTCTTGCAGGAGATCAACCATGCAGGAGCTGGGGGATTATGGGCGGAACTTGTAAGCAACAGAGGTATAATAAGACAAGAGATGTACCTTAGAATGTGATAAAGTTTAAGCATATTTGGACGAGTTTTTTTTTTTTTGATCGTTCAAACAAGCACAAGCATTTTGTACCATGTCAGTTGGTATGTTCTTTCTTATTTTTGATGTGTAATTGCAAACATGTCACACATAGTCCTTTAATAAGAGGTACCAACAAGCAAACAGCTGTAAGAGGTGTCTCAGGAAATTAACTTATCCAGCTGCAGATGAAAAATATGTCAGTAAAACATTTTGAAAATGAAGAATGCTGTCTAGCTACTAGAGCTACATCCTAGACCTTAGCAACTGCTTGAATATCTGTTGCACTGAGATACATAGTTAGAATGATAACCATGGACATTGGACATTTTGAATTTGGTTTGACCAATTTGTGTAAGGTGTCAATTAATGGAACTCATACGGGGGCTCAATCATGAATATTTCTTTGTTGATTGAAGGAATTTTGCATCTTAAATTGAATGTGTGTAGTTACTTCTAGCTGACTTGTACATTTTGAATATTTTTCAAAAATACATGAACACGACCATAATTTCTCCAAGCTGCTAAAAACTATTGCATGGGTATTTTCTTTATTAGATTGGATAAGGTTGTTGAATGGAATCTTGTGATCAGTTTTCCTTTTGTTTGTTTGTTGAATTGGCACTCTCCATCTACTTATGATGCGGTTAAGCTTTCTGACCAAATTTTAATCTACTTAATCAACAAAAACTATAATGGCATTCATGTCATTAAACTACTTATTCGTCCCTTACGTGTTTAGTAAAACTGTCCATCATTCCCTTCAGTGGGATGATATATTTTACTTTAGCATTATAATACTCATGCAGTTCCTTTGCAGGTTTTGAAGCTGGGGGACAGAACACTCCTTCAAACATTGATCCTTGGTCTATCATTGGGGATGAGTCATCTTTAATGGTTTCAACTGACCGTTCTTCATGTTTTGCTCGTAATCCGATTGCACTCAGGATGGAGGTGCTCTGTGACGTCTGTCCAACAGGAGGTGTTGGAATTTATAATCCTGGTTTCTGGGGAATGGTAAGAAGTAATTCATATCCTAGTTTTAGTACACAATTTGGTTTTCCAGCTTACCCTTTATTGAACCGAACTAAAAACATTTCTTGTGAGAAATTTTAATTGTTGCACTTTTCATTACGTGGCAGAATATTGAAAATGGAAAGACCTATAAAGTGGTTCTGCATGTTAAATCGTTGGAATCAGTTAGCTTCGAAGTTTCTTTGGCAAGCCCAGACGGGTCTCAAATTTTGGCTTCTGCTAACATCGCGTGAGCATTGTTTCTGGATTATTTACTACAATAAAAAAATAAACCCCCCCTGCTCCCCTTCCGACTAAATCTTATTGTTTGTTGTGTAAATTTCTTTTTCTCCCTCATAGAGCTGCTGCTTCTGATGTTTCAAACTGGACAAAAATAGAGATTCTTTTGGAAGCCAAAGGTACAGACCACAAAGCAAGACTTCAATTGACGACAACCAAAAAAGGAGTTATGTGGTTTGATCAAGTGTCAGTCATGCCTTCAGATACATACATGGTACATGCTCTTTCTGACTTTATTTAGATACTGAATGTGTATCAGTTTAATTCTTAGTTTTAGCTTTAATTTTATTTTGAATAGAATGGATATAAGCTGTTAGTGTGGGAATCTAGTAGATTAATAAGATATACATAGCACTCCAGTTATACTTTTGAACTATTATTCTTCGATCTATCACATGTCTCTAATTTCCTCAAAACATTACTGTTAGTGGAAGTTTTCTTTTCTTACGAAGGAAACAACCAGGCCCAGACATAGTGCAATGGTTGATATTTTTTTGCTTTCTCTTTCGTAATAATATAGGCTCTGTTATTTATTTAAATGGTTTTGGGACCATTAAAAACCTTACTCACCCTAAAAAAAAGGCAACCAATCTGTTATTTATTTGTTTGCATCTGGGAGGGAAAGTTCCTTCTGGACGGTGGTAGACTTGTGCTTTTTAAGAGTATGAGTAGTGTGCTTGCTAATATAGCCTATTTATTACCCCTTTTTTCATATGCATACTTCCCAATGGTGCTTGCCTAAAGAAATGGTGGATTGGGTAGCTAGCGTCTTTAATTGATAAATAAAGTGTTTCTTTGTAAGCGGCTTTGGAGTTATGAGTTATGGCCCAAAGGGGAGAGCTTATGGGTAGAAGTGATTAAAGCTAGGGTGTGTATGGTTGCATGGAATCCATGAGGTAGACCACTTCAAGGCAAAATCGGGTGTGCAATCATCATGTACATTTAAATTTGTGAGCAATGGTGGGAATGGAACTCCCATAAGGGCATCACACTCCGTGCTCCCCCCCCCCCCCCCCCCCCCCCCAAAGAATATGATTTCGTGCTTCTTCAACACCTGAAAGGAGTGGTATTCAAAATTTAGTAAGGAAAAAAAAAAAAAAATAGATAGTTGAGCAATGCTTTTATTATTTCTTACAACATCCTCTTGTTTTTTACTTTTTCAGTAGATTAATGATTAATCTCTTCTCTAGTACTCTCTTTCATCAAAATTACCTTTTAGTACTTATTTCATATTGGAAATTTCATTTCATCTATGAACTTTATTTATTGACTAGTAAACTTCCCCCACCTCTTTCATGGACAGGGGCATGGTTTCCGTAAAGAGCTTGTCCAGATGCTTGCAAATCTAAAACCCCGTTTTATCAGATTTCCAGGTACATACAAGTGAAGATGTCCATCTCTCTGTTTGTATTTTTTTTGGCAGGTTTAGGTGTGCATTTAGCTTCCACGAGTTAAGATGGTTTTCCTTATACTGTTACACCAGGTTTTCTGGTTTTCCATTTACAATATACTTCTATGTTCTAACAATAGAGTTAGCCGCACTCTCTAAATTAAGGAACACATTCCCTTGCAAGAACAAAGATAGGTTGGGAGGACCTCCTTTATTCAAGTAATGGTGGACGTTAGGGTAATGAGTTCAAAAACTCAATGTAATAACAATGACAATAAAACTACAGAACCTTCCCATCGAAAATGAAGCCATGAATAAGTACCTAATTCTCTTAGAACGTGGGAAAACCTAGGAAGCACAGACACGACACAAATACAGACACTGACACTATGACATGAGGAATCTAAAAAAAGTAGGACACAAATACTCCAATAATAAAATAATTATATATATGTTATTTTGTCAAAATGCATGTAAGATCTTAAGTAGAGTGGACAATGGTCAAAAACCATATTAAAATAATCCTACACAGGTTAATCCAAAACATTCAAATAATTCACATAATTCAAATTTATAACTCATAGCATAAGTAAAATCTTACTATATTGACATTAACTGATTAACGTTTAATTCTTCATAACGCAAAATGCTTCGTTCTTTCAATTACATAGTCTACTAGTCTTATATAGTCTTCTAAAATTTTGTGGTGTTGATCGGATCCGTCGGTTCAAAATTGGACCTGAACCGAACCAAACTAGGGATTCATTTTCGGTTCGGTGCTCTTATTTTTAGACGAAAAATCGAAATCGAACCGACCGGTTCGGGTTCGATTTTTTTCTTCAGTTTTTTCCCTGCAGAGAAGAAGCAAAACAATTTGATCTTTCCAAGGCAAAAAGAGAACCACTTCTAGCGGGCAGCGAAGCGCCCATCGATTTGGTCCAACAAGACTAGGAGAGAGACTTAGGAGGCAAGTGCCTGAGCACTACTTTGGATCGATCGAAGGGATCTTTCATGTGTGAATCGAAAAAAAAAAACAAACAATAACTATTAGATCAGTTATTGGACGGAAAACCTAACTACTGATTGATTCATATCTCTGTCTCTCTCTAGAAAAGGGGGTTGAGAGAGACATGCTTGGAGACCAAAGTAAGTTCACCCTGGAGATTTCGGAGAAGAATGACTCGTGATTGTGAAAGTCCGAAGCGTACGAACAACGATAGACACTTCTAGAAGTGGAAGAAAGAGACGGAAATTGGACTCTCTTGAGTGCAAATCACGAAGTCTGGACTTTCTTCGCGAGCTCTTGAAGCAGATGTTCTTGAAGGTTTCTAAAAACTTAGAGCCAACATTTTTTGTTTCTTCTTCTACTCATAGAGAGAGAATGAAAAGTGAGGAAGATGAAGAGTAGGATAGAGTGTGAACACCAACTCAGATTGTTTAATAATCAGATCATGGGTGAAGAAGAGATATGCTTGGAGAGAGGGGGTGGGTTGGCTGTATAGGGTCCATATATATGACCTCGATTCGATTCGGTTCGGTTCTTTTGGGAGTGGAAAAAAAACCGAAATCGAACCAAATTACATTCGGTTTCGATTTTTAATCGGTTCGGTCGGGTTTCAGGAACCAATTAACAGCCCTAGCTGCAACTTGCTTATTTACACTTTTTAGATCTAAAACAAAAGCTTTCAAATAAGAGTGTCCAGGGAGTGTCTGACCTAGTCAAACATTTGGACACTTTGACCAAGTGTCTGACTGAGGAGTGTCAGTGTTCGACAAGGACACTTTGGATTTTTTGCAGTGTCCGTGCTTTAGAGGGGAAAACGCAAAAGCCTTGATTCCTTATGTTTACCATCTTTATCTTAAACTCTTAATCATGCTCAACACAACACTTCACTCACAGGATTACTGGAAATGGGTAAAATCAGGACTTCTCATCATGAAAAGCTTTGATACTATGTCAAATTACTAGTTGTACATAAAGCTCAAAATAATATTATGGTACAACTAGGTAAATAAAAGAGGAGATGGCCAATTTTTAAGAGGGTTACTCCAGGAAGTTAAGTATCTCTTATTCGTATCAGGTGGTTGTTTTGTGGAAGGAGAATGGCTCAGAAATGCATTTCGTTGGAAACAAACAATCGGTCCATGGGAGGAGAGACCTGGACACTTCGGCGACGTTTGGATGTATTGGACAGATGATGGCCTAGGATACCTTGAATTTCTTCAAGTACGTATCTAATTCATTTCTTGAATGCATGCAGTTTCCTACTGTAGAATTTCCATAATTATATATATTTTTTATGATGTTGATTGATTGATTATTTAACACCAACTCTGCTGCAGCTAGCGAAGGACCTTGGTGCATCTCCAGTATGGGTGGTCAATAATGGTAAACTCCATATGTTAGATCGTTGAAGCCTTTCTTGAAAAGTAATGTGGCTCTTACCTGCTGTATTTGATTTTGGTTTCATTTTTGTTCATTAGGAATTAGCCATACCGATGAAGTTTCTACTTCTAGCATCTTGCCTTTCGTACAGGTATGCCATTGAGTATTTTTATATCAACTTTACTGAGACGTGAATGCAAATATACATTTCTTATATTGATCAAACATTTCCTTGTTAAGATTCAATTCCCTTGTAGTAATATTCTACCTCGGATTACATATGTGCAACAGAAGCAGATTAAATCACACTTTTTATAATTGCAAGGATGAGGATGAAGTTCCATTTTCTTTCCATTTACACAGTGGAGGTCTTAGGGACAATGGTTACTGGGGCAATGAATCGTGGAAACATTGTAAATCCTATTTGGGAGGGTTGAATGTATCCTAACTTGAATAGTAAATTCTGAGAAAAAGAAAATATTATATGGTGAATTTGGGTATTACAAAAAGAGAACCCCGAAGAGTTTATAGACTTGTGCTACAATTGTAACTAAAAAAACAACTACTTATACAGGTAAATCCTAATTGGGGATAATTTCTAAACGTACACTTTATCAAGGGTATATATGAAATCTTATTTAAATAAAGAAGCAACTACCTGCAAGAAACTTGGAAGAGAATAAATGTCGAGCTCCTGGAATCTGTTTGTTATGGATCAAATCTTCAAGGGTTTGAATCGATATGTAGATTCCAAATTCTATGTATGTAACAATATCCATCATTTCTTAACATATGTTCTGTCTCAGCTCATTTCATGCATAACATTTTCTTTTGTTTGATCAGGAAGCTCTTGACAGCATAGAATTTGCTAGAGGTGATCGTAATTCAAAGTGGGGTTCAGTTCGAGCAGCAATGGGACACCCAGAGCCTTTTGACTTGAGATATATGGCAATTGGAAATGAAGATTGCGGGAAAACGTATTACCGCGGTATGCATATTTTTTCATTTTTCTGCTTTGCATTTAGATTATGTTGTACTTTTTGAAGTGATGGAGTATGAAATATTTAGGACTGTCTTTACTTTGGTACCAAGTCGTTATAAACTTCAAGTGTGTTCATAAGATTGTGGAAACCGTATTACCAAAATGGGTTTTATGCAGTGAACTATGTTAAGCATTACCTATTTTGATTCATATAATCCAAAAACTAAATATCTTTTACAAGTCTATTAGAGTGTGTTTGGTTGCATGGATTCCTATTCCATGGGAATCCATGAGGGACCACCTACATCTAAGCTATTTTGTGGTTCACTCACCAATCGGCCATTTGATTTTGTGATCAATGGTGGGAATGGAAGTTCCATGAACATGGGAATCACATGCTTTGGGGGACCAAGGAGTGTGATTCTCATGACACTTCCATTCCCACCTTGGATCATAAAATCTAATGATGGATAATGATTACTACCTCAATTTAGCTTTAAATGTAGGGATCCCCCTCATGGTTCCCATGGAATAGGATTTCATCCAACCAAACACACCCTTAGATATTATATTTAGCATCCATCTTTTCACTTCGTGCTCTCTGATGTGGACATATAGATTTGAGGAAATAGTAACTTTAAATGATCAGTAGTACTTTTTCCTCAAATTTGTATGGAATTAATTTCCTCTTTCTATTTGGATTTGCACCACATCTTCTGTTTGTATTGAATTTTTCACTGCAAGACGATATGAAAGGAGCTGGTCTCTTCGTCTTTAGAGAAGTAAATTACTATTAATAGTTCAACCAGCTGTGATGTTTAACATACTATTTTACCAGAAATAACTAGTTGCCTATGAAATCACTGATGTGGAAAATAAGCTTTCATGTTTTGATGTCATCTGATGCATCTCTTTGAGCTACTAGGATGGATGTATATCTTTTATTCTGGCATGAACCTTCTGTATAACATTTTCAATTTTTTTGCTCCCCCTCTTGAGCTTTGATTTCATTTGGAGATATTATTTTAATTAGATTCGTCAAAGGATGGTTGAACATGGTCCTTGTACAATTTGAGACTTACTCTACTCTTATATTGTCCAGGGAATTACATCAAATTCTATAATGCTATTAAAAGTGCCTACCCTGACATCAAGTTAATCTCCAACTGTGATGGGTCTTCTCGCCAGTTGGATCATCCAGCTGATATGTATGATTTTCATGTAAGGAGTAAATTGTTAACTTGGTCATCTCTGCTTATCAGTAATTGTTTGTCTTTCTCTATCTTGCAATGTTACTCTCTAAGCACTACACATAAATCACCTAGCTAGAACATTTTCTAACTCTCCAATTTCTGTGCAGATTTACACATCTGCGAGCAACCTCTTCTCCATGTCTCACCAATTTGATCATTCATTGCGTACTGGTCCAAAGGTGTGATTCTATTGGCCCTTCGTGAATCATAATTTTGGTTCCATATCAATGGATAACAATAAGTTCTAGATGGCATTATCTTTTAGGCTTTTGTTAGTGAGTATGCTGTGACTGGAAATGATGCTGGGCATGGAAGTCTTTTAGCAGCACTTGCAGAAGCTGGATTTCTCATTGGGCTAGAAAAGAACAGGTTTGCTTATTTAGAAATTAGAAGAATTTACACTCTGTGTTAGTTTCTGACACACGTCCGTATTCTTGGAGTTACAAACAGTTTTTTGCAAAGGAGAAAAGAAAAGGCAAGCGAAGTTGGTATTATAACAAGCATTTCAAAAATATTGCCGAAACTAGGGCCAAGAATGACTAAATGTCAAATGCATTTGTACCCAAAAATCAAACAAATAACTCCACAAACCAACCTCGATAGGAACTGTTGGACATTGATTAGTGCATGCTGCATGGAGATATTGGCATCCAAAACTGAACTCATGGGCATAGCCTTGTGTTGGCTTTGTGGAGCCAAAAAAGTACATATGCATGTGGTTGGGCCATCCATGACTATCGGACTCCTTGCTTTTGTGTCTAATCACTGCACGCTGTTCCCTTGTATTGAGTCTGCTCTGTCTAATTTTGCACTGTTTATATTTTATCATGGAAACTGAAATGTGTATTCTTATGGTTTTCTTGATTTACTGTGGTTACTGACATCTGATTGCTTTATTTTAATGTTTTAATGCAGTGATGTCATTGAAATGGCAAGCTATGCACCTCTTTTCGTGAATGACAATGATCGGCGGTACCTTTCTTTCTTCTTAGATCTTTCCGTGTTCGTCTCAGTTACCTAAATGGAAAATCTTGAATGATTCAGGTGGAACCCAGATGCAATTGTATTCAACTCATGGCAGCAATATGGAACTCCTAGCTACTGGGTGCAACAATTTTTTGCAGAATCAAGTGGCGCGACTGTCCTTAATTCCACACTTGAAACAACTTCCTCAGCTTCTGTGGTTGCCTCAGCAATTGCTTGGGAAAATTCAGAAGATAGCCAGAAGTACATAAGAATAAAGGTCTTGAAACTTGCTTAAATTTTGATCGTCGGTATCTTTAACCTTCCGTACTCCTTGTTGGACCCATCTTTCACTTTTTCCAAGCCTTGGAAATAGTCTGTTTTAGTAGTGAGTCTCAGTATAGACATCAATAAATTATATTATCACAGTGTCTACAAGCACTTCCTGCAAAGTAAATAGGGAATTAATGTGTGTCCTAGGGTTTTAAGTTAGTTATGATCTTACTCTTACCTTCCTAATAGTTAGGATTCAAGGTGAATGAAGTTGAATTTTCTTATGCCTAAAGAAATTTGAAACGGCAAATGTAGTTCTGTTGTATTAGATTCACAAACTAGGTCTGTATCATAAAGTCAGAATACAAATTTAACTAATAGGGGGTACATTCAATCAACCTTTGTATTGGTTATATTCTGGATCATCTGTTCTTTTTTGCTTCTTGGCATTATGTGCTTTGGTATTCTCCTTTCATGGGTGTCATTGATAATATTTGTATTATGTTTTACTTCCATCTACTTTAAACAAAAACTCAGCATTTTTATTGTTTTCTATTTTGGATGTTGGTGAAAATGAAGGTAGTCAACTTCGGTAGCAATATGGTTAACCTTAAGCTGTCAGTGAATGGATTAGGATCAAACTCCATAGGTTCTTTTGGGTCAACAAAAACCATTCTAACATCCAGCAGTGTGAAGGATGAGAACACATTTCAGGAGCCAAATAAGGTATGCAGTCCTTGAACTTTACTCTTTAGATACAATTACTTTGACCGTGCTATTTATATTTCATTGTAGCAAAAGCATGCAAACTATATGCTGACTACATATTTTATTTAAGCTTCTTGATTTCTTTAATTAGATATGTTTGTCTTCCTTGGTTTTCTAAAGATCATAATATTTAGTGTTGGCAAAATCCATGTCACTCTAGTGTGCTAAATCTCCTTGTGAACGAACTTTATACTGCCCTTGGGAAGCCCAATACTCTGCTTGATTTTCTAAATCTCTTCTTCATTTTCAATTGTCTTCATATTGAAGAAAACAAAGTCACGGACGACCATCTTGTCAGTAGGAAGGTCCTTGCTTAATCGTCTTAGGCAAAAATTGTAAAGAAAAGGGGGACTGAAATAGATAGAAATCACATGTTTGTATATATTTCTGATGTGTTGATCTTCTTCACCAACTCTGAAGCCAATGTAAATGTGGTACCCATGACTGACATTGTGTTCATTTGTTGGTTTGTTTTTGTTTTACACAGGTGGTACCAGCCCAAACTCTACTTGATAAGGCAGGAAAAGAAATGGAAGTTACACTTCCTCCGAACTCCTTCAGTTCATTTGATTTGTTAACGACACCAGTCAACAACCCCATATTTATCGACAATGTTGTTGGCGATTCACATTATAAATCATCCTTTTAGATGGCTGTCATGGGAAATAAATACGAAAAAAAATAATGTATCTAGAAGTAATAAAATTCTAAATTTTTAGTTTCACTTACATCTTTGTCGTCTCTTACCTAACTTTTTTTTTTTACAATGATTGATAAATGTCTCCTCTACGAAAATAAAATGACAAACTCAGGAGTTGCCATTAATATTGTTACACAAGCGTGGACTGATGTATCCACGATCACCACACTTGTCATACCATATGCTGCAGATCCAACTTCCAAATGCACAATGGTGGATCACATGTAAAATTGCTTTAATGGGTGTTCAATAAATCAACAATTCTAGAGAGCCTAGTTTGGGGGCTGCTTTTGTATCTCTTTGGGATTTTTTTTACACTTCTACTCCTTCTATGGATGATGTTTGTAGTTGTGTTTTAAAGAGAATGGGTAAAGAGTGCAAAAAAATAAAAAAAATAAAAGGCTCCCTAGAAGGGGCATGCCCATTTTTTGTGAGGGTCAAAAAAGAGTAAGTCTAGCCAGTCAGGTTTGGTAGTCACTTTTGGGCCAAGTTTTGGTTTTTTTTTACCCATTCTCTTTAAAACACAATCACAAATAAGGGTGGGCACGGGATGGGACGATATATAACATCCCGTTCATTCGGGATCGGGACGGGATAGACCTAATCCCGACCTCGTCTCATCTCAAACGGGATCGGGACGGGACTGGATGGGCACGTACTAAATAGTCCTCCAATAAAAAATAACAAAAAAAGTTTTATCTCACGTTACTCACACACCAATAATGTCAAATTTATATACATATAACTTACATCATAAATAATAATAGATATTAAATAAATAAATATTAAACTTGTTTTTGGAAGGCAAATAAATATTAAATTTCATTTAGAACTAATGATTCAATTCATTTAGAATTAATTATTCAATTCATTTAGATTTCATATAGAATTTCATCTTACATTGATTTAATTTCAACACATTCTAAACTTTAATTTAGAAGAGTATTTTGATTAAAAAAAATAATAATAAATATTAAATAAATAAATTCGGGACGGGACGGGATAGGCGGGATTAAAAATCTCCATCACGATTCCATCCCACTCTAGATTAGGACGGGACGGGATTGGGACGAGTTTGATCAATCCCAAAAGGACCAAAAAAATAGGGACGGGTTCGAAATCGAAGGATGGGATGCGCACCCCTAATCACCAACACCATTTATATAAGGGGTAGAAGTGTAAAAAACCAAAACTTAGCCTAAAAGTGACTACCAAACCTGACTGACTATAATTGTTGGTTAAAAAAATCAACAATTCTAGCCAGCCAAGTTTGTTAGCCATTTTTTGGTCAAGTTTTGACTTTTTTACACTTCTACCCCTTTTATAGATAGTGTTTGTGATTGTGTTTTAAAATGAATGAATAAAAAATGTAAAAAAACCAAAACCTGACAAAAAAATGGCTAGCGTTGGCTGGCTAGACTTTAAAAAAATTGAGATATCTGATCGACCATTTTGGCTAAGTTGGCTCTTAACTAGAGTGGATTTCAGACCCTCGATACCAACATTGCATAACTTTACACTGCATAAGCTGGTACAATCTCATGCCGTCACTTTAAATGGCATAATGTAGTGATCCCAGTTGGCAATAATCTTTTTTTTTTTCCTTGACTGATGGTTTTTTAGAGGGCATGCTCTTGGAGACCTTAAATATAATCTATGAAAGTCATGTGAGAACATTAGTCCTTTTAATATCTTTCTTTGTAGAGCTTTTAAGAACACAACCCATTTCTTTGCTAAAAGATATATCCGAGGGTGGGCACGGTCCAGATTGATTTCAAATTTTGAGAAAATTAGCTTTGAATTGTTTATATTTAATAGATTCGGTTTGGTCCGGTTTCTCTCATTTTAAACACTGGGACCAAACCTAACTCGAACCATTTGGAATGGTCCGGTTTCTACTTCTGCAACAGTGGCGGATTTGTTCTTACAGAATGTATACAAGCTTCATGGCCTTCCCGACTCCATTGTATCTGACCGTGACAAAGTTTTCATTAGCGCATTCTAGCAAGACTTATTCACGGCTCTGGGAACAACATTGAGTATGAGCTCAGCGTACCAACCTCAGACGGACGACCAAACCGAGCGCACCAATACCTGCCTCGAGACATACCTTAGGTGCATGACCAGTGACACACCTTCTCAGTGGTCCAGGTGGTTATATCTCACCGAATATTGGTTCAATACCTCGTATCATTCTGGTCTCCAAACATCTCCATTCAAGACATTGTATGGGTATACCCCTCCTTTACTGGCACTTTCTCCTCTAGCAAACACTACCATTGCAGACATGGAGCAATATTTCACTGAGAGAGACCAAATGCTCAACATTATCAAAGAAAGGTTGCATCGTGCTCAAGAAAGGATGAAGATGCAAGCAGACAAGCACAGAATGGAAAGGCAGTTTACTGTTGGCGATTGGGTCTATCTGTGTCTCCAACCATACAGATAGACAATGGTGAGCATCCGCAAGAATCTCAAGTTGTTTTCACGCTTCTATGGGCCATTTCAAGTTCTTGAGCGCATCGGATTAGTAGCTTACAAATTACAGTTGCCTCCCCTTTAAAAAATCCACCCTATTTTTCACGTTTCACAGTTAAAAAAGAAATTGGGATCGACCATCATCCTTGTTTCTCTACTTCCACTGGTAGATGATTCAGGCAATTTCAGGACCGAACCAACTGCCATCCTTGCTCTCCGCCTTGTCCCTAGACATAATCAAGCAGTTACGCAAGTTTTAATACAGTGGTTGAACTTTTCTGCTAAGGACGCGACTTGGAAAGATTGGCAGCATATACAAGCCATGTTCCCAAAGTTTCATCCTTGAGAACAAGGATTGATCTTGAGGGGAAGGCAATATCACGATCCCAGATCAAGCTGAAACAAAAAATCAAAAAAAGCATCAACAAAAGCGGGAAGTGGCGCCAAATTCAAATTATTGAAATTCAAATAGAAGGGGTAGTATGGTAATCTTGTAATAAGTAGTTACTTAAGCCACTTAGCTTAACACGTGTTCACTAGCTAGTGGTTCTGTTTAAAATTTTGTCACAAGCTCTCTATATAAAAGAGGAGATCTGAAACAGAGATGGTAAGAAGAGTGTAATAGTTAGGCTTCTCTGCTAAGTTGAGCAGTATCTCATAACATTTCCTTTCTAATTGCAAATTCCTTTTTCAAATCCATTGTAGAGTTCATTCTTAGAGTCACAATCGTGACAGAGGGTTGCATGGGAGAAGAAGAAAGAGATATGAAAAAGGTCTATGGAGGATGAAGGCTGGATCATAATGGCTATGTGGCGGTGTCAATGGAGTGTGAGTTCATGTGAGTCTGCTACAGAAGAAAAAAATAATAGGAAGAAGAGATTAGGCATTAGGGTTTGAAACTGTGCTTAAAATAAAAGTGTAAAAATTAAAAATAATAAAACTTTGTAATCAAACGGGTTGGAACGAACTATTTGAATACAAAGTTTTGGAACCAGACCGAACTCGGACCGATTCCTAATTTACATATTAAAAACCAGATTGTTTTGCGCCAAACTGTCCAGTTCGATTTGAATCCACGATTCCTCGACCCGTTTGCCCACCCTCTCCTAGCATTGAGAAGCCTATGTTATAATATAGCTTCAAGTAGAAAAATGAAGGTCCGACACTTAAAATGAAGTTGGACAGAATATGGGCTTGGCCATAAAAAGCAAATTTTTTTCTTTTTCTTTTACACTTCATAATTGACTCGATTTGGCATGAAACTTTTTTTGTTTTAATTTTGATAATAGTAAACTTTGCTCAATTTTTTCAAAATTTCTTAAAAATTGTGCCAACGGCACGGATAATACACTACTTTATATACATTTAAGAAGGCATGGATTTTATTGTAAAATATGTGAATTTGGAAGGGCATTTACGTAATTACGGGTGCTATATAGGGATGGCAACGGGGCGGATTGGGGCGGATTTGAGCAAATCCATCCCCGCCCCGCAAGGGATTTCGGGTCCCCGAAACCGCCCCGCATATCCATTTACCATTTTTTTTAAAAACCATCCCCGACCCGGACATATAGGCGGATATCCGCCCCCCCCATTTAACCCGAAAAAAGAACAGATCTTCCAAAAACAAACAGATCTCAGATCTTCGAAAAAAACCTAATTTTATCCATCTAATTATATATTTCAAAAGAATTATAACAACAAAATCACGAAGGATCCATACAAATATTACAAAAAAAACATACCAAAAAAAATATATACGATCTAAAGAATGATCTGAGATCAAAGATCTAATTACAAAAAACAATACAAAAATTTGCAAAAAAAAAAAACTAAATTTCGATCTAAAGATGATCTTGATCAGATCTGAAATCAAGATCTGAGAATCAAGATCTTGATTTCAGATCTGAGATCACCGGCACCCTTCGCGGCCTTCACGGCTTCACTGTGAGAGAGAAGGGTCCCTTCGCGGCCTTCACTGTGAGAGAGAAGAGTCGCCTTCGTTCGCGGCCTTCACTGTGATAGAGAAGGGTCACCTTTGTTCGCGGCGGGCCTTCGCTGTTTTGGGAGAGAAGAAGGGACAAAGGGGGGATGAAGGGACGAATAAGGGGGGACGAAGGCCTTCGCTCTGCTTTGAGAGAGACTGGAGACGAGAGCGGGGTGAGGGGAGGGGTTTCTTCGAGTGGAGAGGGAGGGGTTTTCTTCGAGTGGGTTAGGGTTTTCTTCTAGTGGGTTAGGGTTTTCTTCTAGTGGGTTAGGGTTTCTTCGAGTGGAGAGGGAGGGTGGATTTCTTCGAGTGGAGAGGGAGGGTTAGGGGTTAGGGTTTCTGAGTGGAGAGGGAGGGTGGATTTCTTCGAGTGGAGAGGGAGGGTTAGGGGTTAGGGTTTCTGAGTGGAGAGGGAGGGTGGATTTCTTCGAGTGGAGAGGGAGGGTTAGGGGTTAGGGTTTCTGAGTGTTTGTTCGAGTGGAGAGGGAGTGGAGAGGGAGGGGTTTTCTTCGAGTGGAGTCTGTGGAGAGGGAGGGTTAGGGGTTGGGTCTGAGAGAGAGATTTAAGAGATCGAATGATAGGTTTGGTATTTTTTTTTTTTTTTTTCTATTTAAAGGGTCAGGGGTATTTAAGTAAATTTCATACTTAAACGGATATCCGTGGGGCGGATATGGCCAAATCCGTATCCGCCCCGAATATTCGACGGATATTATTTGAATATCCGTATCCGCCCCGAAACCCATTTACCTATATCCAAATCCGCCCCATACGGATTGGGTGGGGCGGATATCCGTGAAAATCCGCCCCACTGCCATCCCTAGTGCTATACCAACACGCAGCACTGTAGAACAAGCTTCGTGTGTTATTTGGACTGTATTACTTGCATACATTTTCATAGTAACTACACTGCATGAAACTCTAACGATACTCCATAGAATCTAAGTCACTGCACCTAACAGTCCGGCTTGGCTTACATTTGCAATTTTCTATATTAAAGTAGAGAGTAATCATTCATTGCCCTTGATGAAGCGTTAAAAAAGAAGTAACTATCAAGCAACTCACTCTCCTGAAGTACCAAATGTACACTCTACCTGGTGGCTAAGAAATGGGTTTGCGACTGAAGGAAGCAGGGCTGCTTTTGACTAAAGGTTGGTTATTTGATTTCCTTGAGAATAAAAGTCGCTATGACTACGAATTTGTTTGATTAAAAAGGCGAAATGAAATGACTAAAGGTTGGTTATTTGATTTCCTTGATTAAAACATGCCGAGTGTAACTAGTTAGTAGTAGTAGATGAGAGAGGATGCAGAAGATAAGAGGCCATTTTAAACGAGGGGGAGTGAACAAATGAAGTGTTGGAGAAGCAGCCACTTGTTTGGCCTATTTCCCACTCTCACTTGTTATCTTGCTCTGCAACTGCAATTGCACTCTCCTCTTCCATGGCTTCCAAGTTGTCTCACCTTTCCTCTTCACTTGGGATGCTAAACCCAAACCCACCAATACACCATCAAAGAACGTTCCACAGTTTTCTTCTTCTCCACCCTCCATTGAACTACACTAATGGGATTCTCAGCTCCAAAACCATTTCAATAACTTGTAGAGACAAATCATCAAACCTTTGTCATGCAGTGAAGGAAGATCAAGAAATTCAAACTTCAGATAGTACCACCCCTTCATCTTCAAAACTGGTTCTTGTAGCTGGGGGCACTGGTGGTGTTGGTACAACCCTTTCATCCCTTTTTCCTATTAAGTTTTCAATCAATAAATATTGTTGTTTGATATATGTTTTTTAATTTTGTGTTATTAGATTCTGATCTGTAGTGACCAACTTAACAACCCAAGGAAATAGCCAATTTTCCAATTAATGCTTACAAAACAATAGAAAAGAAGGTTCTACCCAACTAGAAAAATAACATTTTCAGCCCCATGTTCAGAGTTGTTCATTCAACTTAAATTGGCTAAACAAGTCCCTCCCATTCATCCACCATCCATGTATTTCAGATTGTGGCCAGCTTTAATCGCGTTCTGTGATCTCTGAGAGTTTTCGATTTCGATTTCGATTTCAATTTCATGTTTGTTTTTAGGGTTTAGTGTTTTCTTTTTTCTTCCTCAGTGTTTCTCCTTTTCCTTCTGTTTTACTGTTCTGGTTATGGTGTCTAGGGGTGGGCATCCCATCCCGCGATCCCGATCTCGTCCCATCCCGTCCCGATTTTTTCGGGTCTTAATGGGATTGAATAATTTCATCCCGATCCCGTCCCGTCCCGATCTAGAATGGGATGGGATGGGATGAAGATTTTCAATCCCGCCAATCCCGTCCCGTCCCGAACTAATTTATTAATATTAATTATTAATATTTTTATTTAATTATTTATTTTAGAATTGTGGATGCCCATACAAATATACTGATGTATTTAATAAAGTGAGAGGGACATGAGGTTCCTCATCAGAAACATTTGACACTAATTCAATACCCAATTCACATTTTATCAAATTTTATTTTTTAAACAAGTATAAGGGGAAACATATTTTGTAGTACGGTACCTATCGGGCTTACTATATTGCATTGATACACATCACGATCTAGATGGGCCTGTTTCTGCCCAAACAAATGGATCATGTTAGTCAAGTTGGGCCAATGTCTTAGGGCACTTCTACAAACCCTACTAATATAATTTACCAAAATTACAAACAATTTTGCTTAATTACCTTGATTTCAAACAAGTAGCCAACAAAATCATAATTCAAAATTGACTAGAAGAACTGATCTGAAGTGAACAACATATTGTTCAAGTTTTGGTAAAATAAACTAACAAGTTTTGGTATCAAGATGAAAATGGTGGCAGAGTTACAGGTTTACGCTTAGAGAAGACAATTCTAAAAGGTATGAATCAAACACTACATAATTTTATCATATATGCTACATTGAACGTGCATCTTCTCTATTTAATTGTTATATTTACAAAGCTTGTTATGTATCAACTATGTAGGCTATAATGATTAAGTTAACATATTTGTATCTTCATTCACAGAAAATGGTACTTTTGGGGAAAAAAAATATATATATATGATTAGCACGTTGATCCCGTCCCGTCCCGAACCCGTTTGGGATGGGACGAGGTTGGGATGGGGTTTTTCCCATCCCGTCCCGTCCCGATCCCGTATGAACGGGATGGGATAGGGATGGGTATATCTCGTCCCATCCCGTCCCGTGCCCACCCATAATGGTGTCTGAACTCAGTCGTAATTGTGGTGGTGTATGGACGGTTACCAATAAATAAGTTATAAAATAAAAATAAAATAAAATATATATAGTGGATGGGGAAACGTAAGTGAATGAAACCACACTCCTAGGATGATTGTTTTATCTCTTAATCAAATTGGAGGTCTGAAACTATCACTTTTATTAATCAATTGAAGAATTTGGGCATATCGAATAACATTAACTGGGTTTGGATGATCTTGTGTGGTTGACCAATGGTATTGTTTTAAGCAACTTCACAACTCTTAAGACTACTTATTTAAATTTCGCGGACATAATAAATAGGTTTACTGGATGTGTATGGGTTTCTAGATACTGACTTCCTAACTTTGATAACATATGGAACTTTTAATCCAAAAATCATACTCTTATGTTGAAGTTCAGACTACTATATTATGTGTTGTTTAGTGCTCAACTAGACAGTTCTACTGGTGTTTTCAATTTTTTTTTTTTTTTTTGTTGCTCCTCTTTCTGTGGTATAAGGTATTGCTGCCTTTTTCAGGACAGTTGATTGTAGCATCCTTGCTTAGTCGCAATATTAAAGCGCGCCTCTTATTACGAGATGCTTCCAAAGCAAAAATTTTGTTTGGCGAACAAGATGAGAACAGTTTACAGGTGCAAAGTCTGATGATACTGCATTACAGATTTCTTATTTATTAATGACTTTCATCCCTTTTGAGTGCCCATTCTTCAGTAGAAATTTTTGATTTATGAGTTTGATGTAGATCTTTTCATGCTTATCCTGAACCTCTTTCCCCAAGAAATAGCAAAAAGGCATATTTAAGTAGCTTATGATTTTGTCAGGTATGGGAAGGAGACACAAGGAACCACGGTGACTTAGATGCAGCTATGTTTGAGGTATCTGCTTATGATCTTTTTAGGTATAATCTTTTTAGCTATACCTGAAGGCAAATATTGAAGTATCAAATGTATGGTTTATGTTAGGGAGTCACACATGCAATTTGCTGCACTGGAACAACTGCTTTTCCTTCTAGACGATGGGATGGAGATAATACACCTGAAAGAGTAGGTCAGCAGCTTACATTGCAAAGTGTAGATTTCCAGATTTGTACCCATATTAATCTATTACATATGTTTTAAGTATAATTGTAATAAAAAATCAAATAATGTTCTTAATTATCCCAGATGTTATGTATTTCACTTGATTTCTTCCTGTTGAGTATTCAATAAGTATCTATGTAAATTATATGTTTCATCAATTTAAAATCAATGACATAACCAGGACACTTAGGGTGTGTTTGGTTGTATGAAATCCTATGCCATGGGAATCTATGAGGGGATCCCTATATTTTAGGCTAATTTGAGGTATCACTTCACATCCACCTATTGATTTTGTGATCAATGATGAGAATGAAAGTCCCATGAACATGGCCTTGGCTTTGATCACAAAATCAAATAGTGAATGTAGAGTGATACATTAATTTAGCCTAAAATGTAAGAGTCCATGACATAGAATTTCATGCAACCAAACACACCCTTAGAGCTACCACTTCAAAAAAAATTATGCCCTTGGACTCATTTAACTTTTTTCATGTATGAAGATTGGGACGGTGTAAGAAACTTTGTATCTGCTCTGCCTCCAACAATTAAGAGACTTATTCTTGTTTCATCAGTGGGAGTTACAAAGTCCAATGAACTACCATGGAGGTAATTGATTAATCCCTTAATATATTATGTAGAGATTTCTGACTTCATGTTCATGTATTATGGTATGGGGAATATATGTGAATAATGAATCTAGCATATGAGGTTTGCTTCCCTGTTGTATTACATGTAGGATGTCATAATGAGAAATACAGATACCATTTGGAAGTGATTACTTTTCTTTTAATTTATATGAAAAACTCTTTATTTGTTTATATCACGCCCCAATTTTCGAGAAACGAAATCCTAAAATTCACGTAGGATTATTCGTTTCCCCCAAAACTCGGGACATGAAATCCAGTAACAATAGAAACATTTAGCAGCAATGATAAAAATATAGTTTAGAAAATAGGAACAAACTAAAATTTATACAAAACTCTAACCAGGAAAAACTGGCGTCGCTAGCCCCACTAGCGGAACTCCCGTAACGTTGCTCAAAAGTCTCTAGACCTGAAAAGCTAATCGGCTACATTCTCAAAGGAATGTACCCAAGAAGCAAAAGCTCACTTGGGTCAGCAATAAAGCTGGAGTGAGAAATCTTCATCCCAAAATCAATAAAATCGCACGTGATAAACATCAAGCTAAACACAAACAATACACAAACACACCAACAAGTAATTCCTCAACGAGGCAAAAGTGTGATGCAAGAAAAGACAGTTCCAAGAATTTAGTTCCTCAACGAGGCAATCATATCATCATCCTAATAAGTAAATATGCATGTACTTGTACTTACGCTGTAAAAATTGACTATGGCAAGTCTGACCTGCAAAAATATTAGTGGACTTGCCATCCTGCATGAAAAGGGGTTAAAACAATATAAAAGTAATCTATTCATTTTTATTTGAATTTGTTTCATCTTTTAACGGATTGATCACTTAGACGATACCACATTCGCACCATCTCCGTGCCGAACATACATGCCCGTATGTCTCTCTCATATAAAGGAGGACTACTCCGTCATCCATGCCCAAGTGGAGACATCACATACAGGCATGCATCGCGGATACCCCTAACTATATGAGTACCAAAAGCCACCCTTGGGCTATCAATGCGCATAAACTCACGTCACATTTTTTACAGATAAATATCAAAGCTCATTTTAGGCATACAAATTCACCTCATTTCTGCAAGACTAATCCGAGGGTTATTTTAGTTTCTCTAGTAAAAAATGGGTGCCCCAACTCCGCAAGACGACCTGCAGATTATTTAGTTTCTCTAGTAAGAGAGGGGAAATATTAAACAAAAGAGGTGTGGTAGTTCTAAGTGATACAAGTCCAAGTGGTTTATATTTTCAGAAATCAAGGTTTACCAATATCATTTATTTTTGATAATTCAGAATTCCTCCACAATGACATTTTGTCATACATAAATCGATTCACAATCGTATCCACCCACATTTTTGGGAAAAACATAGCATTTTCATATACAAACTTTTTGTAATAGGGCGGGGATCAAAACCCATTTAATACAAGAAATAAATTTCTTTTCAGCAACGCACTCTACATAACAATCAAATTTAAGTCACAAACATACAAATGTAACTTCGTAGAATCATGCAAATACCCAAAACATGAACCCAGCAAGGTAGGAAAAACTCATACATCAAATAGATCACAATAGTAAAGATCACACGTTTGCGACACAAAACACCACAAATAAGGCAACCTCATTCTCAAACATGCCTAAAATTCTCATAATGGATTACCTGAAATGAAATCCGTCATTTCCATACAAGCAATATACATACAGTATACACCAATTAAAATGACCAGCCCTAAGATAATCTCTCTTCCATGGATTGGAAAGTGTTTTTAAAAAAATAGTTCAATGGTTAGGATGAAATCATATTAGTAATCCCAAATAGACAAATCCCAGACTCATAAAATACAAAATGGTCCTATTATCAAATGGCTACCTGCATTTTGTTCAAACAAAAACGAATTTCAAATTAGATAAAACTGAAGGACGATATAAGGCAACAACCATGGTTGCTTACCACCAAAAATGTATTATAAGAGGACATCATATTCTGGGATTTTGCAATTTCAATTTAAATCAATATGAAATTTAATCAATTGCAGCGGCTGCTTAATGATATCATACTGACATGCAAAAGGAATTGGGGAGAGCACATGATGCTAAAAATCTTTTAAAAAAAATGAGTTAATCAGCAGATAGGACATCTTCACATAAGCTATGTACAGCCTAATATCAACACAACCACATAATTCTCTGCCTCTCATAATCTCCCAAACTTCATACACACTCATAAAATGAAATACAAAATCCACAAATATCACAGCCAAACAGTAATCCCATTTTAGATCTACCTCAAATCATCAAAATGTAGAAAACACATTCAACCAACAAATGCACAATGGACCTGTTGATAGAAACATCCACTCATGAGAAATCAATGCCTCCATGGGCCAGGTATTGCAACCCATGCTTGTCTCAATTACCATTATAGGGACTTTGGTATGTCACTATACAAGTATTGAATCTTAATTCCCATGAATCCCATCATTCATATCTAGCAATTACCATTTACCACCACCACGTCACTGGCTTCCTCAACAAATCATCCAAACCTCATATCTAAAAGAACCCGTCTAAGTGTCGAGGAAAACAACGAGGGACCCCACAGGGAGGGGGGGGAGGGGGAGCCGTCCACCCCCCGGGATGCGCGCTTGACTTTTCAATGCACGCATCCCGGGGGTTCAAGCGCGCATCTCGAGGGGGATGGACGGCTCCCCCCACCCCTCGCTGTTTTCCTCGCCATTTCCCTCGACAATTAGAATTTTTCTATCTAAAACTACCCAAAAACCTCATCATCATTCCTAAAACTAGTACAATTGACATCCAATCTGTCAGGGAAATCAGACCCAGAATCCGAAATCGATTTAATTTCTTCCCTTGTATCGAAGAACAGATCTTGTTCTTCTTCACTGTTGCAACCCCATCGGTCATCCAGCTCAACCCATTAAATTCCCCAATTCAAAATCCATATTTGGTGGGTTTTTTTCTTCTTATGTGCTAAGTCAGAGACCTCACATGTCCAAATCAATAACAAGGCTCCTGAATTTCCTCTCCAATGAAAAGGGGTCAAGAGAAAGAAAAAGAGGAAGAACAACTCTTCCTGTTGCACAAGAGAAGAAAAGAAGGAATGGTTTTTGTTTTATATAATGTGGGTGGCTATTCGCCCCCACTGGACTTCTGAAAGCACCCACCTTCTAAACTCACCAAATAAAATCCTAAATTTCGAAATTCACATTCAATTAGATGTAATCCTATTTTATTTAATTCAAAATAAAATAAATTAGTTTTATGAAATTCAGGGGTGTTAGAGTTTATTCCTTAACTTTGAGTATATTGTTAAGAGATAGATGTTATCCTGTACGCCTGTTGTTATTTCTCATTCTCCAAAACGATGCACTTCTTTACACGGCATTAGAATTGGAAATAATTTTGATGCTCGGCAGCTACAAGAAAAACAGGCTTCACACTTTAGGTTTCCCCTGAATTCAGAGTTTATAGTCTATAAGAACCAAATTTTGTTCTATAAGAAGAATCCTACCACAGTTCAGGCACTTTCTCACTCGATGCAGGAGAAGCAAAAGTATGGGTCATCCATTCAGGCCCCTGAGTCGCCTTCAATTTGATACCTTCTAGTGCGTCTGCAGTTGGTTGGTGTGGTATCATGATATTTGGAAGCGAACAGATTGTGGCATGGATGGGCACATGGGTGCATAAAACATGCAATTGTGAGCAGCAATGAAGCCATGGCATTCTTGTCAAAGAAATATGTACAGATAGTTACTCAGCTACTTATGGATATCATAATCTATCAAGCCTAATTTGTTCTTTGTTTTCAAGGAAATATAAATATAATTGAATGAAAAAAGTAAACTGCGCACTGATAGTAAATGTTCTCACAGCATCATGAATCTCTTTGGTGTTCTGAAGTATAAAAAGATGGGAGAGGATTTTGTGCGCAGTTCTGGTCTTCCCTTCACCATAATCAGGTTCCATTCCTTCTACTTTGCTTTGTTCTTATGAATTCAGTCAAGCTAATTCTTTTTTTTATCTTTGTTTCTTTTGTATTTTAAATTGCACGTGCTTAATTTTATGCCTCTGTAGATTAGACCTGGAAGACTGACAGATGGACCATACACTTCCTATGATCTGAATACTTTGCTCAAAGCAACTGCTGGACAACGCCGTGCGGTCCTCATAGGTCAAGGTATGCCACACTTCTCATAAATGATATAAACTGAGTTTTCTTCGTTGTTTGCCCATATAGTTTTGAAAATTTGTCTTGACTACAAGAAATCAGATAACTTAAAATTGGTTGAGAATCTTGTAAAACCATCACTATTCTTCTCGTAAAGTTAATTTGTCTTGACTACTGTTCTACGCTATTGTTGAACCATATTACCATACAAGAATGTTTTGGCCAATAGAGGTATGGATGTTGTTTGGATTGTGTTCCATGATCGGAAATGTCAAACACTTGAGAGTGTTCTATGGTCTCATATTCCTTATGTGATTGCTTGGGTAATTTGGAAAGGAAGGAACAAATGGGTGGTTCTGGGGTTCCTTGACTGGGGATCACATCCATGGACATGTCAACCTTCTTGAGAATATCTTCAAGAATCTCATCTCAATACTATTATGTTAAATTCCATCATTGTATAAGCAAAAATACTTGTCCTTAATCTCACATTGTATGAGTTGTAGTACAGTGTAGCAAGTAGAAGAGTTCAATATTTATCACCCACCATATATTACCAAATCGCAACAACATAGAAGAATTCAAGGTTTCCAAGCTCTCATCTGAATAAAGCATTTTCAGTATAATAATGTTAGTTCTCAAATCTGGCCTGAAGGTTAGGGGTGTTGTTGGGAGTATTTAGTGGAGGTGGTAGGTCGTACAAGTGCATGAAACCATGGCAGAAGCTGTGGAAACAATAACTTCAACCCCCTGAGAATTGGAATTTGAGAAACAACTGAACTAAATTTTTCGTGAAATTTAATCAGGCGATTTAACAAATATTAAGATTGTTGAGTGTTCTTTCTTGTTTGTGCATGTGGCTTATTTTTCTAGTCTGGTTTTTGCCAAAAATGCTAAAAGATCAAATTTTGAATTCATTTCTAACTCAACTGATCTATAGGCGTATCTGTCAATTGCGCTGTCGTATGGCCCTTTTGTTCGATACAAGTTCTAAATCATCTAACGAAGGCACTGCACTAGATATTTGCTACTCCCATTACAGTCTTCTTCAGTTCATTGTCTTATATATGGTTTTGCAGGAGATAAACTTGTTGGAGAGGTTAGCAGACTGGTGGTAGCTGAAGCTTGCATACAGGCCTTGGACATAGAATTTACTGAAGGCCAAATATATGAAATTAACTCAGTTGAGGTATTTGTTATCATCAAACACGACATAATAACAATATCTTCTTGATAACATGCATCACTTTCTCAAATGTTTTTATAATTTATCTTTGTGGCAGAATTCATCTGCAGGTTTCGAATGTTACCTTAACTTCTATAGAAATTAACCTGTCGTCTAAAAAACAATTTGCAGGGTGAGGGACCAGGAAATAACCAGGAAAAGTGGAGGGAACTTTTCAAAACTGCCCAAATTCAATAACTGGAGATCATCCTTGATGTCTTAGAGTCGGAAAATTCTAGGGGTCGAGGGAGGGAACGAGGGAGGGAGCGAGGGATGGGTGAAAGCCACCCATCCGCCTCGAGATGAGCGTCATCGCACATCTCAAATCTGATGCGCTCATCTCGAGGCGGATGGGTGGTTACCACCCATCCCTCGCCCCCTTTCCCTCGCTCCCTCCCTCGCTCTGTAGCAAAGCTCCTTAGAGTCGGAAGTGTATGGTAAGATAAGTATTTTAACTGACATCTTGCGGTTGTGTTTTGTATGAAAATGTCAATTTTATACTGTAATCATCTGTAAAGTTGCTCATAATGATATCTACACGTTGTGATTTGTGGAGTTTTGGCGACCGTATATATTTACATCTCAAGTTTGTTGTGATGTTGAGGAAGAATAAGGACTTTATAACACTCTGATGTCTATTGATTTCACAAATATTTAAGTACACCAAAGTTGTGTACAAACACAAAATCAAGCACACCCAGTGTAACTTCTAAACTCTATATTTCTACACACACTCGCAATACAATCCTTACATGTATTTATAGTAGCTTAAGGTCGGTGGATCAGCCACCAATTTTGACAAATTGCTCAAGAGATAGTCGGTGAATGAAGTCGGTGAATGAAGCTTCACGATTGTTAGTGATGGTGCTTCTAGATAGTCGGTGGTGGTGGTGATAAAGCTTCTAGAAACTGAGCTCTCTGGAGAAGGTGAGTCGGTGATGATTCTTAACATTCCCTTTCATTACTGATTCCCTTGAAAGTCATGCCAAGTTGTCTTCGAAACTCTTCAAACTTTATAGTGTTGAGTCCTTTAGTGAATATATCTGCCATTTAGTTGTCTGTTTTGATTGCTTGCATCTCTATTTCTCCTTGAAGTATTTTCTCTCTTACGAAGTGGACTTCTATATGTTTTTTCCTCCCGTGGAATACTGGATTTTCAGCTAAGCATATTGCAGATTGATTATCACAATGCAATGGTATTGCATATTCGACTGGCTGGTGCAAATCCTTCATTAATTGTATCAGCCACGTACTTTCTTGAGTTGCCATAGTTGTTGTTCTGTACTATGCTTTTGTGGTCGAGAGATATACAGTTGGTTGCCTCTTGCTACACCAAGTGATTGCTCCTGAACCAAGACTGAACACATAACTAATAGTTGATCTTTGCGTGTCATGATCTCCAGCATAGTCAGCGTAACAGTAGCCGACTATTTTACATTATTTACCCTTCTTGTATAAGATACCAAGATCAGTGATTCCTTTCACATACCTTAATATTCTTCAGACTGTTTTGAGATGAGGTTTCTTTGGTTTCTGCATGAATCGACTTGCTATTCCAATCGCGTAGGCTATGTATGGTCGTGTGAGCGTCAGGTAGATTAGACAACTGACAAGCTGACAATACATTGTTGTATCTTCCAAGTCTTTGCATTCTTCAACACATAGCTTAGCATTAGCCTCCATAGGTGTTGAAATCGGCTTACACTCGAGCATCCCATACTTCTTCAAAAGATCTCTAGCATACTTCTGCTGACAAAGGAATAAGCCTTTGTCACTTCGTTCAATCTCGAGCCCTAGGAAGTGTCTTAGTTCTCCTAGCTCCTTAATCTGGAATCAGATGCCAAGTTTCTTCGTACTTTTTGGATTTCTTCTTTGTCATCTTCAGTGACAATCAAATCATCTACATATACTAGCACTATTGCTAGTTTGCCCCTTGGGATTTGATAAACAGGCTTGAGTCCGAATGTGCAACTGTGTACCCGCTCCGGACTAAGAACTCCACTATCTTTCCATGCCAGGCTCTTGGCACTTGCTTCAATCCGTACAATACCTTTTTTAACTTGCAAACATAATTTTGTTGAGTTTTACTCTCAAACCCTTTAGATTAGGGGTGTTTATCGGTTTGGCCGGTTCAAAGTTGGACCAATACCAAATCGAACCAAACCAAGAATTCAGTTCTCGGTTCGATTTCCACATTTATCAAATAAATAACCAAATCCAAACCAAATTGATCAGTTCGGTTATTTTCGATTTTTTCCTTTTTATTTTTTTTCTTTTATTTATTTTCTGCTACTACATACAACCGAGTTGACTCTAGCACAAAAGGAATAAGTCAAAGCTACAAAGAATGGAAAGAAGGAAATGAAGCTTGGTTTGCAAAGGAGAAAAACCCAGAGACAGAGAGGGTACAAATAAAATAAAATAGAGAGATAAGGGGAAGCAGTAAAGGGAAAACAAATGCTAGATGAACACAGAGAGTTTCAAGGCTATGACTATTCATTTATAGAGAATTCTTTCAATTTTTTTCTTGCCTATTTCTCTTGATAATTCCATAAGATTAAAATGAAATTGCCATGTCTCTCATATACACAATATTATAACATCATAAAAAAAACTATAACCATAACTACATTGTTTGCATCTTAATCTATCTCCACCACACCCATGTGATGATCTAAACAAGACCGAAACCTTTTATAACGATTCCACAATTTTCGTAATTTCATCATGCAAGAAGGTTTTTTTTATTAAATCAGATGTGTCGAAGTTGTCGCTATCGCCATTGCTCATCTTTGCTGCAAGCAAGCAAGTGAAAAGTTTTGTTTTCTTCAACAAGATTGAGTCAAACTCTGTCTATCCTCCTCAACTTGCAAGTGGTTGGATAAAGAGAAATAGAGAGAGTTAAAAAGGAGAAAAGGGACATTAATAAAGAAAGAGAAGTTGGGTAGGTGGGAAGAGGTCGGTGGGGCTTAAATAAGATAGAGAATGTATGATTTTTCAACTATTTCTCTGAATGGGGCATTAAGAAAAGGAGAAAGTGAGAGTTAAGAGAGAGGGTGGGGACATGGGGTGCATTGGAATGGGGTGAGAATTTAAATGATAGTGGGTCGGTGGTGGATTAAATAAGAGAGAAAGGGTTAGGGGATTAAAAACAAGATAAGGGGAAGGGTTCGGTTCGGTTGTTTCGGATGTGTAAAAAAAAAAACCGAAACCGAACCAATCCAACTCGGTTTGGTTTTCTAATGTTCAGTTTCGATTTTTCTCGGTTCGGGCTTTTTCGGTTATATTTCGATCGGTTTTCAGTAACCAATTAACACCCCTACTCTAGGTTGCTCCATGCATATTTCTCAATCAACTTCTTCGTGCAGGAAGGCGTTATTCAAATCCATCTGCCATAATTTTCAAGATTTGCTTGCTTACTAGCAAAACCCTGACTGTAGTGATCTTAGCTACTGGACTAAATGTTTCATCATAGTCCAGTACATATTGTTGTGAGAACCCGTGGGCTACCAATCGAGCCTTGTACCTTTCTATCGAGCCATCGGGAAGGGTGTTTATCTTGTACACCCATCTGCATGATATAGGCTTCACATCCTTGGGATTTGGTACTAAGTCCCAAGTTTGATTCTGCTTTAGAGTTTGGATTTCTTCATCCATCGCCTTTTGGCACTCCATGCTCTGAGACGCTTCTTCAAATGTTGTGGGCTCTCTAATATTGTCTTATTCAATCACCACGTTTGCATACTTTGGATTTGGTTTGTGTTGTCTGGTTGACCTTCTCAGTTGTTGCCCCGAATCTTCTTGACTATCTTGATCTTCTTTTAGTACTCTTTCATGTACACCAGTTTGCCATAGGCTTGTAGACGTACTTGGTGTCTTTGGCAAGTTGAGCCCTATTTCTTATTCACCTTCTGCAAGTGTTGACTTACTTTCCTGCATTTCCTCCTCTAGTCTTTTGGAATCTGGCAGTAATAGTTGTTGTGCAGACCACCATGATGAAGCTTCATCGAATACCACGTTTCTTGATGTGTAGCAGCCCCCAGTTGTAGGATCGCAGAATCTCCATCATTTTCTTTGGTTGTCGTACCCCACAAAGATGCAACGAATCACCTTCTTGTCGAACTTGCTTCGCAGGTGATCAGGCACGAACACGTAACATACACATCCAAAAACTCTGAAGTGACTTACTGTGGGTTTAGTATTCCATAACTTCTAGAAGGGTGAAACAAACCCTATCTTTGCTTGTGGCAACCTGTTGATAACATGGGCTGCAATCTTCATACATTCAGCCCAAAAACGACTTGGCACATTCTTGGCATGCAACATGTTTCGGCATGTCTCTGCCAAACACCGGTTCTTCCTTTCAGCTATTCCATTTTGTTGTGGAGTGCCTGGACATGTTAATTGTCTCCTAAGTTTACACTCCCTCAGGTAATTGGAGAACTCATCCGATGTGTATTCTCTTTCATTATCTGTACGCAAGCATTTGATCTTTTCCCTACTTTATTTTCAATCTCCTTCTTAAATTCCTTAAATATATTAAGGACTTCTGATTTTTCCTTCAGAAAGTAAACCCACATGTACCTTGAAAAATCATCAATGAAAGTCACCATGTAGCGCATCCCACTAATTGATGCTTGCTTCACTCAGCCAAACACATCTAAGTGGATGAGTTGCAATGGTTCCTTGGCTCTGAACTCTGACTCCTGATAGGGCAATTGATGAGCTTTTCCATACTGGCACCCAACACAGATTGTTTCTCCTCGTATATCCAGGTGGGGTAGACCCTATAACATTGACTTGCTCATCATTGCCTTCAACCTCTGATAGCTAACATGTCATAGCCTTGCGTGCCACAAATCAGCAGTTTCACTGCATCGAGTCTTATCTACATATGTTGATTATGCAGACATCACGTAGATAGACTCTTTATTTTTGTCCTTTCATGATGGGTGTACCTGATGGCTTTAGGCTTCGGCACACCTTAACATCTTTCGGCCCGAACACCACGTAATTGCCAGATATTGTTAACTGTGATACTGACAATAGGTTTTTCTTCATACATGGAACATGATAGATGTTCTGTAGTTGAATTTGATTGGGGCTGAAATTTGGAATGAATGCAACCTTCTCGGTATGAGCAATTGGCAATCTCGTGTTGTCAGCAATTATCACGACCCGATCTCCTTTGTACTCATATAGGCTTGACAATTTTTCCTTATCTCCGGTCATATGATTTGAGCAGCCCAAGTCAACAATCCAATCTTTGTTGTAGTTGATTGTTAGTACTTGATCTTCACAAGCCATGGCTGCTTCATTCTTGGAGAGGTTTACATCTTCTTCAGGAGAATTTTCACGAATAGACTGAGTATTTGCAAAAGATGCTTGGAAGCCCCATTCTTCTTCACTATTGTCTTGGTGATTGTGAGATTTCACCAAGTTGCATCCAGCTGTCTTTTTCTTTGACCAACTGTCTTTTACATAGTGACATCTTTTGCCGCAGTTGTAACACGCATCATTTCGCCGATTATTGTTGCCTCTGCCTTGCGGAGCTCCCCCTTTCTTGTAGCTCCTCTCTTGAAACTTCGTCGGCTTGTTATCTTCTTCTTTCTTTGGTTTTACAAATTTCTTATTTTTATATCCGCCCTTCGTTTTATTGAAGAGTGCCCATTTTTCCTCATTTTCAGGGAGACACATGCCATTTGTTTAGCGAGGCTTTCTTCATTGGCCAACAGACTTTCGAACTCCACAATAGAGGGTGGAGTCAGCCAACCACGAATACCCGTGACTAGGGGTGGGCAAACGGGTCGAGGATCCGCGGGTTCAAATCGAACCGGACCGTTTTGCTCTAAACGGTCCGGATTTTAATTATGTGTTTTTAGATACGGTCCGGATCCGTTATAAAACGGTTCGGTCCCGGTTCCTATTTTAAAAAAAGAAACGGTTCGGGTTGGACCCGTTTCAAATCACATTAGTAAAAAGTTAAAAACCTAAATATGGAACTAAGACTCTTTAGTCCTCATTTGGGCAAACACGCTCCCATCTCCACTTCCCCTCCTGCAACTAACCAAGCGATGTTTTATCTATCATCACTGTCTCTTATCTTCAAAACCCTAATTTCCCCTTCTCCACCAGCACCACCATGAAACGGTCAATCGACAATGTCAATGGCGTCTCTCTACCTCCCACGAAGAAACATGTCTTCCTCACAAAGGCCCAACGAGAACAATTAGCCATCCAACGCCGCACCAAGTCGCAGAGCAGAAGCGCCAAGCGGAGCAACAACAACAACAAAACTCATCAACTCGCCCTTCCAAACCGTCTTCCGACCCTGGCAAATCCTCGTGCCACCACCGGTCCTCTCGCAGTGAACGAGATCGGGATCGCGGGCGGAAGCGGGAGAGAGACTCAGAGAGGAGAAATCGGGATTGCGAGCGGGAAGAGGATAGAAGGTCATGTGAACGAGCTAGGTTAGAGAAGCAGATGGAGAAAGAGCGAGAGAATGAACTCGAAGCGATCAAAGATCAGTATCTTGGAACGAAGAAACCTAAAAAACGCGTAATTAAACCTAGTGAGAAGTTTAGGTTTTCGTTCGATTGGGAGAACACTGAGGACACTTCGATTGGGAGAACACTCAGAACCCTCATGAGCAGAAGAAGCTTGCGGCAAAGAATGAGAAGGATATGAGGGAGGAAATTCGGAAGAAAGAAGGGATTGAGGAACGGCTCGAAGAAGCTGCAATTCAGAAGCAGAAAGAAGAAGCAACTAATATGTATGATATAATGATACTTTTGATATGAGAGTTGATCGACATTGGTCTGAGAAGAAGCTCGAAGAGATGTCTGAGAGGGATTGGCGAATTTTGGAACCGTTTGGAACCGTAGGAACCGGACCGTTTCAAACGGTTCGAGTTAGGTTCCTCCAAATTTGGAACCGATCTGGACCGTGCCCACCCCTACCCGTGACAATCCTGGTATACTCAGGCTTTAATCCGTGAATAATTATTCTTTTCATTCTATCTTCATTAATTTTTTAGGCAGGGTCTAGTTCTGAAATTTCACGACATAAATTTTTTATTTTTAAAAAATACTCTCCAATAGACATACCTCCTTGTTTAGAGTTCATCAACTCATTTTCCAAGAATTGCAATCAGGAATCATTCATTTTGGAAAATAAGGATGCAAATGTATCCCAGACTCCTTTGGGTGTATCTACATCTTCAATGTGCTAAAACATCTCATCCTCAATCGTCGTCTTGAGCACATAAAGTGTCTTTCCAACTTTGATTTCCCATTTCCTGAATTCAACAACATTCTCCCTTGGCGGTGGTGTCGTCTCATTGTCGCCAACAACTTGCCACAAGTCTTGTCCTTGTAAATATGATTTTCTCCTTGTCTGCCAACTCTTATAAGTGTGATGGTTGAGCTTTGTAAGTCCACCAGTTGTGCCAACGAGATCTCCCATCAAGACAAGGTGCAACTTTCTTTGTGCTACCGAGTAAGCTTGGTCCTAGACCAGTCTGTTTCACAATCTTGAACTGCGCACGAATGATCTCTGACAAGAAAAATCTCCCCAACGACGATTGAAAAGAACGACAAATTGTTCAAGTGAATAGTATTGCACAATACGTACGTATAAATAGTGTCTGTGAATTGTAAATAGTGCGCATGAATAGTATCAGTGAACAATAGCAGCTCGTGAACATTGTTGAGCTATGAACAGTTCAACTCGTGAACAATGCTGAACCAACTCGTGAACAGTGTTGTCTTCTACTAAATAACATTGTAAACTCGATGAACAGAGTAACTTTCAATCTCTTCAAGCTCTGATACCAAAATGTTGTGATGTTGAGGAAGAATAAGGACTTTGTAACACTCTGATGTATATTGATTTCACAAAGATGTAAGTACACCAAAGTTGTGTACAAACACAAAATCAAGCACACCCACTGTAACTTCTAAACTCTTTATATTTCTACACACACTCACAATACAATCCTTACATGTATTTATATTCGCTCAAGAGATAGTCGGTGAATGAAGTTGGTGATGAAGCTTCACGATCGTCGGTGATGGTGCTTCTAGATAGTCGGTGGTAGAGGTTTTGGGCAATCGGTGGTGGTGGTGATAAAGCTTCTAGAAGCTGAGCTCTCTGGAGAAGGTGAGTATGTGATGATTCTTAACAAAGTTGGCCAAGACTCTTGCCTTGTGGACATCATTGTGAAGTAAAAGTACCTTATGCTAAGTGTATTTCTTCAAAGAGGTAGGTCGTGTTGGCAATTTGGTGGACGGTAGTGGAGAAGATGAGATACAAAAACACCAATATTTAACCATGAAAATGTCATTTGCAGTCCTTGCTGCCATCTTCATCTGTCATAACACGGCTTGCAAATGGAGGAAGAGATTGTTGCAGTTAGGAATGATGCATGAAGATAGCCTTCTTTGAATGTCTTTGAGTACTATTCCTATGCCTTTATCAAAAGCCTCTTTAGATAATCTCTAGCATGGTTCCATGTTTTGCTTTGGACCAAATATTTGGTATGTGAAAAGTGACATGTATCAATGAAACTTCAAGCCTAAGGTCAAAATCAACCAAGAATTCTCGATTTTATAAACATTTTCATCCAAATTTTTTTGAAATATCGTTTAAGTGTTGAAGTTAAAACTGAAAATTACAAATTTCCAACTAGTTCGTTTGGGAATGTGATGCATTTGATAAGTTTAAATTCATATTCTTATGCAACATGTTAGGTGTAGCTCATAACAGGAAAAGCATTCGCAACTCAATTTAGCAAGGCGAGAGATCAGAGGTTCAAACCCTCCCACCTCCACAATTTATTGCTTCTGTTTTTCCTAATTAAAAGTCTTAAGTTCAGGAATCTACCTTGTTAATAAGGTTATCATACTCAATGCCCTAAAGGATTACAAATTATAATATCAGCTGAGAAAATACAATAAAAATTGTCATCAAGCTTAACAAAAATGTCAAAAAGACTAACATTTAAATATCACATCAGTGTTATTAAAAGCATGACGATGTCCTACTTTTTGTGGGCGTCTCCCCTTTCTCCACCTTTATTCTCTTTCTTTTTTTCTTTATTGGTTTCCAAAATCTCCAAACAATTAAATCCATAAAAAGGCCTCATAGATATATAAATAATTAAGGTTCCGCTTGGCATACTGTAAAATAATGCATTTTGTAAATTAATGCAGATACATTAATTTTAATGCATTACTTTACGGACTTTTGGTAGTAATTAATGCAAATCATACTAATAATTGTGGGTGGTGTTGATAATGGTAGTAGTTGTAATTGTGGCATGGTCATGGTGGCGGTGTTGTGATTGTGATGATGGTGATTGCGAATATGGACAATGATGTTCTTAAAATGGTGGTGGTGATTGTTGCGGTGGCTATGGTGTTTGTGGTGGTAGTAGTAATGGTGGTAGTTGTGGTGATTATGTTATAGTAGTTGTGGTAATAATAGTGGTTGTAACGGTGACAATGGTTATGGTGGTACTTAGTGAAGTTGGTGGTAGTTGTGATGTTTTGTTATGGTGGTGGCGACGGCGACGGCGGCGGTGGTGGTAGTAGTAGTGGTGGCTATAGTGGTTGTGGTAGTGGCAATGGCAATGGTGGTTGTGGTGGTGGCTTGCGATGGCGACAGTTATGATAGTAATAGTAAGGTGTTGTTGTGGTGATTATGCTATGGTAGTGGTGGTGGTTGTGATGGTTATATTATGGTGGTCGTGGTAGTGATGACGATGGTAATTGTGAAAGTGATGGTGGTTGGGATGTTTATGAAGGAGTTTGGAGTACTCGAGGAGATGATGAGGGTTTTGCAAAGTAATGCGAGAGATTTTGTCCCAAAGTTTTGCAGAATTTTATAACTAGGAGATGCAAAGGTCTTGAATTCAAATTCTAATAACCATTTTCTGTAAAGCCAACCAAACACCAAATTTATGTAATCGCCGTAAACTTTTACATTATGCATTATTTTACCATGTACTAAGCGGAGCCTAAACCGCATAGTAACCTTGTAAAATAATTTCATCAAACAAATATAAGTTCAATAAATTTAACTCATATACAATTAAACCAAAAAATAACTTGTAATTCGTAATTCAAACAAACAAAGTACAAATAAATTTTGAATAAAAAATAAGGGAATTAAAATTGTACCTAGTTGATAGGAAAGAAGATCCCGATATTAACCTTACTTCAATACTTTTCTGGTTTGATTTAAAGCAAAAAACAACTCAATTTAATGTAGGAAAGATAACATAAGATATGAAAGGCAAACAAAAGTAGACTGAGTTGTCACATCCTCTTTTCACCAAATAATCATTTTTTTTAATTGCAATAAACTAATAAGGGAAACAAACATTTTTTTAATGTTTTTCTTTTTTTCCTTTTAGCAGTTTTTATTGGCAATAATTAAAATGTTTTTTTTAGTTTGGCACTCATTACTGTAGGTCTAATTGAGTTTGACATTCATTTTAAAAATTAATTGAGTCTAACCCTCAAACTCATGTTGAGTCAACGTTATTGACTAGTCTTAACTTGTTTAATTATCATAAAATTCAAATATACCCTTCACTTTAGACAACGTGTGCAAGGCACATGCTTGACCAAAACACATCCAAAATTCATCAAAGAGCCAGGATCCAATGATCTAAAAAGTAGAACAATACAATGGTCGACATGGATCTCGATGAGATCCGACTCTTCCACTTCATCTCCTTGGCCAATGCTCTTTCTCTTCCATGACAACCATTTATACCTCTCCTTTGCCCCAACACAACAAACAAATAATTTTATCACTCCCCATTGAAGTGCAACCAAGATGAGGCAGCCATATCAATTTGAACAATGTGTATTGAGGTCACGTCGAAAAAAGGTCACCCATTGATTTCATGTTTTCTTCACAGAGAGGTTTCAATCGGTCATTTCGTCGAGTAGTTGGAAGATGTAGCTGATCATTTTCTGACTCCATGGACGATCCTCTTCCGACTTGGATCATCACTTTCTTCTTCAATAAATAGGTAACCAAACAACAAACATACCCTTACAGTATGTAACGGGGAAGCCTATGAATCGAATTCATGAAAACAGTTTCAATTTTCATGTCTATTTTTTGTGCAACCAAACATACCCTTACAGAAAAATATTTCCTTTGCCAACGACCTCTTAGGTTTGGCTCAATTTTATGTCTCTATTATCTATAAAGCCAAGATTCCTTAGGTAACTACTTCATCCATTTTACAAGTTTGTCCATTTTTTTATTACAACTCATTTAATCCATATATTAAATAGAAGGGTAAAATAGTAATTTAGAAGTATTTTAATTTAATAAGTCTTTGATATATTATCTATACATAACTAATTTAATGTTAAATGATTACCATTTGTTTTTTTTTGGTCAAAAAATGGTTTTTTTTAGTTTGACCATCATTTGTTTGTACCTAATTGAATTTAGTCTTCATTTTAAAGTTTAATTGAGTTTAACCTTCATTTTTTAACAGATCAGTTAACTTAGTTTAATGACTAAAATACCCTTATCTGAAAGCACATGCAAGACATAGGTGAGATACATAAAACTCATTGAAATACGTCCAAGGGTTGAAAGTTATAATGTTAATCTAAAGGTAACAACAAATCTACCATTCTTCTTTGTAACTCACCATCCTTCCCAAACCCATCGATCCTCTTCCTCATCACTGTTCTCTCTTCTCCCACCACCACCTCTTACCTCTATCCAACCCACCCACCTCCACTTTTCTCCTCATATTCACTATGCTCCCATGTTAATCAATCAAAATATATAACCATCACCTGGGTCAAGCGTGGATAGGGGAAATTTATTTTCTGTGAAGGGGCTTTTCTTTTTTGAAAAATATATACCTGAATTTCTCCTTCATAGAATTTTTAAGATGGGGTTGGGGTGATAAAAGATGCTCTAATTTTATTTATTTATTTGAGGTTGAGTGGTACACAAAAAATTGTGAGTGGACATGTGAAGAAATTGATGGAGAAGTTAAGTCCATAAGGTGTGCGTCTTTTAGCTTGTTCTAAATCGAGTCACTGAGTGAATGAAACATTGGATTGATTTCTTTGATTGCATTGTGAGAAGTAGGATTTTCATGATGTTTTGTTTTGTTTTTTTAATCAACATTCTATGGTGGAATCTACGGACTACAAAAAGTAATGTGCTATCAACAGAACCTGTAATGATGTATGTCAATTGCAAATTTTGTTCAGGTTATTGTTAAGATTTTTTTAGTAGGAGAGGGATGGGTTTGGGAAGATGATGCATTTGCAGATGAGATAAGAGAGGATAGTAGATTTTTGGGTTTTCTGTTCTGAATTATATGATTATCTCGAGATTAGCACTACAAATTCCAGCCCTTGAATGCATTTTAGTGAATTTTATGGATCTCACACATGTCTTGCATGTGTATTTAGAGAAGGATATTTTAGTCAACATGTTTGATTAGTTAGCATGTTTGAACTAACAAATATGTTAGAAAATAGGGGTTAGATTCAATTAAACTTTAAAATGAAAGCTATTACTCGATCAATCGGATGTAAAATAATGAGGGTTATACTAAAAAAACTCGGTCAAAAAGTAAGTAACCACACATGATCTCCTTAATAACCTCCAACACTTTTTACATGGCCAACTATCCCCCATAATATCCTCCGCTACTTGACACATTTTTTTTATAAGTTTTTTTTTAATCCCTTAACCCCCCTCCTACCCAGATGTTGCCAACAGGGCTCGAATGCTAAATATGTGATTCCATCCGTTACAAACCTATCACTAAGTCAGTATCCCAAAAAAAACACATACACTTCTTCTCTACGAAGTTATGGGATTTCTGACACAAACAATATTTCTGACACAAGCACACATACACTTATTTTCTACAAAATTTCAGGATTACTGGCACAAACACCCAAAAGCGTGAATACATAAACAACTCTATCTATAACAAGACAAATTTTGCATCCCAGTAACACTATGAATCACCCAATTACCCATCTCAAAATCATGATATCTCAAACCTATATTACAAAAGAGTCATCCAAAAAGAAATAAAATAGAAAGGCTGATCTAGGAAACTGAGAAACTCACATTTTACTTTTCTCTTCCTTTCCTTTTTTTATTTTCTGCTTCTTCCGTTATTTCTCCTTTTTTTTTACAGACTTTCTATGCGGCTGGGAAAAATCAAATCTCTATTTAACCTACCTAAAGGCAAAATTCTACAAGATTAGGGTTTGCACAAAATTATATTGACACCCCCTTATTTATTTATTTAGTTATTATACGACTCAACTTCAAATTTAATAAAGCCCTAAAATTTATAATGTGTTATAATTAGGGTCGTTACATTATACACACCTCAAAAAAAATTTTATCCCGAGATTCACTAGAGGAACAACTCCGGGTGCATCTGTTTCACCTTGTCCTCTAGCTCCCAAGTTACATTGTTTTCCTTCTCACTCCACTGAACTTTCACCAAATTCACTATCCTTCTACGGAGTTGTTTCACATCACAATCCACAATCTTGATTGGTCGTATTACTTGGGTGAAGTCGTGGGATACTGACTTGTTTATTAGGTGACAGTTTAATTTTTTGTAATAGAACTTGGAGTTTTTATTTATTATTTATTGGGAGATATACATTCGTGATTAGTTGAACTTGTTAGAGTTGGTTCTACGAGATTTAATCTATTTTCCTTCATTTTGTTGGGCTTTTTAGATCAGTTGTTTTATTTCCCTATAATCTGGTGAATTGTGCATTTGATTATTTCTCGTAAATGCCAACTGTTACTTTTAGTTATTGATATTCATGTCCTGAATTTTGGGAAAAATGGATAATCCCATGCGGATATTAAGATTTCGTTTTTCTTGAAAATCGGGGCGTGACAGAACGCTAAATATGTGATTTCATCCGCTACAGGCCTACCGCTAAGTCAGTATCCCACTGGCTCGTATATTTTTTACATGAAATATATCAAAATTTTGTTTTCCAATTTTCTCTCCTTAAGATTTTATTTTATTTTTTTGTTTCTTCTTGATCAACTATTTCTTCTTTATCAACTATTTCTTTTTACTGTTTTTTTTTTCTTAATTTGTTATTTTTTTACCCATTTTCATTGATTTTTTGGTTGCTCCCATTCCAAGGATACACTGTCTTATCATATTGCATTTTAATTAACATAAAAAAAATTTAGGGTATGTTTGGTTGCACAGAAAATAAACATGAAAATTGAGACCATTTTCGTGAATCTGATTTCGAGGTCTTCCCCTCAAACTTGGTTTTCATGAATAGTGGAAAAATAGTCTTATGAAGAATTGATTTCCTGTCAGTAAATAGATAACCAAACAGTAGAAATTTGCATAACAAATGAAATAAATTCCATTTCCCATGGAAAATGGCCAACCAAACAGACCCTTAGAGAAAAAAATAAAGGGATAACGATTTATAAGCAATTAAGTTTGTAAACCAACTTGGATCGGCCAAGGGTGTGATGGCTCAATGGTTGAGTAGTGGTGGATGATATCACTAGGTCACGAGGTCGAACCCAACTGACGGCATCTGAGGCGGGAGGGATTAAGGGATAAAAAATATAAAAACTTGGATTTATTCCTTTATCCCTTCACTTCTTGAAATAGGAACTCGAATTCCAAACAAAAATAATATGGATAATATATTTGTTGGATACACATACTTTTATGAGACACACAAATTTTTTTTTTAATTAAAATCATCTCTAGACATTTTTCATTTTTTTCAAGTCAAAGTATTTTTATTATTCATGTGCAATGCGCATGCACATTTATTAGTATCAATTATGATAACTATGTCTTTCATCGTGGAGAGAATCCTTTGCCAAATGGGTAGGTCCATTTTTTTTAGATGTTTTAGTTTTTCTTTTAAGATAAGTAAACGTAATTTTAGCTTGCTTAGGATATTCTCACATATAAAAATTAACAAAGATTATTATACTAAAATCACAAACAAGTGTTTGTAATCTACCGAGATTTTCTAACAATCAACTTACTTCAAAATACTTGATTAAGAATCTTGAGGCATATTAACAATTGTTATTTAATTGTAGGGGTGGGCATGGGACGTGATGGATCTCACTCCACCTCGTCCCATCCCAAACGGGTTCGAGACGAAACGGAATGGGATGAGAAAGTACTGAAGATGAACTCAAATTTCGTACATTCTTACCAGCACTTGATGAAGAATCAACAACTTGAACACCACTTTCGCCAAAAAAGGAAGGGAAATCCCTCATCCTTATTCTTTAGGACCCCATGTTCTTCTTTTCTAGTTTATGGACAAAAATATGATATTTCTTAGAATCCAAAACCAAAAAAAGACACAATAATACAAAAATGGTAAAACACAAGGATGAAATCAAAAGAAGGGAAGAGATGGGGTATGTTACGTGAATCAATCTCAATAACCCATGTCCATAAATGCTTGAAAAAACTGATTTCTAGATGAGGGTATTTAGATTCTTTGATGCCCCTCCTTCACATACCCAAAAATCAGCCAAGTTCTGATTAGAGAGAGGAAAAAAGAGGACAATATCATCAAAGACAAGGTTATAGAATGTGGGTTGGGATAAATTTGGGACTGGATATGATGGGCGGGATAAAGAGGACAATAACCTATTAACTATACCATTTCATGACAGAGTCAACAACAATGTTACAATAAATTTGGGACTGGATATGATGGGTGAGATTGAAAATCTTTATCCCGATCCCATCCTATTATAGATCGGGGACGTGACAGGACAAAATCGAAATGAGATTGATCAATCCCAATAGGACCCGAAAAATCGAGATCGGATCGAGATCGCCGGATGGGATGCCCACCCCTAGTTTATTGTGACATAAAATTTTTTGTGACAAACACATGTTAGATCAAATTTATCACGAAAAAAACTATTGTTATTGATCACAAATAAATTTATATTATTTTATTATCGTGAATTTTGACAAGAAAGTATCAAGTGTAAATCTCTTAATATACCCAAAGACATAATCACCACAATCTAGAAATAAACAAGAACAAGTATTATCACGTCGAAAAACATGTGAAATAATTGCATAGCACAAATTTTACAAATACCACAGATAGGGGTGGGCATGGGATGAGATGGGACAGGATGGACCTCATCCCTATCCCATCTCGTTCGTTCGGGATCGGGATGGGATAAACCTCACCCCGACCTCGTCTCATCCCAAATGGGTTCCGAATGGGATAAGCATGTACTAAATAGCCTCCAATGAAGAATAACAAAAAAAAAATCATCTCACGTTGCTCAAACACCAATAATATTATATAACTTTCATCATAACAATATTAAATGTCATGTAAAATTTATAGTCCAATAAAATGTCAAGCACCTCTGTGTGCAAAACTAATATAAATTCGAAAATGAAAATTATTGTTCATTGACCAAATTTTCAACTATATAACTCATAGTGCAAAACTAACCAAAACTATCATTTGCATTTATTTTCTACAAGAATAATTGTCCTATAACAAATCTAAAATGTTAAAAAAAAAAAAAAACATAAAATTTCATAAGTTTTATTTGACCTAAAATATCCAAATTAGAGTTTCTATCTAAACAAAACGTACCAAATCAAACTTTTAAAATATCAAATAGTAGATATTTTGATTTAATTTCAACACATCTTAAACTTTCATTTAGAGTAGTAATTTGATTAAAATCAATAATAATATATATTAAATAAATAAGTTCGAGACGGGACAAAATTAGTGGGATGAAAAATCTTCATCCCGATCTCATCCCACTTTAGATCGGGACGGGACGAGATCGGATGAGTTTAATCATTCCCAAAAGAATCCGAAAAAAAATGAGACGAAATCGAAATCGTGAAATAGGATGCCCACCCCTAATCACAAAGAAAGGTCTTTTAACTTTTTTCTATCTAAGAAGCAATTTGAAATGCTTAGAACAATTTATGTATGATTTCCTTGCACCCGGATTTTTGTAGAGGGTGTTGCAATAGCCCAAGTCTATAAAGTGGTGATGATTCGCAATCTTCAAATAAGATGTTAAAATAAGGTGATGAGTCGCAATCTTCAAATAGAATAATTCTCGAGACACATAGCAAATTCCGAGATTCCAATAAGATGATAAGAACAAGGGTGGGTAATTTTTCTTTAAGACTGGGTTGTTGCAATTGCAATTTGCATATTTGCATTGCAGCATGGCATGAGCGTGCTCGTTCGGCAATTGCAATTTGTTTGTGTCGTCTACCCACACTGATAACTTTCCTTGATTGCCATTTCCACTCTCTCTCTCTCTCTCTCTCTCCACCGAAACTCTCTCTCTGCCATCAATCAATTCTCTCTCTCTCTCTCTCTTCTCCCCTCGCTCCACCCTTGTCTCAGTCAGCAATGGAGGAGGAACAACACCCCACCACCCCTTTCCTCCACCACCTCTCCACCACCACCCCAATGGAGGAGCCGCCACCCAGGAACGCCTTCTCCTCCTCTGAATGGGGCTATTCGAAGCCTGTTGTGTTTCTTGATGTAATCTGGAACTTAGCATTTGTGTTGGTCTCTGCGGTGTTGCTCTTGTCCACATTGAGAGAGAGGCCTTCCACCCCTTTGAGAATTTGGATTGCTGGCTATGCTTTGCAGTGCCTCTTCCATGTGGGGTTTGTTTATTTTGAATATAAACGCAGGAATCGGACTCGAGAGGCTCGCGATTCTGCGGCCGAGCCTGATGGTGTTGATGCAAGGGGGAATGTGAATGAATTGTTCACCTCATCTCCTGAGAGGAGATGTCAAACTCAAACCCAAACCCAAACCAGGTTAGTTTTTTATTCTAATAATTTCAGTTAGAATTTCGAATGTGTTGTTTTTGTTTTGGAGAAATGTGGTTATTGAGATTATATTTTGCTTCCAATGCTTGCTTGGAAGAACAAATTATTCTAGCCAGCTTTGGCTATTCAATTAGGAAGGAGGATAAAAAAAAAAAAACCATGCTTTAGATTTGGGTGAGGGTAGTTTTATGTTTCAAAGCCATAGACTTGCAATCAAATACCAAGCTTAGGGAACATGGTTTTAGTGTTTTACCGAACTCGTATATTGGTATGAAGTTGTCATCAATGTGAGGAACTCCAAAAATGTGATTCACGGCTATTTTTTCATTCAATTAAATCAATATATATATATATATATATATATATATATATATATATATATATATATATATATATCTTGTTTATTTTTTTTAGTGAATCAAGATATTCATCACTTCTGCCACGAAAGGGCAGGTGAAGGTACCTCAGCCACCAAAGATGTATCAACGACAACAATTGTATAACCATAAGATATGATGAGTTTGCCTATTGTTGCGGGTGTCTCTGTTTCGAAGAGGCTAGGTCGATTTCTGAAAATATTGAGGTGAGCAAATCTTTAGGAATTCCTTCTTTTGAGTTTTGTCAGCATCAAAATTTTTCCGGCCCTACAGATGGACAGACTTATGGGAAAATTAAGTCACTATGGTTGGGTGTATGTCAGGTTGTGTTCACTTCTGCCAACTCGCAAGTTGTTTGTCAGGGTATAGTTTGCACAGCATAATGAGCAGCAGTAATTTCTAGGGGATTTCCCTGGAACCTGTATGCTTAACCGAGTTTTTTTGTTTTGACGCTAGTACATCTTCATGACTTATTCTTTTCATAATACCTAAAATGTACTCCTTGCCCAAGGTATTTAAGTGTAGCAAGCTAGTTATAGGGGTGAAAATTTCCTACAAGTTCTGGTTGAGCTCATGGTTTTCAAGAGTGTGTACAATGGGAAGACCTATGGACAACCTTTGTGTTGGCCAAAAATTTTGTCCTAGTCTTGTAGATAGGTTCTACCATTTGTTTTTGGCTAGGATGCACAGACTTGGATACGCGTATCGTATCGGACACGGATACGATACGGCGACTCGGCAATTTTTAAAAAACTAGGACTCGGGGACTAGGCTACACGTCAAACCTTATTTTTATTTTTATATTTTATTAAAAAACTATTAACATAATGTCATAACTCATAAACAATAATTAATAATCTAAATATATAAAACATCTAAATGTAATGAGTTTAACTAATGAAATTATTTGAATGAATGAAAAGTTTGGGTACATGAGTGAAAATTAGGGTAATGAATTCTAATATGGGCCGGGCCTAATTTGGACCCTACCCAACTAATCCATATAAATAGCAATTTCCCTCCCCCCTCTGTTTTCCTCGCCATTTCCCTCAACAATTAGATGGGAGGCGCAGGAGGTTGAAGAAACAGCGATGTGAAATGCTCAATCTCCCCTCCCAGTCGATCGATCTCCCCTCCCTGCTCGATCGACCTCCCTCCCCGCTCGATCTCTCTGATCTCCCCTCTCGATCTCTCTGATCTCCCCGCTCGATCGATCTGATCTGATCTGATCAGATCTGATCGACCTCCCTCCCCGCTCAGATCTGATCGATCTGCTCGATCGACCTCCCTCCCCGCTCAATCGACCTCCCTCCCCGCTCAGATCTGACCGATCCGCTCGATCGACCTCCCTCCCCGCTCGATCGATCTGTTCTCCCCGCTCGATCGATCTGTTCTCCCCGCTCGATCGATCTGTTCTCTGTGCTCGATCTTTGGATCTCTCTGTGCTCGATCTCTGGGTAGATTTCAGCCGTCCGATTTTATCAAGATCTGAAAAAAAAAAAAAAATTATTAGCAACCGAATCCTGACCGTGTCCAGATCGTATCCGGACCGGGTCAAGCCGTATCCTGACCAAGTCACGTTGACCGATACGTTGACCGCGTGTCGGATACGTATCAAACGCGAATTGCACGCGTATCCGTATCCGACACGCGTATTACTAGGATTCGGAGGGTTTTACCGAGAATCCGTGCTTCCTAGGTTTTTGGAAATTTTGAGTCATACTTGCTTTTGATAACGTCGTTTCTTTCTAAGATGTTAAATTTTTTATCGTTTCGCAGAAATATATCAACTATTTTCCTATAATTGGTGATGATAACAATGGGTATTTCGTAGGCCATTGTAACAAGTATCATGTGATAGCCACCTTTATCTATAAGGAGCCCATGATAACAGGTCTAAACCTCTAATGGTCTGTTTTTTCCCCTTCAAAACATTGATATTAAACTGTATTATTAGCTGGATGTTGGAGCAAACATAAGTGAGTGCGCTATACTTATTAAGTTCCCCATCTTCAATGTAGGTGTAGTCCTCATGAGATATAAATCTTCCCAGAGTATCATTTTACAGTACGTGGCATCATCATGTTTTGTGTGCTTCAAATCTGCCAGTGTAGTTGCAATAATTTATAATCAGGTAATCCGTCATCATCACATGACAACATATGTCCCGTCAGCTTTCTAATTTGTAATAACACGTGGGTCTGGACACATAAACTAAAAAACCCTCCCAAACTGTGGGATGTTACAATTGTAAAGCTCACTTTACTAGTCATGTCTTTTACTTGTCGATGAATGTTTGCTACATGCACTATATTATCTTTCCATAAGATACTCGTAGCATGTGTTAATAATCTGAACCTTCAAGAGATATAAGCTGATAATCAAAGTGTGGGGCCTCCATTGGGATCTCCAATAGTGTCTGCGAGTTTTGGAAATTTTTCGTATGGATATTGAAGTTTTGGAAAAGAAAGTGTCCTAGTTACAAAGGTGGGTTTGCTCCAAAGGAAAATCTGCAAAAAGTGAGAAGAGAGAGAGAGGATTTAAGAATGGAGAACATGAATTTGATGATAATCTCTATCCTCTTGGAGTCTTAGTTTTTTCCTGAAAATGTGGAAAATATTTCCTGAGAATATTGAGGTGGAGAGATCCTTAGGAATTCCTTCTTTAAAGTTTTGTCAGCATCAAAGTTTTTCTGCCCTTCTAGAAGAGGGGCGTACTGACAGGAAAACTATAATTCACTTCCGATTGTATTTTTCACGTCTCCGAAATTGCAAAGTCTTTGTCAGTATATATTTTGCTCAACATAATGGACAGCAGTAATTTCCTACGAGTTTTCAGAAAACTTAAAAATTACTCCTTTCTCTAAGTATGGAAGTGTAACAAGCTAGTTATTGAGGTTAAATGTTCTTTCAAGTTATGGTTGAGCTCATAGTTTTCATCGGTGAGTTTTGAGACTTGAGAGTACAATTGGAAGTGGACAACCTTTGTGTTGGCCAAAACTTTCATCCGATTCTTGTAGGTTCAACAATTTTATTTTCTTGGAAATTGAGTCATTCTTGCCTTTGATAACATCTTTTCTCTCCAAGATGTTAATTTTTTACCAAGTGGCAGAAATATATCAACAAACACCGGTTTGTGCTCGGTGCTTATTAATTTCCTCATCTTTCAATGTAGGTGATGTAGTCCCTCTCATGAGTCCCAAAAATATCTTTTGCAATATGTGGCATCTTCATGTGTTGTGTGCTTCAGAATTACAACAAGTGTGATTGCAGTTATTTATGATTTGGTGACCAGTCATCAGTCACATGATAAGATATGCCCTTTAGCTTTCTACAATGCAATAACAACAGGTGTCAGTGAATTCATACATCAACGAAAAAACTCTCCTGAACTGTGGAACTCCCATAAATTACACTACTTTTCCAAGTTGTAAACCTCATCTTATTAGCCATGTTTTTACTTGCAGATGATTGTTTGCTACTTACATAATATTATACTCATTGTATGTGTCATTTGGTAAGAATTTCAACCTTGAAGAGATATGTGAAAGTTTATAATCTAAGTATGGAATGTCGGTCGGAGTCTCCTCGAGTCTCAGAGTTTTGGAAAACGTATGGACGGTGTAGTTTTTGAAAGGGAAGTGTCTTTGTTACCGAGGCTTTCTATATTCATTTAAGTTGGTAATTCAGCGTAAAGTTTAAGAGAGATTATGAATCTGTGGTTGTTGGGAAAATCATGCCATGAAGAATTGTACTTTTTATTTTATATAATACGAAAAACAAGAAAATATTATTAGTCATCTTTTCTTTTCTTTTCTTTTTTTTGGTATTCATTTTTAAATTGTTATCCCCCCCATAACTTATTTTTATTTCTCATTTCAGTGTTGTGAAAAAGTTGGAGTCGGCAAATACAATTGTTTCATTCGTCTGGTGGATGATAGGATTTTATTGGATTGTTGTAGGTGGTCAAGCACTTCTGCAAGATGCTCCACGTCTCTACTGGTAAGATGTATTCATTGCATTTTCTGTTTATCTTATATCTTTCGCCCGTATTGCCTGAAGAAAGTCCTGACACCTATTAACAACTGCCTGTACATTTTGGAGCTTCATCTTCATTACTTCACTCTGCTAAAACATATAATAAATAAGCAAATATTATGGAGAAACGTAAGAAGATCTGGTGCTCTTGGCCATTGGAAGCAGAATCATTACTTCAATAAGTTTCACCAGGAATATGCAATCTGTATTTTGAGTTACTTGTTAAGAAACCATATCAAATTCCAATTGGGGATTGAAAAAGTACATTGTTTTATCATCTTTTTGCTACTTCCATGATATTATATCTTGCTATAATATGATTTGTATAAAGAATTGAAACTTATGAAAGACGTTATCAAAGATCTAATTAGAGTATCTGAGTGTACACACCTGATTTGCCTTCTTTATTTAAATGAAGTGTCGTTGTTACAATTTTTGAAAAACATGGGACACTCAAACCACACTGTATTCGATAAACCAGCGGGGCCAAAGCTGTAAAAAGTACAATGCATTATTGAAACAAATCCTGCTTGTTAATTAAGTTTGACATGATCAGCTCTCACTAGTGTTCACCTTAAATCACATGCAGGTTAGCAGTGGTATTCTTGGCTTTTGATGTGTTCTTTGCAATATTTTGCATTTTGTTGGCATGCATTGTTGGAGTTGCCCTGTGCTGTTGCTTGCCGTGCATCGTAGCAATTTTATTTGCTGTGGCGGTTCGTGAAGGTGCAACTGAAGATGACATAAGTCTTCTTCCAAGGTATAGGTACCGTCAGCCCAGCCAACCAGTGGCATCTAATTTGGATAGGAGACCAGAAGTTGCAGTGCCAATATTGGAACCAAACTGCATAAGTGAAATTACACTTCAACCAGAAGATTCTGTAAGCATTTTCCATCTTAATATTTCTTATATTCTTGAAAAAAATCTTAATAATTTCTAATGCATCCTGGGTTTATGCGACTTCTATCTTGGTGTGATTGTGCTGCTCCTTGGTTGCCTTTGGTCAGATGATTTAGTTTAGATGTACAAAAATGACTAGGAGAAAGGGGCTACTCTTAAGATCAAACACTTTGAAAAGAAATAGAAATGGAGAGAGAAAAGAAGTAATTGAAGTTCCTGAGAAATGTTATACTATAAACATGACTATGGCAGCACCGTGACTAGAAAGAGAGTCACGTGGTCATATCTTCCAACATGGATGAGGGTCTCCTGCTTTTAACTTTTATGAATTTATCAACTGGCAGAAGATGGTTCAGTTACATTAGTTGTGAAGAACATTAGTTGTGAAGATGTGATTCGTCTTTATTTGGCATAGGATGGATGGGTTATGTTATGGAAGTCGCAAAGAAGACAAAATGGTGAAGAACAGGGTTTACTAGACTTTATGTGTCTGAAAAAACTTTGGGGTCCGAGGAAAAGTGGTCCTTATGAGAGATAAAAGACAACAACTTAGATGCACAGAGAAATCACAGAGTGGCAGCAATAATAATGGCAAGAAGAAGCTTGGACTTGAGGAAATTGTTCAACACGGAGGAGATCAGTTGTTTGACATCATTTAAGCATTCAGAGTTTAATTGGCCAAAGAAGAGATTATCATATGGGGAACTTGCATTCATCTGGAAGAGATAATGATAACGAAGAACTTAAACTTTGTCTCGTTTTCCTACATGGTCAGCTTGCATTCACAACTAAAGCTAATATGAAACCACTGTTTGTTGTAGGAATGCTGTATTTGCCTTTCCCAGTATGTCGACGGGGTGGAGCTGCTCAGGCTTCCTTGCAACCATCATTTCCATCGTGGATGCATCACCAAATGGCTTAGGATAAATGCAACGTGCCCCCTCTGCAAATATAACATCCTCAATACTGATGAACTAGTCTGACTTCATTGTTCTTAACAAGTTAGAATCCAACGACACACCCAGGTGAACATTTCCTGGTGGTGGAGGGAGGAAATGGGCTGTGGTTGGTCATATTGTCTTGCACAAATACAGACAATTAAATTTAGCTAACAGGTAACTTGCACGGTGTAGCTCTGTAAATTTTCTTTCGGGTGCCTTGGATTTTATTTAGCGTTTCAGCTTTAGCCATATACAAACTGCTCAAAGAACTGGAGTAGGGAATATGTGTTTGTTTTCTGCTCCTAGAACACGCCACAAGATGATCACATACACAGGTTGGGGAGGAGATGGATGGTACACTTCCCTGTGTTGTTGCAGTATGAGCTGCTCTGTACTAACTTGAAAGTTTAGGGGAAGGATGTAGACCATGTAGGAGGCGACTAATACAAATACCTTTTTCAATAGTCGTACAGTTTCAGAAACCTCCTGTAGCCACGATATGTAATACTTAAATTATGGATGCAATGATAGTCTGTTAAATTTGTGGATGGTTAGAATTAATGGTTGATGATTTCAATGGGTTATGAAGAAGTGTTAGCATAGTCCATGGTTTCAGATAAACTCACTTTCCTTCTAATTTCAAATTTATCAGGGTCAATTTGGGCAATATCATACTTTGCTTATTTCAACATTTCAATAGCCGATCCTACTACTATATCAGTCCGCCTTCAAACAACAAAATTGAGATGAGCATAAAAATCAACAACTTTATCTCTGACTGGATTTCTTTCTGAACTCTTTAAGAGCAAGAAAAGTGGTATCCCTTTCATCTCTAACTAGTATTGGTGAAGTTAAAGATGAGAGGTCATTTAAACTGGTTCTCGACTGTGATTTGCTAAAATTATCTTTACTCTGTTTCTTCGTCATCTTGTTTGCTTGCAATGTATTTCTTAACCAGACCTACTCTGATTCAACGCCCCAGTGCAGATACTCTCATACGGTTTGGTAGTATTTAAAAAGGTGGCGAGTTATTCTACAGGGCCTGGGTCCTCCAGCCTGGTTTGCTGCAAAATTGTCTTTTTGCCCCACCCAGGCAGCAACCTCGCCCCTTTCCCAAGCCAGCTAGAATTGGCTTTCCTCCACATGCCAGAGCATAAAAGGCAACCTTACTTGTTTTTGCTTTGATTTTTCTTTGTTGTTGTAGCAGCCTCTTAGGGTTCCATCATCTTGTTTGGTTGCTAAGTTTAGTTATTGATAATCTTCCAGGCCTCTTAAGAGATGCTCGATTTGATAATAGTGATGGCTATTATTAGTTAAAATCTCAATATGTCGTGATTCCCTTATCTCATTGATGAACTTTATCTTGGTTTAATTCTCTTACCTTCTGCTTGGAGAAATGGATCTTTAGTTCGAGTCCTACAGGGGCCATAACTGATTACCTTTTTCATGGAGGACAAAGTTAAAACTGCGAGAATACTTGGACTTTGCTGGGGTTTATTGGTAATGATTATCAGAAAATGTCAATCACGATCAGAATTGAGTCTGCTGTTATAAGAGAAACAGAAGAGAGAGACGTAGTTGAAATGTGAGAGATTTTTCATTTTGCTTATTTTAGGAGCTAAAGTTGGAGGAGAAGAGGGTTAAGGTGAGATGCTGTCTTAAGAGTTGTTGGTAAAAGAGAGAACTGAGGTACTATGATTTGTCTCCCTCAAGACATGACATAGATGTACATCTCCATCTTGTAGTAGCTCATGCATCCGCCAAAGGGAATATAACAAGAAAATTCCAAGCAGTCTTACAAAAAAATGTGAATTTGACACAGAACAACATCCCCAAGTAAGAAGAAAGCTTAATTGATCGTAAAAGTTTGCCACAGATTAGAATCTTTTATGAGCTAGGTAAGCAGGCAGTTTTAACTAGTCTGCCAAAATAAGGCACAGCCGTATGAAGCATAAAATATATTTTAAGCTAGAGTGCTGCATCAAAAGTTTCAAAGAGAAAACAAGAAAATGGTCAGAAGCTTGCTGCAAATAGAGGCACCAACTATCGGATTACCCGTTGCTCTGATGACTGCTGCAATCACAGTGACTACAATCCTAATTAAAGTGAGGGTGAACAATCAAGTCCAAAAATGTAATGCTTCAGACAACATCTAACATTAAGCTCAATTGTCAGTACTTCTGCTTTTTGGTGATTCTGCAAATCTGATTAAGGTGCTTCATGATGAGGACTCAAACCAGACTTTTGCAGTTGATTGGGCTTGGCGTCCACTTGGATATGTAAAATTAGGCGTCTTTTCTCTTTGCTATCCTCTTGAAAATGTAACTATGTATGTAGAGACCTCGATGTAGAGGCTCATGACCACCACCACCACCACTAATAATAATAATAACAGGATTTCCAGACTAAGAACTACATTTGATTCCTACATATAGACCAAACGATTTATAATTTCATGAAATGGTGAAAGTAAGGCTACTCTCATATTTGCAGACGGTCCAAACAAATACATTGATAGATAAATAGAATGAATCTGACACAATTTCCTTAAAAAATGATAAACATTACACATTGGCAGAGGGACCAGGGGAGTTCCAACGATCTGTTCAAAACAACATAAGGGCTTTTTCTATTTATTTTTTAAGAATTCAATGAAAACACTCAAAAAAAGAAAGGGAAATGAGAGAAGAAAAAGCTGAGCATGTGAATTCTTCAACCTCAAACTCTGCCTTGTTATAGCAATATTTATAAAAGATAAAAGGTACTTGGTGCAAAACTAAGAATTGGACAAAACAATAGGAGCTGGTATTCAATTGAAGATGATTCAAGGCATCAAAATCAAACAGACATTACATAAACAAAACAGAGTCAGCTCTAGAACCTGTTGAGAGTTATTCTACCTATGGTCATACATTTTTGTTTTTCTTCATCTTTAAAGGTGGCCATCTTCCCTTCTTTCTCAGTATGCGCTTGCGAACAAGCCTTTTTCTCCGCAACCTTACCTTCTTTGCCAGTTTCATCCTTAGCTTGTTGGCCTCCAACAACTGCTGCTTGGACTCGAAGGGGAGTTTCTCAACTGACGCTTCTGCTTTTGCTTCTTCGGGAGGATTAGCAGCACCTGAGTCAGCTCCATCAATGTCCGCAGAAGCCCGGACAATAAGAGTCTCACGATTATGAACTCCTACATGCTTACAAAGTTGAAGAACTTGGAAGGATCTCGATTGCAAATTAACGGATTTTCTCATCAACTTGGGCACTGGAAGACAATACTAAATCTAGATAAAAGGCATATAAAAGGTAAATAGTATACAACAGAGATTGATTGCACCAAGTGTTTGTTAAGGATGAACAACTGCAAAGAGAACAATGATATAATCACTGGCTAAATGCAGCGATAAAAACAAATTATAGCATTTCCAGAAAACCCAAGTTAGATACAACAAGGATAGGAAACATTAGGGATGAAAGATGCAGATATGTCCACACAAAATTCTCAGCGATATTACAGTAAAATGGAAGCAATAAATTAAATTTAGGTGCATATAAAGGAGAGAGGAAAAGAAAAATCTAAATGGGGAAAACCCCATTGGAGACATCTTACCCCAACCCAAGTGAGGAAGGGGAAGCAAAATGGAGAAACATAAACCAATCAAAGATGTTAAACACAACTCATTGGAGCATGGAATGCAAATAATTTAAAACTGAAACCACATCTTAAAATGTATAAGTGATTGTTTGGGTAAATGAGTAGGCAATGAAGCTATTGAGACATTTCGGAAGAAACCCATTTGAGAAACAAATCCAAAATGCAGAAACTCGCATTCTTTTTAGAAATTGAACTAACAACACATGGATAGATAATAATACAACAACCGAGCTGTAAACCTGCTAACCAAAGCAAAAATCGGAAATAGATAAATAAACCAAACAACACCCATTGCCGAAATCATGAAACAAATGAGAAAATCAGACTTAATTTGACATTTAATCGAACACATTCAGTTCATGAGCTAAGCTGTTGCAGTAATTATTATTATTTTACAGAGAGGAATTCTAAATGTCGAGGAAACGGGCGAGGGACGGGACGTGGCGGGGTGAGGACCGTCCACCTCGCTCAGGATGCGCACACCAAAAACGACAGCACGCATCCCAAACAGGATGGACAGTCCCCACCCCACCACGTCCCGTCCCTCGCCCGTTTCCTCGCCATATACACATAACAAGATAAAAGGGGAAGTAAAGAGAAAGAAACGTTGTTACTTGGGGTAGCTGCAGCTGTGGTGGCGGTGGAAGGAGGGGTGAAAAGGTGAAGGTGGACAGCCATCTCTCCGATGCTTTGTGTGTGTCTTCTTTAGATAAACAAACAAAGTGGTCTTCCTAGTCTCTACCTTTTATGTGTCTTCCTAGTCTCTACCTTTTATCTCCCCCTCGTCCCCCATTCCCTCGACGCGTAGAAGGGTTGGTTTCTGTGAGGAACCCTTCTTGTTGTCGAGGAAACGGGCAAGGGAGGGAGATGGAGGGTTGCACCCCCTCTCTCGCCCATTTCCTCGTCATTTAGAATTTCTATTATGTGGGAGAACAACACCACACCTCTCTGCCTGTAACAACGGCAAAACAAGATCAGATTACCACACCTCTCCCCCTCTCATCTACAAGAGGATGGATAATTGGATCACAGCGCCTATTTCGCACCATAGGTTACACTACACCACTCATTTTTTTTTTTTAACCTTCTCTCTCACACCGCCCATAAAAACCATTGTTCATCTTCTTCTTCTCTCATCTTATCAAGAACAACATAAACAACATGAAAGTGGGTAGCGAAAAAGGGGGCGATCAATTGCGAGCATCGGTGAGAGACGACCGACGACGGCGAGAGATAGAGGAGATGGAGTGACAACCACTGTCGCCCCTTCTCCATCTTCTTCTTTTCCTTTCCCTAACCATCTGCTTTTTCTCCTCCTTCCCCTTTCCCAATTCTCCCACTACTCTCTCTTAGTTCCCCTTTCTTATTCTCCCACTCTTTTTTCTTCTCACACAGATCATCTTCTTATCCTTCCTCTAGCACTCTGTTTTTTTCGCCATCGCGGTGACCCGTGCAAGGATGGGATCTCCACTCGCACAATACCTTTTTCCCTTGTAACGGCCCGTGTGAGTGGAGATCCCATCCTCGCTCGGGTCGCCGTGAGGGCAAAAAAACATAGTAAGAGGGGAAAGAGAAGAAGAAGAAGAAGGAAAGGGACAACGAATAAATCAAAGTGGAGATCCCGTGAAGGCTCCAGATCTTGCGCTTCTTCGACTTTGTCTTCAATTTCGATTTGAGATAAAGGAGAGGATATGCAAGGGGTGCCCCCCGATGGGGAGAGAAAATAAGAAGATGCAGATAAAAAGAAGAATGGTGGTGGTGAGAAGAGATAAAGTTAGGAGGGGAGAAGGAGCTCTCCATTGTTTTGAATTTGAAAATGGAGAAATATTTAAGTTTTTTCTTTTTTATAGGTGGTGTGGAAGAGAACAGTGGTGTGAACAGAAAATGGATGATGTGGGAAAGTAAAAATTAGATGGATGGTGTGGGTGGGTGGGTGTAAGTTGTGGTGCCAAATAGTCGCTACCTAATTGGATAGTGTTTTCTTGTATGGACACTTGCATTCCCTGTAAGGACCACCCCTATCAAAGTATTTTCAAAATTGTCTTGGACGAATATTCATTAGAAAGAAGGGGGGAAAAAAGATCATTGCTTCAAAGTCCCTATTTAAAAGAGTTAATACCTCATAAAACATAAATTGTTATACAATTATTTGTCCTAGGGTTGTGGAGGTGAGCATTAGCATCATTCTACCTATTAATGTACTCGTGTAATGCCTGTGCCGGTGGCACTATCGCATATTACATCATACCCTCACGGCTATGTCGAATAGTCACATTTGGGGTTTTATTTCAATTTTTAAAAACACTTGCATAATTGTCTATTTCAACAGTTATGATGAATTAATTTTGTAAAAAGTTAATACTCTTGAACAGTAAAACAATGTTAATAAAACTGATCAACGCAACCAATGTGCTAAGGAATTTAATCTCCACCAAATGTCAGCTTAACTAAAAATAAGAAGGAAAGAATTCAATATTAAGAAATATCCCATGTTTGTCCAAGTGAGTTTTGGCTGAAATTGATGCCCGATTTAGTAAAGCAGCAGTTGAAGAAACATAATTTAATTAGGACAAACAGAATGGCACATTCGATTTTGAAGAATATCAAGATGAATTTTTTACAAAAATTTAAAAATATTTAAAATTTTGACAGAGCTTCCCCTATTTCAATATTTAAACTTGTCATAAGCATTTGTACCTCACATAATTTGGCATTCACAAAAACTTATTGTCTCAGCGCAATATATAATCACCGTTTTCAGTATTAAAAGAGGTTTTTTGGCAGTCGAAGAGACACACACACAATATCATTATATCCAAAATGTCATTTTTTGAATAAAGTAATTTATCTGAACATGTCATAAGAAATTAAAAAATCAAAATTTCGACAGAGTTTCCCTTGTATTTTTCAATATTGAAACTTGTATGAACCTGTCATTAAAATTTATAATGGCAATCAATGCCATGAACACCAAATAATATCTCCACACGCCAAAATTATCATTTAATTATCAAATATTGCAATATAAAATATTTAAGTACATCAAAGCTCTATATTATTTAGACCTATACGCATTTCAAGAGCATGGTTTCCACCAGTTCTCTTTTCAAAAACATGAGAACAAAAGGAACCCACAATATACAAAAATGGGTTAAACTGCATATGTACATCAAAACTATGTATCACCATAACTATGTATCACCAATTGCTCCAAACATCTTCTGCATCACATTATCAAATGACTCTGAGTCTATATGCACCAACTTTGAGCAAGGAGGGAATATGACAGAAATCTACAAATTTATCACACACAATATTAGCAAAAAAAAATTAATAAAATAAGTTATTTCCAATCATCTTATAAGTATCTACCTTATTTGCCAATTTCCAATGGTGCCCACCATTATACTTTTGTTTTTAATGGTTTTTTTGAACTCCTCGACAATGATATCCCAATTCTACAAAAATGTATAATAAATATTAGATTCATATCTTATGAAAGCAAAATATAAAAATCATTAGAAAATTTATTAAAACATACCTTTAAAAAAATCTTACAACAAAACTTCTGGATAAAACAATATTGGTCGTAGAATCCAGCCCATCTTGAGGTAAAAGGACACTTATTCTATTAGAAGCTGTGCATCTATAAAATGCAACATAAAGTTGGCCATGGCTGAATATCGGTGTTCGTAAATCAACTCCAACGTATTTCATAGATTGACCCTGCGACTTGTTTATCGTCATTGCATATGCCAACCGCACTGGAAATTGACGCCTTTTCATTTTGAAGGGAAACTCAGAAGATGATGGCGTTAAAGAGATTCTAGGAATGAAAACTAAATTGCCAGCCTTATCCCCATTTAAGATTTTAGCTTCAATTATACGCGTTGCACAACGCATAACCATAAGACGTGTTCCATTACAAAGTCCATCTTTAGGTGCGATGTTTCTCAGCAACATAATTGGACAACCTACTTTTAATTCTAACTTAAATGACGGTAATCCAGAAGGATTAAGTGAGTTCAAATACTCAGTTGGATAACGGTTGGTAATGGAATGATCATTTTCAATATGTTCCGCCATTTTATCTGCGGCTAAATAAACAATGATTTCTCTTGGAAAATCAGATAATGCAGCTTTGTTAATGTCACACACATCGTCATTTCTTGCTGAGAGAATTGTTCGCTCAATCAAATAATTCGGAGACGCTGTGCCTATTACATTTAGTTGAGGATACACCAAAGAAATTAGTTCACTTAAATCTTTGCACTTGTGCACCGTTGGTGGAAACCGAATAACATCTTGTGCGGTGCTTCCAATCTATATAAAATAAAAATAATTAGTAATTAAAAAAATTGCATTGTATTAAAATGTAGAATTGCTTACACAAAAATATTACCTCAGTCAAAAACTTCGTAAAATCGTCATTGCCTACCCCATCCAACCGCATATTCAAACTCAAAGTTAGAACTTGTATGTTTAACCAAAGCTGATAACGCCTCAAAGATGCAGCCACAATTTGCTCGCGGACGCCTTTGGGTATCACTGGCAATATCTATCGAAAATCACCCCCAAAAACAACAGTAATACCACCAAATGACTTATTGGTGCTGTAAACGTCTTGTAGTGCACGATCAACTACTTCAACACAATATCTGTGTTGCATCGAAACTTCATCCCAGATAATTAGTTTTGTCTCCCTGAATAACTCAGCATGCAATGACTGTTTAGTGAACCTACACGCTGAATTTTCCATGACATCCAGCGGAATACGAAACATTGAATGAGATGTTCTGCCTTCCCACTAATAGTAACGCCGCAATACCAGATGATGCAACGGTAGTGACAATGTGTCCAAGGCTGCGACATTTTGATGCAATGGCGTTGTATAAAAATGTTTTACCTGTTCCTGCACCTCCATTCAAAAAGAAATGAATTCCTTTATTTTCAAGAACTGAAATTACTATTGCAGTATAAGCAGAACGTTGTGCCTTATTAAGACTGTCGACGGATGATTGTGCATCGGCTTCTTGACCATCATACTGAAGTTGTCGGTGTTCCCATATGAGTTTGTTACCAACTATCATGTCCCAATTTTCAATTGGTAGGGGCATAGGTGGGAACTTCGTCAGATTCTTCCCTCCTTCTTGAAGAAATTGATTTATGAGATACAAACCATAATCCAGAGTCTGAGCATCTGTTGGATTTGAAATACCGAACCTTGTTCGAAGTTGGTGCGAAAGATCATCACATATATTCACTGAGAACCTTGTCCATAGCAAATCTGGGTGAAGTGGATGACATTCCATTAGAATAACACTAAACAATCTTCTCAATTGATTCTCAGTTTTCATGATCGCAGCCTCTTCAAGGCACTGAATCCATTCATCATCATCTTCTAGGAGTCCTCGTGTGGTGCAAGCTAATTTGAAGGTGTCATGTAAAACACTGTCATATGTGCGCAAATGTTCAAATGATTGTGGCCCTTTTACAACCGTTAGAAGCAGTCGCAAATAAAACCTTTCACCTTCATGAGGACTGGCAAAGTACATTCTTCCAATTGCATAGCCCATTTTTATTTTTGTCCACATCTTTTGTGATTTCTGCCAAACAAAATGTTGGGGGAATTCTTGGTAGGTAAATGTACGTGCAAACGGATCTACAACACAACATGCAAAGAATGCATTTAAAGTCGACATTTGTTGTCTAGCTCTAAGTAAAATTGATTGTGCTTGATCTGCAGGATTGAACACAACGTGATGCATTCCAGGTAAATGAAGCGCCAATCGAACCACTGTAGGATTTTCTTCGTGTAAAATATGACCAAATATCCGCCAAGCAGCTTCTGGCGGACCAATATATCGAGCATCAAGATATTGTTGGATTTCATCTACTCCCCCTTGTACCATTGTTGTTCTATCATGACCTTTATAAATGTACTTGTGTATTTATTTCACACATCTAATTTTCTCACACACTTCCACATTAATATGACAATCAAACATCCTTGAAAGATATGGATTATATGGCACCACATCTCTATTATCAACTGGTTGCCCCTTCACATTATATACTCGCCCAATATTGCGGCGTCGATAAATAGGATATCCATCTTGGCCCATTGTTGTTGTTTCTAAAAATTCGCGAGGATGTCTTTTTGTGCACCTCCCATTCTCCATACACGGTGCTCCAGAATTTTGAGCACCACACGGTCCATGCACCATACAATGTAAAACTGTTTGAAATAACATTGGATCTTTATCCGGATCAGGAAATTTTGCACACACGATCTTATCAATTTGAGCGGTAGTGCAAATTTTTTGTAAATGGTAAAGGAATATAAGTGCGTGCATATGAGGTAGCCCACACTTTTGGAATTCAATGGTAAAGACATGAGCTACAACATCACCGAATGTGCCTCTTTTGATAATCTTATCCATTAGACATTTTCTTTTTAACTCAAAAACTCAAGCTACTAAATCTGGATGATTGTTGTAACGTGTGATAGCCATTGAATCTTGAAATATCTCAAACATGTGTCTTGGACTACCAAGATGGGATGACGGCAAAATAAGTCGCTTCCCAACTTGATCTAGTCTTAACCCATCGGGCCCAATGTCCATAAGACTTTCATAGAGCTCAACCCTGAGCTTTGTTTGATTGTTCCTCACGTACATTAATCGGTTTTGCTCTGTTGAAGCCCAAGCATCTACTAAAAACTCTTGGAACAATTTGCCAGCTCTCAAAATTGTTGAGTACTCAGTTGGTCGTTCGAACAAACGATAACTGTAAAACTCCATTTGAGTAAGTCATTTGTCTGAACACCTATTAGTTGTAACATCCCATTGAGTTAATTCAGGTTCTCAACCTAAGTTGCCATACAGAAATAATAGCACATAATGAAGCGGTAAGTAAGTTGGGTGACATTCATTAATTTTCATCAACTCTCGATTTCCTCGCAAATATACGACAATATTTCTGGTTGTGTTTACTTCGGGTCCCCTGGAAAAATAATTGCTATTTCATTTGATGAAGGAAAATTGTAACGCCACCGATCTTTATGACAACTATAGTGTAAATACACAGGTATGTTTTGGTCAACAGAATTTGTTTGATTAAGAATCTCATATGCTTGATGGTATTTTTCCACAAACACATTATACTGCAACAAAGCATCTTGAATGATTTTGAGCACATCCAATCTCAAACGTGGATTCCGACGATTGCGGGTATGTAATGCTGAATCGGGATCATAAATGTAAAGTTATGAATAAACTGCATCTTGGCCTTGTTGTGGAATTAACGCTCCCGTTTGATGTCGTAATTCTCCATGAATAATAAACTTGTGGGACCCCTCCCATTGAGTACCCTTGGCTCAAATTTAATACCAAGACTCGTAAATGCATTCGCAGCATTATACTCGCGAATATGTCTATGAAAATTATTTGATTGAACATCATCTCCTTCATACAACACTTGAAGCAATGGTGGAGGGGTAGATAACAGTGACAGCTTCACCTTTTCTTGCAAACAACACGTTCTGAAAAAAGGATTCCTTAACGAATATGCCTTCAATTTTTCATCTTTCCAATGTAGTGCTGAGCAATGAGGACACAAAAAATTCAGTTTGCCTAAGAAATTACGCGTTTCTTCTTGATGAGGTTGTGGGTCAATTTCATGCCGGAAACCCAAACCACTATGACGGGAAGTATCGTCATTAGGAAGTCGGTCATCTGTAATTGGCCTAAACACATTTTAAGAATTTAATGAGTTATAATTTATAAAACTTGATAAAGTAAAGTTAGAAGAGAAATTAGAAAAAAGAATTATACATGTTTGTTGGTGCATTTGGGGATGCGTTTGGCATAGAAAATGAACACCTCCTTGGTTGTTGTGGTGGCAACACATTTTGATCTAACATAGTAAAAAATTCATAATCCATGCATCGGGGAGAGATGATATTGAGCACAGTTGTTCGTGATTGTTTCCACTGCTTTTGTGGAAAAGCGCAATCATTGGGTGTGAAAGAAGGAAAAGGTATTTGAACAGGAGGCGTCCTACATAAAATTCCCTCTTTTTCTCGACGCAAACATTGTGCGGATGCACGTTTTGAATTATTATTCTGAACAATGTTGTTATCCTAAAATACATTTAAAATGGTAAATGATTACACACTAAAGGAATTAAGGCATGCATATAATCTAAATAATGAAAACGTGCATAGACAATGGAAAAATAAGAAGGGGCCTAAATAACACATACATGACATACTTTGAATCAAGGATAGTAAAGTAAAAAAATTAAAAATTAATAATAATAATAATAATAATAATAATAATAATAATAATAATAATAATAATAATAATAATAATAAAGTTACGCACTTATACATACCTGAATAAATACCATTTTTCGTTTACCCTTTTGAATAGAACCGACATTTTCCTTTCCCTTGCATAAAAAACTTAAGCAAATAAGCATAAGAATTTTGAAAAACATACATTTGGAAATATATAGTTCTCAAAACGTACCAAAATATATGCAAGTTCATCAATTCCCTTAGCAATAGGAGATTTGGCAGGCCCTATTACAACACCTTTCGATGGTACCGCATAGTCACGATTGTTCGCTATGTTTGTTGCCTTTACTTGTTACAAAACAATGAATATAAATATCTAGTACACAGTTCAGCACACGCATTGAATATTAAGAATGTTGTACACACCCCAACAAATTTGCTTTTTCCCTTTTTGGCAATTGTGGCTTTTCGTTTTCTCCTTTGATCACTAACATTATAAATCGATGGTGCATCTATAATATCATTCCCTTCTTGAACACGGGATTTGGTAGCATCTATGAGAATACCTTTTAATGGTATTGCGTGATTGTTGGGTATCACTTTTGTTTATCCTTTTCCCTAGAAAGAAATAGACACAAATATAATTTTATTTTTCTAAGGTGTAAGGTTAAAGAAACATATGTACATACTTATATAAAGAAACAAACACCAATATAAATTTTGTTAGAAAAAAACAGATGTACATACCCCAAAGCATTGGAGTTTGGCTCTTCCCTTTTTTGTAGTATTCACATTAGCAGTCAAGGTAGTTTCTAACTTAGGTTGATTTTTTTTTCTCTCTCGATGCAAACGTTGGCCTAGCGCACGCTTGGAAACGTTATTGTCTACAAGGAAATTTTCTTTTCCCTTTCCCATATCCATATTTGGCTTTAACAATAGAAAAACAGAGAACTTGGTATAAATAAATATGTATCTATTTATTGTTAGAATTAATGGAAAAAAAACAAATAAATAAATAGAAAAAATACATGTTGGTTGGGAACATTGGACCTGAGGCCATTGTCTATAAGAAATTGCTCCTAGTAAAAGGATAACATGTTAAAATCCTTGGCTAGTTTATTAAAAAAAAGTGAAAAGAGAAATTAACAAAATTTCTTACTATCCTCGGCAAGTTTGAATCAACTTGCTCATCATGAACTGTAACCGTGACGCCTTGTTTTTCTAGAAATTTGATCTATGGCAAACATATAAGTAAATGAGTAATTTTAAGGTGAAAATTGTCCAATTATGGTGGAAAAACTATGCATTTTTCTTACAGTTCCTTCTACGGCTGAATCCACCTGCAAACAAAAAAGGTGTCATACATATGAGACAACCAATTCGAAGTAAGATGTAGTAGTATCAACCTACTATAGTACCTGTTCGAAAATCATCATTTCGGAGTAGGGTGTTTTTTGAACTAAGTGGTCCATAATTACGGTTAGGCACAATGCAAGATTAGGGATCTCTGAAAAGAAAAAGGAAATGTTTTTAGATTGCAACCAAAGCTTTACAATTGAGCTATCTTTTTGGACCAACCATCAATTTAATCAAAAGCGGAAACTATAAAAAGGTGGAACAAAGAACCATATGTGGAAAAATATCCATCATACATTTTTCTTCTGGAATTGACATTATTCTTTCAATCATATCTTTTTCCATTGTATTTTTTCCATCAACTACGTTAAAAAAAATTTCCATCATACATTTTTCTTCTAGAATTGACATTATTCTTTCAATCATACCTTTTACCATTGTATTGTTTCCATCAACTATGGTAAAAAAAAAAAAAACAATTCCATTGTATTATTTCCATTGATATAAAAAAAAAAAAAAAAAAAAAAACAAATGATCCATCAACCCCTCTAAAAAGGACTATACATGAAGGTGTTTCCATGGTGACCATAGTTTAGATTCATAAAAAATTTTAAACTATCCATGGTCACCATAGTTTAGATTTAAAAAATTTTAAACTATGGTTACCATGTTTCCATTCATGGCGGATAAATTCAAAACTATGTTAAAAAAAAAAAAAATTCATCATACATTTTCTTCTTGAATGGGATTTCCATCAAGTGTATTATTTTTTCCATTGAATAATTCTTTCCATCATACATGTTTGCATTGTATTCTTTCTATCGACTATGGTAAAAAAAATTATTTCCATTGATATAAATTTTTTTTTTTTACGATGATCCGGTCCGGTCCGGTCCGGATTCCCTTATTTTGAACATTGAGACCGAACCTAACTCGAACCATTTGGAACGGTCCGGTTCCTACGGTTCCAAAATGAGAAATGAGTTTTGAAACGAATCATATTTAAATCTAAATTCACATCAGGATTGCCCTGGAAAATTCAATCTAAATCTAGTTGGGGACCATGGACATTGGGCATGCAATTTTGATTCCCAACGCAAAATATCACTGAGGTTATGGTAGATATTATTGACACCTAAAATGGAACACTAAGCAAGCTGCCTGCAAGCAACACCCTCTAATTAATGTGTTAATGAAGTGTCATGCTGAGACAAAAGGATCTTTTGGGTTCATGGTTACGAAAACTATCTTGCACTTGGACTTCTTGATGGATTCAGGTAGCAGCTTGTAAAACAGGCAGTTAGAAAATTGTCTTGGATGGGGCATAGATGAGAGATCGAGAGCTGTATCTATTTTGTAAGTCTGATACTCCAATGTTTTTATTAGGGTTTGGGGAAGTTTGCAACTAAAACATCATCACCATCACCCACATCCACAGAGCTATGATGTGTGAAACAGGGGCCTTAAGCCAAGTAGTGTAGGTCTTGATGAAGGAAGTTATTATAACGTCATCCTCGTGTAGAGAACGAACCACTGACCTTCCCATTTGTAGATAGGAAAATATCCCCCACCAATTCTCTATAGGAAGTTGAGATAACATGTTAGCTGTAAATTGAGAATTGGACGTATTCCAATGTTGTCGAATCTGTCATGCAAAATTTCTGATTCATAGAGTTGGAATCTTCATGTGAAATATGGAGAGTTAGAGACTAAGATACATGCAAATCAAAGAAATGAGTTTTGAAACGAATCATATTTCAATATAAATTCACATCAGGATTGCCCTAGAAATTTCAATCTAAATCTAGTTGGGGACCATGGACATTGGGCATGCAATTTTGATTCCCAACGTATCATATCACTGAGGTTATGGCAGATATTATTGACACCTGAAATGGAACACTAAGCAAACAAGCTGCAAGCAACACCCTCTAATTAATGTGTTAATGAAGTGCCATGCTGAGACTGCAAAATTTTTGATTCATAGAGTTGGAATCTTCATGTGAAATATGGAGAATTAGAGACTAAGATACATGCAAATCAAAGAAATGAGTTTTGAAATGAATTATATTTCAATCTAAATTCACATCAGGATTGCCCTAGAAAATTCAATCTAAATCTAGTTGGGGACCATGGACATTGGGCATGCAATTTTGATTCCCAACGTATCATATCACTGAGGTTATGGCAGATATTATTGACACCTAAAATGGAGCACTAAGCAAGCTGCCTGCAAGCAACACCCTCTAATTAATGTATTGTGCAAGTAGATATCTCCTAAATCAATAGCGAAATGCAAGATTAGCAAGAAATGGATGTTTGTCAGAAATGAACACAAAAACTCTTCTAATGACGATTTTACATGATCACGCTCTTGATTTAGGAATGAAATGGGACTTCGAAGAAAATGATAATGTTGAATAGAATGTGCTATTATATTTACTTCCCTGGTAACTACTTTGAATAGAATGATGGAGCTACCACAATTTATTTTAGTTTGCAGAGCCATTTCCAACGAATAATTGGGAACATAAGACATAATATGTACTTGTTTGAGAAATCATGCCCCAAAAGCTCGAGTAACCTTAAGACGACCTTTCACCCTATCATTGACAATACATTGGTTGTCATCGGGGTGCTCTTCCTTGATTCTGAGAACTTCCTGTATTGCAACATTACCAAAGAATTCATAAGGAAGTTACAGTTTATATGCATATTGCACCATACTGGAAGACACCAAAATGTTGGATTCAGTCTAAAAATATGTTGTAAGCATCAATGTAAGTACCCAAAAAAAAAGTTCAAAAAGAAATATCACCTCTGGTGAGATTTTCTAAAAGTTAAGATAATATATTTAGAAAATTAAGAGAAAAAAACTCTAAATTTATAGATTAGGGGTGAAAAGAAGATTAAATAGCAAGAGATTAAAGAATAGCAAATAGCAAAATATCTATATTCAGAAAAATCTATCAAACCATCACTAAACAACCAATATAATGCAATCAACAAAGCTACCTTGGAACAAACTGCAAACTAAGATCAAACCCCAACACATCAAAACTCAAAGCACTAAACCAATTCAAAACCAAGCATTCAGTCAAATCATCTCACGATCAATACACTTAATTCATCCACAATGGTTCATCACCAAATGAGCAGATCAAACTATAACTTCACATACAAAAAAAACTCATTTTCATAACAGTCAATTTTTGCATAAAAAAAATCATGTCAAATCATAAGCACAATTTCTCAACCAATTCAAAACCAAACATTCAGTCAAATCATCTCATGATCAATACACTTATTTCATCCACTATGGTTTAAAATCACACTTCCATAACTTCAAACCCACCAATTTACATCACCAAATGAACAGAATACCCATTTTCATAACAATCAACTTTTGCATAAAAAAATCAAAACTTGAAAGATTTGTAGCAAATTAGACGAACCTGAGAGAGAATAAAGACCAGGGAAAGTTAGGGATTTTAGGGGTTGAAAACGCCAGAGCGTTTTGTGAGATAGATAACAATGAAGAGAGGAGGTTGGATTCATTCATACTAAAACACACACATGCTTCTAAAACACACTCATGCTTCTATGAACAAGTTCATCATCAAATTTCACCCAAAACCAAGAAATAGAAAACCCTAAAAACAATCACTCATATAATGCATAGATTTCTTCTTCAAACACATATTCTCCTTAAATTCGAACCCTAACTTTTCACTGTGATTGATTTTCACCATCTATGTACTAACAAAATTCCTTTTTTCCCCCAAATTTTCATCAAAACTCATGCTTTACCAGAAAAAACCCTAATTTCCATCTTCCACAGATTGGGTGTCATCAAAATTCATACTTTACCCGAAAAGAACCCTAATTTGAACTTCTAATCACTAAAAATCTTCGTTTTTGAATGAACTGAAAGAGAACTAAACATGAAAAAAACGATTTGGTTGGAAGAGATCGAACTTACATTGGTTCGAAGTGATCTTTCTCGCTTTCTTTGTGTCGAATTCTTGCTTGTTTTCTTCTCTCTCAGAGAGTTTATCAGAGCGCTAATTTTGGATCAATATTAATGTTGAACCCTAATATTGCTTGTTTTCTTCATGATGAACAATGAAGAGAGGAGGTTGGATAGCGAGGGAGGCACCGCCATTTGCAGAGAAAGCAGAGATTTGATTTTGTGGAAGAGAAGATGGGTTGATTTGGAAGAGAGGTACGGGATGAGGGAGAGAAATGAGAACCGAGTTTGAGAGAGTGGGAGTTTTGTGTAGTTAAGAGTCAGGAGTTTAAATTTTTCAAATTTTTCACTTAAGTGGTGACCAACAAAGACAAATTTCCTCATGCCACGTAGGACAAAAGACCAATCTGAATTGTAAGATAGATTGTTTTATTTTTTTTAATTATATTAATTTTTATTTGACATTTATTTAGTTGGTGATATGTCAACTACTTGCAAACATGCATATCACACTATATAACATAAAATAGTATCATTAACCAAATGATGGGGAACGTTCATTGAATGCCACCCGTGTTATCTTCAACACCGTAATTGAAATCAAAATTGTACAAGGAAACAAGACGGATGTTGTAGTTATTGTCAACAGTGGCGGACCCAGAATTTTAGTCAAGGGGGGCGAAATGGCAAGAAAAAAAAATTTCTACCTGAGTTAGTAAAATAAGAAAAATACAACTATAAAAATACATTGCATATACCAAATTGAATTAAGTGTAATCCAATTTTAAGCCAAAATAAGGTCACAATATCAATAACCTTAGCAAAGGGCAAACGAGCGTAGTAACTAGAATATATAACTAAAATCACAAAATAATTAGGATAAATATCTAATTGAAGCTTAAAAAAATCGAAAATTTACGAACATAATAAGATCCTAATACAATTTCATCGAAAAATGTTTATATGAGATTCAAGTTTTATACGAGTTGGCTAGTGGCATATATTTTCATTGAATTCTTTAGTTATTATTTTAGATATTAATTTCAAATATTTTTTTGGTTGGAGGTTTTACGCCACTTGTGAACAAACAATTCATTGCTTTAATGTTTGCAATTACATATAAAATTGTGTTGAAAACAAAAAAGTAGGGGAATGTCACAATGACAAAAATGTATAAATATAAAGAACTCATACGCTCCAAGATGACCAAAAATAAATTTTTATTAAACTAAACAAAATTTTTAATGTTTGCAATTACTATAAAATTGTATTGAAAATAAAAAAAAATTAGGCGAGTAACAATGATAAAAATAGTAATTATCAATAACCATAAAAAAAAATATGCGCTCGATGAATATCGAACTCGGTTGTTTACAAAAATTTACAAACATCCAACCACTACACCAATAAAAAGATATAAAAATAATTGAATAAATAATTTACATATTGTATTATACATTATAAAATTGAATTTTTTTAAAGGTAAAGTAGGTCCGGCCTTAATCGTAAAATAAGGCTTTGTTGTAGTCGAGAAGAGATTGTTAAGAAAAATTGAAATAAAAAAGATGAGTGATTCTACGTGACGAGGAAACCAGCGAGGAAAGGGGGGTGGCAGGGGGTGAACCATTCACCCCCTCGGGATGCGCGCGCCAAAAAAGTGGGCACACATCCCGAGGGGGTTGAACGGTTCACCCCCCGCCACCTCCCTTTCCTCGCTGGCTTCCTCGCCCACTTCCTCGACATTTAGAATTTCTGAAAAAAGATATCCTTTACTGAAATGCAGCTTTATAATTAGATATTTATTTGTGAAAATAAGAAATATTTTGGTACAAATTTTGGTACGGGGGGGATGCGCACAACTAAAAATGGTTTGGAAATAACCCCCGCAGGATAGCCTCCCTGCTTTAAGCCCAGAGCGTGTCCCCAACTCCTCCCTATGTGTGAGTAATTCGTTTGTGTCTTGGTCTCACTTCTCTTCTTCGTCTGCGCAACCATGGCTTCCTCTGCAATCACTTCTTCAAGCTCTTTAACACCCATTAAAATGGTTCGTTTTTAAGCACCATTTCTCATATATTCAACAAATCTCAACTATCCATCTCTTCTAATCTTCCTATTTATTGTTTTTTATTCTCATGTTCAGCAACACTTGGTGGGGTTTCCTTCCTGCTCTCCATCTTCCATCAACCTTCAGAGGTGCAAGAAAAGAGCTTCTTCTTCAATAGTTGTTGCAGTCATGGCGCCGAACAAGACTGACCGCCTTCCATCCACCTCTGGCTCAGTTGGGTTCCCAAGCTCTCTCTTTTTTCTTTTTTCTTTGTTATTTTTTTAAAATCTCATGGGGTCTAATTAAAAGGCTTGTTTTTTTTTTTTTTTAGGTGAAGAATGCAATGACAATGACCGAGAAGATATTGGCCACGGCATCTGAGAGGACCCAGTTGAGTCCTGGAGAGAATGTGTGGGTGAATGTTGATGTGTTGATGACACACGATGTTTGTGGGCCTGGTACTATTGGGATCTTCAAGCAAGAATTTGGACAGGATGCAAAGGTGTTTTAAATTTATCATCCTCTTGTGCATTGCCATTTAATTGTGGTGTTGTTGCATTTGAAACATGGACTGAAATATAGATTACTGTTTATGTTGTTAATGAACATATCCAATGGAGGCCCTTGAATATCAAATTTGAGGGATGAGTGTTCTAAATAGTCCTCTGTTGTGGTTGACTGTTTTCAAACAATGAGTCGACAACTCATTCATGGGCATAACCAGAGTGGTTGAGCTGAGTTGCCATTTGATATTCTCCAACAAATCACAATGAGACTCAATCAATTTATTTATGTAGTGTGTATGAGATGGGTATGTCCTAAATGGTGTCAAAACGAGGCGATAAATGTAACGAGGCTGTGAGGAGTTAAGGCCACGGTCAGAATTTGTGAAGACGCATTTGAATGAATCAACCTGATCTAAAGAGGAGAACAAGGAAAGGGCTGAAATTAAAGATCAAACAGACATGGTTATTGTGTCTGAGAGGTAGGTGGGTTTGTTTTAATGAAGGTTTCTCCGTGGGGTTTTAAAGGAAGAGAGTTTGTAGTTAGCTTTCTATGGGTTTTTAGACTTGAGCAATTCGTATTCAGTTCTGAGTGGCTTGCTTGCAACAGAGGTTCGATTGGAAAAACAAATGTTTGCACTTCGAAAAGGGGAATGCAAAGAGTGCATTAGGGTGGTTGAATCCAACAACCACGTCCCATTAGTGGTTTATCTTCCACTGGTAGCTGGATATCTGTAGAGTCATGAATTATGGTTGAAAATCTTGCTTTGGATTTGTGGGTGTGTGTGTGTGGGGGGGGGGGGGGGGGGGGGGGGGGGGGGGGCTAATGGTGTTTCAACTGCCGACACCTTGGGCCTCATTGTAATCTGACTGTTGTATTAATAAATTTTAACCTTTGAAAAATAAATCGAATAACCTTGATCTTTTGCACTAAAATATCGGCCAAACTCCTTAATACATGTGGTGGTGGCTGCTCTTGGTCAGTTGGTTGACTTATGCCAAAAACTCATCTAGATTATGCCAAAAACTCGTCTAGATTATGTCAACTCTTTGTCAGCCACTTAAACTTTTGCATACCCTGCCATTTTTTCTTCTTTATTTTTATATATTTGATCGATGTTTACCAATCCTAAAAATCCGCTAAGACTATCACGCCCTTCCGTTGCAAAGGTTTGTATCATGATGGATCTTTCACAGAAAATTCCGGAAAAGGTAATAAATACAAAAACTCTCATAGCATGTTACTATCTAACATTAGGTCTGGTCAGAAACATCTCTAGGAATAGCCCCGTATAGAAAATTTGAACTCGTGCATGCTATCGCCAGCGAAAATAGCTGAGATATTTTAGGCAGTGCACCCCAGAAACCTAGAGAAACTAAAGAGAGGGAGGGAGGGAGGAGGAAAATATGGTGGTGGTGGGCAATGGTTGGTAGCCATACTGGTTGTAGCATGCGTCTGCAGGTGGAAGGAAAATAGAACTTTACTGAGTTTTGCGTTGACTCTATGGATAAGAATATCATCTGAGGCTCCACACAGCAATTGGCTTTGGAGGTAAATAAAATGGATACACTGACTAGCCAATGATGCTTCAAATAGCCCCACCTTCGTTATTTTGTTCCCATTCTTCGTTGAGCAATTCAGTCATGATAGCCACGTTTTCCTGTGCAATTGCTTCAAGTTATATCACATCCATTAAAAGGTTCTATTTTTCAACTCCTTTTTTTTCTTTATTTTTTTCTTCCATAAGCAAGACAACAAATGATTTTCATTAAAGTAAATATTGTGAGTGAGTCACTCCCAAAAGTTACAAAATGAGGTTCCTCTTCTTTTGAACAATTCAAACATACCCAGCAATGATGATCTGCTTGTTTCTTAACATGTTTAGAAACGCTTGGAGCATCCCTTCTTTCTCTTCAACTTTAGTTCATCTTCGGAAATGCAAGAGAAGAGCAACCAAAGATGTTTCAGTAATGTCTCTGTCGCAGTCTTAGCGCTCACCTTCAACCACTCACTCAGATGGGTTATGGCCTTTTCTCTTTACCGGCTTCAGTTTTTCTCTTTTCTTATAAAGTCTTATTCAATTGTTGATTTAATTCTTAGGTGAAAATTGTTATGATAGTGATTGAAAAGATATTGGCTAGGGCATGTGAAAGGCCCCGGTTGAGTTCTGATGAGAATACTTGGGTTTACTTTGATGGGTTGATGACCCATGACGTCAGTGGGCCTGATAGCATTGCGGTCTTCAAAAAAATAATTGGAGAGAAGGCAAAGGTGTATATCTGATATCTCTAATGTGTGTGCATTTATGTTTTATGTTGGTAAGCATGGTACCATTGCAAGGCTTCATAAAGAGGCCATTTGGATGGTTAAAGCTATGGTGGTTTAACCCTCACGTCTTGGGTTTTATACCCACTGGCGGCACACTTGCCTTTAAAAAAAAAATTATTTTTGCCTTTCAAAAAAAAGTCTTCAGAAAGAGTTTGGAGAGGATAAAAGGTGTATGTATATCTATGTGTGTTTGTGTGTGGACTATGAGCCAAAAAATACATATTTTATCATGTAGTTAAAGAGGGGCATCAAATATTTGAGGGATGAGAGTCTAACTGTCCTCTAACGAGGCTCTCTGATGTAATTAAGTTTCTTTCAGCAATAGTATTTCTTAGTGATATTGTAATAGGATCTATTTAGTAACAATCCATTTAGGACATTGTTTCCTATTAGGTTTAGGGTTTGTCTTTTTATAAATAGGAGCGTATGTAGTTCATTGATGAAAAAATGTTTATTTGATTTATTTATCATTGATTTACTTTGTCGTTCAATTTATTTTATTTTATTTTACACATTATCTTTCAATTTTTGTTATTCCGTTAGTTTTATTCTATCAGCTGGTGTCAGAGTCGAATTGTTTTAGTTCGTTTGATTTGAAAAAGAAAATGTTCGAAGAATAGAAGTTCGAAGATTAAATCATGATAGACGAAGAGTTTGTGTAGGAGATGCACTTGCTCTTCGCAATATTGAGGGCAGATAGGGCAGCAATGAAGGCAGAGTTCGCGAAATTTAGGGCGATCATAGATTGCATTAGCGACAAGGACATGAGCAAGACCCAAGCAGCACCACCCTCACCGACAGCCCCACAAGGGCCCACACCCACCACCGTTGATGTCGGTGACACTTACCAACGTACCGGTGCGTCGTTGCAGGCTCCATTGCACCCACAAATCGACAACGGATCCAAACCTAGCTCTAAGTCGATCGACACAATTTCAGATCCCTAGCCACCCCCTCCCCACTCGATCACATAGATTGACATCTCCCTTCCATTGTCAATCTACCATCGTTAGCACCCTGCAATTGACACACCCCTTCGATGATTCCAGTGAATCGACAAACCCCTTCGCTTCTCCTACCGATCATTCCTCCTTATTCATCCACCCCTTAGCATCAATTGGTCTACCCCAACCAACACCCTATTCTTCGATAGCACACTGCCAGCTTCCAATACGAGTCGGTCAACCCCCCAAACCCCTTTGATGCCCTTTGCCAACCGGCGAAGCCCCTCTCCTTCACCGCCACCTCCTCCTAACCCCACCAAACCCAAAGTAGTAGCAGAAAGAAGGAAGGAGTAAGAGAACTTGATGTGGTGCAACATGATTACTTGCCTAAATCAGGCCGACAGTCACCATCGCGTGGAAGTGAGTTACCACCGTTAGTTGCTCCTCCCCATCCAAGTACCAAGCGCTTAGATCATCAAGCATACCACCGAATCGATCGCTGCTATGTTTGTTGCAGTTTCTTTGAAGACGGGGAACTTCATCGTGAGGAAGATGGTGAATTTAGTATGGGAGGCTATGGGCACCCCAAATGTTTCAGTGTGTTACCGCTCAGGTCTGTCCTGGCTATTCACATCCCCAAGCACCAGTCAATACCACCGAAGCTGTTGGTGCCTGTATTGTTTGTGATCCGGCTATTTACTACCAGACAACATCCGTGACATTGTAGGACAAATTTTTTATCTGTGTTGGGACAGTTTTCAAACTAATTTTCATAAATTTGCGCACACAACTGCAATTTTGACATGGATTTCCTTTGAGCCGCAGACTCTTTTTGGAATTTGTATTTGGTGGCTCACTTTGGCTTTACATGTTTGGGTTCAGAGTATTTATAAAGGAAAAGTTAGAGGTTGACTTCTACTTTGACACTTGACATTCTTTTGTTGATTGTGCTCATACGACTTCCTTGGCTGTAAGCTCGAGAACGAGCTTGTTCAACTCAGGGAGGTTGATGTAATTAGGTTTCTTTTAGGAATAATATTTCTTAGTTTTATTGTAATAGGATCTATTTAGTTACAGTCTAATTAGGGCATTGTTTTCTATTAGGTTTAGGTTTTTTTATTTATTTTAAATAGAAGCTTATGTAGTTCATTGTAAAATGAAAGAAGTTTATTTCATTTATTTATCGTTGATTTACTTTGTCGTTCAATTTATTTTATCTGATTTTTTGCACGCAAGTTTTCTTCTATCACCCTCGTACCTGAAATGTTAGATTCATCTTGCATCTCACCGAAAAGTGAGGTTCCATCTCTCAAATTTGAGGTTCTTCACTCATGCTGAAGAGAATGTATGTCTCCTTTGCTAGTCATTATGGCTTGTGTTATATGAGTCCTCTCAAAGAACAATCAGTAGCACAGTTAGTAGCGCAAGATCCTGTTGTGCCTCGTCTACTGGTGCATGTGGTTTCCCTTAAAAGCTTTACAAATCATGTGTTGGGGCCTCCTTTTGTAGCCTTCATTTAATAAGATCCCTCAACACACGAATTTGAGGGTCTAAATGAGGGACAGCATTTGATTTGCTTTACTAGTGGACATGGTTTCTAACGGCTATTGATAGCTTGTCACTGGATCAGCTTAAGTGAAGGGTTACATATGGGCTAACAATAGATAAATGACAGATAACTTGAGATTGTCATTGTAACAACTTGCTATGAGAGTAAGAATATGAATCTTGGTTTCTTATGTAGCCAGAAGCAAGATGAAATCCAAATTTGCATAAGGAGGTTGTTAACATTCTAAGATATTGCCAATGGCATGACAGCTCAACGGTTAGAGCTTGGCGGATGGTACCACTAGGTCATGGGTTCAAACCCAGCTTGCGGCATCTTTAGTGGGTTCTGGGATCCTATAAAAACCCTGCTTGCCTTTCAAAAAAAAAAAAAACATTCTAAGATATTAAAAATATTTTTTTTTAGAAACAAAGAGGATTTTCAGAATTTTGTCAAAACCTGAAACTTTTTGCTGTGGAAGCGGGGGTCTGGGTATGCAATCCATTGGTCTATCCTTATTTTGCATCAAGAGAAATAGAGAGCTGTTTCGATACGCAGAACACTCACCTCATTTTCTGGTGTAAGCTTACGGTTTTCATTCTTGCTTTTGAAATGAAAGGTCTGGGACCGTGAGAAGATTGTGATAATACCTGACCACTATATATTTACAAACGACGAACGTGCAAACCGAAATGTGGATATCTTGAGGGACTTTTGCATGGAGCAGAGTATCAAGTATTTCTATGATATCAAAGATCTTGGTAATTTCAGGGTATGCATTTGTATTCTGTCTTGTTATATTTCTAACCCCTTATGATTTCTAACCCCTTACAATTTCAGGGTTTGCATTTGTATTCAGGGTTTGATATAGTGCATTTGAATTTGATTATCAAACCTTGCACTATGAATTTGCAGGCTAACCCAGATTACAAAGGTGTATGTCATGTTGCTTTAGCCCAAGAAGGCCATTGTAGGCCTGGAGAGGTCTCTCTCTCTCTCACACACATACACACACCCCTCAACACATCACTGGTCTAAATCTTTTAATCTACATGCAGGTTCTATTGGGTACTGATTCACATACATGCAATGCCGGAGCATTTGGTCAATTTGCCACTGGTATTGGCAACACTGATGCAGGTTTTGTGATGGGTGCTGGAAAGTTGCTGCTTAAGGTTTGTTATTGTTCGTCACGTGTTTATGTATCACTTTCTGTTATGTAGTAACACTAATGCGCATAATTTTTTTGACTATTTCATACCTTGTACCTATTACCAACTTTGTCCTCAGAGTACATTTGGAAATGTGCTGTCAATTCTTAAACTTCTCATCCATGTGGAAACTACTTGTGGGTTTTACTTGATTCATGCATAATATTAGATTGTTCATTTCATGTGGATTTTTAATTTAGAAAAGGACTTCTAACTATTACTTTTTGACAATTTGACTGTGAGTCCTATCTTACTTATTCATTATGCTTCAAACAAACTTAGAAGTTAGTTCTTTAAAAAGTAAGATTTAAAGCCACTCCTTGTCAAATGTTTCAGTACTTATACAAGTTTGATTTGCAAGATTTTTAATTAGTTTAATTGCAGGTACCACCAACTTTGAGATTTGTAATGGATGGAGAAATGCCAAATTACTTGCTGGCAAAAGATTTAATTTTACAGGTAAGCTCAAGAAAAAGTTTTCCAGAGAAATCTTAATCATCTTTTGCACTTGTGCACATTGTTTTGAGTTATAATCAAGGAAGCACAAACTCTTCGAAAACTTGTTGTATTTTGTCCGACATGTATCCAACACCGACACGCATCGAATACTTGGTCAACGTGTCGGCAAGTGTCAGACACATGGTCAATGTGGTCAACGTATCGGACACACCTCCGATACACTCGAAACTTGGTCAGTACAAAGTCAAGACTCGGCAAACGACTTCATTTTATTTTTTACTTGTAGATATGTGTAAATAATCATCTTTTCCGCCTTTGCGCCTCTTCTTCTTCTCTATGTTATTTCTTCTTCGTGTTTTTTTCTATATGCAACAAAGAAGACACTCTAGGAAGGTACTTTATTATATTATTGTTTATGTTTATATGACGTACTAAAAAAATCATATGTCATGTCGAAGTGTCCCGAGTCCTAGTTTTTGGGAAATTGTTGTCGTGTCCAACACGACGTGCGTGTCCGTGTCCATGCATTTAAGATGGAACACAATGGAAGTTCTCAATTCCACTTTTTGTGATTTTCTTAACATTAATTTTACCTCGCAGATCATTGGTGAAATAACTGTGGCTGGTGCAACATACAAGTCAATGGAATTTGTTGGCTCAACTGTTGAAAGTTTGAGTGTGAGTGTTTTAGAACATGAAAATATTTTAGTGTGTAAAATTATATTTACTGAAGTGAAATACTTATTATATTTTTATTTTACTTTATCTTATTCTCAACCTGAAGATGGAGGAAAGGATGACATTGTGTAACATGGTTGTTGAAGCTGGAGGAAAGAACGGTGTTGTCCCTGTGGATAGTACTACTTATAAGTACCTTGAGGTTAGTTGAATGGCTATAAAAAATTATTTTGGCATCATCGAATGTATGTTTGACCTTTTGTACAAATTATAGTTAACTTTAACCCCCCCTTCCTCCCGTTCAATTTAACACTAATTGGATATTTAAGATCATTGTATTACTTGTTTTATTTTTAAAGGGAAAGACGGCGGTTGAATATGAACCAGTTTACAGTGATGACAGAGCGAGGTAATGGCCAATTCTTTATATTGTCTCTTTTGAAGGTTTTGATTCTTTCACATATTAAGTTAACCTACTACTTTCTACCAGAAGCTTCTTTCAGTGTCACCAGTTTGTTGATTATTCTCTGTTAATTCAATTTATGTTTAACTTCGGGCATTCCAATTTCAATGTTTAATAAAAACATTGTCATCTCGGGTTTGTGTGTCATGTCGCATATGTCGACCAAAACCCCACCAAAATGGGAATATCTCCATATAGATAATTACTTGGAACCTTCGAAAATGTGTGGCAAAAGCTGATATTAAGCGTCAGGTGTCCATCAGGGTGTTCAATCAACTATTGGGATGTCAAAAACATATGAGCTTCAACCTCAGGTTTCAGGGAACTGTGCTACATGGACCATTGTAGGCAAAGCAAATCAAAACAACCGCTTAAAGCGAGAAGCGAAGTGAAACAATGACAACTCATTTCAGTTTTTGCACTTTTGCTAAAGGGAGAAACTTATTTTTAGTTATTTATAAAGTATAAATGTCCAACTACATTGCTAATTTGCAACAAAGTAGACTAGTAGAGTACAAGCTCTGTTAGTTACTTAGTTATCATTTATTAAATTCAAAGTTGTTTACGTATTAATTTATGCTAACTATTGATAATTATAGATGAAATTGAATCATTAATTAATACAGTGCAATTACATATCACCAAATATAAAAATATGACTTTATTTTGCAATTTAGAAGCTTGGATATATAAACAAAATGTATTTATTTGCATTTTGCTGAAAATTTTAGTACATATCAGGATTTTCTATTTACAGTCGTTTTACATTCATAAGGCGATAGTTTCGCTTCTGCTTTTCGCTTAAAGCAGTAAGAGGGCGATAGTTTCGCTTCTGCTTTTCGCTTAAAGCAGTAAGAGGGGCCCTCTCTTCACCTTTCCTTGACTATTGTCGGCACACTAGGAAAACGAACTAACCAACTGAAGCCCACATTTAGAAAAGATCCACAGACGAAATGGGTGTTATCTCAGTGAAAAGAATGCCTCTTCATCTTTAGTCAAGAGGGAAAGGATAGAGTACTAATCCACTGCAACCAGATAAAGGGAAAAAATAAGAGTTTTTTTTTAATGCAAGCATTACTCTACAGAGATCATCCAAGGCACCAAGCGAATCTTTCTCCTTGGCTGGATTTTGATTTTTTATGAGGCAAGGGAAATTAGATTTGGGAGCTTAAGTAATACCAGGGGAGAAAGCTTTGAGATGTAAACATGCCTAAATGCATTAACTACATGGTATCTTTTCTGAATCTGTAGTTTTGACAGTGCTCATCGAGATCTTTCATGAGATATCAATATTGAATTTATTTGAAAAGAAAATGTTAAGTTTTTCAGATAAAAACCTCCAAGGAAATGTTGAAGGCAGATGGGAAAATACTTCTTTTGGGATGGTTGAAAGATTTCAGTGGAAAAATGAAGAAATCCCTACTACAGAATAAGAAAATTGTGGACTTTCCATATCCACTACCATAAGATTGTGTCGATTGTACCTTCAGAGTTGTTGAAACTAAATCCTAAAGTGAGATAATAAATAAGTCATATCCTAAGATTAACAGTAGTAAAGTATATGCAGTTAGACTAATATAATATAGTGCAACTTATTTAGTTATCAATGACATTTTCCTTGGATATCATAGATGTATTGATTTTTTATTTTTTATTTATTATTATAATTTTTTTTATCGTTATACAGATTTCTCTCCGAGTACAGATTTGATGTCTCCAAATTAGAACCACTGGTGGCAAAGGTGAGCATATAGCCTATTCAGTTTAAATGATTTGTGAAAATAACTTTATGTACGTGTTGTTGATGCCTAAAACAAATTACTAGAAGAGCTTTTGGGCCTGATAATTGTGAGACAACAAATTACTATAAAGCTTGAACTATTAGAGAAGGTGTCATCAAAGGAGTGTCCGATTGAATTGTTCAAAACACCTGGCAGCTGGCACACACTCATTTCTAACACACAAACGCAGCAAAGATGGTATGACATGCACATGCCTAATACACGATGTGATACACATGTACCACTCCTTGGCCCTCTCTTTAATACCATGTGAAACAATCAGTTGCTTCAAAAGTTCGAAGGGGTAGAGAATTTGTTACCTCATCATCATCAAAGCCCATTCCCGAGATTTTCGGGGTCGGCTACATGGATTTTGGTTCTCCAAGCAATGCGATCTTCCCACATATCCTCGCTTAATCCAAGCTCAATGATATCTTCATTCACCGCCTTCATCCAAGTTTTCAACGGTCGTCCCCTCCGTCTACACCCTCCATTAACTTGCCAATCTAGACATTTTCTAATTGGCGCCGTGCTTGGTCTCCTCCGCATATGACCAAATCAAGTTAAACGTCTTTCTCTAATTTTGTCATCTATGAGCGCTACACCTAAGTATCTCCTAATTCTTTCATTTCTAATTTTATCCTTACGAGTTTTACCACACATCCACCTTAACATACGCATTTCTGTTACTGCTATCCTATGCGTATGTTGTCCCGTAGTAGCTCAACATTCTGAACCGTATAGCATGGCTGGTCGAACAATTGTCTTATAGCATTTCCCTTTTAGCCTGCATCCTTCTATCGCATAATACTCCTGACGCCATTCTCCATTTCAACCAACCAGCTTTAATCCTATGGTCTACATCTTCTCCAATAGCCCCATTCTTTTGAATTATAGATCCTAGATATCGAAAAGCCTCACACTCTAGGACCTCTACACCTTCGATCTCAATTGCATTACTTCTCCCTCTTGATTCACAACCAAAGTTGCACACTAGATACTCCGTCTTCGAACGGCTAATTCTAAAACCTTTACTCTCTAAAGCCTCTTGCCACTTAACTAATTTCTGACTTAAACCTACACTAGTCTCATCCATTAAGACAATATCATCTGCAAATAACATGCACCAAGGTACATCTTCTTGCAGATGTCTCGTCAACTCATCCATGACCAAAGCAAAGAGATATGGACTTAAAGCCGACCCCGATGTAGTCCTACTGATACTGGAAATTCATTGGACATCCCACCTACTGAGCGAACACTTGTTACAGCCCTTTCATACATATCCTTAATGATATCGACATAACATTGAGACACTTTCTTCCTTTCAAGCACCCACCAAATTAACTCCCTGGGGACCCTATCATATGCTTTCTCCAGATCAATAAAAACCATATGCAAACTCTTATGTGCCTCTCGATATTTTTTTATAGTTTGCCTAAGCAGGAAGATGGCCTTCGTAGTAGACCTGCCCGGCATAAATCCAAATTGATTCTCCGAAACCGTGGTTAAACTCCTAAGTCTTCGTTCTATAACCCTCTCCCAAAGTTTCATCGTATGACTCATAAGCTTTATCCCTCTATAGTTCGAGCCATTCTGGATATCCCCTTTGTTCTTATAAATTGGTACCACAATGCTATGCCTCCATGAATCTGGCATTTTTCTAGTTTCCAAAATTCTATTAAAGAGCTTAGTTAGCCATTGAATCCCAACTTCTCCAGACATTTTCATGCTTCAATTGGTATATCATCCGGTCCAACGGCCTTCCCTGTCTTCATTCTTTTTAAAGCTTCTCTCACTTCTGTGGCACTAACTCTGCGATGGAACACGCGATCTCTCCCTTCCTGTGAAGCATACCCCTCCAAGTTTAACTCCCCTACATGTGTTCCATTGAGTATGTTCCAAAAGTAATCCTTCCATCTATCTAAAATAGTTGTATCCTGCATTAAAACTTTTCCATCCTCATGCTTAACACATTTAACATGACTCAAGTCTCTAGTTTTTCGTTCTCTAGCTTTAGCTATCTTGAAAATATCATTCTCCCCTTCCTTCGTACCTAGCCTATTATAAAAGAGGGCCGATGTCAAAAAAAAAGGAGGGCCGATAATTTTATCTAGAACAGATGGCAATTGTATTTAACAGAGCCTAACACACTATGATAATTCTTCACATTTAATGCTTTCAATTTGTATGATAACTTAAATATGTATTCATGTTTTTGCAGCCTCATTCTCCGGATAATCGTGCATTAGCAAGAGAATGTAAAGATGTGAAAATTGAGAGAGTGTATATAGGCTCATGTACTGGTGGAAAGACTGAGGATTTTCTAGCGGCAGCCAAAGTTTTCCTAGCTTCGGTAAGAAGTCGATGATGTTATTGGTTTTTCACTTTCTTGTCATTGACATATAGTCATTATAGTTTTCCTAGCACCAAACTTTTCAACTTGGTTGCATTAGTAAAGATGAGCCAGGTTCTAAAAAATGATTTATGTTTATCAAGCACTATTTGTGGTAAGGGTATACTCATTTTTTTTTCTTATCATCATAGTATATTCTTCTTTTTTTTCCCCTTGATGTGGTAAAATATGTTAAGACGTGAAGTTATATTTTGATTTAAAGTATGTTATGTTGGCTTAAATTCTGAAGTTTTCTTGCTATGTGACAGGGCAACAAAGTCAAAGTCCCAACTTTTCTTGTTCCTGCTACCCAGAAGGTAACTATTTTGCTTTCATGTTTGTGTATTATAATCACTTTCTGGTTGGATTTTGGACCTGAGTACATTATATCCGTTCATTTGCATTTGATAGGTTTGGATGGATCTATATAGCATCCCTGTTCCAGGTTCTGGTGGAAAGACTTGCTCGCAGATATTTGAAGAAGCAGGTTGTGATACACCTGCAAGCCCTAGTTGTGGTGCTTGTTTAGGCGGTCCTCGAGACACTTATGCACGCATGAACGAACCTCAGGCAAGTTATCTTAGATGTGTATATAAAACCTCAAGAAATTATCTTTTATTGATTAATAGAAACCGTTCTTTCACATGTCAACAGTCTATGAGAAAAACTGTTGTTTAGTCGTGTATTAAACCTTGTTTTCAATTTATGCAATGATCCTCTAGTGCTTCACTTTGTATGACGATCCTGAGGACATCACAGTTTAGCAAGCTCGGATGAGCTAACTCACCAAATGCGAAGAAGAGTTGATTAACCGATTTAATGAAATGGTTTTGTTATTTTATTTAGTTGGGTGGTTTTCCTCATAATAGACTACCAGGATGATCACGGGCCATTGAACTATAGGAAAACAGTAAATAGTTGCCGTGTGCAGCATGAAGATTAAGATTGAAAACATGCCTGATTTTTTCAGAATCGGGTTTGAATTGCATAGCATTCATCATTCTCCATTAAAAATAAATAAATAAAAATAAAATAAAAACCCGCTATCCAGCATTGTTTCATTGAAGAACAGTTTACATCCATGGTTACACATTTTTCTTGAAGTTTTTCTATTGGGATCTTATGCGTGTTGCTATCCTTTTTTTTTGGTTAACTGGTTCCTCATTACCAACCCAGTAATGTTCTTGATGCATGCTAGGTCACAGCAAGGATGCACCGACTCTCCGGAAAACCTCCGTATCACGCGTCAAATGCGTGTCGGACAAGGATTCGCGCCCAACACGCGCTGGACACGGGGTCAATGGTCAAAATTCGTTGACTGGTTTGGACACGGCCTGGATACGGTCCAGACACGGTTTTTGTAAATTTTGCAAATAAATCAGATTTTCTAATTCTTTCTCCCTTCGATCCTTCCTCCCACAAACCCTAACAGAGACAACACATAGAACAGAGAAAAGAGAAAAGAGGGGAGAAAACAAAGAATCGATCGATCGAACCATAGAGACGGAGGTATTTCGATCGATTTCGACAGAGAGGGATAGATCGATCGATTTCGTTTGTTTTTTTTTTCCTGCGATTTCTGCTATTTTCTCTGTTTTTTGCTGTTTTTTTCCTCCGATTCTTGAGATCGATCGACAGGATCGATCGATTTCGTTTTTTTTCTGCGATTTTTGCTATTTTTTTTGTTTTTTCCTTTTTTTGATGTTTTTTCTCTTTTCTTTCTCAGTTTTTTTGCTGGCACTGGCATATATATGAAAGCATGCATGAAATACTTCAAATACCCCATATTTGAGCTTGCACCTATTGGCTGAAAACTAAAGAAGAAATTAAAACTGGTTTTAGGCCAAGTAATTGGAGATGATATTTGGACGCATGTGACAATAATAAGAAGACCAAGTGAAGGTGGGGGAAACCTTAGATGCTACTGGAATGCTTGAGATTGTCAGTCTTTCACTTGATGAACCTGAGCTAGAGGCTGGGCTGTTGAATGAAGAAGAAGAGATGTAGCCGCCTCGCTGGTGAGTTTTTGAAATTATCAATTTACATTATCAAGTTAATGAAATTATATTGCTTATGCTTTAGCCTTTATGAGTGTGACTTGAGCAGTTGAGCTTGACTTTATGATGCATTTGTAATTTTGAATGAATGAATTTGAATGTTTTATTGATATGTTTGGATTGTTTAATAGTATTATTAATTTATTTATGATTTTATGTTCTTATGAGTTACAAAAAAAATATACTAAAAAATTAAGTTTGATCGTGTCGCCGAGTTCTATTTTTTTGAAAATTGCCAAGTCGTCTCGTCGTATCAGTGTCCGAGTCCGTGCATCCTTGGGTAACAGAGAATGTGACATCTGCCCACACCGATGAAATTATCATTCATCACAATATACTCAACATAATCTTTTTCGTTTCTGTTATTTATCCTAGGAAGATTATTCCTGAAGTTTAGCTTCATATGAGTATTTGTTTGATGTGCAGGTTTGTGTATCGACAACAAACAGAAATTTCCCTGGCCGAATGGGGCATAAAGAAGGCCAGATATATCTAGCTTCACCATATACTGCAGCAGCATCTGCTTTGACAGGTTTCGTCACTGACCCAAGGGAGTTTATGCAGTAATCTAAGAAAGTTTTTGTTCAATTGTTCCATCAGTGATATGGCAACTGTCCCAGAGAATAATATTATGATGGCATTATATATCAATTATAAGGTCTGCAGGGGAAGATTAGAGTCTTGTGACTAGTGTTAGAGAGTTTCTATTATATATGCTATTTTTGTGAAGTATTAGACATGAGAGGCTTTTTGGTTCAAGAAGACAATGAGCTTATAAGTATGTAATTCGAAAATAACTTATGTGCTAATGAAATTGTTCAAATTTAGAACCCTCTTATTATGATTTTATACTTATATTTTTAGGCTCAGTTGGTTTAACGGGAAATAAAATCAGAAAAATGACTTGTAAGGCCTACTTTTTCATAAAATATATCATTTAGACACTGCAGGTAATGTAATGGTCAATTGGTAGTTACTTTTGTACTTTTATTACCAACAATGACTCTTTTATTAATTACTAGCATATTATCATTGTCATTGGCACTCCACATATGTTTATTTATTTTTACTGTTAATTAACATAATCATACACTGGATACCCACATCATCATCCTGACCATTGCCCTCAATCAGTTCCATACAAATATCATATTCTAGAATACTAATTTTTTTCGGAGTCTTTGTTTGAATGTTCAATAAAATGTTTATCCATTTCTTTGAAAAAATATTATATTTACACATGTAAATCTTAAAAATACTTACATATTTTAAAAATAAAATACATATTTTGAAATTTTAAGTGTTTATATTGATCATTTGTTTTGTTGTAAAGATCTTCAAAATTGAATTTCAATGATAGCAAGTTTATCAAAATTTGACAACTATGTAAATGGTTATGATAGTTTTCATTTTCAATACTTTTTCTCTCTGGCACATGTACATTCAACTAACTTTTTCACAATTTTTTGTCATTCTACATGTTTTATATTTATAAACATGTCATTGTAGAGGAGAATGAATCTCAACTCTCAACATCTTCCCAACTTTCAATCCTAGCCCTCTTTTATAATTAATAGTAAAACACCTATGTGAATGTAAGATAGATTTTAATTATGACCAACCAATTGCTGGTTGGATTGGATAAGTTAATGATTTCTGGCCTTTTATTTCTACATTTACTCTCCAAAACATATCTAATGGAGACATAAGTATCACATTGTTCTTATTATTTATTTAATATTCATTTATTAATTTAGTTATTATTATTTTTTAAAACTTTTGTGTGTAGGGAAATGTGGGGGGATGATTTTAGTTCTAACTTAATTCACTCATTAATAGCCTTAAAACTTAAAATGTCAATTTTTTTTAAATACAGAGTTATCAGTTTGTTATTCAATGTTGCAAACTGCATGATTTAAATAATCGTTGGATCTGTTTGGGTTAGGTTATATAAATTGATTATTTTCATCATTTTACACTTTTCAAAACACATCTAGTGGAGCCAAAAATACCACAAACTTATTTTATTTATTATTATTATTATTATTCTTTTTTGTGGCATGTTTTCAGCTATAAAAAGATTACAATGTTTACCTTTTAACTCGGATTGTTAATGGCACTAAAACTTAAATTGTAAAAAATATAAGAAAATTAGTCTACATGAATAATACTCAAGTTTTTTTTGTTTCTTACGAAGATTAATATTCGCGAAACAAAGAAGGGATTGAGCTATGTCATTGGGGATACATCAAAGCTGTCAAAATCTTTTCAACAAGTAACAGCTGAAGTTGAGGTTATAAATAATAACAAAAAACTATGACTGATCGATCATTGCAGTGAACTATAGCAGGCATTAATAATAATAATAATAATAATAATAATAATAATAATAATAATAATTGATCGGTCCAAATCTCGTCCTCTTATGAGTTTGACCTGCAAAATAGATGTTAGACTACCAAAGACCACCTTTTTGGTAGCCGAAGGCACTCTGATGCTTAAGTCGGCAACTCCGTTTGAAGAATGAAATAAATCTTGACAAAACTCAGTTAAAGTTGCATACCTTTGTCAAATGTTTCCTTTACCTTTTATAATGGTCATGGTTAATTCTCCGCGTGACTTAAGCATGTGAGGAGCAACAGAATGAGATGTTTATCGTAACAGACTTCTCCTTTATGGAGATGCGTCCATGGAAGCGTAACTCCCTCTATGACTCTTTTGCAACATTCTTTTTTTTATGAGAGAACTCGTGCGGGCCTGGATTTGGACTTCAATTACATCTTCCTTTAATGGGCTATGTTTGGGCCTTTGTGGTCATTTTTGCCTTCTTAGGTTTTACGAGCTGGCCCAGTAGATGGGATGCCATATCCTCATGATGGATGTTTCCTGCCACGTGTATGGCTGTGATGACGGTTTATTTTGATGTATCATCAGCTACTCCTCCCTCCTCCCTTTTTTAAGGTTTTTTTTATCCCTTAACCCATCCCACCCCAATGTCGCCGGCTGGGTTCGACCCTGTAACCTAGTGATACCATCCGCCACTGCTCAACCACTGAGCCATCACACCTTTGGCTACTCCCCCCCCTTAGTTAGTGGGTATGCCCATGTATCTACTAACTGTGTGGCAGTCGGGTTATCAATTTCAACATTATGGCGCATTTAGTGCTCTTACTATCTATTGTTGCTGCTATCTCTCTGATGTTCCGCCTGCCTTCTCATTTCAGCATGATTTCTAGGAATCATGCGACTTCATATCTTGCACGTTCTCCCAAGAGCGGACTTTTCGCTGTTCGTCCTTATAAAATGAGGAGTTGAGTTCAAGGTTTTTCCCTTTTACATTTTTTGAGTTTCAGTTGTTGATTCATTTATCCCTTGCTTTTGTTTTGCAATCATGTCTAGTTTTAGGGTTTTAAGTGGCGATGTTCTTGATGCTTGTGAAGTTTTCTTTTCGCCTAAGCGGATGACGCATGCGACTTTGGATAGCATTCATCACAATTATTCATTGTCGGCCGATTTAGAATTCATTCTTCCCGAAGAGGGCGACAGTCCCTATCGTCAAAAGCATGGATATATCGCTCTGTACCCTGGTATGTTCCATTCTGATTTTAGGCTTCCGGCTCCTAAGATTATCTGGGAGTGCCTAGATTTTGTGGCCATCGCCCCCGCCCAACTAGTTCCTAATGGTTGGAAGGTGATGATTGCGACCTTAGCAAAGGCTATCGCATCTCAGAGTCTTGCATTCCTTGGTGGGGTTTAGTGCAAATGCTAACCGCACCTGTTGTCTTTGCTCTCCATCTTGTTTCAAGGGTCTGCGAGAGGAGTACAGAGGTTGGCCGAGGCCTTGGTTTTATGTGTCTCTTGCCTCCAACTATTTTAAGTTGCGTGAAAATCAGATTCTACAGTCATTCCAAGAGCCTAAGAGGGTCGAGTTATCGCTTTCGTTGGAGGAACATGAGTTCTGTAATCGGTTTGACAAGCTTCCCCAAGTCTCAATGGAAGACTTCCTTACTATGGATGTCATTATCCGTATTGGCTTGTATTCGTCGGGTGAGGCGGGTTGTGCAGAGCCTATTATAGGTCTTGCTTTGGAGGTGACTGTTGCCCGTGCTGGTGATGTGGGCATTGGCCTCAGAGAGGGTTTTGTTAACGAACCTGTAGGCCAAATCGCTTTTGTTGTTGTCAGAGGTTCTCGGAGTGTTAGTTCGATTGTCAGAAAGAGGAAAGTTATCAGGCCTCCCAGCCCTTCTAAGATGTTGGCAATTAGTCTTGGTCGTGTCTCAAAGAAGAAAAAGGTAGCCATATCGGTTCGTGATGCCGTTAGGGTTCCCTTACCTCTTACTTTTCCCAGAAAAGAGGTCGTGTTTCGGAGGACGACTCTTCTGCCCGAGAAGATGAGAAATAAATCAAGTTCTTGAAATGAGCAAGAAAGAGGTTTTTCGTCCTTTGGACGACCGTGAGAAAAGTTTTGTCGCCTCGTATGGTTTGCCCATTTCTGCTGACATGATGATCGATAACTCTCGCGTCATTGAAAATATAATGCTTCAGCTTTGTCTTGAGCAGTATGAGAATCCGAAGAGTACTAAGACCTTGGATGACTTCGAGTACGATCCGACATTAGAAGATCTAGTTGTTACTCGAGCTCAAGGCTTCAAACTCCCCGTTTCTCCTGCTGTTGTTGGGACCTCGGGAGCGTGCTACTCGCTCCGCTTCTCATCTTATCTCAACTGCGCCCGAGAAGTTTTGTTGGTTTTTTTATATTGATGTGCATGACAGCGCTCGCAACCTCATTAGCGATTGGCTAATAGGGATTTTATGCCCATACATCCACCACATCGCCATATCGATGAGGGCCTCCAGGACCTTATGGAAGGAATGATTCATTTTACTTATGCGGTCGTGATGGGGTCGGATTGTAAGGCTGCCCATGATTAGGTGGCGCCCATCGAGCGGAAGCTGGCAGGACACGTCTTGGGTTTTTCTCACATTTTCTGCCAACTTGATTCAATGAAAAAGCAGTGCATAGAGCATGCAAGGGCTGCAGACACTGCACAGACTTCGTTGAGAGGGCTCGAGGCCATTCGGGACAAGTTCGCTTCTGATCTCGAGACGTCTGAAATTGAGCTGGATAGGTTGCGGTCCCATCTGGATGTTGCTGAGAAGGAGTTGTCTGAATGAAAGGCTGAGCGTGATGAGGCCACTCGTTCTGCCAATCTCAAGGCTTCTGTGACGCGAATTGCTCAGCTGGATTTCGAGTTTATTGCGGCCAAATATGTGGTTTCCACTAGACTTACAGTCATTGATAATGAATTGGCATCGACTTGAGCCAAGCTATCATCTGTCATTGAAAGGCTAAAGGCTGCAAGGCGACGGATTGGAAAAGAGGGTGGTCGATGATCGTCACGACTTCTTGGATTTCCTAGAGACGCAAGGCTTAGATTTATCCGAATATCGTTACTTCGCAGAGCAAGAGTTTGACAATGTGAAATAAATCATTTCGAATTCGCTGTGTGATTCAGTTGTCGAAGAACCTTCTCAGCATTTGTCAGAGCTTGCACCACCTAGCGATGTTGCTACTAACACCGATGTTCCTCCTTAATTATCTCTTTTGATTCATTTGTAATCTTTTTTTTAGAAGATCAATGGAAACTTTATATTTTGAGTTTGTTGTGTCCAGTATGTCTAGTTTATCAACTTTTTACTTTCGACATTCTAGTCGTGTAGAAGCTCTTTTTTTACGGAATCTGATTCTATATCTGGATTACGACATCGTACATTATAGTCAACGAGAAAAATTCTAGCTTGTATGTCTTGGTACTTTATTACTTTGTAGCTGATCAGGCCAGAAGTTTCATGTTTATGTCCGACTTGTTCGTCCGGTAGATATATTTATTTGTTGATCGATACTCTAGCTGTGCTGAGTATTTTCACGAGTGAGATTTTCAATCTAACTTTCTTGTCCTGACTGAATTTTTGCCTTTTTGAACTCAAGATGGAGGATTGAGCGAAGAAGTTTATTGATAATATCTTTTTAAGTGCTCTACATTCCATGGCTATGGTAGTTTTTCACCCTCCTTGTTTTCCAACCAATATGTTCACGGTCTATTGATATTTATTACTATGTATGGTCCTTCCCAATTTGGGTTTAGTTTGCCTGTGCTTGGTTCATTTGTGTTGAGCTAGACTTTTGGAGTACCCAATCGCCGATGTCAAAAGTGCGGATTCTTACCCTCTTATTGTAATATTCGGCAATATGTTGTTGGTAGGTCATGTTTTGATGGAAGCCTCTTCTCACTTTTCCTCGAGGAGGTCTAGCCCGACTCTCAGTGCCTCGGCGTTATCTTTGGCGCGGAATTCTTCAGTCCTGAACGTCGGCATACTGATCTCCACGAGTATCATTGCTTCGAATTTGTATGCAAGGGCAAAAGGGATTTCTCCTGTCGGAGTTCTTTTTATTGTTCAATATGCCCAAAGGACACCAGGCAACTCGGATGTCCACAATCCTTATGCTGTCTCAAGCCTTCTTTTGATTGCTTCCAAGATTGTTCTGTTGATGACCTCGGTATGCCCATTTGTTTGTGGATGGGCGAGTGCCGAGAAGTGTTGTTGGATATTCAGGTTTTCACATAGCTCCTTGATCTTCTTGCTTTCTAACTGTTTCCCATTTTTCGTGACAATTACCATTGGGATCCCGAATCTGCATATTATGTCTTTCCAAAGAAACTTCTCGACTTGGGTTTTCTCCTATCTTTGCTAGAGGCTATACTTCTACCCACTTAGTGAAGTAGTGTTCTACTACGAGGAATTTTATTTTTTTTGTCAAACACAGGGAGTGGTCCTGCGATGTCCATTCCCCATTGCGCAAATGGCCAGGGGCTACTCATCGGGATCA